>CM024617.1:40839220-41439220 GCA_014182575.1 Eucalyptus decipiens
TGATCATGAGAGAAAAAGCTTGCTCATATGACTGTTCTCCAGATCTACATATAGCAATATGACAAAAAAATAAATACCTTTCAAATCCAAAACGGACGAGACAAGATGCAGCATCCTCTCTTGTACAGTATTTGCATCCCTTTGCAATTCGACATGGTAAATCAATCATGTCAGCGAGTACCTACAAATATACATGTCAAGTGTATCAGAACTTCTATTCTAACTTAAATAAATGTTAAATTGAGGACACATCTCTATAACTCATACAGGATAGATAAAAAAGACCCAAATGGTTTACCAAATTTCATATAAAACCTGAACATTAGATATGGACCTCTAAGAATGGCTAAAGAACAATATTTGCTACATCAAAGGTATTAAAAACAAAATTCAGTGTGATTAAACCATATTATCATAAAAAGGGTAGCTCATGTTTATCAAAATACAGCCTAAACCATATCAAAATAATGCATCATAGATATTTGGAAACCTTACTTTGAAAAGTAAGGCGCGATGCCTGCGCAGACCAACCGAGAGGCTACCTATTGGAACAACAACAGATCCTAAGCAATCCTTAAGTTCATGACAGCATTCCATCCAAATTGAAATTAAGTCATCCTCTCCCCGAAGCTGAGCCCCTTCAAGACCAGTAATAGAGAGTGATTAAATCAATAGAAACAATCATATCCAGATATATTTATAGCAAGACCAGGTTAGAAACTTGAAACATACCCCATAAGATTGCAAACAAGCTTAGCAAGTTGGTCCACAACCTCTTTAGTGGTTATGCAACTACGAGATATACCAAGAACCCTATTCTGGAATTCTTTTAAGCTTGGGTCACTGTGCCGATCAATCAGAACCACTTCCATCGAAGAGTTGGTGGAAGGATCGACAGACTTGAGAGATTCAATTGTTGGAATTCTACCATTCTCCAGCAAATCCGTACATACTGTCCACACATAAGGATTCATCCCATGTATAAGGTAAAACCCATCAGGAATTTTGTCAGAGTATGACAGGCAGCCATTTACCTGATAAACAATTAGAGCATTATGACAAAAGAAACTTGAGCAACAATAATGACTACATAAGCATGCATCAATTAACCAAAAGGAATGTAAGAAAGGAAGTAGAAAAACTAGAAGAAGAGGAAACTATACCAAAAACAATAACTTGTCATAGTGGTCTTCCAAAGACAGAGATAAGACAATCAAGTTAAATGGGCTAATCACACTCATGCAAAACATCACTTTGAGAAGATTCATTCTCCATTTATTTGAACTTTCTAACATAAGATTCAATAGCCACAAGTTTCAGAAATTAAGGGAAAGGAAGCATACTGTGATTAAAGGATTAGTATTTACAACATATGCACCCATCTCGGTTCTCTTTATGTTGACAAGTCTTTCCTTCTTGTTTCATTATCAAATTGTTGTGCTTATAAATGAATTTTTAGTTGGGGACACTATCTTGGAAGTCTGTATAGAACTGCATAAAAAAATCGACGTCTTTCATATTAAGGCCATTACCATGCCATGACATGAATCCACCAACAGCATCCCACAAGATTTAGTCTTCGTGATCCCAACTCCCAAGAAAATAAATTTGTGAGACCGTCCATGAAAATAGAAATTAACTGTACAGAAGGAACATATCCATTCTTCACCCAAAGACTCTAATTCATCTTGCATCTTGCCTGTTTGACAACTCCAGCCCTACCTACCATACCCAAATAAAAAACATAAAAGAAAAGGCCACAAATAGGCATGAATGCTCAATGCATGAAGACTGGGAAAGGTACAATGTATGCCCAGACCATTTTTGTACAGCCACCCCTCTCCAGATGCAAGGTGATACTAGAAAAGGCAACAAACTCCATCAAAGCTTCCTATGCTGGCGGAAGTCATCTCACCATTGCTATAACATGGTACTTCTCTAACCAAAATTAAGCTAAGATTGCATGCCTAGCCCTAGAAAGGCCAAAAACTTGATGTTAGGAAAACCCCAAATAGAAAAAAATATATGAGCAAACTAAAATTTGTTAGAAAATCACTGAGAAAAAGGTTGGTTCCCTCATTATGTCAAATTATTTCCTGTAATAAGGTAAATATGCCTACACAGTACTAATACATCACGAGTAACCAACAAACTGTAAAGCAATAGTATCTAGACAAGATGATCATGTTTATACATAGTATAGATCAAGATACATATGTAATGGAAGTATCTACACAATTTGCATATTTCATAAGTGCCATATCATACATATCGTAGCATATGGACAGAATCACCCATACTACATTTTTGACAACAACCCCCAACACCCCCCAAAACCCTTAAAAAAAAAAAACAAAGAAACGAAAAGAAAGTTCATGCTATGGATCCTCCCATGATCCTGTTTGTGAACTCAAGCTTAACTTCTAATACGGTCCACAGGTGGGCTGCTTTAGGGAGGATGAGCATGAGCTTGGCATTCTTTTGAAAACTAAAGCCTAACATGGACTAAAATTTTTATCATAAGTTCGGACCAACTTCCAATACAAAGCTTTCCATTCTGTGCTCACATTTGCTAACTTAGAATTGGGAGGCAATTAATCTGAAACAAATCAGACCTAATATCAATTTGAAAGTATGTTTTCCACAACAACAGGATCAAGTGAGAGCTTCATCTTACCTAAACTAATATTATCCTAGTTTGTGGCCAAATCATAAACTATTTGCTACAACTCATTACACATAATTATCCAGTTAAGACAATGCTTACTAAAATGTACAAGAGTCGAGGACAGACATATATAGAGGGGAAAAAAGAAAGAAGAAGAAAAATAATTACGTTTGTTGGTGATGTCTTGTTAAAGATGAGCCTCAGTTCTATTAACCATTTAAAGAATAATAAACTAAAGAAATTATGAAATGAAGATGGAGATATAACTCCAACAGAGGATAACACTTATAAAACCAAAGGCCCTCAACCGTGTCCATTTTCCTCTATAGAATTCTATATCCAAGGACAATGATGAATGCCTGGTTATAAACAAATCACTGAATGAGTGTCTGAATTTAAAATACTCTTACACTTTTATCAAAAACAAAAGGATTGATAAACTACACTTAAGCTCATACTGATGATGGACAAGATACTCCACCAGAGTATAAACCACACTTACAAATCTACTCCGTTAAGATGTTTTCAAAATTGAAGGTCACTGAACTCCACACACTCCAAAAAATCAACATTCTATATTCACGATTACCAAAATAATTTCAGTGCCAACGCAGATAAGAAATTGGTGGGTGAAATCGAATATCCACTTCAGATGACAGAGTACCTAAATTCACATGAGGACGATGGAAAAGGTAGAAAAAAGTACCCAGAAGCGATGTGACACTGCCTCAGCTGAACCTGAAGATGAAGACCTCGAAGCAGACTCATCGGGAACAGGATCTAAAAAGTTTGGATCATCAGCGCAAGTGGCCTCGGACGAAAGCCTGAGCGCCAAAGCCAACTGCAACTGATAACTCTCCTCCGTCTGCTGAGCCCAGCTCTTCCCTGAAGACGATCCTCCACCACCTGCCGCCACAGCCACCGCCACATCCATCCCCTTCACCCTTAATTCCCCTCCCACACCGCCGCCCCCAATTCTGTACACGTCCTCGTGCCCATAGCCAAACACATCCATATCGTTGGCAGCCGCAGTCGACAAGGTGGGCGCATAGTACTCCCCCGAGAACGAACTCTCGCCGAAGCTACTCCCGCTCGACTCCCTCTGCAACGGGATCGGAGCGTACAAGCTCCCGATCCGGTTGCCCCTGTGATCGCCAGCGGCGTCCCAATCAAAGCCCCTCTCGGCCTTCCCCTTGGCGTTGCTCTTGCTGTCGCCGGAGAGGGAGGACTCGTAGTAAGGAGGAGGAGCTCCCGCGGGCAGCTGGTCGTCGGGGAATTGGCTGAGCAGAGTGTAGTTGGATCGCCTCCCGGGCATTTCCATCGGGAAAACCCTCCCTCCTCGTCCGCCCACAAAAACCCTAGAAACCCTCAGGAATCGCCATAGCAGCTCCTCGTAGATTTGACAGAAGGTGTGCTCGAAATTCTCTCTGTGAATTGGGAATTTGATTTGATGGCGACTTCTTGCGTCTCCGTCTCTCGCTGAACCGTTTTGCTCTGTGACTCGGAAATCGTTTTCGGAGAGAAGGCCGAGGGGGTGCGTGTGGAGCGAGGCGTCCAGGCGCGCCTTTGGTTCGGTGGCTCAACCGTAATATTCCGTCGAAAATCCCCTTCTTCCTGGTTTCGCATTGACCTTTAATTCCATTGGTGCACGACTAAAGCCGGTGTTGCGTTCGCACGTGATTCGATCGTTTCCTGTTTTGAATTTTTTTTTTTTCAGTTCTACTTTATTCCTTACTCTACATTCACTTTCAGACTTTTACTCTGTCTCTTACATGGCGTGAGAATCGAAACTTACTCTTGAAACTTACGCGTCTTCACCCCCATCTCCCTGAGAAGGTGGGGATTTGAACCCCTCACCTCCCCATTCCATGTTGGAAGGGTGGCCTGCGGAAATAATCCTTAGCCTTCCTTTTTGGATTTGGATATTTGGTTTTTGGCTGTGTTTTCTCTTTTCCATTTTTGTATTATGGTTGAAGATTTTGGCAAAGACTCCACCGGCCTGTTCGGGTTGGAGTAAGGGTGACAAAAAGTCATGTTTCTGATGCCAATTTGAGTATAAATATCTTAACTTGAACACGATTCATTGAATAGGCATGTGAAAAACTCAATAAACGCGATGTTTTTTTTTTTTTTTTTATAAAGTTACCGGAACATCATCTGCATTGCCAATTTAAATAAATAGGTCGAAATTTAGCAAATCCGATCCAAACATGACCCAAATAAGATGTTTATCTTCTTTGAAGTATTACTCATAAAAAATCAATGAAATTATGGACTTAATCTTTTCCTTGAATTACTCGATGTTCATATTTTTTTTGTTGAAAGACAATTGCATTGATTCAAAAGAATACAAAAACACATAGTTTTCATAACAAAGTAAATCGAAACAGACTCGCTTCATAAGATCATATTGATGGCCAATCATTGGATTTCGTGTCATTGTAAGTGATGAGCATACGTTGGAAATTTCTTCTCCAATAACTATATCGTTGCCAATTGGTGGTGCGCACTTAAGTTCGGTTTTCTCTGCACGTCGCCATATAGGGATAACCAAAATAGGTTGAATAAACACAAATCTAACATGTGGAAGAACAAATCTGAAAATAACAAAACTTTGACAATTACCATTGAAACTAGAAGTAGATAACCTATACAAAAATAGAGCAAAGGGGCATTAAAATCCTCAAAAGCATATTTATTAAATTCTCATATCAAAATCAAGAGAAAATAGCACCCGATTCTAGAATTAGATCAAGAGAGTTCAAACTCTCAAATCAAGAATTAGACGAGCGAATGAATTCCCAAATCTAAATGGACAGAAAAGAAAAAGCAAGAAAAGAATAATAAAATACAAACAAAATCACCAAAAGGGGAGGGGAGTGTGAAATTAGCTCAAACTCTACCCCATGACTGAAGGTTGAAGAAAATGATGTAAAGAAAAGAGAGAGGGAGAGAGAAAAGACTTTTCGGCTCCTCTTGGAACCCTCAATGTCCATATTAGATGACTTGATTTAGGAGAACTTCATATTTTTTTTTTGGTCAATCCTACTTTATTCCTACCGTACACTCACTCTCGGGACTTTTGCGCTTGCCTTTGCGGGCGTGGGAGTCGAAACCCACTCCTAAAACTTACGCGTCCCCACCCCATCCCCCGAGAATGTGGGGATTTGAACCCTCACCTCTCCCTTCCTTGTAACTTCATATTATAATTAGTCAAGAGCGTACATCTTATTCGTCTTTAACACAATACAAGCGTATGATATTAATATAAAAAAAAAAAAAAAAAAAAAAAAAAAAACATAGAGAATAGCGAGCACATGAATGATATTTCATCGACTTATGTATAGTTATTCTAAATTAGATTCATAGTTTAAAATGAAATAATGAGTATTTCTTTCAAATCTCGAAAAATTGTGATCCCTATTATTTGGTGGATAAATCAAAACATGCAACATGCGTGGGGTCGGCAGCCAAGTGTTATGGGTCGATGGTCATGAAATAAACCGTTTGTGATGGTAGGGCATGTATTTCGCTTTGATGGAATGGTTCATATCCTTTGGCACTTGGATGGGGCTTTTGGAACGGCTCACCTCCCACGAATTAATAGATTGGAACTTGGAAGTGGTACTATGAGTGACAACTTTAATTCGTATATTTTATAGTTAGCGTGGTACCTTCATAGTAACATCTGCAAAGAGAGTAGTCATGTCGTTTTCATTCCACGCCATTTTTCCAAATATAGAAATAAATTTATATGTTACGGAAAATTTTAAATTGGTACGCCTACAATTATGAGTGAGCATGATCCAAGTGAACAATTCCCATCTTAAAATCGGAAATGCCCCACTAAGGATCGATTCTAAAAAATTGAAACCAAGACTTGCTGGTTGATTCTATGGATCCACTCAAGAACTGGACTATTGATCTAGTCCAACTCCCGAGTGAGTCCATAGTACCGATCTACAATCTCTATAAAATTGCATTCATCAATTAATATCATGGTGAATTTAGTTTCTATTTAGAGCACCAAAGTTTGTTCAGCCTTATAATTGGGTTGAATTGTGAATCTTTGATCTTGATTAAGAATTGAAAATTATAGAGCAAAACGAATAAACTATACTCATTAGCTAAAAACATATATTTTTTTTAAGGTTATAGTGTAATCTCTTAGGATTTCTCGACACCAGAAACATGTGAAGAATTGGACTCCATCTTAAAAGTCCTAACCTCCATAGAAGTTAAAACATTAATTGCTTGATCCATTTTTTTTCAATGTCCACCTAATTTGAAATGGGAATGGTTAAGGAGAGACCTAACTCTAAAAATGACCCATTAGCTCTTAATTTCGTCTCACAATGACAAGGCGCCATAACATTTATGGACACCTCCAATCGATTTTTTTCCTTCCTCTTTGTTTATTTATTTTGTTTTGGTTGAGAAAACAATTAAATAGATTATTAGAATGAAAAAAGAAAAGTAGGAGTTAATCCTATTATACACCTAAGAGATAAAATTAGTCAATAATGTCCAATAACTATGAATGTACATGTGTACATATAGATATTTGGTCGAAAAAACTATAAAATAATTAAGTGATTGAGATAAAATTTCTTTTTCCTTTATATATATATACCGATCCGGTCTAGGTGGGTGGGCAAGCGGTTTCATATTTAGAATTAAGAACCTAGGAACCCAACCGCCCCTCATGAGAGCGGTCGATTCCGATCAATTTCAATTTAGTTACGGGCGGTCGCCGCGTTCTTTAGTACACCGCTACCTACAACAAATTTACCTCAAATTAATTTTTGAGTCGCCAAAACTACAAGCTGGTATACTTATAACAAATTTACTCAAAATTAATTTTTAGGTTCCTAAAAACTCTAAACCGATATACCTATAACAAATTCATCTCAAATTGATATAGGTTTTCTCGTGAATTTGCCATTTCAATTGAATTATTGTCATGTATCATCTAGTGTAGCATTTCACTATGAAATTTTACGAAAGTCAACTGAGAGTAAATATTTCACAAGTGTAATAGTTTGGAGTTTTTGGTAACCAAAAAATTAGTTTAGAATAGATTTGTCTCAGCTATATTAATTTGGACTTTTTAATGACTCAAAAATTAGTTTCGGAGTAAATTTGTTAAAAGCATATTAGTTTGGAATTTGTTTTATGAGTTTAACCAAAAGAAAAAACAAAAACAAAAGGTATTTAGAAAACATGTGATTATATTATCAAACAAATAAGATAGACCTGCCCAAGAAAAGGCACACTTCATCAACATGTGTAGGAAACGGATTCCTGAAAAACAAACTGATACTCAAACAATCAAATATCGAAGAACAAACACGAAAACCTACCCAAGGAGCATGTAACACCAATCAAAAAGCATATTACTAAGATAGACATACCTTGTTTGCCACAAATTAAGTACCCGTTACAATCTCGGAGGAATTATTTGAAGCCCTTGTAGTTTCATTCTTCAAGAGAGTTCACTGTTTTATCAAAAAGGAGAAAGAACGTATTGTTATGTTTTCTATATTTCTAAACTTACATTTCCTTTTTCCCCTTTCTTATATATATATAGCAGTTAATTTTTATTGAAAAAATAACCGCTCTTCCTCTCTCATGGGCTCTTCCTTTATGGACCGAGCCCAACATGAGTTGGATGAAACCTAGGCTTAGAACTAGGGAGGACGAAGTCAGTTCTCCTGCAGGTATGCCTTCCCACGTGGGCGAACCTCTTGTTATAGCTCTTCAAGGACAGCCTTTTAGCAGGAAAACGAGCCTAGAAACACCCGGATAGAACCAGGATAGTAATATTTCTAACCATCCGAGCTGCATTTATCAGAGGATCCTACCAGGCTGGAGAACAAGAGGGAGTTAAGGAAGCCATGAGAAAATTTCACAAAACATTCACTTTACTCAAGGGACTTTGTCAAACACATTACATCTTCCTCGCCTTTTATAGGCAATAAGAGGTCACACACAAACAAGGACCAAACTCACGGATCATGAAATAAACAGAGGCTTCCGAAAATCTCGGTAGGGAATTATTTGCACGGTATGAACAATGACAATGAACAGTAATTTCCCTACCCTACTGCTATAGTAAAAGTGAATAGTAACTTGCTACAGTAAACTTGTACGAACGTCGAACTTGTTCAGGCGATCTCGTCCGTCATGAGTATTATAGTAATAGTCTCGAGTCATCTCGAGCTGTGGACTCGTGCCAAAATATGTTCATTATATTTTTGTTATGGGGCTTCAAGGTCTTAAAGTGAGAGGATCTAGTTCAACATGTGTCCCGAATGTGGATACTTCCTCGTAAACCCAAGTGGGATGCTTCTTCTTTAGCCCGCCGTGCCATCATCATTGTTAGGAATGCTTAGCTGAGGCCAATTGGATGGCTGTGTATAAAATGATGTGTTCATGCCTTGGGATAAGGACAAAGGTCCTTGGTTGTAGGGGTCTTGTGAGAGAGGACCTCCCCATCTGGCATAGGGGTCTTGAGAAGACTGTGCAATGTCACCGGTGTCTGTCATTTTATGCTCATGTGATGATGCAGCTTGTCTAAATTCTTCGAGTGCTTCCTTGGCTTCTAATGCTAGATCATAATGATCCCACACAATGGGTACATCATAATTACATGCATTTGGAGGAATGGTCTTATTTTCTTGGCATAGGATTCTTTGGAGTTCTCGATACTGATGCTCACAGCAACCAACAGTCCCGGATAGGACTTGTGAACTCGAGCTTCTACACTATGTGGAATAGGTCTATAAGATGAGGTTCTTGTACTCAAGGGAGCTTTGATGATGTTACCATTATTAGTGAGAAAAGCCCATGGTCTTCAGAAAAACAAAATGGTGTGAACTTCAGGGTTTGGCTGTGTGGTTCTCAATTCTTTCTCCAAGAGCCATTTCTAGTGAGTTAGAGGATAAAACCAATTAAGAAAATCTAAAAGGTTTTTGTCATTCGCATTTTCAATCTTACCTCTACCAAGTCCGAATATCTTGGAGAGATTGTCAATGAATCTTCTCGTTGGAATTTCAATAGCTATTAAGTACTTATTGGTTAAGTACCATAATAACCATCAAAGTTGATTAGGAAAATCATCTTCTTTCCAAATCAAAGGATGTATGAATGGATAATCTGCATTTAATCCAAAAGGATAAAGAATCAAACTTTCATTGAATATGAACAAGTTTGCATGGTATTGCCACATGAGTTTATCTAGATTTTCAGTAAGACTATCATTCTGGATTTGATCAATGATCTCTTGGGGGTATCGCCACCGGGGGCCTCTTTAACTTTCTCAATTTTGTACTTCTCATTGTGATGAGTAGTATAAAAGACATGCCTCAAGATATACATGTTGATTTCTACTGGGATTTTGGTCTCGACAAAAAAGTCAACAAGCACATTTTTCTTTCTAGCAAAAATTGTATGACATCTTCTCATGTCAACTTAGGGTTAGATGATTACCCAAATTGTTTGTCACATCTAATTCTAAGTCACATGTGATCTTTTCATGCTATTTGTGCATTACTTGAATGATTTTGAGATTTATTAATGCATGTTTGTTCTGATTTTTAGTTTTACATGTGCACCTTTAGAAATTTTGATCTTAGAGCACTTACTTGATCTATTTTGGACTCAATCTCTTCTAGGAAGTCATTAGACACACTTAGAAATTTCCAATGCCACTGATTTCATACAAACCACTCATCATTTGGACCATTTTCCATTTTTTTTTTTTTTTTTTTTCAAAATTAGACCAAAATTTTGACATGAGATCAAATTCGAACCCCGTTCCAACCCCCGCTTGGACGGACAGACCTTTGATATTTTTGTTCAATTTTTTTTTATTAGGATTTTGTACTTGTGTGGCACCCCTCGACGGCCCCCGAACCGTTAGGGTTGCTACTGTTCACTTACCTTTCTCTTTCACTTGACCTGATAATGTAATACTCTGTTACCAAGGAATTTCATTATAATTCATGAATCCTGGGGGTTTACATCTTTTAGATTGGTCCTTGTGCAACTTGTATGGCGGAAGCACATCCATTAACTCCCTTCTCTATATTCAGAAAATGATACACACCAATTAAGTATTTATAGGTAAAAGCCGAACACTTTTATTTACTTAAACCGGATGGACATCATTCATTGGTACATCAAAATGCCGTAGTCTTCTATACTCGGCTATACTTCAAAAGATGACCGACATCTCCTCCAACAGTCGCATACTTAAAGTCCATCGATTAGTGTCGTCGTCCAAAAGTTCCTTCCTTTGCTATCCTCCTCCTCGCAGTCATATCCAACCACTCGATCCATCTACCGGTGGTAGTGGCAGCAGAGATATCTTATCTAGTCTAAAATGTTATTCCCTAAAAGGGGTGAGTACAACCACTCAGCAGTAAAGATCCGCCACACTATACAGTGCATCAAATAGGACAATCAAGGTATCATGAATAAAACACATATCATTCATGCATTCGAGCATACCTCACCTTACAACCATGCATATATCACCATACAACATGCATATACCACCAAGCACTTGTACTCATATCATCAAGCAGCCATGCATATATCACCATGCAATGTGCATATACCACCATGCACTCATATTATCCATGCTATCAAGCATACATCACCATGCAGTCGTGCATATATTACCATGCAGTCATGCATATCTTGCCATGCCATCGTGCATATATCACTATGATTTGTATCATCCATGCTATCAAGCATACATCACCATGAGATCCATTCAAGCCTTCATGATCGCATTCTCAATGTCAAATAGCACCAATTTATTTTCATAAGCAGATCATGCATCATGCCATATGCATACACCCATGCACAGGATTCACTTTCAATTCTTATCTTTCACGAGGATCTCATCAGCTTTCTTTCCAGGGATCAATATTTGCATCCCACAATTTATCGCTCGCATCCAACCTGGCATTGCGAGGAGCTTCCGGCACACACCTCCGGGCATTTGGCACACACCTCCGGGCATCTTGTATCCCAACTAGCATCACGAGGAATCCCCCCGGCACACACCTCCGGAGCTTCCGGGATTATGTACCGACATACCACTAGGCATTCCCCCGGAATTACGTACCGCATACAATCGGACATCTCGAAACTCCCGAGGACATCCAGCACCCCCACATTCCGAGCATCCCGACACTCTCGGGCATTGTCGGCTCACACCTCCGACGTCTTGTCATTTTCTCAATTTTATATTCACACATTTATCTTAATTTTAACATGGCATTTGATGCAATAATGTCAAAGATTTCAACCAACTTTTCATGTCATATAACATGCTATATGTCATCACATATGCAGCCAAATCAACCACTCAAAGTATTACATCACAAGGATAATTTCATTTATTTCTCAAAACACATCAATGCTTCGGATAAATCAGAATACATTCTCCTAATTGAAATTCTAGAAAAATCAGCAAATAGTATTAATAAATTCTGAAAATTTGACACCTTGTATACAAGACCTAAAGGCAAATATCTCATGAATAACTCCATTCCAAAAGAATTTCACACAAAATGGTAAGGTCCATACATCACAGTTTTTTTCAAACTTCAATATTTCGGCTTGCACAGTTTCGGGAGTAATTTAAATTAAATACCCAAATGAACTCCAAAAATTCTGAAATTCTGAAATGTTATAGAAAAGTCTTAGAGGTGAATATCTCAAGAAGAAATCGAAACCCAAATCGTTCTAGGTTGATAGATATAGACGATTATTTCCCCCTGTTCTCGGTGTCATCTTTTCCAGATTATCATCTTTCAAAAGAAACTCATTTCACCGACCTAAATATGTTCATTCCTTCTAAATTTTTAGTATGTTATTCCTCAGAATGTTACCTACAACTTTTGTTAAGGATACACGGTCGAATTTGAACTGTATGATTTTATAAAAATCACGAAATCATGCTAGGTCGAGGTAGCATTTTCCCAGATTCAGTTTTTTCAAAGAACAACGATTTCACCAACCTATTTTTGTTCATTTCCTCTAAATTTTTGATATGTTCTACCTCAAGAAGTATAATATAACTTCCATTAAGAGATTGAAATGATATTTTTACACGAATGTTACTTTACGGACCACGAAATCTCGAAAGGTCAGTACAGCAAATTCCAGATCTAACTCCTCCGAAGAAAAATCATTTCCCTAACCAAGACTTGTTCGTGTTGCTTCAAATTTTAGTATGTTGTTCTTCAAGGTGTTCTTTACAACTTTCATGAAGAGGTCGAAACAAGGTTCCAACTAAAAAGTCACATGCAACACACAAACTCACGGACAGTCGGACTGGTCTTTCCGAAATCAGCATGCATGACCAACAAATCTCTCTTCAAAGCCCCGAAATCTCTTCCCATCTACCACAACCAAGACTTACCATCTACTACACATACACACAGCAATGCAAGGGGCAGGTTTAGACTTCACTTGCCTCTAATTCCTTAGCTTGATAGCAAGCAAAACCAAAAGCTCGTGCATGGCTCAACGGCGAAGACGTGACGGCGGCAGCTCGCACTAGCACGACGGAGGGTGGCCTTCCTTCTCAGCCCTCACACGCACAGACCGCTCGCTGCTCACCCTCTCTTTTGGTCTCTCACTCGACCTTCTCTCCCTCTCTCAATTGCTCGGTTCACTCCCTTTCTCTCTCTCCCTTCAATTCCAAAACCCCCTCCCCTTTTGTTGTTTGATTAATAGTTAATCACCCTTTCTTTTGCATGCAGGTGACAAGTGTTCTTGTGAGGAGAACAAGTGGAAACTTAATGGGGCAATCCAAGGACAAGTGTTCTTGTGAGATGGACAAGTGGCTTCATGACAAGTGGAGAGGGTGGCATAGTCTTTTCTCTCCATTCGGTTCCTTCCTCTCCCCCTTCTCTTTTGGTTGACACTCTTGGGGCTCTTTGGGCCTGCTTGGGCCCAAAATTCTGAGGCCAAAAGTCCAAACTAAAATGACCCATGGTCCCCAAAAATATAAGAGTATATATTTATTTCTTTGGTTATATATTTATGCTTATATATATAACCAAAATCTTTACATGAAACATTTTCGATCAAGTGACAAGGTTTCTTTTCCTTTCTCGTCGAATCGCACAAACAAGAGACATTACACGATTTTTCAAGCAAAAAAACCTAATTCCACTCCTTCGGTACAAAATTTAATTTGACCAATGTCAATATACCTCTCTTGTTCCATATATACTTAATTGGTGTAGTTGAAATTCTCGGATGCCACAATTCTCCCCTCCTTAGAGAATTTCGTCCTTGAAATCGGACATTACTCTTTCTATAAACAAGTGAGGGTATCTTTCCCTCGTCTCATTTTCACTTTCCCATGTGGCTTCCTCCACATCATGATGTCGCCATAATATCTTAACCAAATGAATTTTCTTCGTCCGTAGGACTTGTTCCTTTTGATCTAGCACTTGCACAGGCTCTTCAATGTACCTCACTTTCTCATCCACTTTGATGGCTTCATGATTGAGTATGTGACCAAGGTCTGGCTAATACTTCCTCAGCCATGCCTATACTTTTTTGAAAACTATTGTTATACACAAATTCTACCCGGTATAATCTTTTCATCTCAACTCTCTTTAAAATCAATGACGCAATATCTTAACATGTCCTCAAATGCTTGGATCACTCTTTTCGTTTGTCCATCCATCTGTAGATGAAAAGTAGTACTAAATGGGAGCTTCGTCCCTAAGGCGGTTTGAAAACTTCGCCAAAGGTTTTGAAGTAAACCTCGAATCTCGATCAGACGTGATAGTTATAGGAACACCATGTAAGCGTACCACTTGGCTTACACGTATATCGGCAATTTTATCCATCGGATAATCTACACGAACTACTAGGAAATGGGCAGACTTAGTCAAGTGATTTACTATCACCTAGATAGAGTCGTGGCCACTTGATGTCCTTGGTAATCCTTGCATGAAATCCATCATCACATGATCCCATTTTTATTATGGTATATCTAACGGTCTCAATCTAACACACCATTTAGCCGAATCATTCCTATACCTTTGTCACCATCAATTCAAGCCTAGAACCATCAAAATTGACACCATTAACAACTCATTTGGTTCAGTTCAACAAAGACATTCACTACGCTTTCACTGCAACATAGATTCAAGCCTAAAATATAATACCATTCATTCGGTTCAAATATCAATAGTCCACCAAGACTTATTCAATTCAAAGATCGACAATCCACCAAGATAAGAACTTGTCTAGTTTCCATCGAGTATATCTCATGTCTCACCCTAAAGGATCATCACTTGGACTAATCACTCATCAAATCTACAACTTGAACTTTCACCATCTCACCTTGGAAAGACTATAACCACAATTGATCATATCCACTAATTCCACAAAACCTTTTCAAACTAAGATCTTTACCTAAAATTAAAAGTTGACCACCATTGGTTAAACCTATCATTCCGACATATAAACCACAAATAATTTCATGTCTCATATGACCACTCAAACTCTTGACTTCCAAGATCAATCTATACATACTAAATGCCTCCATGTAATGCATCAAGACTTCCAATGAGATCCTCTAATAGGAAGTCACTACTTAGCTCAAATGATCATAACTTAATCCTTAAATTCATAACTCACTCTCCATAATTCATTTCTTCAGCCTTGTTTGCAGCACTATGCTTAGATGTTGCGCATGTTCTTCAGGTCATTCAAAATATATCAGATATCATCAAATGAAGACAATCACAATATGATCCAAATAAAGCTTAAATATCCTATTCATTAAATCCATGAATGCAGCTAAGGCATTCGTCAATCCAATTAGCATAACTAGGAACTCATAGTGTCCATAGCGAGTCCTAAATGCGGTCTTAGAAATGTCTTCTTTCTTAATCCTTAGTTGATGGTATTCTGACCTCAAGTCAATTTTTTTTTTTTTTTTTTTTTATAGAAAAGACCGAACTTCCTTGCGCTAGTCAAATAGGTCATCAATTCTAGGTAATGAGTACCTACTCTTAACAATTACATGATTCAATTGCCTATTATCAATGCCCAAACGCATCGACCCGTCCTTCTTTTTCACAAGCAGAAGTTCTACAAGCTTAACCATGCTTTCGCTACGCCACTCTGATAGAATTATCCCAGAAACACTGCCTTCCTAGTTCGGTTCATAGTTCGGTTCATTTCGCCCCTTTTGCCATCCTAGAGGCCTACCAGAGCTGCTCCTTGTTCGGTCCTCGACCTCGACGTCCACTCCTCGCCCTCATCAGATCGGGTCATTACAGGTACACCAGCTTTCACATGGTTCGAACCCAAACTACACGTCCATTGGAGGGTCTCATTTCGATAGGGACTAACTTACAGAGACATTATCCACTTTGGCCTATCCCATTCTTAGCCTCACGGTTTTATCCTTAGTGCACGGGTAAGTACTATCTCATGAGATCATTCATCCTAGTTCATTGCTTATGGAGTTAGTTCATTCTTACAATGAGGTCAAAGTTATACATAACTATCACTATCAAGTCCATTTCTAGATCTCATTCCCTTAGGGTCATCTCACACATCTCACATGCTAATGTAGATAACAACATATCTTTCAGTGATGTAGAAATACGAAGAGGCATATCTAAAGATTTGGTTCCTACTTCTCACAATCATCTATATTTCTCAGATACAAATGAATGCGTGTCACTTGTATCAAATAACGCATATGCCATCTTATCCATCTATAGAAATTGTACCTGAGATAACATTTTCGAAAGCTTCCACTTCCTCTTAAGTGACCGCATACACTTTTCCTTGTGCTGGTGGCCTCTATGGATTCCTTGGTAGGTTTGGTCCACCAGTACTTTGTTGTATCTATCGCATCGAGCTAACATTCGGTTGCAACCTCTCTTGTGGATAATCTTTCTTAAAGTGACCTCTTTGCCCATAGCCAAAACATTTCAATCGATCATTATAGGGTCCTGGTCCATGTTGTCCACCACATCTCTAACAAATATTACTTTGGTAGGGTACTCTCCCTAGAACCGGGCCACTCCTGACTTTTCCAAAATTCCCAAAATTATTTCTCTTCTTAGATTCCTAGGGCTGACCTTGCCTAGGATAGGGTCTCTTACCCCTTCGAATATCACTAAAGGTCATTTGCCTCTTAGATTCTGATTGCTCTCTCACTAACTCTTGTTCCACCAACTGTGCCCTCTCATAAATCTCATTATAATCCCTTATATTCAGACGCACGAGTTGTTTCCTAATATCAGTCCTTAATCCTTTCAGGAATCTCTTAACCTTTTCCTCTCGATCCTCAACCAACCTAGGAGCATACCTAGATAGTTCAGAAAATTTTACCTCAAGAATAATTTGCAACTCGGTGTCAATAGTCAGATCATTAGTTAAGGTTATTACTAAAGTCACATAAGTAACATAGAATGTTACTGACACACAAAAGAACCATCACACTAGTTACTAGGGATCTACGAGTGAATACTCATCACCCGTTGTTCAAAGTTACCCAACTACTCTTGGTTGGTAACCTATGGTGTGCATCATTCTATCCTTATTTCCATCTGAGGCACCTTATCACTCCAAATAGACCATGACTTTGATACCAAAACAAGATGTGGTACCCCTCGACGGCCCCTGAATCGTTAGGGTCGCCACTATTCGCTTACCTTTCTCTTTCACTTGACCCGATAATGTAATACTCTATTACCAAGGAATTTCATTATAATTCATGAATCCTGGGGGTTTACATCTTTTAGATCGGTCCCTGCGCAACTTATATGGCGGAAGCACATCCATTAACTCCTTTCTCTATATTCAGAAAGCGATGCACACCAACTAAGCATTTATAGGTAAAAGCCGAAAACTTTTATTTACTTAAACCAGATAGACATCATTCATCGGTACATCAAAATGCCGTAGTCTTCTATACTTGGCTATACTTCAAAAGATGACCGACATCTTCTCCAACAGTCGCATACTTAAAGTCCATCGATCAGTGTCGGCGTCCAAAAGTTCATTCCTTTGCTATCCTCCTCTTCGCGGTCATATCCAACCACGATCCATCTACCGGTGGTAGTGTAGAGGTATCTTATCTAGTCTGAAATGTTATTCCCCAAAAGGGGTGAGTACAACCACTCAGCAGTAAAAATCTGCCACACTACACAGTGCATCAAACAGGACAATCAAGGTATCATGAATAAAACACATATCATTCATGCATTCGAGCATACCTCACCTTACAGCCATGCATATATCACCATACAACATGCATATACCACCATGCACTTGTACTCATATCATCAAGCAGCCATGCATATATCACCATGCAATGTGCATATACCACCATGAACTCATATTATCCATGCTATCAAGCATATATCACCATGCAACGTGCATATATTACCATGCAGTCATGCATATCTTGCCATGTCATCGCGCATATATCACCATGATTCGTATCATCCATGCTATCAAGCATACATCACCATGAGATCCATTCAAGCCTTCATGATCGCATTCTTAATGGCAAATAGCATCAATTTATTATCATAAGCAGATCGTGCATCATGCCATATGCATACACCCATGCACATGATTCACTTTCAATTCTTATCTTTCACGAGAATCTCATCAGTTTTTCTTTCCAGGGATCAATGTTTGCATCCCACAATTTATCGCTCGCATCTAACCTGGCATCGCGATGAGCCTCCGGCACACACCTCCGGGCATCCGGCACACACACTTCGGGCATCTCGTATCCTAACTAGCATCACGAGGAATCCCCGGCACACACCTCCGGGGCTTCCGGGATTATGTATCGACATACCAACAGGCATTCCCCCGGGAATTACGTACTGTATACCACCGAGCATCTGGAAACTCTCGAGGACATCCGGCACCCCCACATTCCGGGCATCCGGTAGCCCCACATTCCGAGCATCCTGACACTCCTAGGGCATTGTCGGCTCACACCTCCGACAATCTCGTCATTTTCTCCATTTTATATTCATACAAGTATCTCAATTTCAACATGGCATTTGATGTAATAATGTCAAAGATTTCAACCAACTTTTCATGCCATATAACATGCTATATGTCATCACATATGCAGCCAAATCAACCACTCAAAGTATTACATCACAAGGATAATTTCATTTATTTCTCAAAACACATCAATGCTTCAGATAAATCAGAATACATTCTCCTAATTGAAATTCTAGAAAAATCAGCAAATGGTATTAATAAATTCTGAAAATTTGACACCTTGTAGACAAGACCCAAAGGCAAATATCTCATGAATAACTCCATACCAAAAGAATTTCACACAAAACGGTAAGGTCCATACATCACAGTTTTTTCAAACTTCAATATTTCGGCTTGCACAGTTTCGGGAGTAATTTAAATTAAATATCCAAATGAACTCCAAAAATTCTGAAATTTTGACATGTTATATAAAAGTCTTATAGGTGAATATCTCAAGAAGAAATCGGAACCCAAATCGTTCTAGGTTGATAGATATAGACGATTATTTCCCCCTATTCTCGGTGTCATCTTTTCCAGATTATCATCTTTCAAAAGAAACTCATTTCACCGACCTAAATATGTTCATTTCTTCTAAATTTTTAGTATGTTATTCCTCAGAATGTTAAATACAACTTTTGTTAAGGACACACGGTCGAATTTGAACTGTATGATTTTATAAAAATCACGAAATCATGCTAGGTCGAGGTAGCGTTTTTCCCAGATTCAGTTTGTTCAAAGAACAACGATTTCACCGACCTGCTTTTGTTCATTTCCTCTAAATTTCTGATATGTTCTACCTCAAGAAGTATACTACAACTTCCATTAAGAGATCAAAGTGAGATCTTCACAAGAAGTCACATGCAACACACAAACTCACGGACGGTCGGACTGGTCTTTCCGAAATCAGCATGCATGACCAACGAATCTCTCTTCAAAGCTCCGAAATTTCATCCCATCTACCACAACCAAGACTTACCATCTACTGCACATACACACAACAATGCAAGGGGTAGGTTTAGGACTTCACTTGCCTCTAATTCCTTAGCTTGACAGCAAGCAAAACCAAAAGCTCGGGCTTGGCTCTACGGCGACAAAGACGCGACGGCGGCAGCTCGCACTAGCACGGACGGAGGGCGGCCTTCCTTCTCAGCCCTCACACGCACAGATTGCTCGCTGCTCACCCTCTCTTTTGATCTCTCACTCGACCCTCTCTCCGTCTCTCAATTGCTCGGTTCACTCCCTTTCTCTCTCTCCCTTCAATTTCGAAACCCCCTCCCCTTTTGTTTTTTGATTAATAGTTAATCACCCTTTATTTTGCATGCAGGTGACAGGTGTTCTCATGAGGAGAACAAGTGGAAACTTAATGGGGCAATCCAAGGACAAGTGTTCTTGTGAGATGGACAAGTGACTTCATGATGATTACAAGTGGAGAGGGTGGCATAGTCTTCTCTCCATCCGGTTCCTTACTCTCCCCCTTCTCTTTTGGTCGACACTCTTGGGGCTCTTTGGGCCTGCTTGGGCCCAAAATTCCAAGGCCAAAAGTCCAAACTAAAATGACCCATGGTCCCCAAAAATATAGGCCCATAATTATGAAGCATAAATATATAACCAAAGAAATAAATATATACTCTCATATATATATATATATATATATATATATATATATATATATATCTTTACATGAAACATTTTCGATCAAGTGACAAGGTTTCTTTTACTTTCTCGTCGAATCACACAAACAAGAGACATTACACGATTTTTCAAGAAAAAAAACTGAATTCCACTCCTTCGGTACAAAATTTAATTTGACCAATGTCAATATTCCTCTATTGTTCCATTTATACTTAATTGGTGTAGTTGAAATTCTCGGATGCCACAACTTGGCCTCCTAATGAATCTCGTTAATCAACATATTGGCTGTATTGTGTAAAAATTTGGTGATTTTTAGACTTGTTTTGATAGGACAAATCCTTGCAATATTGGCTGAGTGTCTTGCTGATTTGACAAACTTCTGATATGATGTTGCTCGTTGTCTAATTTTTGTAAAATCATGTGTAGCTTGTTTAGGAAAGCTTCCTGCATGAAATTTGTTCATTATCATGTCATACATATTAGGAAATTTTTCCATAGTTAGATTTTTAATGGGTATTTACATGCTTGTTATGAAATTTTCCTGATATAAACATGATTGTGATTGTTTAGTTATACCTTTTAGGTTAGTTTGTGCGTGAAATTAGGCTATGCCATCTTTATGGAAGTTGTTCTAAATGTTTTGATCTTGGTTGTTAAATAATTGGCCTTTCCAAATTGCATCTTTCAAAAAAAAAAAATATTATGGTACATGTGATGTTTGTCAAAAACAATTTCTAAGAAGTTATTCTCCAAAACTTGATTTGGCTTAAGGAAAAATCATGGTTTAGATCAAATTCAAAATGTCTGTGATGCTTATTAGTGCATTTATGCGAGCCTTGAGCTAGTCTTAGCAATTGAATATGTTCCGTATCCTAGATATTCCTTAATCCTAAATATTTTCAAACCTTTTTAAAATCATGATTTGACAATGTGAAAGTCACGGTTTGAATTGTATTCAAAATGCCTGCGATGCTTGTGAGTACATTTATGCGAGCCTTGGGCTAACCTTGGCAAATGAATGCCTTTCATAGCTGATACATCATTTTGCCTCAAAACTTTTCATGAATGATTTCGAAATATGTTTTTGAAATATCACACGTATCCCCTCATACTAATAATCACGCTATTATTTAGAAACATATGTGTTTGTGATTGGCGCATGACTTTGATAATAAGTGATCCACCGATGCTTCACTCATCTATTTGATTGGTTGAGAAATAAGGTCCAAAAGACTTGCACACATGTTTAATTCCTACAATGCATGTGATTTTTAGATGTATGATAGGGTCGATGCATGATATCAAGGGAAAACCCTAGGATCACATAGATCACTTGATTATGAGACTTATAAGTGTTATTGGCAATGTGAGAACACAATTTGTTAATAAAATGGCTATAAGTCATAAAATGGATTGGACAAGTGTCTAAGTGGGACCCTCGCATGAAAGACAAAGGCCAACCCCAAGGCCTCAAAATCTGATTTTTGCATTAAACTTTCTTTAAATGATTAATCTTGATATGATATTGTGTTTTTTATTGTTTTGATATATGTGTTTGTTTCTTTTCATTGTATGTACCTAGTTATAGGTTTCTAGATTAGGTTTAGATTAGGACGTCGAAGATGGAGAAAGCGCGAAGACGGTGGAGGTCAATGTCCATTCCGACCATTATCATGTACTATTCATTTTTTTAACATATGTCTAAGTTCCCTTTGTTGTATAAAGTCCAATAAGTTGCGGGTCTTCTATATTCCTCTTATCTTTTTTTTTTTTTTTTTTTTTAATTGTGTTTCTCTTTGATATTTTCTAGAATTGTATGATAAATTTACAACTTTCCTTGATTGTTTACTTACTGTTTCGTAATTTCAATTCCATTCATTACTTTTTTTTTTCATGTTTTCTAGAAATAGAATAATATGAAAATGACCAACCATGCATGATCGCTTAGTTTAGGACTAATGATCCCGAAAATGTAAGAAAAAACACATAGACATGTTAGGAAAACACAACATACTATTTAGGCACCAAAAGGGCGCTAATAGAAATGTTAGCGTAAACTAAGTCCCCAAACTTAGATATTTGGTTGTGTAAAAATCGAGGGAACACTCCCAACCCTCAATTGGGTTTTCTAGCTAACCCCAAAAACGAGGCTAGTGGCGACTCTCATCTTATTTTTAGGTTGTCATAAACAACTAGACCATATAAATAAACCCGTCGTGCGAGGTACAAGTTTTGATGAAACTCGTCATGGTTTAGCATACTCGATATGGGAGTACCCCAAATGATGAAGTGATGTCATCCTTATGGGCGAAGCATACTATCGAGAGGGCTACCATGGTAAAAGTACCCTTAAATCCAATATTTGCACCCAATCTCTTCTCTCAAGGTGTGTCGCCTGTGTGGATATGAATCGTGACACTCCGTTATCACGCGGAGTACGAGCTTGGGAGAGCTCGCACTCTTGTGAATGGAACTCACAAAAGGCTTGATCTGAAAGGTGAGGTGATGGTGTCTTTTGGAACATGAGTTGTGAGGGAACTCTAGTGATCAAGTACCCTTAAATTCGACATTTCGTCCTTTTCTCTCATGATGGTGAGGGATCAAGGGTGGCGAGATCGAGTTGTGACAATACCAATGATTAATGAGTTACAAAATTCTCGGTAAGATATAGTCGCTAATTTCTTAGTTGTTGATCTCAAAGTTTATCAACAACATATCAATGGGAGGCCATTCTGAACAACTTCCTTGGATTTTTATGAAGTCTTGAGGTATTTATCTTCCAATCAAGATGGGAGCATGAATTTTGCAAGGTTGATGAATCAAAAATATAAGTTCCCAAGTCATTAAATGCATCTCTATTTTCCTAGGAGTCTTCGTTATTATATAAGTTTCAAGAGTCAAATTTCTGAGTTCCTAGATCTTTAATGTTAAGCTAGTTCTCATGTCTATTTATTACTTTTCTATTTCCTAAGTGGTAGTCCTCCTATAAATAGAGGAAGGCTCTCAATTGTAACAAAGACTAGGTTTGATAAATGAAAATACTTGAAATTTCCTCTACGTCAGCAAATATCTTTGGAGAGTGGGTAACTCTTATTTCGATCTTTTTATCCTTGGAAAGTGGATTACTCATCAATGGTGAGCCAAGAAACCCTTTATCCTCGAGTGGTGGATTTTTTCTTTAAGCTTTGGTGGTAAGCTTTTCCTTTCCGGAAGTCTTTTATCCTTGGTAGGTGGTTCGTTATTTAAGCCTTGGTGGTGAACTTCATTTATCCTAATCTTCATCTTCAATTAGTGGCACGTCCTTTAGACCTTTTTGGGATTGTAATCTATCTTTTATTCTACAATTCATCATTCGATATCCATCCCCATACACCCCATTACACCCCACTCTTATATTTATCCATGGAAACCATCCTCATAAGCACCATTTCCTAAACACTAAATTGTAAAAATCCCAAACCCTTGTGTCACTTGCCCAGCATGCATCAAATTGGTATCAAATCTCAAGGTTGAACTTGTTTTGAGTGATTCATTCTATTACCTATCTTCTATCTTGTGTATTATTTCCGTTAAAAAAATGAATGATCCGGTTCCAAGAGGCTTTACCTTGGAGAAAGCATACAACAAAAGGCGAGATTATGCTATTAAAAATCTCCAGCAACAATGGAGCGAGTCCTCAATCTTCTAGAAGATCTAGCAAGGCAAGGACAACCAATGAGGCAGCGAGTCCTCAATCTTCTAAAAGATCTAGCAAGGCAAGGACAACCAATGAGGTGTCTTAACAATTGTCATCGACGTGACAATTCTGTGGCATCCTAGAATTTCATGTCAACCCTTAGATGTGCTTTGATCAATGATTTGCAATAAGATTAAGGCCAAGCTTTTCAATGGATAATTATTTGATAGGAAAGAAAATTCTATTCTTGGCTATGTGTTTTATAGGTTGGATTTTATTAATTTATGTTGCAAGTTTTATGGTTATATAAATTTCAATTAGGTATTTTATGAGTGGGGGTTTAGAGTAGATTATTAAAAGAGGAAGTGGGCCAAAATTCTTAGGCCAAGACCAGCCCACAAGACCCCACCATTCGGCCATTTAGGCCTGGCCCGTGAAGCCCAAAGGAGGAGGGGCTGCCATCGACCAAAGGAGGGAGAGGCCCAGCCCATCTTCTAGCCCATCACCTTGCATGGGAAAAATGCCAAGTGGCATTTGCATGCAATCTAATGATTGCAAATCATTGCAAGAAGGAAGAAAAGAGAGGGAGAGCGGGCGGAGTGAGCGAGAAGTGCCGAGAGGGAGAGAGAGAGCTACCGTGCGAGAGAAGGAGAGAAAGAGAGGAAGAGAGGAAGAGAGAATGGAAGAGGGAGGCCGTTCGCTGCCGTGCGTGCCGCCGAGTCGCCGCCGTCGAGCCGCCTTGCCCCGCCGTTCTTGCTTGCTGTGTTTTGCTTGGATTAGAGGCAAGTAGAGTCCATTGATCTATCCTTTGCTTGCTGTGTTTTGTGTGTGATGAATGGTGGATTTCGGATGTGGATGAAGTGTTATAAGTGTCGTGTTCTAGCCTAGTGTTCTGTTTCTGGAAAAACAGTCCAACCTTCGATGATTTCGTGAGTTGCATGCGATGTTCTAGTAGGAATTTGGCTTCAACTTCTTGATGAAAGTTGTAGAGGACTTCTTGGAGAGTAACATATCAAAATTTAAGAAGAAATGAACAAGTATAGATCGGTGAAACTATTTTTCTTTGAAGAAGTTAGATCTGGAAATCGTAATGCCGATCTAGTGTGATTCTGTGAATTTTATAAAATTTTCCGGTTGAAATTTGATCTCGTGTCCTGAATGAAAGTTGAAGATGACATGTTAAAGAGTAATATACTAAAATTTTATAGGAAATGGATGATTTTAGGTTGGTGAAACAATCTTTCCCCGAAACGGTTAGATCTGGAATTCGACGCCGAGGATTATGGACGGTTATGGTTGCTATAGTTTTTAATTTATCACGAATTAGGTTTTGAGTTATTCATGAAATATTTACTTCTAGACATTTTCTATAAAATATAAAAATTTCAGAATTTTTGGAGCTGATTTAGATTTTTACCGAATTTGTGAATGAAACTGTGTATGGCAATATTCCGAAATTATAAAGACTGTGATACGTGGACTGTACTGAATTGTATGATGTTCTTTTGATATGGTGTTCTTAACAAAATATTTTCCTCTAGATCTTGTATATAAGATGCCAAATTTTTAGAATTGATTAAGGCTGTTTACTAATTTTTCAAGAATTATGACCAAAGGAGTGCAATATGTTTTTATCCAAAAATTTGCTGTATTTTCAAAATAAATGAATTTGCTCCATGTGATATAATGTCTTGAGTGGTTGATTATGCTGCATATGTGGTGACATTTGGCATGTTATATAACATCAAAAGCTGGTTTAAACCTTTGATATTATTGCATCAAATGCCATGTTAAAATTGAGATACATATGTTAATATAAATTATGAAAATGATGATACCGTCGGAGGTGTGAGCCGATGATGCCCCGAGAGTGTTGGTATGCCCGGAGTGTGTGTAGCGGATGCCTTGGAAGTGTTGGGATGCCCGAAGGTGTGTGTTGGAAGCCCTGGAGGTGTGTGCCGGGGGGATTCCTTGTGATGCCAGTTGGGGTACGAGATGCCCAGAGGTGTGTGCCGGAGGCTCCTCGCGATGCCAGGTTGGATGCGAGCGATAAATTGTGGGATGCAAACATTTGTCCCTAGGAAGAAAAATGATGTGATCTAATTGAAAAATAGAAATCGAGAATTGAATCATGCGCATGGATGTGTGCATATGGCATGGGATGAATCTCATGGGAATGTAAGCATGAAGTGCATTGTGGTATATGCACGTTGCATGGTGATATATGCATGATTGCTTGATGATATAAGTATAAGTGCATGGTGGTATATGCATGTTGTATGGTGGTATATGCATGGCTGTAAAGTGAGGTATGCTCGAATGCATGAATGATATGTGCTTTATTCATGATATCTTGATTGTCTTACTTGTTGCATTGTGTAGTTTGATGGATTTTTACTGCTGAGTGGTTGTACTTACCCCTTTGGGGACTAACATTTTAGATTGAGAGATGCCTATATCACTCGTCACGTGTGGTACGTTTTATGGATTACCGTCTGATGTGGAGGTTGAGTGCTCGAGGCACCCCTGTGTTGGTGGTCATGGTTTGGTGTTTATTCGCATCCGTGTTTTGGTCATGTATGATGTGGGCTTACCTGATGGCCCCGTTGTACAAGAGTTTTTGTCTGTCCATGTTCGTCAAGATGGGAGGATGATGGGGATGCTGCCGTCGCCATCTGCCAGTGCACCAGGATGGGTGTGATAGGAGCGTGTGACTGGTGAAGGTTGACACTTTTTGGGATGGCCGACACTAGCTAATGGATAGATGTTCACGTTTGATGTGTAGTTGGGTTTCTTTTTGGGTTTAACCGAGCTTACTTAAAGTCTTGGCCCTTTTGTTGTACCGACTTGTGAAATCCATCTTAGTATGTAAATAAAAGTGATTGGCCCTAAAATGCATATATATATATATGAAAGGTTGTAGTTGGTGTGTATTGCATCGTATTATTTAGTTTGTGTGCGGGTTAGGGAGATGATAAGTATGCTTCTATTATATGAGCTGTGCTGAGACCAATCTAAAAGATGTAAACCCCCAGGTTTTATGGACCCGCTGCAATTGAAATGGTATCATAGTTGAATTGTTATTAGGACAAGTGATAGGTGAGTGAGCTGTGACGACCCTAGTGGATCGGAGGCCGTGGCGAGGGGTGCCACAAATTCAAATTCTCCTCAAAGTTCTAGTGGTGATTTTGATTCCATTGGAGGTGACTCTAGTGATTCTGAATATCGAATCCAAAGAAGAAGAGTGAGGCATAAGGAGAATGAACGGGACATCAAAGTGGTGGTGCCTAAATTCGAGGGTAGTCTCAATCCCAACGACTTTGTTGATTGGCTGCACATAATTGAACCAGTTTTTAACTTTAGGTCCTACTCAGACAAGAAGACATGTAAGGTTGCTATCTTGAAATTGACGAAATATACTTCTCTATGGTGGGAGAATCTAAAGCATTAGCAAGCGAGAGAAGGAAAATGTTGAATCAAGTCTCCGCAAAAATTCAATAAGTTGATAATGAAAAGATTCTTGCCTGACAATTATAAGTTAGACTTGTTCCTCAAACTCAATTCCCTAAAACAACAAGGGATGAGTATTGAAGAATACGTCAGGGAGTTTGTACAACTCAAGATGAGGTGAGAAGTTCTAGAAGTTTTGGAGCAAACCATCGCTCGATTTCTTATCAAGAAATTGCTGATTTGGTTGAACTTCAACCTTATTGGTCCTTTGAAGATGTATGTAAGTTAGCCATGAAAGTTGAAAAGTAATTGAAGAGCAAGAGGTTT
Source organism: Eucalyptus decipiens (assembly GCA_014182575.1). Classification (NCBI taxonomy): domain Eukaryota; kingdom Viridiplantae; phylum Streptophyta; class Magnoliopsida; order Myrtales; family Myrtaceae; genus Eucalyptus; species Eucalyptus decipiens. Next base: position 40,867,051 of record CM024617.1, read on the forward strand.
TCTTGTAGAGTCTCATCAAAAGGGGCATCCTACTTTAAAAGTGCTTCCTCAAGTAAGGTTGAGAGAGCGTCAACAAAAGACAAAGGAAAAGATAAAATTGCAAAGCCTTCCAAAGAACTCCAAAAGAAGCCAAGGAAATGCTTTAAGTGCCATGGCATTTTCAAGCTAATTATCCTAATTAGAGAGCTATGACTCTCCAAGAAATTGAGGAGATCAATTTTGCATTTCAAGAGGCTAAGAACAATCTAGACCAATATGGTTCCGAATCTAAAAAGGAAAAAGAGATCATTGAGAAAGCTGATGATGGCGATTTGTTGATCATCCGAAGAGTATTGCATGTTGAAGTTTCTCCAAATGAGAAAGAGTAAAGGGAGAACATCTTCCACACTTGTTGCACTATTAACAGGAAGGTATCTTCAGTAATTATTGATGGTGGGAGTTGCACCAACATCACTTCGACAACCTTGATCGACAAGCTGAAGCTTCCAATATTCAAACATCTTCAACCATACAAGCTTCAATGGCTCAGTCAAGGAAATGATCTCAAGATAATGAAATGAGCTCTTATATCATTTTTCATTGGGAAATATTATCGAGATCAGGTTCTGTGTGATGTGATTCCCATAGATGCATGTCATTTGTTATTAGGAAGACCATGGCAATATGATAGAAATGCTGTGCATGATGGGCATAACAACACATACTCATTTAACAAGGAACAAAAATACATTACTTTGTACCCTTCAATTCTTCTTTGATACATAAACATCAACCTGGGGAGGGAAACAAAAGCAAGGGAAATCTATTCTTGAGTGAAACACGGGTTGAAAGAGTCATTAGCAAACAGAAAAATGTATTTACTTTGCTTATGATAGAGAAAAAGAGTAAGATAGAGTGATCCATGCATCCAAAAATGCATTCCTTGTTGAAAGAATTTGCAGATGTGCTCCCGAATGAATTGCCACCTAGATTACCTTGCATAAGAGGTATTGAGCATCACATTAATTTGCCACCCGGTGCTTCTCTACCCAACAAACAAGCCTATCGATGCAATCTAAAGGAAACAAAAGAGTTGCAAAGACAAGTCAATGAACTTATCAGCAAAGGGTATGTCCAAGAGCCCATGCTTCATTCTAGCTTTTCTCGTGCCCAAAATGGATGGTTCATTCAAAATGTGTTTTGATAGTCTAGCCATCAATAACATCTTCATTAAGTATATACACACCATACCTAGACTTGATGGTATGCTTGTTAAATTATATGGTTCTACTATGTTCTCAAAAATAGACTTGTGAAGTAGCTACCATTATATTAGAATGCGAGAAGGTGATGAATGGAAGACGGCTTTCATAACTAAAAGAAGCCTTTATGAGTGGTTGGTTATGCCATTCGGATAATCGAATGCTCCAAGTACCTTTATGAAGCTTATGAATGAGGTTTTTCGTTCCTTTATTGATCGATTTGTAGTGGTATATTGTGACAATATTCTTGTTTATAGCAGGAATGAGGAGGAGTATGTATCTCATTTGATGCAAGTTTTCAAAATCTTGAGAGAACAAAAACTCCATGCTAAAATGAAGAAATGTGAGTTCTTCTCTCCAAGCATTGTATTCCTTGTCTATGTGGTTTCAAAAGATGGGATCTTCATCGATCAATCCAAGGTGGAAGCTATGAAGACTTGGTTGGTTTGGAAGTCTATTTCTGATGTAAGGAGCTTCCATGGGCTTGTCTTTTTTTTTTTATCGGTGATTTGTAAAGGATTTTTGTACCATCATGATTCCAATAACCGAATGCATGAAAAGGATTCTTTCAAATGGACAAAGGCTACCCAAAATGCCTTTAAAATGATCAAGTATGAGCTTTGTAAGTATCTTATTCTTGTCCTTCTTAATTTCGATAAAGTGTTTGAGGTTGAATATGATGCAAGTGGAGTTGGCATCGATGCTATTCTTGTACAAGCCCAAAACCTTTGGTGCATTTCAATAAGAAGTAAACAAATTCGAAGAAGAACTATTCAACTCATGATAAGGAGTTCTATGCCATTGTTAGAGCTCTTGATCATTGGAGTTACCATTTGAGGCCAAAATAGTTTGTTCTTCATTTTGATCATGAGGGTCTCAAGTTTATTAAGGCCAACGCAAGCTCAATTCAAGACATGTGAAATGTGTATAATTTCTTAAATGCTTTTCCTTTATCTGAAAATATAAACCTGGTCACACTAATATTGTAGCGGATGCTTTATTGAGGATATATTTTATGCTTGTTGTTATGGACTCCAAGATTCTTGGTTTTCAATTAATGAGAGAACTTTCATTTGAAGATTCTAAGTTCTCATTAAGTGAGGAGTTCAAGGTAATTATTCTTTACAAGATGGATATCTATTTAAAGGAAATCGTTTATGTGTGCCAAAAAGTTCTTTCCGAGAGTTATTGATTCGCAAAGCACATGGTGGTGGATTGGCTAGTCACTTTGGTGCGAACAAAACTGTTGAGTTTCTCAAGAGCACTTTTATGGGCCAAAGATGAATGAAGATGTGCATGTTATCATATTGAGGTGTGGAACTTGCTAAAGAGCCAAAAGTCATTTCCATCAAGGATTATATACTCCATTTCCTATTCATTGTAGCCCTAGGAAGATGTTAGTATGGATTTTGTTGTGGCTCTTTTGAGAACCCAAAGAGGAGAAGATGCCATCATAGTGGTCATCAATCGATTCTCTAAAATGGCTCGTTTCGTGCCATGTCACAAGTGTGACATCTTCAACTCGACCCCAATCTTCAAAACATGATTATAAGGGTGGTCAATTTTCATAGGAGGATTACAATGGGGATCAATAGACCACGAGAATGCCAAGAAAGCCATTTTGGGACAAAAACTCGATTTTTCATTGACATATTGCGGAAATTTGAAAAAGTGGAAACGAGCCATGGATGAGGACTAACATGGGCACAAGCCCATGAATGGGCCCAATGGGCCTCACGCCTAAGCATGGGTAGCCCAAGAGGGTCTATGGGCCATCCAAGCCCATCTTAGTCCTTGCAAGATTTCACATTAATGGCCCATGTGCTTGAATAGTATGCAACTTTGTAATTACCATCCTAACCCCTTTTAGAAGCTTTGGACAAATGAGATAAAGAAGATGAGCATGAAGAGGAAAGGTGCCTAAGTTGAGAGATGAGAGAGAATGTGACATCACCCGAAGCCTAGCTTACTCCCTAAATCTTCATATGTGCATATCCAAGAATTAATTGCTTTAGATTGGCTATCGTCAATGGTCATTCTCCTCTAAGTGTTTGCATGGGCAAGAGGGTTTTAGGAGATTGTCAGTACAATCACGTTAATTGCATATCCCCCATTTTCTCTCTCTTTTCTCTCCTAGCTCATTCGACCACTCTTACTTTCTCTCTCTTCTCTAATTTTCGCTCATTCTTTCATTTCCTTTACTCTTTCTCTCTCTCTTCCCTTGCACCAAACACCCCTTGCCTCCATTTCTCCTTCATTTCTTACACATTTCTCTCTCATCTTCCCTCTTAGATCTCACTTGCTGACCACCATTCACTGCTCACCATTCGAGCCTATTGTTTTCGCGTCACCGTGTCAAGCTTTGGCCATGAAGCTGTGATTGTCTAGCCCTCACTCCACCTCCTTCATCTCTCTCTTTTTCCTTTGTAGAGCCATCGTGAGCCACTGGAGATCACTCGCCCTTTGTCATCGCCGTTCATAGCCAACACCATCGTACACAACCCTTGTTGTGGGCTGTTTGGTGGCCTTCCAACCACCACCATGCACCACAGTCATTGTTAGCCCTCTTTGCTGCCACTGTCATCACTTGGTGAACCAAGATTTGGGGATGAATGGCTTTCTAACCCTCATTTCGGGTTGTGATTGCACCTAGGACTAGAATTAGTATTAGATTAAGGATAAATGCTAATTAGCTTAAACGATAAGTAGATTAAAATGATAAGTGATCATGTTAGGCAATAAGTAGTGGCAATAGGTTGTAGTGATAAGTGATAATTAGACGTGATAGGTTATCATGATTAGTTACCGTGATAGGTTATTACAATATAAGATAAGTTATTGTAGTATGTGATAAACTATTGTGATAAGTTATAACGTAATGGGATAAGTTATTGTAATTGGTTATCATGAGATGCGATAATCTATGTTGTTTATGATAAGTACTCTCTACATTATGAATTCTAAAATGATTAATACTTGTTGAATGCTAAATATAAATATGGTATATGCTCCTGCAATCCTTTAATGTGGAAAATAGTAAGTGTCAGTGGTTCAATGAGTGTAGTTAATGAGTATGTATGTAAAATTACTTGAAAGGACAATACGGTGTAATATGTTATGAGATAGAGGCATAATTACTTTGATGAATGCATAATTGGGATGTGATTAGGTGACATGATAGTATGACAAGATTGTATGTGCTTAATGCTATTGCATATGGTATGACCATTACACACACCTGCATTGGCTAATGAGGAAGATAAAAAATGAGCTTGAGCTGTGGTATGCTCGTGTGATCACATAAATGCCTTAATGCATATTATTATGCAGGGTATGTGGCACCCCCGAAACGGCCCCCAATCCATTAGGTCGTCACAATTCGCTTACCTCTCTCCTATTTGACCTGAAGGTCTAACAATCCTAGGGGTTTATAATTTTTAAACGGTCCTTGCGCAGCGTATAAATGTATAGCAGAAGCAAAAATCACATCTCCCTATCCCAACAATTTTGAAATGATGCACACCCACTAGACAGTTTTATAAGTGAAGCCGGACACTTTTATTTACATAGGTCTGATAGATAACATCAGTCGGTACATCAAAACTTGTCGTGGTTTTCTATACTCGGCTTTATAACAAAAGATAAGCCAACCTCCCCTTGGCTTTTCTTTCCATTCAGCCCTATACAAAAGTTTATCAGACAGTGTCGATAGTCCAAAAAGCTTCATTCGCTACCCATCACACACGATCACACCCAGCCCGGTCCATCAGCTGGCGGTGGCGACAACATCCCTAGCATGATCCCATCACGACAAATGTGCACCGACAGAAACTACTGAACCATGGGGCCATCAGGTACACTAACGTCATACATGACTAGAACCCGTACTCAGATGAAAACTAATCCTCGAATCTCGACATGAGTGTGCTCTAAATACATGCACTCAACGTCGACTGGGACACCGTAAAAAGTATTGCGAGTGACAGACAATAGAGGCATCTTTTAATCTAATGTGGCATCCTAAAACTTCGTGGCAACCTCTAGATGCCTTACAACCTTTGGAAGGGCGATGGATGCATCATTGATCTATGTTATGGTCTTTAGACCAAAGAAGTGTAATAGAATTAATGGCCAAGCACCTAATGGGTGAATATTTTGTTGGAAACATGTTCCATGCCCATGTGAGATCCAAATTTATTTGATGAGGAAATTATGTTTTTGACCATGAATTTTATAAGTTGTACTTTATTAATCTATGTTACAAAGTATTATAGCCATTTAAATCTGTAATTTAAGTACTTTGAATTAATAGGGATTCAGTTAGTTTTTAACAAGGGTCAATTCTGGATTTATTTAAGGTTGGGTCTTAGGCCCAAGAGTGTTGGGCCTAAGATGGGCCAAAATGGCCGGCCCATAAGCCCATGAAGGGGCCGTCAATCGCACGAAGAAGGGGGGGGGAGAGACCGGTTTGCATGCCTCCCCATTTGTCCTTTGAAGTTAGCCAAGTGTCAAGTCATGCAAAACTAATGATGGCTAATGATAGAGGGAAGGAAAATTAGAAGGGAAAAGTGGCCGGTTTAAGCGAGAAAGAGAGAGAGAGAGAGAGAGAGAGAGAGAGAGAGAGAGGAGAGAAAGAGAAGGAGGAAAGGAAGAAAGGAAGAAGGGAAGAAGGAAGGAGGCCGTGCATGCAAGAGGAAGGAGGAAGGGCCGTGCATCGACGTGCATCACCATGTCTCGCTGTTGTGTTCGCCGTTCGTTTGGTCTGGAGGCAAGTGGGATCCTTTGATCTACTCTTGCATGCTGTGCTTAGTGTGTGTGATTGAATGGTAACAATTTCGGATGTATAGAATGTGAAAGATTGAAGTTATAAGAGTGGTGCTCTAGTCTAGTGTACTGTTCTTGAGAAAAACAGCTCAACCTTGGATGTTCTAGTGACTTGCATGTGATGTTCTAGTTGAATTTCAGCTTTGATCTCTAAATGAAAGTTGTAAATGACTTCTTGGAGTATAACATACTCAAATTTGGGACAAAACCAACAAGTATAAGTGGGTGAAATCATTATTCTTTGAAAAGACTGAATTTGGAAATTTCGGTACTAGGAACAGGGGTTTTAACCATCCATATTTAATTACCTAGGACGAATCTGACTTTGATGTTTTCATGAAGTATCTACCTTATGGTCTTGGCTATCACATAGTCGAATTTCATAATTTTTGAAGGTCATTTGAGTATTAAATCGGAAATGTTTCTAAAACTGTGCAATCTGATGTGTTCGGACCTTGTAAGTTGCAATGCGTGGACTATATCAATTTGTATGAGGTTCTTTTGGAAACGTGTTCTGCATAAAATATCTCTCTTCATGTCTTCTATACAACATATTCAAATTTAGTAATTTTTGAAGTTCATTTGCCTATTTAACGAAAAATGTTTCAAAAACTGTGCAAGTTGAACTGTTAGAATAGTAGTGCTGTGATGCATGGTCTATACCGAATTATATGGGGATATTTTGGTGTAGTGTTCTTCATAAAATATCTGAATTTATGTCTTGACTATCATGTTTTCGAATTTCATAATTGTTGAAGGTCATTTGGATATTTAATTTAAATTACTCCTGAAACTATGCAAGCTGAAATATTGAAGTTTGAAAAACTGTGATGTATGGACCTTACCGTTTTGTGTGAAATTATTTTGGTATTGAGTTATTCATGAGATATTTTCCTTTAGGTCTTGTATACAAGGTGTCAAATTTTCAGAATTTATTAATACCATTTACTGATTTTTCTAGAATTTCAATTAGAAGAATGTATTCTGATTTATCCGAAGCATTGATGTGTTTTGAGAAATAAATGAAATTATCCTTGTGATGTAATACTTTGAGTGGTTGATTTGGCTGCATATGTGATGATATATGGCATGTTATATGGCATGAAAAGTTGGTTGAGATCTTTGACATTATTGAGTCAAATGCCATGTTGAAATTGAGATGCATGAATATAAAATTGACAAAATAACGAGACTATCGGAGGTGTGAGCCGACAATGCCCTGGGAGTGTCAGGATGCCCGGAATGTGGGGGTGCCGGATGCCCGAAGTGTGTGTCTCAGATGTCCTCGGGAGTTTCGAGATGCCCGGAATGTGGGGGTGCAGGAAGCCTCGGAGGTGTGTGCCGGGGGATACCTCGTGATGCCAGTTGGGGTACGAGATGCTCGGAGGTGTGTGCCAGAGGTTCCTCGCAATGCCATGTTGGGTGCGAGCAATAAAATGTGGGATGCGATTACTGGTCCCGGGAAAGAAAGATGTGGTGACCCAATTGAAAGATAAAAAGTTGAAATTGAATCATGCATGGTATGGTGACATGTATGCATGGCTGTATGATATAATATGTATAAGTGCAGGGTGGTATGTGCACATAAGGCATGTATATGCATAAATGCTTGATGATGAGTGCATGATGGTGTATGCACATATGGTATAATGACATATGCATGGCTGCAAGGTAAGTTATGCTTGGATGCATGAATGATATGTACTCTACTATGATGTCATAATTGTTCTGTTTGATGCATTGAGAGTTTAATGGATCTTTTATCTACTGAGTGGTTGTACTCACCCCTTTAGGGACCAACATTTCAGATTAGAAAGATGCCTCTCTCTCCGGTCACGCGAGGTACCTTTTACGGCCTTCCATTTGACGTGGAGGTCGAGTGTATGGAGCTTGATTGTGCCACCATCCCTGGTTTGACGTTCATACGAGTTCGGGTGCTGGTGATGTATGATGTGGGCCTAGCTGGGGGCCCGGTCATCTAGGATTTCTTGTCTGTCCACGTCCGCCGTGATGGAGTGATGCGGGGGATGTTGCCGCCACCACTGCCCGATGCACTAGGATGGATGTGATGGCATGCATGAGGAGTGGGAGCTGACATTTTTTTGGGATAGCCAACACTTGTAGATGGAGGGTTATACATGATCAATGTAGGGGGTCGAGATCTCTCTTTTGAGCTGTAGCCAAGTTTAGCTAAAAGTCTTGGCTTTTTGGTTGTACCGACCCAAGATGTCCATCTTAAAAATGTAAATAAAAGTTGCTCAGATTTATGTTTTCCTTCGATGTGTAGTTAGTGTGCATTGTACCATCATTAAGAGAATAGAGGGATGGTGAGACTCGTCTTTAATTTCGCTATGAGCTGCTCTAAACTCTTTTAAAAGAAAATGCCTATGGACCTCGGTCCTTCTTTAAACCCCTTTATATCAAAGATATGTAATTGGTATTCATTAGGTGGAGCGATAGGTATCTGTGGCGATTTTGCCGGATCATGGGTGCCACATCTAAAATGTTAGTCCCCACACAGGGTGAGTACAGCCACTCGGCAGTAAAAGATTCATCAAACTATATTAAGCATTCCTGTCCAAATCTAAATTCATGCGAGATAGACAAAAATAGGTAATCACAAGAATAAATGTGCATCAAATTCGTGAAATTCTTTAATGCAATGGCAAATATAGAATTTCAAAAGAATCAAGATGCATCATATCCAGTTACCCAAGTCCCGATCATAGGGCCAAAATGTAATTATATGTCCCATTCCATGCCATACAACTTAGTCCTATAACCAAACCACACACACACATAGTAGAACCATCCATTTTATCATTCAAAAGGTTTCATCCCTGGAGGACCAATGTTTGCATCCCTTCGAGCATTCGCATCCACCCTGGCATTGCAAAAGCCTTTGGCATTCAGCCACTAGGGCCACCAGGCATTTGGAGCATATCACGCCTCTAGGCATCTCGTACCCCACCTGGCATCACAAGGAAACCCTCCGAGGCTCACCATGAGAATGGTTACCCTGGCCCTTCAGATTTGCGTACCGACTAGCATATAATTGGGCATCTTGAAGCTCCTGAGGAAAAACCTCCGGCATTCAACCACTAAGGCCACCAGGCATCCACAAGGCATCAACTCATTTAATCCTTTGGGCATCCCGACTCCCAAGGCATCGTTGACCCGAGGGTCCAACGGTATCAATTAACATCTTAATTTTCAAAAATACTTTCATATACAATGACGAAATGTCTCATAAATCATTTATCTAATCTCAATATTGCACAACATATCAATGCCAGTATCATCATATCACATAATATTCCAAACTATAGTCACCCTTGGGAACAATTTGTACAAATTCGAAGTAAAACAGCTTGACTATTAAAGTGCACAGTTCTGGCAATGATTTCGGAATAATTCCCATTTGAACTCAGAAAATTATGAAATTTTGACATGTTATCAATGAGACCTAAAGGAAATTTTTTTATGAAGAACACCAAGTCAAATTCCTTACGTATTGAGAGTAATAATTTCTGTATTCCTTGCTAACATTCTGTAATAACTTCCAGCTTTAGCATTTTCATAGAAAAATCGTTTTGTCGATCAGAGCTTGTTCATTTATTCTAAATTTTTGATATGTTGTTCTTGAAGATGTGCCCTACAACTTTCATTGAGGATTTGAAGTCAAATTTTGGCTATATAGTTATAGAAAAATCATGAAATCACTGAAGGTGTCTTCTGCAAAAACAGTCTACTATCCTAAAGAGAACTACTCCTACTCTTTGAATCTCAGCATCCAACATCCACAGCCAAGTGTTTACAAGTGTATTACACCACATTATAGCCTCTTCAATTCCAAAAAATCCACCATAGCTAAATCCTTGAGTTCTTATTTCAATTCAAAAACCGAAATCCACCAAAGCATGCTCTGTTTCTACTTAGTTTCTTGATCTAGTTCCATCTTATTTGCCCAAAATCAACATGCAGCTTTCAATTCCTCATTTTCTCACATCTACCAGCTCCTCACTAGATAATAACAACAAGCAAAACATAGATCAATGAACTTCTACCTGCCTCAAGTCTTCCTACTCGGTTGCTAGCCAAAAACAGGGGTTCGAGGATCTCAGCTTGGCTCAATCGGCGACGGGGATTGGCGGCGTCGACGGTGGAAGCTCGGACATGACACAGGCAGAGGGTGGCCTTCCTTCTCTGCCCTCACACGCTCAGACCGCTCACTGCACACTCTCTCTCTCTCTCTCTCTCTCACTTGCTTGCCCGCTCACTCTCTCGGCCTCACTCTCCCTTGCTCAAACCGAAAGCTTTTGTTTTCTTTGTTTAAGTATTTTGCTAATTTTTGCATGTAGATGATAGATGGCTTCAAGGAAGGGACAAGTGGAAGAAGGTTGAGGCAACCATGGACAAGTGGTGAGTGGCATTTTCCCTTGTCTGGTTCTCTCCTCCCCCCCCTTTTCGGTCGATAGTTTTGGAGGCTCCTTGGGCCTGCTTGGGCCCGAAAAATTTGAGGCCAAAAGTCCAAACTCAAAGGCCCATGAACTTTAAAATATAAGCCCATAATTATGAAGTACTTTGTTTTCTAAATGAATCAATTTATATTCCCATAATTCAATTGCTTCAAGAACAAATGTATAGCCGAAATTCTTGCATGCAATCCAACTCCTCAAAATTTTATTCTTAAATTTCAGCATGCATGTTCCTCACGCATGACCGAATTCCATCCCTTCGGATCTAAAATAAAAATATTAGTCGATCAAAGTCCAAAGATTTTCTTTTGTTGCACGGTTGATCGGTCCATCGCTAAACATATCATATCAATCCAACAAATAAACAAATACGGAATACTACCCGTATTGATACCAATGCCATAGTTCGATGATACTTCTATCGATTGTTCATGACCGTCACCTATTCGAGGATTCGTTGAAATTCTTGGATGCCACAGGGTATTGGTTCCATCCTGATATATATGATTATACGAAACGATGCCTAATTAAGTTCTGATGCCCCATCGTCAATGGGATGCTATTTACGAATGGATTTCAGAATGAAGCTCCTCAACTGGAATGATGTCTTGAGGCATATACATATGCAAGACAATGTTGTGCCGGATAAGGTGAGACGAGGCCCAGTTCTGTAGGAAGATCGCCGCCCTTTGGGTTGGTCGTGATTGAGAGCGATCGCAATAATCTGGACATATATGCATGCATTGTGCATGAAATTGATGTTTGACTATATCTGGAGTATTAAGTGACATTTGTGTATGATTATGAGACATTGCATGTTCTTATTTATACCTCATGAGCACATGGAGTTTTGTGAGAATTGTCTCTGCTGCTATGTGTTGAGGGCATTAAGAAGATGAGTCATCTATCTCTTGTTAATAGATAAGGCAAAGCGAGGGCTTTGCTATTGTTCTGCCATTAATAGATAAGTTGCACGTTTAGGGCGACTTCGAGGAGAATTACCTCCCTACATGAGGATTAGGAATTTTATTCACTTAGTTGTATTTCACTGTTATTGTTCACATGTTTTCAAGCCCCAAGCATGACTGAACCTTTCTACCATGTCCAATTTGGGGTCCCCATGGAATAGAGTCAGGAAGTGACCGAGTATCCCATAATGGGGATGAATGCCTGCTATGAGTGCTATGTGACTACGTTTTGGGTAGATGAGGGGCTAACAAACTTAGTACCCCATCGCTTTATGGCCTAGTATCTCTAGGTTGGGAAGGACCTATATAGTCCCATTTGAGGCTTTGACCAACTTCCAAGTGTGGGCCTCAGGAACCAAAGCTGGGACCAATGGACTTGGATGTGCCTGAGGTGCAATAACTGACCTAGAGACTCAACCTTAACCAAGATCGTGACAGAGCCTTGGTATCTGGAGCCCATAAAGCACTAGGAGCTAGTGGGGTGCATCATTTTTTGAAGTCACCCTCATCATACTACAGGTGCTAAGCTTACTCTCGAAACTCTTCTAAAGGTATGTATAGCAGCGCTTTTGGAATTTGTGTATGAAGTAGTGTCTAATGGCTGATGCATAAGTATCTATGGAAGTATGATGTTTTGAATGTATATAAGTGTGTGTTATGTTATCCCTATTTTGAATGGTTGGGTGATTTTATTCTTGCTTCCATTTACATATAGGTAAACGATTACACGAATGGGTTGGTGACACCTTTTGGGACATCGCAATCAAATGACCTAAGTGATCGAGGGTTGTTACATATCCAAGGGTCAAGGTGTGACATCCCTACTTGGTTGGTATCTGAACATGGTTATTACTTGGAGTAATAAGGCGCGTTGAGACCTTAGGAAAGTTAAATAGGAATGCCGATGCTATGCATGTGGTTGTTGATTGCCTTAGTGATTTTTGGTTCTAAATTCCTAGCCGTATCGTTAGGATTGTGGAATCAACTGTTCTTAGCACTTTAAGAGGAGTTTAGCCTAGATTTGAGGATAAATAGAAGAAGGGCAACTCTAGGACAAATTGGTGCCAAAGGAAGAGCATAGGAGGATCCTAGAGTGGATGGGATTCTGCAAGTCTTAAAGGCTATTGGGAACCTAATGGGACAATAGGCTCAAAATTAGGTTGAATTTACTACTGCCGCTACTCATAACGATGCCTCGTTAGCCGAAGATGGGATACAAAGGCTAGTGTAGCAGTTCATAAATCTGAAGCCACCTCAATTCATTGGAAAGGGTGATCTTCAGGTTGCTGCCTCATGGAATAAGGAATTGGAAAAGGCAAAAGAACGCTTCAAGTGCCATAACTTTGCCCAAAGGGACACTTAAGTGCGATAACTTACGAAAGGTACACTTAAGTGCCACATTTTAAGAAAAATGGGAAACCTGAGTGCCATCTCCGGCGAAGCTGGCCAGAAATCATACGTGGCATTAAAATATTAATATCTCTCGCCGATGTGTCTCGCCAGAGAGCCGAGTCAGCTCGAATTCACCCCAAACGACGTTGTTTCGGGTGTTCGCCCAAAATAAAGCCCTTAAATCAGCAAAAACGCCGTCGTCTTCCCCATTTGCCCTAAATCTAAAACCTTAAATCGAGCAAAATGACATTGAAACGCTGGAGCCCTAATCCCGCACCCTAATTCGATTTGCCCCAAATTCTACCACCGAATATTGGAAGTGGAGAGTAAGACTTTCAGCAACGGCTCAAATTTCTCTCGTCAAAGCGAACGAGAAGGCGAGCGTTTATGTTTTTGTGGGTTATCAAGTCCAAGAAGAACATCGTGGACTCGAACGAATCTCGGGAGAAGATTCTATGGATGTGCCCGATACAGAGAAGGCTCGAAGTGCAAATACTTCAAATGGGTCGATGCGAAATTCTCTCACTGAGCCATAGAGGTGATATTGGACCTACTTGATGGATGTCATCAACCTCCATCTACGCTTTGGACGACTTGGACGATGTTGACTCAATGCAAGCTCAAGCTCGAGCATCTTCTGTTAACCATTTGAAGAACAAAGTTTCAAAAATGAACATTGAACAGAAGTGTCACCAAGCGTTTATTGTGTTGTTTCTTTGTCTATCCTACTTTATGATGAAATGTAAATGATTGGAAGATGAGCAAAAGTTTCTCCAACTGCCATAGTTGTAAATGTGTGGGGAAATGTACTTGTTTTGAATGAATGAATGAATGATTTCGACAGCTTTTACTTATTCTCAGATATAAATCAGTGATGATGGAATGTATATTAGGTTGATGTGTTGTGGTGACTATTTTACTTGAATTGAATGTAAACCAACATCAAATGTGTAAATCGCGCTTCTCGTTTTTTGCAAACCACCATATACATAGAACAGACACGAGTGATTACTTGAGTGCTATAAATTGTATCTAGTGATCACTTAAGTGCCAATCGTGATAGACAAAGAGTCATTTAAGTATCAAGTTATTATTAAAAGGATCACTTAATTGCCACTTGTTGTTAAAAATGAACACTTAAGTGCTAGGTTTTTTAGAATGTGATCAGTTAAGTGGCATTTTTTTTTGTACACATCGGCTACTACCAGCCACCACCACCGCCCACCGTTGGCCACCATCTCCAGCCATCATCACCACCAGGCATCCCAACTATCCACTTGAGCCACCACCAGCCACCACTATGCTGGTGGTATGTTGCTACATAAGTTGCAAGTGTAAGGTGTCTTACACTAGCTTGCACCAGCACTACTTGGTGCAAGCTGTGCATATTGCACATACATCTTGCACCAAGTGCAGCAAAAACCTCCAACCCAACCCACCACCACCAGGCACCACCAGGCACCACCAGCCACACGAGCACCCTAGTCACCACCACATATCCACCACCAGGCTTCACCAACCGCCACCACCAGCCACACGAGCACCCCAGTCACTACCGCATATCCACCACTAGAAGTAGCAATAAGTAAAAGAAAAAACAAAATCAAAAAAAAAAAAAAAAAAAAAGAAAAAGGCATGCCAAAAATGATAAGCAACAACCGTTCCATTGATTTTGAACATCTGTCTCACAAACTCAATGACAAATGAAGTCTCACAAACTCAACTAACTCAATGACAAATTATTAAAAAAAAAAAAAAAAAAACATCCACAGATGTTTACAACTGACTCCTCAGCCCTATAAACCATATCACATCCCATTTCATCACTCAATATGCACAATGCCTCCTGTTCGTGCTTGTTTTGGTGGACTTCGCACTTGATTCAAAATCCTTGCACTTTTTCTAACTGGACGTGAGACTTCTTCTTCAACTGTCTTGGGATGCGTTGAGTCTAATGGAGCTGCAATTGTCCTAGGCTGAACTGATTTAGAAGGAGTTGCAACTGTTGTAGGCTAAACTGATTTTGATGGACCTGCAACTGGGTTCTTCTTACTCTTCTTTCTTGTTGGCGCAGGCAATGTCTTCTTCTTTGTTGGCGCAGCTGTTGATTCTTGAGTTTGACCTTAAGAGATAAGAACCTCTGAACTTCTCCTAGGCTTCAAAAAGAAAACTCAATTATCAACAAAAATTTGCACTATAAATTAAATTAAATGCAGCCTATAAAACTTACATTAAGAATAACTATTCCAGAACGGTCATCTGTATAAAGGCCATAACCATATTGTTTTAGCCTCTTCCCAAGAGCCCCTCTTGTTTGAAGGGGAGCATCACTTTCAGGTATTTGTGATTGGTTGCGTCTTCTTCTCGCATGTGATTTCTTCGGCTCTTGTGGCTGTTTAGCTACAGAAGGGGCTTCCTCGGCCAATTCTTCAACTAGGCGTCTTGTAGATGGCCTTCTTATAGGTGGCTCTTGATTTGGCTTTCTTCTGGTTGTTTTTCTAGTTATGCCTTCAGCTTCAGTGACACCTTCGGCAAGCTTTGGTGGTGGCCCTTGTGATGACCCTTCTAGTGGCCTTTGTGATGACCTTGGTGATGGATCTTGTGGTGGCCCTTTAGTTGGGCCCTCTATTAGCAGCTGAGCTCTAGCTTGCCTTCTTCGAACCTGAGAAAAAAACAAAGGACATCATAAATATATCATGCCATATTAGAACATAAATGAAAAGTAAACTCAAATCATTTAACTGATCGAGTTTTTTTTTCTCTGTTGCAGCTGAAGAACAGTTGATTTAACTGGCTCTCCAGTTGCTTTAGCCAATCCTGCAGCTGGCTGTCTTCCACCTTCGGTTCTTTGAACAGGCCCTTCATTTTTATGTATAGCAGGGGCTTCGGCCAATTCTTCACTTGTCACCGTGACCTGATAAAGACAAAAACATTACATACATGTCACTTATATCTATGTACATATTTATAACAAATCATAAAGCAACATAAACACAATTATCATGACTTACTGGGTTTATTGTCGTCAACTGAAGAATATTCGACTCACTTCACCTTTCTGTTTCTTCCAACTGTCCCTTCACTAGGCCCTTCGGTTGGCCTCAATTGTTCCTGCTACTTCTTTAATTGACAACCCTTAATATTGTGCCCTACTATGTGGCAAAAAGAGCACTTTATCGGTACACCCATCCTATTCATCCTACGGTGACATGAGTCATCTCCCTCCGTCATTTTTTTTTCTTTGGTCTTCCCATTCTCTTCTTTAGTGGCAAAGGTTGAGGTGCTTCGCGATCTGTTGGCTCCCAGAACTTGCTACTTCTAATTGGCTGCAACATGAATTGATACGAAGCAAGATATTTCGATTTCTTGTACCAATCATCAAGGTAGTCTTCTGTGTTGTGGCCCTTCGATTGAATTGCACATATGGCATGTGCACAAGGAATTCCATTGAGTTGACATGCTCTACATGAACACTTCATCGTACCTAAATGAACAACATACTTATCGGAACCCTTCAT
The DNA here is from genome assembly GCA_014182575.1 of Eucalyptus decipiens. Taxonomy (NCBI): domain Eukaryota; kingdom Viridiplantae; phylum Streptophyta; class Magnoliopsida; order Myrtales; family Myrtaceae; genus Eucalyptus; species Eucalyptus decipiens. The sequence goes on from CM024617.1 coordinate 40,883,472, forward strand.
TATCTCATATCCTTCATCCCCATTCCAAATGGGATGACAATACGTACTTGCAGCCAAGTTGTCATCCAATTTCTTAGCAATCCTAGGACCATATTGCTTAGTCCACTTTGCAGTGTCATCTCTTTGTCTGTGCAGCCGATTCATGACCAAAACCCATATGTCTTCAAGCATCGAGATAATTGGTTTACATCTGGCATCTATTATCCTCCCATTGAATGCTTCGCAGATGTTGTTATCAATGTTATTGCACTTGAATTCCTCGCTGAAGAACTCCCTACACCAATGCTTCGGGTCTGTTTGGAACAGTGCATCATAATCATCCTTTGTCAATTGAAGCATCTCTTCTTTGGCCATCATAAAGTCAGTCATATTCGTGCTCTTTGCTTGCTACCAAAATTGCGACTGCAACTTGTCCCCTTTATAGGTCTTTGCCCAATTTGTGTATATGTGCCGCGCACACATTCGATGTTCAGCATAAGGCAACAGCTCAGCTATTGATGGAACAAGTCCTTGCAATAATTGAAAATATAAAAATGTAAGCAAATGACATGTTGATATCAAAAAACAAACAAATGACCAAATTTTTTAAAAAGCAAACATTACCTTTTGTTGATCGCTCATGAACGCCCACCCTACCCCATTTGTTATCTCCAAATCAATCATCAAATTTTTGAGGAACCAGGACCAATTGTCCTTGTTCTCTACCTTCACAACAGCCCAAGTCAAGGGAAACATTTGGTTGTTTGCATCTCTTCCAATTGCGGCTAGCAATTCTCCCTTGCATAAGCCCTTCAAAAAACATCCGTCCAATCCTATAATCCGTCTACAACCAGATAAAAAACCTCGTTTACATGCATCGAAACAAACATAGAATTTATCGAACTTCTTCCCAATATCAGGAAGTGGTCTCTCCACGACCTCGATATACACTCTACTTCCAGGATTTTGCAGCCTACACTCCCAAGCATAGTCCCACAACTGTCCATATTCACCGCTGCACTAACCAATGAGTATCTTCATCACCTTTTGCTTTGATCTTTTACATTGATTCCTGGATATATTGATGCCTACCCGCTCCTTTACCAGCATCCTGAACTGAGTAGTATTCATCTGAGGCATCAGCTTAATCAATTCAAAGAAGTGCTTCGATAACCATGCATTTGTTACCCTTTTATTCTCAAAATTAATGGAACAAATATGTTCCTCTTGGTAAGCTCAAATATGAAAAGATCCAGTTCTCCTAACAAATGCGCCATAGATCTTCCATGGACTATTTTACTACGAACACCTAGCTCTTACAAAGGTCTTAGTGTTTCTAATGAAGTCAATGTTCCTTTGTGCAGCAATGGAGATCTTCAGTATAGCTTCCCTAAATTGTTTCGCATCATGAAATTTCATGCCTACCAACAAAGTAGGAGAGACAACGGATGGATCATAAGAAGGAAACTTACTTTTCATTTTCCTTCTATGCACAGGTCCTTCATCTTCTTCAAGCTCATTCTAGGAAGTAGCATTCTCGACGCTTTCTTCATAGTCAGTCTCCTCGCCAATAGCACCAGCATCTGTAGGGCCTTCGGGTCTGTTTGGAACTTCCTCGGCTACTTGTAAAGCTACAAACTTAGCTGTCAAAAAATCCATTCACTGTATTCTTGACTGTACAAGCTCCTCGTCATCGTCATCACTTATAAAATTTTCAGCAGGCAACCCTCCATCATCATCATCATCAGTTGATTCAGCTACTTCCCAATCTAATCTAGAGATTGTGACATCACCTATGTCATCATCACTTGGGTAAACTGCATCTGCGCTTCTCTCATGTCCATCATATCTATCCTGCCCTCCTTCGACCTTAACGTAAGTACTACCTTGAATACCATCTCCTTCTTGTCCTACTTCGGCACTCTCTCCATCATCATCTTCATCCTCACTTTCACTATTGTACTCAACAAATATTTTTACCTCTTCACCATGAAAATAATGGTATAGAACATCCCTAAGACCATTATCATCTTCTAAGCATCTCAAACCATCTCTTAAGTCTCTCATAGGAATACAATACAGCAGCTTCTGAACTTTACAAGGCAAATAAGTATTTATATCCCTAAGAAATCCTATATAAGATGCCTTCTTTATATCCACAAAGATGGTGCCCTCATTTCCACCCTCATTCTCCCACTCATCCTCCCCAATCAATAATTCCCCATTGTAGCAAACTATGACATCGACATAGGGGGTGTTTGGTTGGGCATTCCCAAAGCCCCTTGGACCCCCAAAGCCCATTGGGGGAAAATTTTAGTGTTTGGATAATTTTTTGGAAGCTCCTTTGCCCAAGTATGAGCATTTGGAATGCTCAATGCCCAATGCTGGGGAGGGGCTGCATTCGGCATTCGGCATTTTGGAAATGCCTCGCGTACTGTTCATCATCTTTCTCGGTCCTCTTCTCCTTCTTCTCGTCTTCTTCTTCTTCTTTCCCATCCGACGAGCTTCTCCGGCAACCACCGCCCACGCCGCCTGAGGGTCGCGTGTCGCCGGTGACCACCGTCTGGGGGTGCCGCGACGCGCGACCTAGGCGGCGCGGACCTCGGGCGGCGTCGCGGGTCGCGCGACCCGGGCGCGGACCTCGGGTGGCGTCGCCCGAGGTCCGCGCGACCTCGCGACGCCGCCCGAGGTCGCATCGGAGGTCGCGCGGTCGCGCGGAACCAGGCGGCGTTGCACGGTTCCGCGAGACCTCGGGCGGCGTCGCCCGGTTCGGGCGGAACCGGGCGGCCGCGACCTCAGGGCGACCTCGAGCCGCCGAGATCGCATCTACGACCTCGGGCGCCCGAGGTCGCGCCTCCAGGCGGCGACGACGTCGCCTAAGGTCGCGCCGCTGGGTCCACGCGACCTCGTCCGCCGGATCTCGCCGCCCGATCCGGCCTCTGCGCCTCCGACGCCTAAGGTCGCGGCGACAGCGTCGCCTGAGGTCGCGGCGACGGCGTCGCCTGAGGTTGCGACCTCAGGCGGCCGGACGGCCAGATCTCGCCGTCCGGCATCGCCGGCCGCCGGATTTGATTTTCAGATTTTTTTAAAAAGAAAATTAAAAACAAAAGCCCATTTGGAATAAATTTTGCGAAACGGTATTTTCACACAAGCAACTTTTCAATGCGTAATTTGCCAAACGGCCGAGCATTCCCGAAAACCCCTTTATCCTAAAATATTTGCATTTGGGCAAAGACATTCCCCAAAAGCCGAACCAAACGGGCCCATAATCCTTGTCATGCGCCATTACTGCACCAATAACAAGAAAAAGAATCATTAGTTTTTGGGACCACTAGACAATTGCACATGGGAGTCCCTCCACTCTCATGGACTTTAGTAAATAGAGGTCCCCACACTGACAATATGCCCCTACATGACAACCAAAAAAGAGGTCGGCACTTTAATTATTTGCCTTTCCTTCTCTTAAAATATTAACCAAAAACAGAGGTCCCCACAACAAGCACGGGTCCCTACAGCAATCACAGCCCAAGCATGTCTACTGCACTAAACGTGCGATGTGAGAGAATATACATCAACTGAAGCAAATAAAAGTATAGCATACTTTGACATCAACTTAATCAAATCACAGCCGCTGACTCCTACAAATTCCTTTAAAAGTTTAAACTAAAATTAGAACAATTAAACTTGGAAGCATTTTATGTCGCTAAAGCTAAAGAAAAACAAAGAGAAATCATAACAGGATTATGTTCTTATTTAGGATTTTGGATTGATAAACATACCCTATACAGCAATCACAACAGGGTTTTGGATTGATAAACATACCCTATACAGCAATCATAGTAAGGTGGTTCAAGGACATACCCTATACAGCCTCACAAACAAGGTGGTTCAAGGACATACCCTATACACTCTCACAAGCAAGGTGGTTCAAGAACTTAGTTTTCTTCTAAGAATGGCATTGGTCACCTGCTTTACTAGGATGCTCTTAAGGAGATGCATAGATAGTGATCTAACAATCACATACTCTAACATTGGCTTGAAAGACAAATTCACCGAAATAATGAGAAATCTGGTCTCTTTGTGTAATGTCAGCAAGTTTCAGTTGAAGTGTATCAACGCAAATTCCATCGGAGCTGTAATAAAATAATCGAGCCCTAATTAAATAATCGAGCGAGCCCTAATTAAATAATCGAGCTCTAATTTCATCACAGGGGAGGGGGAGAAGGGGCCAAACCTGGACGACTAACGATGGTGAACGGTGACAACGACCAAGGATGGTGAGCAATGAGTGACGACGGCGACCAACAACGGTGACTGACGACGGCGACCGATGACTAGCTCTGGGCGTGAACGACGATGGAGAGAAGGGCTTGTGATCTTCTGTGAACGTGGACGGCGAGGAACGGCGTTTAGGTCAGCCAGCCCTAATTAAATAATTGAGCGAGCCCCAATTAAATAATCAAGCCCTAATTTCATCACAGGGGAGGGGGAGAAGGGGCCGAACCTGGACGAGCGACGATGGTGAGTGGTGACGACGACCAACGATGGTGAGCGGTGAGCGGCGACGGCAACCGATGACTAGCTTTGGGCGTGAACAGCGACGGAGAGAAGGGTCTGAGATCGACTGTCAACGCGGACGGGGAGGAACGGCGTTTAGGTCATCGCACAATGACCTAAACGATGTTTAGTTCAGCGCACTCAATGTGGATGGACAACGTCGTGTTTGTCGTCCACGTCGGCTCTTTTTTTTTAAAAACATTTGCCACATCAGTAAAAGAAGTCACCGAAAATTGCCAGAAAATGCCACGTATGCAATTTGGCTGGATTGGCACTCAAGTGATCCCTTTTGCTCCGATTTTGGCACTTAAATTTACATTCCGTAAGTTATGGCACTTAAGTGTCCCTTTGGGCAAAGTTAAGGCACTTGAGGGGTCCGCATGTCAATTGGAAAAGGTCTTTGCATTGCTGAGGTGCACATATGAAGATTAGGTGACCTTGACGATTTACCAACTAAAGGTAATGCTAACAATTGGTGAGAAGCCACTTGGAGAAGAGTTTTTCCAAAATATATCGTCTTGACTTGGGGTGCATTTATGGAAGCATTCAACGGAAAGTATTTTTCCATGTGTGCGCGAGAGCAGAAGATGGCTGAATTTCTATGACTTTGCCAGAATTACCTATCCTAAATATAATGCGAAGTTTGCTAAGTTATCGAAGCATGCTTCAAGGATGATAGAGTATCCGGTGGATCGAGTTAGAAGATTCTAAGATGAACTAAATTCGAAGATCCGTAGCTAGTTGATGCCTTTAAATTTGAAGGATTACGATGAGCTTTACGAAAGGGACAAATTGATTAAGAGGGACATATCTGAGCAAGTAGCCACATCTGGATCACGGTTTGGTTCTGGCAGGGATAACCATTAGTTTGGAAAAAGGCCGATAACAGGAGGAAGACACCTTATCCCTTATAAAAGGAAGAATGGCGTTAGAAAACCAATGCACTATAAGTGCTAGTATGAACACCTAGAGGGGATGAATAGGTGTGAAGAATATTTTTCGAAAGAAACAGTAGAAATATTTTGCTTCTAAAACAAAGTCTTAAAAACAACAGACTTTGAGCAAGTTTAGACTTCAACAGTTAAATAGAATTATGAACAAAGTAAAGGAGTTTAGGAAAGAGAATAAGAAGGAATGGAAGTGATTGACACAGGAGCTCCTCTAAGTGTTCCAGTCGGCGAAGCACAAAGTTTATAGTGGTTCAGTTTAGATCGAGCCTACGTCCACTCTCCACACTGACATCTTACTGGCTAGATTCAACTAAAGATCAAAAGAGATTTTACAGCCTTATGATCTCAACTTCACAGTGAAGAGTCTCTACTGGTCTCTCATGAAGTCTCACTATGAGTTTCTCTCTTTTGTATTTAACTTTGAACTCGTAATATTGAATGATAAGAAAATGGTAAGCTTCAGATTTTGATATTTCTCTTTCATGCACTCTATCGAATAACTAGTGAGTTCACCTTAAATGCCCATTCATGCCTTTACGACCATTGGCACTTACCAAAGGAGTTCCTCCAATCTACCCGTTGGACAAAATCAATTAAGGAGATCTCGAGTCATTTGAAGATTGTGATGAGAGCTCATCAATCATGTTTGCCCATACAATCAAGATCTTGGTTTCCATAAGTAGATCTTTCCATATTTTCTTGCAATCCGAAAAGATTTGATTTATCTAAATTGATTTCAATAAAAATAATCAATCTCGTAGATGATATATCCAACCAAAAAGCCATCCATAAGCCATACGAATCAAACTCCTAAAGAAATAAACAAAATCTCGCATCTGGATAAGTTTCATTCTTCAGTAGTGTGGCACCCCTCGACGGCCCCCCGATCCGATTAGGGTCGCCACAGTTCGCTTACCATTCACTTTTTCCTAATAACATGTCACTCTGATACCATTTCAATTGCAGCGGGTCCATATAACTTGGGGGTTTACATTTTTATTTTTATTTTCGATCGGTCCCTTGCGCAATTTATATGTGGAAGCACATCCAACAACTCCCTTCCCTATATTCAGAAAACGATGCACACCTACTAAACATCTTATATAAGTTAAAACCGAACACGTTTATTTACATAGAGCAGATGGACATTTTTTTAGTCGGTACATCAAAATGCCGCAGTTTTCTATACTCGGCTATATTTCAAAAGATGACCAACATCTCCTCCCACAATCGTATGCTTAAGGTCCATCAACCAGTGTCGGCGTCCAAAGGTTCCCTCCTTTGCTATCCTTCTTCTCGCAGTCATATCCAACCGCTTAAACCATCTACTAATCTGAAATGTTGGTCCCCAAAAGGGGTGAGTACAACCACTTAGCAGGTAAAGGAATCCAATAACCACTCAATGCATCATACAAATCATACATGCATTGCAGGCTTACTTACCTTGAAGCCATGCATATACTATCATGCATCATCACCACAATCATAACACATACATGTGTATCATCATGTCATACTCATATCATTGTCATCATGACATTATTACATCACACACATGTCATCATCATCATATACATGACACCATCATACCATACACATATCATCATCATCATGACATCATCCTATCACACATGTCACTATCATCATGACATCATCCTATCACACATGTCTTTATCATCATGACATCATCACATCATACATGTCATCATGCCATATCATATATCATCATCATCATCATGCATATCATACCGTGGGTGATCATCATATCACATCACATATCATCATCATCATGCATATCATCATGCCATGAGTTTATTTTCATCTTTATCTTTAAATTTGATCACCACATCACCCATTTCTCAAATCATCAATTTCATCATCCCTTCAGGCAAAGACCTTCGACAGGGCTCCCAGCATTTAGCCTCCCAGGCCACTGGGCTTCTGACCCCCCACATTCCGGGCATCTAGCATCTCAACTAGCATCACGAGGCATTCCCTTCGGGCAGAAACCTCCGACAGGGCTTTCGGCCTTTACCCTTCTAGCCGGGCATCTCGCACCCAAATCCCGGCATCGCGAGGCATCCCCACAGGCACAAACCTCCGGGCTTCCGGAATTATGTACCGACATACCACCAGGCCTCCCTTGGAATTACGTACCGTATACCACCGGGCATCCCGACACTCCCGGGGCATTCCGACAATGCATCTCTGTACATTCCGGCTTCATCCTCCACCATCACCTCTTACTCACTTATCATTATCCACATTCATCATTCTTTTGATCTCATTATTACATGGCATATAATTCACACATGCATCACAATTCATGATCATACATGCACCAATGTCATGTAACAATGCATAATAAATTCAATGGAATTTATGGCCAATAAAATAATCCTTTTATTTTATTATTATTTTTATTTAATTTTATTATTATATTTATTTATTTTCATAAATAAATATTAAATTCAATATCTATGATTTTCCCAAAATCATAATATTCAAACAATCATTATACAACCCAATAGTATGACAATTTCATACAAAATTCATGGCCAAATTGAATTTCACACAATTTCACAAAATAGCACATAATATTCGGATAATGACCAGAATGCACAGTTTCCAAATAAATTCGATTAAAATACTCATATAGCCTCCAAAAATTATAAAAATTTACAGGGTGATAGCCAAGACATTTTCGTACAACTTTCATGAAGAACTCCAAGTCAGATTCCTTATAGATTATTTTATTCAACCTCACGAAGCTTCTGGAACCCCTTACCACATCGTCCGGAATACACATCTCCGAAATATCGAGGTTTAACCTACCTAATCTCTTTCGTTTTCTCTGAAATTTGGATATGTTATGTATCAATGTGTCCTTTACAAGTTTCATGAAGAGATCTAGGTCAAATAACCAGATTATGATCATCATTTAGGTCCTTGAAGTCTCGGGTGTCTCGGAACACATCACCAGAATCATCGTCTCCAAGATCTAGCCGATTTACTAGGCTATACTTGTTCATTTCACTTCAAATTTGAGTATGTTGTATTTTAAGGTGTCCCCTACAACTTTTATGATGACATCGAAGTCAGATCTTCAACAAAAATCAACATGCAATCAAGAATCCAGCAAGAGGTCAGTAAAATCTTTCCAGATCTGAGGTCTCCGTAAGATGAGAGTTTAACCCCTCAAATATCCATCATTTTCCAAGAAATTTCAGTATATTGTAGTTCAAGATTTTAGCTACAACTTTCATCAAGAGATCAAAGCCAAAATCGAACTCTAAACATGCATGCAAGCTCACACAACATTCTGACTCAAACTGTTCGAACGAAAACAGCCATACCATTCAAGAATCAAGCCATCAATACTTCGGTTTTCCTCACCTAAACACCCAAACTCGACACTATATCAACCACACATGTAACGAACACACATGCAAGAGCAGCAAAGGACCCCCAACTTGCCTCTAAGACCGAGCAAACACGAGCACGCGGACGGCACACCGGCGACGAACGAACGGCGTGCGAGCGGGCGAGCTCCTCCTCCTCGGCTCCTCCTCCCTCTTTCTCTCGAAATCTCTCTCTCCCTCTCTCCCTCTCTCCCTCTCTTGGCCGAACAAGCCACTCAACCATCAGCCACTCACTCTCTCTCTCTCTTCCTTTTTGGTGGCTTTTATATTGCATGTATCCCCTCTTTGCATGGGGGACACTTGTCCTTAAGAAGGAGACAAGTGTCTCCTTGGTTGAAGACACTTGGAGGCCATGTGGCTCCTCCTTCATGCACCAACAGCCCAATGAGCTTCATGGGCCGGGCTTATGGCCCACTCTAGGCCCATCTCACTTGGGCTTAAGGTCCAAGCTCAATTGCCCAAAATTTTCTTAAATAAGTCCATTTTACTTTTAATAATTTACCTTAAATCCCCATTTATATAAATACTAAATTACAATTTCATATGGCCATAAATCTTGAAATCATAATTCCACAAATTCCAATTTATAAAACACATGGCCAATGATAGGATTTTCTTTCCTATCAAATAATTATTCCTTAAAAGCTTGGCCATATATCTTATTGCAAATTATGGATTAAATTGCCATAAAATAACTCGATGGTACTTCCATCACCTATTCATAGACTTTAATGTAACTAAAGGTCATTATGAATTTTGGGATGCCACAATTCTCCCCTCCTTAGAGAATTTGTCAGTGTGGGCAGACTTTGACATAAAGTCTGGGATACTTCAGACTTTGACACTAAAATCTGGAAGTCTTCAGACTATACTCTTGATAAGTTTTGTCAACTTCAAAACATTAAAGGAGTTTTTTTTTCCAACAATCTCCTCATTTTTTTATGGTGACAAAACTTTCCTATAGATTTAGGAACTTTTGACCTACAAAACAACTCTTAAGTAATACATAATATCTTAAAAATAAGTTGATTAGGACATGAATAGCATTGATTCTGCAACCACAGAAAGCAAGTTAATCTTGAAAATATAAGACCTATATCAAGACATAAATAACAACTATCCATCCAAAATCATTACCACAAAAGTAAGTTATCTACAAACGTCAAATAGAATAACAAAATGAAAGTAGGTTCAAGTAAAAGTTCAACACATCAACAAGTTTAAGTCAAGTAAGTCAAATATGCATGTCCTCCCCCTTTTTGTCAACAACAAAAAGTGGAGAAAGTAAAAAATAAATGAAAGACAAATGAAATCAGGTTTGTTTTGGAATGGGAATGAGCTAGAAATCCCCTATTGACTGAACTGTCTCCTCCAGCTTTCGCACTATCTCCTTTAGCTGCTCAATATCTTCAACATTGGCAATCTCTTTAACTTGTTGTTGTAAAGCTTGAACTTGAAGGTTAAGACTATACCTTCTCATGGAGAGAATCTAAAGTAGATTGCAAAGCAGATTAAAGCTTCTAAATCTCACACTCCATTCTATATTGCTATGCTTTTATCTCTAGAAGGAACTCTAGCAGCCTTAGAAAGTCTGCATTAGGTTCTAATTGTGCACTAGCCTTAGCACGTTCACTTTGTGGAGTGTTGAGAGATGAGGGGACATCAGCTCCCCTACTTCCAAGACTTGGAGTAGATTTTCCAATATCAACTTTAAGAAAATGTGAAGCATAAACATCCTCTAGATCGGGAGGAGATCTACTAACATCATCACTTGTAAAAAGAGGAGAAGAAGAAGTACCTCTTTTCTCACTGTTATAGCTAGTATAAGCACCTAGAGGGGGGTGAATAGGTGTAAAAATAATTTCTTGAGATATGAAAGCAATACTAGGCAGACAATAGAAAGGAAGCTCTTCTTTAGTTAACAAAATGAACTATGATCAAAGTAAAGCATAGAGTAGGGAAGAGAAAATTGAACACAAGGTTTATAGTGGTTCAGCTTATTCCAAGCCTACGTCAACTCTTCTGCACTGACAGCCCATCGGCTGGATTTCACTATGAACAAAAGAGATGTTACAGTAATGCTTTCCCTTGATTCCACAGTGTAGATATTCTACCACACTTCCTCAAAGTATATCAAATATAGACTCTCTTTTGGGTACAAGATTTCGCTCAGTAAATGAATTGACTAAAAATCAAGGAGCTTTAAACTTTAGAATTCTTCTATCGTGCACTTACTCAAACAACTAGAACGTCTTCCTTTTATACTCATTTATGCCATCATACCCGTTGGCACTTACCAAAGGAATTCTTCCAATCTTCACGTTGGACAGAATCAATTAGGAAGATCATTGGAGCTATTAAAGGAACATGTTAATAGCCCATCAATCCTACTCGCCCATACAATTAGGATCTCGGTTTCCATAAGTAGAACCTTCCAAGAATACTTCGCCAATTATCGGATCCTTAATCAATCCTGATTCGAATAAAGGAATCTGTTACGTCATATCCAGTCAAGAGATCTTCTCCAGTCGATAAGGCCAAATCCTTAATGAAGCACTTAGTTCTGGATAGCCTTTCTTCAACGGATTAGAAACTGTCAATGAGAATAGACTTTGAGTCTTGAGTCTGGCAGTCCGGAGGTCTTCAAACTTTAAATAGTAGTGTCTGCAAATCTTCAGACTAGACTAATGGAAACGTTTTGTCAGCTTCAAAATATTCCAAAAAGATTTCTCCAACAATCTCCCCATTTTTGATGGTGACAAAACTTTCCTGCAGATTTGAATAACTTTGACCTACAAAACATTACTCAAGCAAATATGGATATATCATAAAGATTAATGGTTTAATGATAACACTAGAATCTGCAACCACAGAAAATAGGTTAGTCTTGCATGAGAGTAAAGCCGTTCATAAGATATCAATAGTACTTAATATAAGCAGCAGTCAAATCCAAATCCACATTCAGTCCACACACAAGTCAAACATCAAAACAAACTAAAAGTTCAAGAAGTTTAAGTTCAAAGTAAGTTCAAATCTCGCATCTCTCCCCCTTTTTGTCATCATAAAAAAGGTTGAGATGGGAATGGAATGGAGTCAAGTTTGCTTGGGAATGCGAACAAGCTGGAAATCTCCCATTGACTGGACGATGCTTTCCAGCTTTTTCAATTCTTCCTTCAGTTGATCCACCTCTTCACCTTTAGCATTGGCTTGAATCTGAAGAGCAAGGGCTTGGATCTGATCAGTCAAGGGAACGAAAGAAGCTTGTCCTGCATTCTTCAAGTTCTGAACTTCGCACTTCTGACCCTGCATTTCCAAGAGAACATCAAGGATTCTGCGAAAATCTGGTGAGTTATCAGTCTGCATACTGGCTTCGGCACGATCTGATGGAGTAAAGGCAGACGATGGTATATCAGCATAATCACGTAGATTTGGTGATGAAGCATCATGTCCCTCCTCAGGAAATTGAGAGGCATGGATGTCCTCTGGATCTGCTGGAGAGAGGCTGACTCCTTCATTGGTAATAGGATATGAGGACATTCCTCTTTGCTCCCCATCTCCCCCTGTTTCCATGGCTTCAGGTGGAGAAGAGTGTTCGTCATGCTCTCCTTCCTCTTGATTTTCTCTTTCTTCTTCTTCTTCAAACCTTTCCTCCTCTTCTTCTCTTTCTTCAACTTCTCTCTCCTCTTCTTCCTTTTCCTCTACTTCTTGCTCCTCTGCTTCTCTCTCTTCTTCTTCTCTCTCTTCTTCTTTTTTCTCTTGTCCTTCTCTCTCCTCTGCTTTTGTCTCCTGTCGTTCCATTGACTCTGGAACAAAATGACTCAGCTTCTTCAATGCTATAGCAGAAATGGTGAGGTCATCCTCATCATCTTCATCCTCAATGATGAGAGCTCTTCTCTTTTTCAAAAAAGCAACCATGGGCTCATTCCCTTTTCTTTTCGCTACAGAAGAGACTTGATGAGTTTTGACAGGGGTTTTCTCCTTAAATTTCTCCAACGCCTTGTCGAGTTCTTTCAGACGCATTTTGGACACCATTTTCAGTTCTACCACCATTTTTCACACGGTCGAACACAGAGAATTTGTGGAGGCTGAATATTCAAATGTATGAATATCTTTGACACAAGACCTGGATAAGGAAGTCGGCCCTTGTCTTTCACCACTGCTCTATACATGTGGAATAGAATAGTGTGAGGAAGAGAAAACTTTTTTTTCCAGCATTGATGGCGTACATCAGCTTTGCCTTTGAGTTTGAAACATCAGTCTTGGAAGTTGATTTCGGTCTAAGGCAATTTATCACAATCTTGTGAAGCAGAATGTTGTTCGCACGCATCCTTGAGTAGGAAAGTCTTCCCTCTGTCTTTTTGTCTTTAACAAGTTCCAATGTGGCACGAGTAATAGAAACACTGATGGGTTGATATCTTCCTCTCTCAACCCCAATCACATCCGCCAGCATATCCACATCCACCACAAAGTCCTGATCTCAGACACTGAAAGAGATTCTATTCACATCCAAGAAACTAAGATTTGAATAGAAATATGCAGTTAATTGAGCATAGGCTTCGTGGTGTCGAATGTAACCGCTCAAGTTGAAGAAAACTGAACTTTTCCCTCAAATTGACATTCACAGCATCAATGAAATCAAAATCCACACTCCTAGGGTTTATCACCCCACGCTTCAATAATTTGGAGTATAGATCATTATGTTCCTTCGATCTAAACAACTCTGTCCTTTTTCCTCGAATTTTCGCCGCAACATCCATTCTCGGTTGAAATTGGCTGTACAATTTGTCATCATCATTTCCATCTATGGGATTAAATCCCCCAACACGCGGATCACTTGGGATATTTGCAAGGGTTTCTTCTGTCAACCCCTTAGGAGCAATTCCCAAACGCTCCATTTTTCGCAAAAAGATGTACTCATTCCCATATCCCTTGTCTTTAAGAAACTCATCGATGTAGTTCAATGGAGTACTAGTCCTCTTTAAAGCATGGTAAAGCTTATAAATAAAATAGGGTCTTTGAATTCTTACAGGATCTGCCTCTTCAATGATTTTTTCCTCTTGTTGATGACCAGCACCCTGTGGACTAGTTGGTGGAGAATGACGCTGCTGAGAATGTTGTGGGCTCTGCCGCTGACTTGGTGACTCCTATTCCTCGGTGAGATCAAAGTGAGTAGGCCCCTCACTCATTCGCCGTGGTCCCCTGCTTGCGATCCTCGAAGACTTTCTTGAAGACGATATATTTCTCCATCTTTGAAAGATTCCTTGCTTGACTTTCCCAAGAAAGATGACAACTTTTTCGAAGATTAAACAAGGGAGGAAGACAAGAATGGAAGATCGATGCTTTTTAGGGTTTTGGAGTTAAGCGAAGAGGAACCGACTGTATATAGCTCAGTCGAAAAGGGGGAAATACCAAACGTCGTAAAGGAAAGTGAAAAGATGCCTCTTTTAAAAATAATTGTCTTTTTCAAAAATAGATAACTGCCATTTTTAAAGAGAAATTAACTATTTTTGAAAAGGAAAAATTGCACTTTTCACGGAAATTGAAGATAGCATAAATAAATTATAAATAGATAAATGATCGTACCTTTCCGAGATTTAATATAAGAGAACATAAAAAGACTTACAGTCAAGAATCATGTTTGTCTGAGTCTGAGAGTCTCTAGACTTTAACTTCTTCAAGCTTCAAGATGTTGAGTCTAGAACGGATGATTTCAAATTGATTTTTCTCCAAAAGCTTTGTAAATATATCCGCCAGTTGGTTCTTTGAGTCAACAAACTGAATCGAAACTTCTCCATTTTGAACATGATCTCTAATGAAGTGATGTCGAATCTCTATATGCTTTGCTCTTGAGTGAAGAATTGAATTTTTGGTAAGATTGATTGCACTTTGTGTTGTCACGCTTAATCTCCGTGCATGAATCTTCAATTCCAAAGTCTCTTAGCTGTTGTTTTATCCACAGAATTTGTGAAAAACAACTTTTGAGAGCTACATACTCTGCATCTGCTGTAGAAAGAGCTACTGTACTTTGCTTCCTTGAAAATCAAAATAATGTCCTACTTCCAAGTAACTGACAGGTACCCGAGGTGCTCTTTCTATCAACTTTGCAACAGGCTAGATCTACGTCTGAGTATCCAAGAAGAGTAAAGTCTCCCTTTTTAGGATACAAAAGGCCGATGCTTGAAGTTGAAGCAATGTATTTGATAATACGCTTTGCAGCACTTAGATGAGATTCTTTAGGGTCAGCTTGAAATCTAGCACAAATGCAAACACTAAACAAAATGTCGGTCTAGAAGCAAAGAAGATAAAGAAGTGAACCGATGATACTCCCGTATAGCTTCTGGTCAACTTTTTCCCCCTTCATCTTTGTCTATCTTCAAGGAACTTGACATTGGTATATCAGTCTTTTTGCAATTTTCCAGTCAAACTTTTTGACAAGATCATTAGCATATTTTTCTTGATGAATAAAAGTCCCTTCCTTCAATTGTTTCACTTGAAGTCCAAGAAAGAAGGTTAGTTCTCCCATCATGCTCATTTCAAATTCATCCTGCATAGACTTAGAGAATTTCTTGCACAAACTTTCATTAGAGGATCCAAAAATAATATCATCAACATATATTTGAACAAGCAGAAAACTTTTGCTTTCTTTTTTGATAAACAAAGTAGTGTCTACTTTACCTTTGACAAAGCCATTTTGAATTAAAAAGTTACTCAGCCTGTCGTACCAAGCTCGAGGTGCTTGCTTTAAACCATACAAGGCTTTTTTCAAACCCAAGTGATTGTTCCACATAGACTTCCTCATGTATGAATCCATTCAGGAAAGCACTTTTGACGTCCATTTGGAATAACCTGAAATTCTTATAACAAGCAAAAGCAAGTAATAATCGAATTGCTTCTAACCTTGCTACTGGTGCATAAGTCTCGTCATAGTTTATCCCTTCTTCTTGTGTATATCCCTTGGCCACGAGTCTTGCTTTGTTTCTTACGACTTTTCCTTTCTCATTCATCTTGTTCCTAAAAACCCATTTAGCTCCAATAATATATTTACCTTTTGGTTTAGGAGTCAACTCCCAAACATCATTAATGCTGAATTGTCTGAGTTCTTCTTGCATAGCTTCAATCCAGCTTTCATTAGATAAAGTTTCTTCTATGCTTTTTGGTTCTATTTCAAAAATAAGAGCCACAGCACTAGACTCTTCGCGCCTTTTGGATCTTGTGCGAATTCCTTCATTAATGTCGCCAATAATGAGATCTTTGGGATGACTGGACTTATGCTTCCAGTTATTGGTTGATTTGTTAGGTTGATGATCACTTCCTTCATTTGAGTCTTCAATAACCACTTGTTGCTGGTCTTTCAGAGTTTGAGCTGCTTCTTGAGATTTAGACTTTGTAGAGTTTGGAGCAGGTTCAGATTCTTCAAGATGAGTCTGAACAGATTCATTTTGCATAGAATCCTGGAATTTGACATTCATTGATTCTTCCACAGATTGACTCTTCTTGTTATAGACTCTGTAGGCTTTACTTGAGGTAGAATATCCAAGGAAGATGCCTTCGTTTGATTTTTCTTCAAACTTACCAACTCGATCCTTTGCATTTTTCAATATAAAGCATTTGCATCCGAACACATGAAAATAAGAAACGATAGGCTTCTTTCCTTTGAATAACTCATAGGGGGTTTTTTTCCAGAATAGGGCTTAGAAAAACTCTATTGATAATATAACATGCTATTGAAATGGCTTCAGCCCAAAATCGTGAAGAGATGTTACTTTCAATTAAAAGAGTTCTAGCCTTTTCTTGAAATGATCTATTCTTTCTTCCACAACTCCATTTTGCTCTAGAGTATACGGAGAGGAAAACACATGCTGAAAACTAGATTCATCACAGAATTTTGTAAAATCTTGATTTTCAAATTCACCTCCACGGTCTGTTCTTATACTCGAGATAACATACCATTTTTCATTTTGAACCTTTTTGGCAAACTTTTCAAAGTAAGAGAAGGTTTAAATCGAGAGTAGTCATCCACAATTACTAGGCAATATTTTTTACCTCCAATGCTCTGAGTTCTGATTGGTCCGAAGAGATCCATATGCAAAAGCTGCAGTACACGATTAGTGGAAACTTGATTTATTGGTTTAAAGGAATTTCTTACCTGCTTTCCCAATACGCATGGTGTACATAGATCGGACTTTTGGTATGATAAATTGGGTAGACCACGAACAAGCTTCTTTGCTGAAATTTTGACTATCTGCTTCATATTGATGTGCCCAAGCTTTCCGTGCCATAAGCTCGCTTAATCTTGAATTGAGATTAGACATTGCGATTCATCTGGTTTCACATCCAAGAGGTAGATATTTCCATGTCTTTGACCCATGAATGATTAAGTAGAATCTTTACTGGTTCTTGAACATATTCCCTCTTGAAAGTTGATTTTGAAACCAGTATCACACAGCTGACTGATACTGAACAGATTGTAATTGAGTCCTCCCACTAGGGAAACATTACTTATTGTGAGGTTTCCAATCTTTACAGTTCCAAATCCCACAATTTTTCATTTGTTGTTTCCTCCAAATGAGACTTTTCAACCATTTACTTGAACGAGCTTTATGAAGCAATTTGAATCTCCTGTCATATGTCTTGAGTATCCGCTATCCAAATACCATTTTACCTTTTTCTTGATAGTGACCTGCATTTAAAAAAGAGACTCAAGCTTTCTTTGGTACCCATATTTTCTTGGGTCCATTGGTGTTAGTATGATATGCGGTTTTTGCCCATACTTTCTTAACGTGGTTTCCCGGACCATAGGACATTCTTTTTCAAAATGATCTCGCACTATTGCACTTTGAACATCTGAGAGCATTTCGACCTACTAGTTTTACAAAAACCTTTTTGAAATGATTTTTGTAAGCATCTCTTGTAGGTCTTTGTTTAATTCTTTCCTTCACTTTAGGAAAATCAATTAAAGGAATGGTTTCTTTGTCATTCCTAAACCAGATTTATTGAAATAAGGTATTTGTCTTTGAAAGAATTTTCTCCGGTTTCTCGATCCTATTGAAAATCTTTTGAAATATTTGATAAGTCATTTTTTAAAAATGCATTTTCTTTTAAAAGTTTATCTTCGCTTTCTTTAAGAGTGGAAACATTAATGTCTAAACATTTAACTCTTTCTTTTAAAACATTTTCCTGTTGTTTTAGTGCAGATTTTTCCTTTTTAAGTTCGGAAATCCTTTTAAGAGAAGTCTTAAGACTAAAACACAGCTCATCAATGTATTTAGAAACTTTAACAGGGATTTTAAAGTTACTTACCTCAAATTCACTGTCTGAGCCTAAGTTTGTTTCACAGTTTGAATCTGAATCCGATTGTGCCATCAGACATATATTGGCATAATCATCATCACTTTCTTCTCACTCTGTATCACTCTAGGTTTTTGCTTTAAGAGCCTTTTGATACTTTTCAGCTTTTCCTTTCTTCTTCCTCAGAAGAGGACAGTTGGGTCCGATGTGTCCCTTTTTCTTACATTCAAAGCATACTACATCTTTGTTTGATTCATCATCATCAACAGACTTGGTCTGTTGCTTTTGAAAACTCTGTTTCTTTAGATTGAATCTTCTTCTTTTTCTGTTTAGCTTTCTGAATCTTCTTATCATGAGAGCAAGCTCCTCATCGTCCATATCGTCTTTAGAATCTGTAACATCATAATCATCATTGGATTTTAATGCAATGGATTTCTTACCTTTAGGATGTTCATCTTCATTAATTTGTTCCACTTCATAAGACTAAAGAGTTCCAACCAACTCATCGATAGATAGTAGCATGATTCTTTGTGTCTCTCTTATTAAGATCTTTATGTGATTCCAATCCTTGGAGAGTCCACGCAGTAGCTTGTGTTCATGAGATTAGAAATTGGTTGACCTTGATTTTCAAGACCATTCACGATTTCTGTAAAACGACTAAATATGTCAGTTATAGATTCTCCTGATTTCATTTTGAAGGCTTCGTATTGACCGAGGAGAATGTTGATTCTGATCTCTTTCACTCGATCAGTTCCTTCATAGGTGATATGTAATCTATCCCAGACTTCTTTTGCTGTAACAGATGAAGATATTCTATTATATTCAGTAGGTGACAAAGCACAATATAAAGAATAAATTGCTTTTGCATCAAGAGCTTGTCTCTTGATTATCTCTTCCCGAGTCATTTCACTTGACTCAACAGTTTCTTTTCCTCTCTCTGAGACAGATGCAGCTTTAGGAGTGATTCATTTTTTCTAAAACGTCCCACTCCAGAGGATCCTTTGATCGTAGGAACGCTTTCATCTTGTTTTTCCAGATGTTGTAATCATTTCCATCAAAGTAAGGTGGTATGGTATTGCTTTGCCCTTCCACCAACCCTGGAGCTAGCATACTAGTCATGGATCTTTAACTCTGAAGTAAAAACTTCAAACAAAGTGAGTACACAGGCTCTGATACTAATTATTATATCTAGTATAAGCACCTAGAGGAGGGTGAATAGGTGTAAAAATAATTTCTCGAGATATGAAAGCAATACTAGGTATACAATAGAAATGAAGCTCTTCTTTAGTTAACAAAACAAACTATGATCAAAGTAAAGCAGAGAGTAGGGAAGAAAAAATTGAACACAAGGTTTATAGTGATTTGACTTATTCCAAGCCTACGTCAACTCTTCTGCACTGACAGCCCACCGGCTGGATTTCACTATGAATAAAAGAAATGTTACAACAATGTTTTCCCTTGATTCCACAGTATAGATATTCTACCACACTTCCTCAAGGTATATCAAATATAGACTCTCTTTTGCGTACAAGATTTCGCTTAGTAAATGAATTGACTAAAAGTCAATGAGCTTCAGACTTTGGAATTCTTCTATCGTGCACTTACTCGAACAATTGGAACGTCTTCCTTTTATACTC
Source organism: Eucalyptus decipiens (assembly GCA_014182575.1). Taxonomy (NCBI): domain Eukaryota; kingdom Viridiplantae; phylum Streptophyta; class Magnoliopsida; order Myrtales; family Myrtaceae; genus Eucalyptus; species Eucalyptus decipiens. Next base: position 40,903,305 of record CM024617.1, read on the forward strand.
CTTTATGCCATCATACCCGTTGGCACTTATCAAAGGAATTCTTCCAATCTTCCCGTTGGATAGAATCAATTACGAAGATCATTTGAGCTATTAAAAGAACATGTCGATAGCCCATCAATCCTGCTCGCCCATACAATCAGAATCTCGGTTTTCATAAGTAGAACCTTTCAAGAATACTTCGCCAATCATCGGATCCTTAATCAATCTTGATTCGAATATAGGAATCCGTTACGTCATATCTAGCCAAGAGATCTTCTTCAGTCGATAAGGCCAAATCCTTAATGAAGCACTTAGTTCTGGATAGCCTTTCTTCAACGGATTAGAAACTGTCAATGAGAATAGACTTTGAGTCTTGAGTCTAGCAGTCGGGAGGTCTTTAGACTTTAAATAGTAGAGTCTGCAAATCTTCAAACTAGACTGATGGAAACATTTTGTCAGCTTCAAAATATTCCAGAAAGATTTCTCAAACACTCACAACTCTTCCTATTTCTATGGCTATAGGTAGAGAAATGAATTCTTCTTCTTATTCCTTCTCAATTTCAACACCAAAGTGATGTTCTTTTTCCGTTTGACCTCCTTCAATTCCACTCCTAGTCTAGTCTGAATCCTCGGATAAGGATATTGCAAATGTTGATTCATGAGAATCATCCTGACCCTCCTCTTCTTCTCTTCCTACTTCTTCAGCTTCTTTTCCTGCTTCTTCTCTTTCCTCTATTCCTTCTCTATCTTCTCTTCCTTCTTTGTCTTGTTGCTTCTCAAAACTAACAAAACTCTAAAGATTTTTCAAGGCAAAGGCAAAGATAGTAAGATCATCCTCATCCTCTTCGCCCTGCAGGATAAGAGATCTTCTCTTCTTGACAGGTTCACGCATAGTTTCTTTGCCTTTCCTTTTTGCAGTAGAGTCTTGCTTGGTTTTGCTGGGGGACTTTTCCTTCAAGCGCTCCATGGCCTTGTTAAGTTCTTTCAACCTCATCTTGGACACCATCTTCAATCCTATAACCATAGGAGCAATAGTTCTTGCACAAAGAGAGGCTGGAAACTTAATCTGAAAATGTCTGAACAGTTGTGTGACTAGCGCTGAGTAAGGGAGCTGTCCCTTATCCTTTACAACATTCCTATACGTATGCATTAGGATTGTATGAGGCAGAGAGAACTTCATTCCATTACTGATGGCAAACATCAATTTGGCTTCAAATCGGGAAACATCTATCTTTGAAGTTGACTTTGGTCGGATGCAGTTAATCATGACTTTCTACAGCAAAATATTCAAGGTAGACAGTTTGGAATAAATGATGCCTCATTCAAGGAGTCTATCCCTAACAAGAAATCTTGTTGCATGCCTAACTGAGATAGTTATTGGTTGGAAACTACTCCTTTCCACCCTAATAATGTCAGACAACGTGTCAACATCTACCACATAGCTTTTATCATGCATAGTGACTTGAAATCTATTCGGGTCAAGAAAAGACAAGTTCGAATAGAAATATGCAGTCAACTCAGGATATGCAACAGCAGTTTCAAAGCAAAAGTTCTATAGTTGAAGGAGAGTCAGCTTCTCCCTCAAGTTCACCTTTATCGAATCCAGAAATCAAAATCGACCGATCGAGGGTTCATCACCCCTTTTTTCAGTAATTTAAAGTAAACCTTTATGTGATCCTTAGAACAAAAAAGACTCGTTCCATCACCAGTCACTTCAGTAGCAATGCCCATTCTCGGCTGGAAGTTTGAAAACATCATTTCGTCATTGTCTTTGCTTTCAGGCTAATTGAAAGAACTAAAACGAGGATCAACTGGAATGTTTTGAAACGCCCTATCTGCCGCTCCTTCCAGCGCTATTCCTAATCTTTCCATCACTCGTAAGAACAAAGTCTCATTCTTATATCCTCTTTCTCTTAGAAATTCATCAATAAAAGACATAGGAGTACCACCCTGCTTCAAATGAGAGTAAAGCTTATAAAGAACTTGGGGTTTTAAGGTTTCAAGAGTTTCTACGTCTTCCTCGATTTCCTCTTCCACTGATTGGCACAAAGGATTTTGTGTAGCACACTATGGAGACTCTTCTTCTTTGATCAAATCAAAATGTGTAGGACCCCCAGGCATATTTCGTGGTCCCATGCTTGAGATCCAAGACGACTTCTTTTGAAAAGACATCTTTGCAGTCTTTGAGGATTTCCTGAACACGTTCAAGTGAAAAAAAAAAAAAAAATTGCGTAGCAAACTTGAGAGCAGAGACGAGAGTGTAGAGTCTGTATTTTAGGGTTTTCGAGAAGATGTGAACATAGAAAAAGACTCGACGGTATATAAAGAAAGTAAAATGGTGTTAGTCAAACCATCATAAGGAAAAAAGAAAACTACCTTTTTCAAAAGTAAAAATAGCCAAAAATTTAAAAATTCGAAAAAGATCATTTCCAAAAATAAAGTAATCAAGCAACGGTTCAGATATCAACATACCTATTCGGAATTTTCATACTAAAAATTAAATTACCTGCATTAAAGAGATATTAACTTATAGAAGTAATTACTGGACATTTTGAGTCTGATCAACTTTAGAATTTAACCAGTAGGAGATAAAATATTTAGTCTGGAGGAATAGATTCAAATAGATTTTTGTCCAAAGGCTTTGTAAATATGTCTACCAACTGATTCTTCGAGTCAATGAACCGAATCATAATCTCCCCATTTTGGACATGATCTCTTATGAAATGGTGTCGAATGATTTGCCCTTGAATGAAGGATTGGATTCTTGATGAGATTAATGGCACTCGTGTTGTCGCATCTTATCTCAATGCATGATTCTTAAATTTCAAAATCTCTTAGTTGTTGTCTTATCCATAAAATTTGATAACAACATATCCCAAGAGCCACATACTCTACTTCTGTTGTTGATAGAGCTACAGTACTCTGTTTCCTTGTGAACGAAGACACTAACATGTTGCCCAATAGTTGACAAGTACCAGAAGTACTCTTTCTATCAACTTTACAATCTACTAAATCTACATATGAATATCCAAGAATAGTAAAGTCTTATTTTTTAGGATACCACAAACCTAGCTTTAGAGTAATTGCAATATATTTGATGATATGTTTTGCAGTACTTAAATGAGATTCTTTGGGATCTGATTGGAATCTAGTACAGATGTAAACACTAAACAAAATGTCAGATCTAGATGCTGTAAGGTAAAGAAGAGAACCGATAATGCTTATGTAAAGCTTCTGGTCTACTTTCTTTTCTCATTCATCTTTGTCTAGCTTTAAAGAAATTGACATTGGTGTATCTGTCTTCTTACAATTCTCCAATCCGAATTTCTTAATGAGATCTTTTACATATTTTTCTTGGTGAATAAAGATACATTTCTTCGATTGTCTAACTTGCAATCCCCGAAAGAAAGTTTGGGTTAGGAATTTACTCAACATTTCATACCAGGCTCGAGGTGCTTGCTTTTCAATTCATACAAGGCCTTTTTCAGTCTGTAGATTGAGTCTGGCTTTCTTGGATCTTCAAATCCTGATGGTTGTTCCATATAGACTTCTTCTTGGATGAATCCATTTAGGAAAGCACTCTTTACATCCATCTTTAGGTTTAGGAATTAGTTCCCAAATATCGTTGATGCTAAATTGTCTAAGCTCTTCTTGCATAGCTTCGATCCAGCTTTCATCAGACAATGCTTCTTCTACATTTTTGGGTTCTATCTCAGAAACAAGTGCTAAGGCACTAGACTCTTTTCGCCTTTTGGATCCCGTGTGAATCCCTTCATCAATATTGCCAATGATGAGTTCTTTGGGATGACTTGACTTATGCTTCCAGTTGTTGGTTGATCTAAGAGTCTGTTGATCCTCTGCTTCGATTGAGTCTCCTAAATTTGCTCGTTGCTGATCTCTAGAAGTCTGAACCTCTTCAGGGGAAGTAGACTTTGTAAAGTCTAGAACGAGTTCAAATTCTTCAAGTTAAGTCTGATCTAGCTTATTCTGCATAGAATCTTAAAACTTGATGTTCATAGATTCTTCCATAGATTGAGTCTTCTTGTTAAAGACTTTATATGCTTTGCTTAAGATTAAATAACCAAGGAAGATTCCTTCGTCTGATTTCTCCTCAACTTTTCTACATCAATTAATAGGATTCTTCAAAATAAGACATTTACAGCCAAAGACACGGAAGTAGGAAACATTTGGCTTCTTTTCTTTATACACTTCATATGGAGTTTTCTCTAGAATATGCCTCAAGAACACTCTGTTGATGATGTAGCAAGCTATAGAAACTGCTTCAGCCCAAAAACAAGAGAATGTGTTGTTCTCAATTAAGAGGGTTCTAGCTATCTCCTGTAAAGATCTATTTTTATTTTCCACAACCCCATTTTATTCTAGAGTGTATGGAGAAGAGAAAACATGCTAGAAACCATATTCATCACAGAACTTCACAAAGTCTTGATTTTCAAACTCACCTCCATGGTCTATTTGTATGCTCGAAATAGCATATCTTTTTTCATTCTAAACCTTCTTGACAAACTTTGAAAAGTGAGAGAAGGCTTCAAACTTATTTGCCAAAAAGTAAACCCAAATAAAGCGAGAGTAACATCCATAATTACTAGGCAGTATTTCTTTCCACCAATACTTTAAGTTTTGGTTGGTCTAAAGAGGTCCATATGTAGAAACTGCAAAGCTCGACTGGTAGAAACTTAATTTACAGGTTTAAAGGAAGTCTGACATGTTTTCCCAAAATACACGGAGTGTATAATTCAGACTTTTCAAAGTCAAGTTGGGAAGACCACGAACAAGCTTCTTGGAAGAAATCTTGGTAATTTGTTTCATGTTAACATGACCAAGCTTTCAATGCCAAAGATTTGCTTCATCTTGAATAGATATAAGACACTGGGAACTTTCTGGTTTTATATCTAGAAGGTAAATGTCCCCAGGCCTTCGTCCAGTGAAAGATTGAGAGAAGTCTTTACTTGTTCCTGAACAGATGCCTTCTTGGAAATTTATTTTGAATCCAATATCCCAATGTTGACTTATGCTGAGTAGATTGTAATTAAGACGTTCCACTAAGGAGACATTGTTAATGGTGAGGCTTCCACTCTTCACGGTTCCACATCCAACAATTCTTCCTTTACTGTTTCCAAAAAAAAAAAAAAACTTTTTCACCATTCATTTGAACAAGTTTTATAAAGCAACTCGAATTTCCTGTCATGTGTCTCGAACAGCCACTATCCAAATACCATTTGATCTTCCTCTTGATAGTGACCTGTGATCATGAAAAAACTAAAGTTTCTTTTGGTACCCAGATTTTCTTGAATCTAGGAGAGTTAGTATTAAAGACAGTCTTTGGCCAATCCCTCATAACAGGTCTCCAAACCTTGGGACATTCATTCTTACAATGTTCTGGGCTATTACACTTTGAACATTTGAGAGCACTTTGGCCAACAGATTTTACAAAAAAGATTTGGAAGTAATTCTTGTAAAATCCCCTTGTAGGTCTTTGTTTAATTCTTTCTTTAACTTTGGGAAAATCAATTAAAGGAATAGTTTCTGAAGTCATACCCAAACTAGATTTGTTAAAATATGATCTTTGTACTGAAAGAATTTTCTTCGACTTTTAGATTCTTTTGAAAATCTTTTTGTGATATTTGAAATATCTTCTTTCAAAAAGGTATTTTCCTTTGAAAGAGAATTGGAATTTACTTTCAAATCAACAAAACTTTTATTCAGACTTTCAAATTTTTCTCTCAAAGAAATTTCTTATTGCCTCAACTTGGAATTCTCTCTTTTTAGTTCGAAAATCCTTTCAAGAGAGGTTTTGAGATTGAGACAGTTTTTCTATGTACTTTGAAACTTTAACAAGAATTTTTAAATCACTAACCTCAAGTTTTTTGTTTGAGTCTGAATCAGAGTCTGTTTTTTATTCTGAGTCTGAGTCGGAATGAGCCATCAAACAAATATTAGCATATTTCTCTTCACTTTCCTTGCACTTAGTGTCACTCTAGGTTTTAGCTTTGAGAGCATTTTTGTATTTCTCAGTTCTTCCTTTATTTTTCTTCAACAAATGGCAATTGGGCCTAATATGCCCATTTTTCTTGCATTCGAAGCATATTACTTCTTTGCTGGTTTCATTTTCTTCAATCGATCTCTTCTAGAAATTTTGTGTGTTCTTTTCTTCTAGTTGAATCTTCTTCCAGTTTTATTCAATTTCTTGAACTTCTTAATCATAAGTGCTAACTCTTCAACGTCCATGTCATCTTCTAAATCTGTATCATCAGAATCATCGTTAGATTTTAAAGTAATTGACTTCTTACCTCTTGGATTTTCTTCCTCATTGATCTGCTCCACTTCATATGATTGAAGTATGCCTACTAGTTCGTCTACTGAAAAAGGCATGATCATTTGGGTTTCTCTAATTGACGTCTTCACGTGATTCCAATTTTTGGAAAGTCCACGGAACAATTTATTGACCTTCATTGGTTCTGAGATTGATTGTCCTTAATATGCTAATACATTCACGATTTCAGTGAAACGACTAAACATATCAACAATGGATTCTCCAGGCTTCATCTTGAAGGCTTCATACTGTCCGAGTAGAATGTTGATTTTCGGTTCTTTTACTCGATCAGTTCCTTCATAGGTAATGTGCAATCTGTCCCAAACTTCTTTCACTGTTTCACAATAAAAAATTCAGTTATACTCTGTAGGATATAGAGCGCAGTATACAGAATAGATAGTTTTAGCATCAAGAGCTTGTCTCTTGGATAATTCTGCTTGTGTTATTTCGCTAGCATTTACAACTTATTTTCCTATTTCTGAGATTGACGTAGCTTTGGATTGATCCCTTTTTTCTACCACATCCCACTCCAGGGAATCTTTCGATCTCATAAATGCCTTCATCTTGTTTTTCCACACATTGTACTCATTCCTATCGAAGTAAGGATGTCTAGTGTTGCTTTGACTTTTGACCAACCCTAGAGCCAAAATACTAGACATAGATCTTTAGCTTAGAAGTAAAAAACACTTCAATAAAATAAGCACACAGGCTCTGATACCAATTGCAAGTGCTAGTATGAACACCTAGAGGGGAATGAATAGGTGTGAAGACTATTTTTCAAAAGAAACAATAGAAATATTTTGTGTCTAAAACAAAGTCTTAAAAACATCATACTTTGAGCAAGTTCAAGCTTTAGTAGTTAAATAGAATTATGAACAAAGTAAAGGAGTTTAGGGAAGAGAATAAAAACACAGAGTTTATAGTGGTTCGGTTTAAATCAAGTCTACGTCCACTCTCCACGTTGACAACCTACTGGCTGGATTCCACTAAATATGAAAAGAGATTTTACAGCCTTGTGATCTCAACTTCACAGTGAAGAGTCTCTACTGGTCTCTCACGAAGTCTCACTATGAGTTTCTCTCTTTTGTATACAACTTTGAGCTCGTAATATTGAATGACAAGAAAATGGTAAGCTTTAGACTTTGAAATTTCTCTTTCATGCACTCTATCGAACAACTAGAGAATCTACCTTAAATACTCTTTCATGCCTTTACAACTGTTGGCACTTACCAAAGGAATTCCTCCAATCTACCCGTTGGACAGAATCAGTCAAGGAGATCTCGAGTCATTTGAAGATTGTGATGAAAGCCCGTCAATCCTGTTCGTCGATACAATCAGGATTTTAGTTTCCATAAGTAGATTTTTTTCATATTTTCTTGCAATCTGAAAAGATTTGATTTATCTAAATTGATTTCAATAAAGATAATCAATCTCATAGATGATGTATCCAACCAAAAAGCCATCCATAAGCCATACGAATCGAACTCTTTGAAAAAAAAAATCTCACATCTAGATAAGTCTTCATTCTTCAATAGTGTTTAGTCTGGAATTTGTCAGTATGGGCAAACTTTTGACACAAAGTCTGGGATACTTCAAATTTTGACACTAAAGTCTGGAAGTCTTCAGACTAGACTCTAGATAAGTTTCGTTAACTTCAAAATATTAAAGGAGTTTTCTCTAACATGCACAATATGAGCAATGGATGTCAAGTCTATAGCAAGTATCATGGAACAACACCATGCCACACCAAGACAAGAGCATGCTTTGGATGTGGCCAATAGGGCCGCCTTGTATGAAAATGTTCGCAATAACTAGCTAAAGTGCAACCTCAACAACTACTCGTGAGACAACGATCAGGAGTCATGCCACAAAATAGTCCTAAGCGACCCCTAACTCAAGGTAAGGTGTACATGATAACCAAAGAAGAAGTAAAGAATTGCCAAGCTATAATCATAGGTACGGTTTCCTTACACCAGTATGCTATGTACGTATTGTTTGATACAGGGGCTATGCATTCATTTGTAGCTGAGCAGTTCGCTAGATTAGCTGGGTTGGAAATGAAACCATTGGAAACAGTCCTTAACATTTGTACCCCTATGAAAAATAAGGTGTTATTTGTTTTACGCTATCAAGGGTGCAAGATAATTGTTAATGGGTGAAAGGAATTGATGGATCTAGCTATTTTAGCTATGTATGACTTTGACGTTATAATAAGGATGGATTGACTCAAAAAGCAACAAGCCATGGTTGACTGATATAGTAAAGTCATACAGTTCAACTCAGATGGTAATTTTGGTTATGAATTTGTAGGGAATAGAGGTGGACCATCTACACCCTTAATTACATCGATTAAGGTAGAATAGTTAATAAAGGAAGGTTACCAAAGCTATCTAGCAATGGTTAAAGATATGACCATAGAAGAACCAAATTTAGAAGATATCACCATGGTATGAGACTTTGCGAATATCTTTCCAAAGGAATTGCCAGGATTGCCTCCAGAAAGGAAAATGGAGTTTGTTGTTGAATTGGCCCTTGGAACAGAGCCAGTCTCCAAGGCATCATATCTAATGTTGCAATCAAAACTGAAGGAATTAAAAGTGTCAATGCAAGAATTACTTGATAAGGGATTCATTCGCCCCAGTGCATTGCCATTAGGAGTGCTTGTCCTGTTTGTATAGAAAAAGGATGGATCGTTGCAATTATGCATCAATTACCAACAACTCAATTAAGTGACGATTAAGAACAAGTATCCGTTGCTAAGGATAGGGACTTATTTGCTCAACTTCAAGGAGTTTCGGTGATCTCTAAGATAAACCTGATGATAGGTTAATATTAGCTAAGGATTAGGAAGGAGTATACCTTAAAGACCATGTTTTAAATGCGATACAGCCATTGTGAATTTACAATGATGCCATTTGGATTAACTAATGCCCCAATGGCTTTCATGGACTTAATGAACCAAGTGTTCAAGACATATCTAGATCAGTTCGTCATAGTTTTTATTAACAAGATATCGGTTAACTTGAAGAGCCTAGAAAAGCATGAACAACATTTGAAGATGGTATTACTGACCCTCCGAGAACACGCACTTTATGACAAGTTTAGTAAGTGCAAGTTCTGACTTAATCGAGTAGTGTCCCTAAGTCATGTAATATCTGGCAAAGGAATCTCCGTAGACCCAACAAAGATCGAAGCGATTATGAATTGGCCAAGACTAACAACAGTGACTGAAGTTTGAAGCTTTCTGGGATTAGCTAGCTATTACCAACGATTGTAGAGAAATTCTCTAGAATAAGCACACCCTGAATGCAACTACTAAAGAAAGAAGTGAAGTTCAAATGGACAAATAAGTGAGAGAAGAATTTGAAGAACTTAAGCATACATTGATGATTGTCCCAATGTTAATGATACCGTCTAGTCCTAGAGGATACGAGATCTACAGTGACACTTCATATAAACAGTCCAACCTTTGATGATTTCATGAGTTGCATGCAATCTTCTAGTTGAAATCTGACTTCTACTTCTTGGTGAAAGTTGTAAAGGACTTCTTGGAGAATAACATATCAAAATTTGAAAGGAAACGGACAAGTATAGGTCGATGAAACCATTTTTCTTTGATGAAGCTAGATCTGGAAACTGTTATGTTGATCCGTTGTGATCCCATGAATTTTGTGAAATTATCCAGTCAGAATTTGATCTCGTGTTCTGGATGAGAGTTGTAGACAACACATTGAGGAGCAACATACTAAAATTTGAGGATAAACAGACAAGTAATGAATGGAGAAAACGATTTTCTTTGAAAAGGATGAATCTGGACAGTGAACCGAGAGATAGGAAGAATTATAAAAATTATAGCTTTTAATCTAGAAGGAAATAAATTTCTATTCCTTCATGATACTTTTACCTCTATGTCTCAATTATAACATATTAAAATATCAGAATTTTCGGAGTTCATTTAAGGGTTTAATCAAAATTATTTCCAAAACTGTGCAAAAGTGGTACTGAAATTTCTTTTGCTGTGATGTATGGATTTATGTGATTGATGTGAAACTTTATTGACATAGTGTTCTACATGAAACATCTTCATCTAGATCTTTTTTACATTGTGTTAAATTTTCAGAATTTATTAAGATTGTTTACTAATGTTTCCAGAAATTTTATTAAAGAAGTGCATTTTGCTTTATCCGAAATTTGCTGTATTTTCAAGAATAAATGGACTGCCCTACGAAATATGATGTCTTAAGTGGTTATATATGCTGCATATATGGTGATGTTTGGCATATCATGTGACATCAAAAGATGGTTTAGATCTTTGATAATGTTGTATTAAATGCCATGATGAAAATGGGACATATATGAGATTACATATTGTGATAATACCCAGACCGTCGGAGGTGTGAGCCGACGATGCCCTAGGAGTGTTGGGATGCCCGGAGTGTGAGTGCCAGATGCGCGGAGTGTGTGTGCCGGATGTCCTCATGAGTTTCGAGATGCCTGGTAGTATACGGTACGTAATGTCCAGGGGGAATGCCTGGTGGTATGGCAGTACGTAATTCCGGAAGCCCTGGAGGTGTGTGCCGGGGGGATTCCTCGTGATGCTAGTTGGGATACGAGATGCCCAGAGGTGTGTGTTAGATGCTCGGAGGTGTGTACCGATGGCCCTTGCGATGCCACGTTGGATGCAAGCGATAAATTGTGGGATGCAAACATTGCTCCCTGGATGAAAAATGATGAGATCCTTATGAAGATAAGTATTGAAATTGAATCATGTGCATGGGTGTATGCATATGGCATGATGCATGATCTGCTTATGAAAATAAATTGATGATATTTGATATTGAGAATGCGATCATGAAGGCTTGAATGGATCTCATGGGGATGTATGCTTGATAGCATGGATGATATGAATCATGGTGATATATGCACGATGGCATGGTGAGATATGCATGACTGCATGGTAGTATATGCACAATGGCATGATAAGATATGCATGACTGCATGGTAATATATGCACGACTGCATGGTAATGTATGTTTGATAGCATGGATGATATGTGCTTTACTCGTGATATCTTGATTGTCTTGTTCATTGCATTGTGTAGTTTGATGGATCTTTACTGCTGAGTGGTTGTACTCATCCCATTTGGGACTAACATTTCAGACTAGATAAGATACCTCTACTGCCACTGCCACCGGTAGATGGATCAAGTGGTTGGATATGACCACGAGGAGGAAGATAACAAAGGAATGAACTTTTGAACGCCGACACTGATCAATGGACTTTAAGTATACGACTGTTGGAGGAGATGTCGGTTATCTTTTGAAGTATAACCGAGTATAGAAGACTATGGCATTTTGATGTTTTGATGTACCGATGAATGATGTCCATCCGGTTTAAGTAAATAAAAGTGTTCGGCTTTTACCTAAAAATGTTTAGTATGTGTGCATCATTTTGTGAATATCAGGAAGGGAGTTGATGGATGTGCTTCCGCCATATAAATTGCGCAAGGACCGATCTAAAAGATGTAAATCCACAAGATTCATGAATTATAATGAAATTCATTGGTATCAGAGTATTACATTATCAGGTCAAGTGAAAGATAAGCAAATAGTGGCGACCCTAACGGATCGGGGGCCGTCGAGGGGTGCCACATTTAGTGGTATCAAAGCAATGGTTATAGTTGGAGTGATAAGGAGCCACATTTGGAAATTGAGGAATATGATGACAATGCACGCCATAGGATATTAACTGGAATAGTTGGGTAACTTTGAATAATGGGTGATGGGTATTCACTCGTAGATCCCTAGTAGTTTATTATGAGTTGCTTTTAGGTGCCAGTAACATGTTTATGTTACTTATATAGTTATAGTTGCTTGTAAATGGAGACGTTGAGTTACTGATTATTCCTGAGGTAAATGCTTGGAAAACTAAAGGGAAATCATGGTACGAACTGGGAGTTCTCATCCATCAAGGGTTGAAGCCTCTGCTTCGAGGGCTAAACCCCAAATGGAAGATATCCAGCAGGCATTGGCCAATATAGGAAATTTGATGGAAAGGCAAGCGCAGTAACAACCCGGAGTGGGACGTCACCCTCAAGGACTGGTGGAGCAATTTCTAAAGTTGAAACCACCTAAATTTGGTGGAATGGGAAGTCTTGAGTAGGCGGAACATTGGATTGATGGGATAGAACAGATTTTCCAGTTGTTGGAATGCAGTGATGCTGAGAAAATAGTTTTGGCAGAGTACCAACTGGAGGGAAATGCAAAGTTTTGATGGAGAGCTTTGAGAGATACGATCTTTCCACTAGGTACTGATATAAACTGGGATGAGTTTGTTAGAGCTTTTAATAGGTTGCATTTCTCTGACTGTGCTAAGGATAAAAGGATCACTGAGTTTGTTCAGTTGGAACAAAGGGAGCTGACAATGGATTAGTATGAGGCAAAATTTTCTGAACTATCTAGGTTTGCTCCCAGATTGATTGAGGATCATGAGGAAAAAGCTAAGAGGTTCCTAAAAGGATTAAAGACTAATATTAGAAAACAACTAGTGCCTCTTAATATAATGGATTATAATGAGATTTATGAGAGGGCATAGTTGGTGGAGCAAGAGTTAGTGAGAGAGCAATAAGGATCTAAGAGGCAGATGACCTTTAATGATGTTTGAAGGGGTAAGAGACCTTATCCTGATCAAGGTCAGCCCTAGGAATCTAAGAAGAGGAATAATTTTGGGAATTCTGGAAAAGTCAAGAGTGGCCCAGTTCTAGGAAGAGTACCCTACCAAAGTAATATTTGTCAGAGATGTGGTGGACAACATGGACCAGGACCTTGTAATGATCGATTGAAATGTTTTGGCTATGGGCAGAGAGGTCACTTTAAGAAAAATTGTCCACAAGAGAGTTTGCAGCTGAGTGTTGGCTCGATGCGACAGGTACAACAAAGTACTAATGGACAAAACCTACTAAGGAATCCACAGAGGCCACCAGCATAAGGAAGGGTGTATGCGGTCACCCAAGAGGAAGCAGAAGCTTCCGAAAATGTTATCTTAGGTACAATTTTGATAGAGGGATAAGAAGGTATATGCGTTATTTGATATGAGTGGCACGCATTCATTTGTTTCCAAAAAATATAGATGATTGTGAGAAATAGGAACAAATCTTATTAGATATGCCTCTTTGTATTTCTACATCACTGAAAGATATGTTGTTATCTACGTTAGCATGTGAGATGTGTGAGATATCCCTAAGGGAACAAGATCTAGAGATGGACTTGATAGTGATAGTTATGTATAAACCTTGACCTCATCGTAGGAATGGACTAGCTCTGTAAGCAATGGATTAGGATGAATGATCTCCCGAGATAGTACTTACCCATGCACTAAGGATAAAACCGTGAGGCTAAGAATGAGATAGGCCAAAGTGGATAATATCTCTATAAGTTAGTCCCTATCGAAACAAGACCCTCCAATGGATGTGTGGTTTGGGTTCAAACCAAGCGAAAGCTGGTGTACTTGTAACGACTCGGTCCAATAAGGGCGGGGAGTGGACGCCGAGGTCAGAGGACCTGAACAAGGAGCGGCTCCTGGTAGGCTTCTAGGATGACAAAAGGGGGCAGGAATGAACCAAACTATGAACTGAACTGGGAAAGCAATGTTTCTGGGATAATTTTATCAGAGTGGCGCAGTGGAAGCATGGTTAAGCTTGTAGAACTTTTGTTTGTGAAAAAGAAGGATGGGTCGATGCGTTTGTGCATTGATAATAAGCAATTGAATCATGTAATTGTTAAGAGTAAGTACTCATTACCTAGAATTGATGACCTATTTGACCAACTGCAAGGAAGTTCGGTCTTTTCTAAAAATTGACTTGTGGTCAGGATACCATCAACTAAGGATTAAGAAAGAAGACATTCTTAAGACTGCATTTAGGACTCGCTATGGATACTATGAGTTCCTAGTTATGCTATTTGGATTGACGAATGCCTTAGCTGCATTCATGGATTTAATGAATAGGGTAATTAAGCCTCATTTGGATCAAATTGTGATTGTCTTCATTTGATGATATCCTGATATATTCTAAAGGACCTAAAGAACATGCGCATCATCTAAGCGTAGTGCTGAAAACAAGGCTTAAGAAGTGAATTATGGAGAGTGAGTTATGAATTTGAGAATTAAGTTATGATCATTTGAGCTAAGTAGTGATTTTCTATTAGAGGATCTCATTGGAAGTCTTGATGCATTACATGGAAGCATTTAGTATGCATAGAATGATCTTGGAAATCATAAGTTTGAGCAGTCATATGAGACACGAAATTACTTGTGGTTTATATGTTGGAATAATAGGTTTAATCGATGGTGGTCAACATTTAATTTTGGTTATGATCTAAGTTTGAGAAGGTTTTGTGGAATTAGTGGATATGATCAATTGTGGTTATAGTCTTTCCAAGGTGAAAAGGTGAAAGTTCAAGTTGTGGATTTGATGAGTGATTAGTCCAAGTGATGATCCTTTAGGGTGAGACATGAGATATACTCGATGGAAACTAGACAAGTTTTATTTTGGTGGATTGTTGATCTTTGAATTGAATAAGTCCTATTGGACTATCGATATTTGAACCGAATGAATGATGCTATATTTTAAGCTTGAATCTATGTTGTAGTGAAAGCGTAGTGAATGTCTTTGTTGGACTAAACCAGATGAGTTGTTAATGGTGTCGATTTTGATGGTTCTAGGCTTGAATTGATGGTGACAAAGGTATAGGAATGATTCGGCTAAATGGTGTGTTAGATTGAGACCGTTAGATATACCAGAATGGAAATGGGATCATGTGATGATGGATTTCGTGCAAGGATTACCAGGACATCAAGTGGCCATGACTCTATCTAGGTGATAGTAGATCGCTTCACTAAGTCTACCCATTTCCTAGTAGTTCGCGTAGACTATCTGAAGGGCAAATTTGCTGATTTATGTGTAAGCCAAGTGGTACGCTTACATGGTGTTCCCGTAATTATCACGTCTGATCGAGATTTGAGGTTTACTTCAAAACTTTGGGTGAAGTTTTCAAACCGCCTTAGGGACTAAAGCTCCCATTTAGTATTGTTTTTCATCCACAGACAGATGGACAAACAGAAAGAGTGATCCAGACTCTAGAAGATATGCTAAGAGCCCGTGTTATTGACTTTAGATGAAATTGGAATGAAAATTTGCACCTGATAGAGTTCGCCTATAACAATAGTTTTCATAAAAGTATAGGCATGGCTCCGTATGAAGCATTATATGGAAGGTGTAGAACCCCGATCTGTTGGAATGAAGTAGGTGAAGGAAAACTGACAGGTGCCGAGCCAGTACAAGTTACAACAGAAGCAGTTGAGATAATCAAGAAAAGACTTAAGACAGCCCATAACCGACAAAGAGACTATGCGGATAGGCGTAAAAAGCCTTTGGAGTTTAGTGTGTGAAATCATGTATTTCTTAAAGTATCTCCAATGAAAGGAATATCACGATTTGGAATGAAATGAAAATTAGGACCCAGATTTGTTGGACCCTTTGAAATACTTGAAAGAATAGGAGACGTAACTTATCGTTTGGCGCTGCCTCCTAAATTGGGAAATTTACATGATGTGTTTTATGTGTCGATGCTGTGAAAGTACCAGCTGAATCCTAGTCACAAACTCGATCATGAAGCCATCAAAGTGGATGAGGAAGTGAGGTACATTGAAGAGTTTGTGCAAGTGTTGGATCGAAAGGAGCAAATTCTTGGGACCAAGAAAATTCCATTGGTTAAGATATTATGATGACATCACGGTGTAGAGGAAGCCACATGGGAGAGTGAGGAATTGATGAAGGAAAAGTACCCCTACTTGTTTCAAAAGGCATAAGTGATGTCTAATTTCGAGGACGAAATTCTCTAAGGAGGGGAGAATGGTGGCATCCCAAAATTTCATTGCAATTTTTAGAGGCATTACAACCTATGGAAAAGTGAATGGTTGTGTCGTTGAAGTATGTTGTGGCCACTAGACCGAAAAATTGTAATAGATTAAGACCGAGCATTTTAATGGACAATTATTTGGTTGGAAATATATCCTATGTCCATGAGTGATTAAGGATTTGTATTAAAGGATAAATTGATAGAAAATTTTTATTCTTGGCTATGTACTTTATTAGTTGGATTTTTATTGATTTATATTACAAAATTTTATGGCCATGTGAGCACTTGAGATTATGAAATTAAGTGGGGATTAAAGTAAATTGTTAAGAGCAATTATGGCCTTATTTAGTATTGTTTTGGGCCATTTAAAAGTTGGACTTTAGACCCAAAAGTGTTTGACCTAAAATGGGCCAAGAGGCCCGGCCCAAGGAGCCCATGAAGTAGTCGACCAAGGCTGGCCCAAGCCCAGCCAAATGAGGCCCATCTTCTTTGCATGAAAATGTACAAGTGGCAAGAGAAGCTTGCCAAGTGTCTTTCCCCTAGAGCCAAGTGGCATTAGCCATGCAAACCAAATGATTTCAAATGATGAAGGGGAAAGAAAGAGAGGGAGAGTGGGCAGATTGAGAGAGAGGGTTATCAAGAGAGAGAGAGAGAGAGAGAGAGAGAGAGAGAGAGAGTGAGTGAGAGCGAGCGTGCAAGGAAGAAAGAGGAGGTTCGTTGCCGCCGTTTGCTTGCTGTGTTTTGTGTGTGATGAATGGTGAATCTCGGATGTGGATGAAGTGTGAAATTTCGAAGTTATAGGAGTTGTGTTCTAGTCTAGTATTCTGTTTCTAGAAAAACAGTCCAACCTTTGATGATTTCATGAGTTGCATGCAATCTTCTAGTTGAAATCTGACTTCCACTTCTTGGTGAAAGTTGTAAAGGACTTCTTGGAGAATAACATATCAAAATTTGAAAGGAAACGGACAAGTATAGATCAATGAAACCATTTTTCTTTGATGAAGCTAGATCTGGAAACTGTTATGTTGATCCATTGTGATTCCATGAATTTTGTGAAATTATCCAGTCCGAATTTGATCTCATGTTCTTGATGAGATTTGTAGACGACATCTTGAGTAGCAACATACTAAAATTTGAGGATAAACAGACAAGTAATGATTGGAGAAAATGATTTTCTTTGAAAAGGATGAATCTGGACAGTGAACCGAGAGAGATAGGAAGAGTTATAAAAATTATAAATTTTAATCCAGAAGGAATTAAATTTCTATTTCTTCATGAGACTTTTACCTTTATGTCTCAATTATTACATATTAAAATATCAGAATTTTTGGAGTTCATTTAAGGTTTTAATCGAAATTATTTTCGAAACTGTGCAAAAGTGGTACTGGAATTTCTTTTGCTGTGATGTATGGATTTATGTGATTGATGTGAAACTTTCTTGACATAGTGTTCTGCATGAAATATCTTCCTCTGGATATTTTTTACATCGTGCTAAATTTTCAGAATTTATTGAGATCGTTTACTAATTTTTCCAGAATTTTTATTAAAGAAGTGCATTCTGCTTTATCCGAAATTTGCTGTATTTTCAAGAATAAATGGACTGCCCTACAAAATATGATGTCTTGAGTGGTTTATATATGCTGCATATATGGTGATGTTTGGCATATCATGTGACATCAAAAGATGGTTTAGATCTTTGATATTATTGCATTAAATGCCATGATGAAAATGGGACATATATGAGATTATATATTGTGATAATAACGAGACCGTCAGAGGTGTGAGCCAACAATGTCCCGGGAGTGTTGGGATGCCCGGAGTGTGGGTGCCGGATGCCCGGAGTGTGTGTGCCGGATGTCCTCGGGAGTTTCGAGATGCCCGGTAGTATACGGTACGTAATGTCCAGGGGGAATGCCTGGTGGTATAGCGGTACGTAATTCCGGAAGCCCTGGAGGTGTGTGCCGGGAGGATTCCTTGTGATGCTAGTTGGGATACAAGATGGCCGGAGGTGTGTGCCGGACGCCCTCGCGATGCTAGGTTGGATGCAAGCGATAAATTGTGGGATACAAACATTGCTCCCTGGATGAAAAATGATGAGATCCTTATGAAAGATAAGTATTGAAATTGAATCGTATGCATGGGTGTGGGCATATGGCATGATGCATGATCTGCTTATGAAAATAAATTGATGTTATTTGACATTGAGAATGCGATCATGAAGGCTTGAATGGATCTCATGGGGATGTATGCTTGATAGCATGGATGATATGAATCGTGGTGATATATGCACGAGGCATGGTGAGATATGCATGACTGCATGGTGGTATATGCACGATGGCATGACAAGATATGCATGACTGCATGGTAATATATGCACGACTACATGGTGATGTATGTTTGATAGCATGGATGATATGTGTTTTACTCATGATATCTTGATTGTCTTGTTCGTTGCATTGTGTAGTTTGATGGATCTTACTGCTGAGTGGTTGTACTCACCCCATTTGGGGATTAACATTTCAAACTAGATAAGATACCTCTGCTGTCACTACCACCGGTAGATGGATCAAGTGATAGGATATGACCACGAGGAGGAGGATAGCAAAGGAAGGAACTTTTGGACGCCGACACTGATCGATGGATTTTAAGTATACGATTGTTGAAGGGAATGTCGATCATCTTTTGAAGTATAGCCGAGTATAGAAGACTGGCATTTTGACGTATCGATAAATGATGTCCATCTGGTTTTAAATAAAAGTGTTCGGCTTTTACCTAAAAATGCTTAGTGGGTGTGCATCGTTTTGTGCATATAGGGAAGGGAGTTGATGGATGTGCTTTCGCCATATAAATTGCATAGGGACCGATCTAAAAGATGTAAACCCCCAGGATTCATGAATTATAATAAAATTCCTTGGTATCAGAGTATTATATTATCAGGTCAAGTGAAAGGTAAGCGAACAGTGGCGACGCTAACGGATCGGGCGCCGTCGAGGGGTGCCACAATTTGGGAGTGAATATCTTTTGAAGGTGTGCAAGATTCAAATTTTAAGTTTGAGGCAAACCACCTTTCTAGTCTTTTGGCTACTTTTCGAGCTTGTTGACACCTAAATTTTTGCATAATTTTTAGGGATAATTTTTATTTTAGGAGCATTTTTTTTTATTACATTTGCAATTGACCGGCAATGGGTGGATTTGAATCGATGGTGGGAGAATTTGGCCAAGCTCATTATTCTGGGTCTATCTTAATGCCAAGGTGAAAATCGCTGATTAAGCTTGATCTTAGGAAATTTGAGGCGAACTGGGATAGTGATCTTTTGGTCACCTAGCAAGCAATCGGTATGATTCTCAAGGTACTTGTGTGTGTGCTTAAAAGGAGCAAGTAAGCCATGGTTGATTCTATTAATCGTGGAGAAAAAGAAAGAAGGGGCAGAAAGAATTCTTTTGCTGATATGTGAATAAATAAAAGCGTGGACAAAGATATCGAAAAGGCCAAATAAAGAAAGATGTCAACATTATTCGGTTGTATGAGGAAGTAATGGTCTTGTGCTAGATTTGTTTAAAAGGAAAAAGGGAAAATATAGATTGAAAGGGGAAGAGACAGAAGGGTAATATATTTTAAATATCTCAAGAAGATCTGACTTCTTTCCTTAGAACTAAGCTTTCCCTCTCTATATAAGAGCACACCTATTACGAATGAAAGAAGGGGGGGCAACTAGAGGCCGCACAGATTGATACATACGCCACATTGAGGGGGATCTCAGAATACACAGACACACACGTGAGATAAGAGAGAAAAAAAAGGGTCGCACCTTGCCATCATCACGCCCACACCGGCGACGACGCTGCTGCTTGCTGCTCACGACGCCAGCATCTCTATCACAGCCGCAAGCCTGAGCCGTTGCCGTTATTCCATACTGCTTTCACGAGCCCAGGAGCTGTGGCGGATCCCATTGGCCCTTGATAAATAGATCGCTGCTTAACCTAGCTAGCGAATCTCCTTGTGCTTCTGTTCTGTCGGTCCTCGACGAATCTCAATACGTACCGTGTGCGTAGGAGTTAAGTTGGCAAGCAATCCTGCCAATTTCAGCTTTTCACCAATAGCAACGCTCCCACTTGTTGTTCTTTCGTGAGAATATCCACCTTTGCAGCAAATCTCAAAGCCACGTGCTCTCGGGGTAGAAGACCCAAGAGTAAGGGGAGTAAAACAACAAAAAGTGAGGGTGGGGCTGATAGAGATACGTTCATCAAGGAGATACTCGTCACTGAAGCCCCCAACGAACGGCAGCTTCAGCGACCATGACGTTCCAGTGAGTTTGATCCATTCTCTCGGTGGCCGTTCGTGGTGATCTCTGAGCGGGTCCCTGCATAGAGCCCCAGGCGCCATCGTCCCAGTACCGTACATCGCTACAGTCGGCAGGTTCCGGGCGAGCTCCAATATCGTTGCCCGCTGTCCACAAAGTGTCGTCCTCTTTTGCCCGCTGTCCAAAAGCCACTAGCGCTTATTCTCTGTCTCGGGCGACGCCATTGTCAGGGGTTGATGCAGCGCTGGTCGAATCAAACTATTGCCACTCGAAGGTGTTGTTCCGTCATTGTCCAACGAGCCCAGTTGCGCCCGGTCACTACCCAAGGAGTGTCGTTGCGTCCAGCCCACCTCGGCGTTGGAATCGCAAGCCAATAACCCAGCTTGTCTCAGTTTCGTCCGATGCCAAGAGTGTTGACTGAGTCAAGATACACGTCCAAGTGGAGTCTAATTTGCTAGTTTCCCATGCTGAACCCCCATTATTATTGATATTGGTCATTTGCTTTGTCATCGCAGGACACCGTCGAGAAATCTACTTCATCATGAACCATCCGTCCGTCCAAGCCGTCCATTGACAAATTCAAATTCAGAATATATTTGGCAATTAGGTAAAAAATCTCATCTTAATTTGATTAAAACGTCATATTGCCTAGATTGATGAGATTGATATCTAATTTAAACTTTTTGAGTAAGGGTATAATGATATATTTCCTAATTCGCAACCGCACACCGATTTTTTTATTCCAACTATAGGGCTTTAGATGGAATAATTAATCACGCGGGAATAAACTTGATATCTTGATCTTAACAATTTATCGATTTTATTAGCGAAATAATCAAGCTGATTTGGATATTGTTCTCTGATTCGAATGATGTATGATCTTTGATGATTTTGAATGATTTGGTGTTTATCTTTTAACTGTCTTATATATCCCGAAAATACAAAAAGATTGCATGTGCATATCATATAGATTAGAAAAATTTCCTAGATAGAATTGCATGATAGAATAGTTAGATTATTTTCTAATTATATTAGAAAGCATGTTTAGATGGTATCTAGGTTAGATAATATCCTTGAACTAAATTGCATGTCGAGATAAATTGCTAAGTTAAGATAGGACTCAGATTAGTCTATGTCCTAGCTTAAGATAGATAATATCTCACTTTACTTAGATTTTTATTATTAGTCATTTTTAATTACGAATTATCATGAAAAATACAAAAAAAAATGTCATAGGTTAAATTAGTTTTATTATTTAGGATGAAATGCATTCTTTAGCAAAAAAAAAAAAAATGGTCATGTGCACATCATCAAGGTTAGATACATTGAGATGCATGTCATTTACTATTTTTGCTAGGCCCATTTAATTAGAAATTACATGTCATTGGAATTAGGTCATTGCATTGCATATTGCAAGATTTTTATTAATTAAGTGAAAAAAAAAGAAATTGCGTGTTAATTAGAAACCATATCTAGGGTTATTGATATGGATTTTAATTTAACATTTAACATTGCAGATGCTTTCGTAGCTTTGAGGTAAGTTTTTTTTGCAATTTATTTATTGTTTATTTGGGTGTTAAATTGGTGCATTGTGAACCTGTCGCGACCCATTTTTTGGGTGCACCACCTAAAACTAGGTTAATGGACTACTAAGTTTTTAAACTTAGCTCGGGCTCTCCCAAGCCCATACCAAATCGCGACTTAAGTCTAAATTTTTAAACATGCAAGAGGTTATTAATTAGGAGTCGCCACTAATCGGTTTATGGTAGGTCGATTAGACACCTAAGTAAAATAAATTGAGATTTATTTTACTCCTACGAACTGAGACTAAGGGTACGGGGACTTGGTTACACTAGAATTTTCTAATGCCCTTTCGGTACCATTTCTTTTTAATTTTTCAAAATGTTTTTGCAAGCAGCTGATTTATTTTAACCTAAATTACTACCATGCAAATGTGGTGACTACACGGGTGCTCATCCATTGTTTAAAACATTCAAATAAATAAATTGCATCACACAAAGCAAGCAATCATTTTTTTTGGATTTTCTTAAAAATTGGAGTTCTTCTATAAAAATGCATTTTTAAACTAAATGACTTAATCCTATTAATATGCAAATTCTAATTAAATGGGTCTATTATGCAAATTAATTAACATCCACCTCGTGACCTAATTTTGCTAATGAACAAATTCTGATTAAATGCCTCTATTATGCGAACTAGTTAACATGCGCCTAGTATTTTTGCAATTTTTTTTATTGGAATTCGGAATTTATGAAAAACCCTAATTAATCTATCTAAAAAGGGATAATTTTCTAATTTATTCTAGGGATTAATTTGACTTAAACCCTATCCTATCTTAGAAAAATATTTTTTATTTTAAAAAAGAGGATGAGAATATGAAAATGTGCCAATTATATCTAAAACCCTAAAACGGCCATTTAAGTCTAATCCTAACTTATTTCTTTTAAAATATCTAAAAATGCAGTCCTAAAAATATTATCTAAAGATGCAATCCTAGAAATATAATTCTAAAAATTTGATTAATTAAACCAACGTGTCTATTATATTAAACCTTAATGTCCTATATGCTCATGCAAATTTTTTTGAATATTTAGATTTTTGATTTTTTTAGTTTCTTTTTAGTTTTTTTTTTTAGTTGAATGATTGTTAGACAAGGGTTAAATCTAAACAATTAATATAACCACTAAATAAAGGATCAAAATAATTGAAAAAATAACCTCCGACGTCTCACAAAAGTTAAATTAACAATTATTCTAACCCTAATCATCACAACAACTTAAAATAATTAAAAAATCTAGTCCGAAGTCTTACGAACCAAATTAAATAATTATTGTGATTTTAACAATTAAGATTCTACCAAAAAGCCCAAAAATTAAAAATAATTAGAAAAATGATCCGATGTCTCTCGGATCAAATTAATAATTATATTAATTTTGGACAAAATCCTTAGGGATAATGCATACTAAATTCACAAATATTAACGTCCAACTTTACAACTTAAATAGATAAATTAGAATGATATAAAATAAAACAAAATAAATAAAAAGAAAAAGCTAAACCACCTAAGGAAAGAGGGCTTGCCGCAGCGTTGATGGTGCGTACGCGGCGTCGGGCGAGGAGGAGCTCCGGAGCGGTGGCGAGCGGCGACGGGGCTGGCGATGGCTGCAGCGAGGCGACGGAGGTGGAGATGCTGGTGCGGGTCGCGGGTCGTCAGCTCCGGCGAAGGGTTGAGCAAAACGAGAGGGCTCGCGGGCGTTGCGGGTCGCAGTTGCCGTGGCGTCGAACCGATCGGCACGGCGGAGCGGGGCTGCCGGCGGTGTTGCGGCGAGTAGTGGAGGCGGCGTTGTCTTCGCAGCCTCGGGTGGAAGTAGCGACGCAAGCTCGCGGCGGAGGACGGTTCCGGCGGCAGCGAACGGCGGGCGGAGGCTCGGTGGCGCGGGGCAACGGTGGCGCGGAGTGGCGGTGCGGGGACGCGGCGACCGGGGGGGCAGCGTTGGCGTCGGCAGCGGACCAGCGAGGTGGCGGTGTGGAGGCGCAGCGGAGCTCGGAGATCGACGGGCGGCGTCGCGGGCGGGTCAGGAGTGTTGCGGGTGAGATGGGGCGCGGCGGTGTCGGGGATGCAGCAGAGGCTCGGTGCGGGGGTTCGCGGGCTGCTTCAGATCACGGCAGCGGCGTCGTTGGGTTGCAAGCTGGAGTGGCGATGGCGTTGGCAGATACGCGTTTGGAGGCAACGCGAGCAGCTCGGAGACCAGCGGTGCAAGGATCGGTCACGCGGCAAAGGGAAGCCACGGAGAAGAAGAACAGTAGTGTTTCCTCATTTCTTTTTCTTTTTTTTCTTTTTTTCTCTCTCTCCCTCACGTCACTTCCTACGGCTCCTCTCTTTGTCTCTTCTCTCTGCTGTATTCTCTTTTTGACTTTTAACTTCTCCCTTCTTTTTTTTTGCAGGTTGTCAAAAGGGAAAAGAAAATGACCTGGACGAGAAAATGAAATTTTTCTCTCTCTTTTTTACTTTCACGAATCCTCTAAGCTCTTTTGACGAAATTTTTTTAGCTAATTCTCCCCCCTCGTCACGAAAAATGTAGCTCTCTTTTATAGTGATTCGAGACGGGCCACTTTGTATGGTATTTTCCGAGTTTCCATCTTCCGTCACATTAAATCAAGGCTGCAAATCAAAGCGAGATTTCGCAATCAACTCGATTTTGCTCCGTTTTATAAAAATTCTTGCCCTTTGTTCATCTGATTTTTAATTGTTTCTGCATTTATCAAAATCTGAATACTCATCAGAATTTCAAATTTCCTTGCATACTTCAATCAAATCAATTTCCTTCAATTTCATTTTTTTTCTTTTTATTTGTCCAAAAATGCAATTTTTATTTTACTTATTTTCCTAGATTTGCTAAAAATAGGTGTCAACAGCTGCCCCTCTTTGAAGGTTAGCTCGTAGAGGTTGCCTTCAAAGACAAGTTGAGACATAAATGTTAATCATGCAGATGTATTGAGTGACTCTTTTTGTTGTTGTTGTTGTTTTTTTTTTTTTTTTTTTTTTTTTTTGAAAAAAATGAATCCCATTTGGAAATGAAATTTACATAATGCATGGAAATGCTAATGCAAATGCATGATGCGAAAGAAAGAATGTAGCTACCATTACTTACCAGTCAGTGCGGTAAAGCATCTTGAGGTACATGATAACTCCCTATTTACTCCATAAGTACCCAACTCTCACTCAGGTTCCTTGAAAAGCGTAATCGGTAATAGATTGAGACATCCATATCTAGACTGAGATGTCAAGAATTTTTTTTTTTTTTTTAAACTCGAAATACCTAGATCTAGATTAAGGTATAACGAAGAAGCTCGAAAACAATCACATCCAAAGTGAAATGTTTAACGAAAAAAGTTGAGACATCCAGATCCAGACTGAGATGTCAAGATTTTGTGCTCGAAATACCTAGATCCAACTAAGGTATAATGAGAATGATTGACAAACATTCACATCTAGAGTGAAATGTTTGAATGAAAATGATCAAGACATCCGAGTCCAAACAGAGATGTCTCAATTTTAGAAGCTTGAAATACCTAAATCTAGACTAAGGTATAACGAGGAAAGCTGAAGAACATTCACATCCAGAGTGAAACGTTCAACGAAGAATGGAGACATCCAGATCCAGACTAAGATGTCTAAAAACTTACCTGGAATATCTTACCTTCAAGGAGGGTGGAGTGATTCAAGGTAATTGGTGTTACATATCTAGGACCCGTACCATTTTACGGTCGCCTAGAAAGTAACATGGCTTTGTAAAGAGACTGCTTTCCCAGGACTCGTACCATTCTACGATCGCCCAGTATGGCAGTGTTTGATTGTGTCTATGACCCGTACCATTCTACAGTCGCCTAAACGGAGATTTACCTTCCAAGACCCATACCGTTCTACGATCGCCTGAATAGGGAAATAGGTTTTTGTCTAGGACCCGTACCATTCTACGGTCGCCTTAACGAGGATTCACTTTCTAGGACCCGTACCATTCTACGGTCGCCTAAAATAGGGAAATAGGTTTTGTCTAGGACCCGTACCATTCTACGGTCGCCTAAACGGGGATTCACTTTCTAGGACCCGTACCATTCTACGGTCGCCTTGACGAAAAATTGATTTTTCAGGACCCGTACCATTCTACGGTCGCCTGAATGGGGAAATTGCTTTTCCAGGACCCGTACCATTCTACGGTCGCCTATTAGAGCAATAAATGTTGTCTAGGACCCGTACCATTCTACGGTCGCCTAGACTAAGGTTTTGCTTGGCTAGGACCCGAACCATTCTTCGGTCGCCCAGCCTTGCGACAGAAATCATCCAACCAGGACCCAAACCATTCTTGGTCGCCTTAATCAGATTGAATTTTGAGGAAAAATCTTTGGGGGACAACTCCATTGAGTGTCGGTGTAAAGAACTCTGGGCTACGAAAGCACGTCAGGTCGATAAAACTGGACAACTTGACCAAGTCAAGTGTCGATGCACTTGAGATAGAATACCTGCACAATGACAAGTATTTTAGAGTATGGTAGAGATATACTTACTTGATGACATCTTTGTTCTTTGGGAATATGTCTCCTGCAAAACATGGTCATAGGAGAGGCAACATGCATTTGTTATCATAAACATGCATCAATATAATGGAGGTTCATGATAATTTCCATTAATCTCGCATCACTTAATTCTCATTCTGAACACATGAGTGTCATGAATGTGTCAAATGAGGGATCCTTTGGTCTGAAAGGATTTTTTCTCTTATCCTCATTAAAATGGCCATTTCATCCTGACCTTTGATGCAGGATTTTGTCAATTACTCTATCTTACCATCGTCATGCCAAACAAGGGTCTGAACAATCTCGCAAGTGGTACGATCTCACCAATCTGAGAGGTCTTGAACAAGGACCGTAATGTGGGCTTGGTCAATGGCTTAATAAAAGGGACTCTTTGAGTCAAGGCTTTCGAAAGAATGAGTGATATTCTGTAATCATCTCGGGGTTTACAAGTCAAGAACCCTGCAAAATGAGAAAGAAATAATCTTGCTCGCACTTCTTCGAGCGATGCTTAAAACATGTGAACCCCTAGGTTAATTCAAGTGCCCTAATCTGAAGAGACTTTGCAAGGGACGTAATATAGGCTTGGTTCATGGGTTGAGAAATGAAAGGATCATTAGGCTCAAAAAATGTTTAGGGGGGTTAA
The DNA here is from genome assembly GCA_014182575.1 of Eucalyptus decipiens. Classification (NCBI taxonomy): domain Eukaryota; kingdom Viridiplantae; phylum Streptophyta; class Magnoliopsida; order Myrtales; family Myrtaceae; genus Eucalyptus; species Eucalyptus decipiens. The sequence continues at coordinate 40,930,572 of CM024617.1, forward strand.
AGTTGGTGATCATCTTGACATTTCCACCACTTTCCTTCTCCACTGTCGAAGATTTTTTATCACAACTCTATTGATTGCAACAACATTTGAGAGGTTTTTTTTTTTTTTTTTGGTATCACCTTGTTGGGGATACGACTTACTATATCAAGAGTTTGATTTTTTTTTTTCTTTTCTTGGCGTTGGCCTTGCTTTTACCAGGAACACTGCTTTTTCATGCCCCATTATTTTGCACTTATTTTTCTTGAACTTGCACAACCATCTTTTACAGCATTCTAAGCCATGTTACTGGAATGGTTCTTTTTGCCTTGCCCCAGTGTGGGGGATGATCACCAACTAGGTTTAATATGAAATAAATTCATAGGCTCAAGTGGGCTATGCAATGGATAGAAGTGTATGGGATAAAGAAAGAACTGCTCTTCGTCATCCTAAGGCACTTGAATTACCGTACGAGTTACACTGCAAAAGCAATATTCGAAGATTGATGCAAGTGGGAGCAAGAAGATTCCTACCATTCCTTTCAAATTTGTCCCAATGTGGGATGATTCTTAACAGGGATAATTTTAAAAAATCTCCATAGGTGTATGGGGCTCAAAGGGGTTGAGCAATTGATCACCTGTAATGTTTAGGATAGAGAAAAGAATGCCTCTCATCACCTTGGTTGACGTACCTTTTGTGAGATAGCCCTCTTCCTTGCGGGCATGGAATTTTTCACACAACTCTTTGAGGGTTAGTGTATAAAACACTGTATAGAACAAGGCTTTGCCTTTCGTCATTCTAAAGTATCTCATTTGACACATTCAATTCATCTCACATAATTCATTAGGGAAAATATGCAAAATTTGCAACGATTCAACTCATTGAAGTAATTTATTCATCATAGAAATGCTTGCAGTTCAAAACATGGCAAATTCTATCATAGATAATACTTCTCGACAACATCAGAATTAACTAGAGTGAAACACTCATGACCATGCATTTCTGCCAAGATCGAGGCACATTCAGGAAGTATCTTCTTTACCACATACGGGCCATTGTAATTTGGAGCGAACTTGCCCCTAGGCTCCAGAATTGAATTGGACCATTTCCACACCTTCACATGTTACAAGACCGTCTCTGAAACAAAAAGCAGATGGGTCAAAAAGACAAACAGAGTAAATCAAGTTTTATTTTTTTGATTTTTTTTGAAATTTTTTTGAAATTTTTTTTCGAAAAGCATTTGGAAAAGCATTTTTTTTTAACATTTTGACATAAGAAAGCATGATGAAGCCCAGGCCTCAAAAGTCTCCTTGGATTTTTCTTTTCTTTTATCGATTGGATATCATCACCGGGCTAGTTTGGTATACCTCATCGTGCCCTCAAAATAAAATTTGTAATTTCATTGAAATTCATCAATCAATTACATTTATTGAATGGAGAAAATGCAACACTCAATCAATAAAAGAAGAAACTGAAAACATCATTCAGAAAATAAAAATTCCCACGTAGGGGATTGTGCAAAGGCAATAAAAGAGTTACTCTTGTGGGCCAAGGCCCATCTCTTCAGGGGGTTCATCATCAATGGCTCCTATGATGAGGTCGTCGAACAAGCTTGCAACTCCCTCCAGCTCATCATCAGGGTTTTCCGTCTTCAAAGGTGTCGGATCATCCATGCCACCCCATCCATCTGGGACTATCTCACTAGGATCAATGTAGTAGCTGGGAGGGGCCGAATACTTCACCAGATAATCGAACTTGCCACTAGGTTGTCCTAGAGTATCTATCACTTCTGCTTCATCCTGCATCATTCTTGGAGGACCAGGGAATGTCTCGTGAATGCTCGGGGGTAGTGGGTTTTGCCTCCCTCGCCCTTGGTCAGGTGGCGAGTTTCGCATTTCCTGTCTTCGTCCTTCAAAACTTCCCCCACATCTTCCATGGTGCCCTGATTCAGTAGAGCGGGACCTTCGAGGGGCTCCGATAGGGTTCCGAATGCCTTGACCTCTTCTTTCAATGCCATATGACATCATCTTAAAACCCAAAAAGTGGAAATGAATAGTACGACAATTTTCCCTAAAGAATATAAGACAAGACGAAGGACGAAACATTGTCATGGACTGATGAAAATTGCAACAAAGTAAGTGAATTGCAAAGTAAGAGTCCAGACAACTTACTTTCACCGGAAATGGATGACAATCACATAGACATACGAATGAAGTGTGAGGTTCGATTTCTATCTAGACGGCTTAACAAAGTGGAGCTAAGAGGATGATCTGACCGTTGCTGTCTCGCATTAACGTGTCAGGTCCCCCTAACTCCGGTTCAGTCGAATGGAATGTCCAATAGTCATGCAGTCTCACGGATATGGACAAACATATTCGACACCATGAAAAGACTTTCGGGGAAGAGAAGGTCAACCTCTACATAGCAGTCTCGCTTTGGAGGAAGTATCCTTCTCAACACCATCCTAGAAATCCTATCGCAGCCCAGGTCCGGCCACAGGTTGTGTGTGCAATAGTGTAGTGCTTAAAAACAATAAGACATGCACAACAGTTTAATTGCGAACAATACTTCTAATCATGGAAAAATAAATCATTAATCCCACACTCCAGCCTACAAGACAAAGGTTAGCATGGACTACTCTCATTATACCTCCCATCTGCAAAAACATTTAACACCTTAGAAATGTTAGGGACGTACCTGGGATCCTTGCTGCCAAACAAAAATATTTTCCTTTTTTTTTTTTAAATGAAAAGAAAAATTGGCCTAAGTCCACTAAGTGTTTTAACACTAGTCCCCAGCGGAGTCGCCAAGCTGTCGCGACCTATTTTTTGGGTGCACCACCTAAAACTAGGTTAATGGACTACTAAGCTTTTAAACTTAGCTCGGGCTCTCCCAAGCCCATACCAAATCGCGACTTAAGTCTAAACTTTTAAACATGCAAGAGGTTATTATATAGGAGTTGCCACTAATCGGTTTATGGTAGGTTGATTAGACACCTAAGTAAAATAAATTGAGATTTATTTTACTCCTACGAACCAGAGACTAAGGGTACGGGGACTTGGTTACACTAGAATTTTCTAATGCCCTTTCGGTACCATTTCTTTTTAATTTTTCAAAATGTTTTTGCAAGCAGCTGATTTATTTTAACCTAAATTACTATCATGCAAATGTGGTGACTACACGGGTGCTCATCCATTGTTTAAAACATTCAAATAAATAAATTGCATCACACAAAGCAAGCAATCATTTTTTTGGATTTTCTTAAAAATTGGAGTTCTTCTATAAAAATGCATTTTTAAACTAAATGACTTAATCCTATCTATTATGCAAATTAATTAACATCCACCTCGTGACCTAATTTTGCTAATGAACAAATTCTGATTAAATGCCTCTATTATGCGAACTAGTTAACATGCGCCTAGTATTTTTGCAATTTTTTTATTGGAATTCGGAATTTATGAAAACCCTAATTAATCTATCTAAAAAGGGATAATTTTCTAATTTATTCTAGGGATTAATTTGACTTAAACCCTATCCTATCCTAGAAAAATATTTTTTATTTTTTTTTTTTAAAAAGAGGATGAGAATATGAAAATGTGCCAATTATATCTAAAACCCCAAAATGGCCCTTTAAGTCTAATCCTAACTTATTTCTTTTAAAATATCTAAAAATGCAATCCTAAAAATATTATCTAAAGATGCAATCCTAGAAATATAATTCTAAAAATTTGATTAATTAAACCAACGTGTCTATTATATTAAACCTTAATGTCCTATATGCTCATGCAAATTTTTTTGAATATTTTGATTTTTGATTTTTTAGTTTCTTTTTAGTTTTTTTTAATTGAATGATTGTTAGACAAGGGTTAAATCTAAACAATTAATATAACCACTAAATAAAGGACCAAAATAATTGAAAAAATAACCTGACGTCTCACAGGTTAAATTAACAATTATTCTAACCCTGATCATCACAACAACTTAAAATAATTAAAAAATCTAGTCCGAAGTCTTACGGACCAAATTAAATAATTATTATGATTTTAACAATTAAGATTTTACCAAAAAGCCCAAAAATTAAAAATAATTAGAAAAAAGATCTGATGTCTCTCGGATCAAATTAATAATTATATTAATTTTGGACAAAATCCTTAGGGATAATGCATACTAAATTCACAAATATTAACGTCCAACTTTACAACTTAAATAGATAAATTAGAATGATATAAAATAAAACAAAATAAATAAAAAGAAAAAGCTAAACCACCTAAGGAAAGAGGGCTTGCTGCGGCGTTGATGGTGCGTACGCGGCGTCGGGCGAGGGAGGAGCTCCGGAGCGGTGGCGAGCGGCGACGGGGCTGCCGATGGCTGCAGCGAGGCGACGGAGGTGGAGATGCTGGGTGCGGGTCGCGGGTCGTCGAGCTCCGGCGAAGGGTTGAGCAAAGAGGGCTCGCAGGGCGTTACGGGTCGCGGGTTGCTGCGGCGTCGAACTCGATCGGCACGACGGAGCGGGGCTGTGGTGTTGCGGGCAAGTAGTGGAGGCGGCGTCGTCTTCGCGGCCTGGCGGGTGGAAGCAGCAACGCAAGCTCGGCCGGCGCGGAGGGGGTTTCCGGCGGCGAACGGCGGGCAGGCTGGTGGCTCGGGGGCAAGGCGGCGCGCGAGTGGCGGTGCGGGGACGCGGCGACAAGGTGGGGGCGACAATGGGCTCGGCGAGGACCAGATGAGGTGGCGGTGCGGAGGCGCGGCGGAGCTCGGAGATCGACGGGCGGCGCGCGGGCGGGTCGGGAGTGTTGCGGGTGAGATGGGGCGTGGCGGTGTCGGGGACGCGCGAGGCTTGGTGCGGGGTTCGCGGGCTGCCGCACCACGCAGCGGCGTGTTGGGTTGCAAGGTGCGGAGTGGCGATGGCGTTGCGGATACGCATTTGGAGGCAACGCGAGCAGCTCGGAGACCAGCGGTGCAAGGATCGGTCATGCGGCAAAGGGAAGCCACGGAGAAGAAGAACAGTAGCGTTTCCTCATTTCTTTTTCTTTTTTTTCTTTTTTTCTCTCTCTCCCTCACGTCACTTCCTACGGCTCCTCTCTCTGTCTCTTCTCTCTGCTGTATTCTCTTTTTGACTTGTAACTTCTCCCTTCTTTTTTTCTGCAGGTTGTCAAAAGGGAAAAGAAAATGACCTGGACAAGAAAATGAAATTTTCTCTCTCTCTTTTTTTTACTTTCATGAATCCTCTAAGCTCTTTTGACGAAAATTTTTTAGCGAATTCTCCCCCCTCGTCACGAAAAATGTAGCTCTCTTTTATAGTGATTCGAGACGGCCACTTTGTATGGTATTTTCCGAGTTTCCATCTTCCGTCGCATTAAATCAAGGCTGCAAATCAAAGCGAGATTTCGCAATCAACTCGATTTTGCTCCGTTTTATAAAAATTCTTGCCCTTTGTTCATCCTGATTTTTAATTGTTTCTGCATTTATCGAAATCTGAATACTCATCAAATTTCAAATTTCCTTGCATACTTCAATCAAATCAATTTCCTTCATTTTCATTTTTTTTCTTTTTATTTGTCCAAAAATGCAATTTTTAGAAACCATATCTAGGGTTATTGATATGGATTTTAATTTAACATTTAACATTGCAGATGCTTTCGTTGCTTTGAGGTAAGTTTTTTTTGCTATTTATTTATTGTTTATTTGGGTGTTAAATTGGTGGATTGTGCACCCGTATGACCACCTCACATGTTAGGGAAATAGATTTAAAATCAATCCAAACTGCTTGCCAAACATTTTTCAATATAAAAAGAAAGGTACCGAAAGGGCGTTAGAGAATTCTAGCGTAACCAAGTCCCCGTACCCATAGTCTCTGGTTCATAGGAGTAAAATAATTCTCCCGTTATTTTACTTGGGTTTCTAATCGACCCACCAAAAATAGATTAGTGGCGACTCTTAATTGAAAATCAATTGCATGTTAAGAACTTGAACCTAAGTCGCGAATTGGTATGGGCTTGGGAGAGCCCGAGTTAAGTCTAGGTTTAACAATCCATTAGCCAAACCCTAGGTGGTTCACACCCGAAAAAATTGGTCGCGACAGAGCTGAACCTGAAATGTAAATTAGTTGTAAAATGTTACAATCATCACACCCATCAATCCAAATGATTTTGCAAGAGAGCCTTGAGAAAAGAAAACCAAACTTTCAAGTAATGGACAATGGGATCTTGAGGTTTTGAGTCGACTGTGTGTGCCCAACAATGCAGGATTCAAGGAAAAGATCTTAGCAGTGGCCCGTCGAAGCAACTATAGCACAAAGATGTACAGGAACCTCCGGCAACATTATTGATGGAATGGCATGAAAACTGACCTTGACATGCCAAGAAGTTAAAGCTCAACATTGCAAACCTGGTGGGTTGCTATGATCATTGGAAATTCTGGAGTAGAAATGAGAGCATATTACGATGGACTTTGTGATGGGATTGCAGAGAAGCTAGAGAGGAAATGATTCCATTTAGGTTATGGTTCATAGACTAACCAACTTAGCCCATTTCAATGTGGTGCAAAAGGATTATGCCATGGATAGGTATGCCGAGTTATATGTCAGGCAAATAATTCGGTTGCATGGAGTTCATGGTTGCATTTTGGAGAGCCTACAAATGGCCATGGGAATGAAACTATAGTTTAGCGCGGCTTATCATCTGCCGATGGACAATCAATCTAAGAGGACCACTTAGACCCTTGAGGACATGCTACAAACTTGCATCATGGATTTCAAAGGAGGATGGGAGGATCAACTACACCTCATTGAGTTTTTAGCCTTCCCAAGTGAGTGATACTATTTCTACTAAGAATTCGTAAACTCATGTCTTCAAAATGATAAAGATTCGATATTTTATGAGTTATGAGTAAGCATGTTTAGTGTATAAAATTTGGGATTGGAACGTTACTAAGTTTTGGTATTTTGAATGGTGTGAGAATTGTTTAGTGAAAATATATATTTTGTTTGATGAACGACTTTGAGAAATATTATGTATATCGAATTGTGAAATACTTTATGACATGCATTTTATTTGATTTGGTTTATAAAACCAGTTTATAAGATGAGTATTGAAATGATTTGAGAATGTTTTGTAAAAAAATATTTTTGGAAGATGAGTTGAGTCACGAAAGCCATTGGTGATTGATTTGTAAAATGTATTTTGATATGTGAGATTACTTATGAATTGCATTTCTCATATTAGTAGATAAAGTTGGGTGCTCAATATCTCCATAAGCCCAATAAGGGTGAGACGTCCCAGGGCGTCACGTACTAAGCGCAAGCGGAATTATAATTATCATTATCGTCTTGCCTAACTTGTAATCTCCTTTAGATAATCTATAGTGTTTACCATTGAAGGTTAGCATGTATAACATGGATTATTTAAAATCTCAAGTTTATATTATGAGGTTATCCTGCAATCACTCTTAACTTCAATTTTAAGTATTGGCCAAATCATTCATGCACATAAACAAGAACACGAGAAGCTTCACTTCTTCTTAACATCATCAGGGCTTACAAAATTTATCCACTTGGATTCTTTCCATGTTCATCACCTATATATACAACATGTACATAACAAAAGTCAAGCATAACAAAAGCCAGGGATAAAGGGTGAGAGTATCTACTCCACGAGTTCTCACACCAGCCCACATCTAACAAAAAAAAAAAAAAAAAACAAAAAAAACAAAGGTCAGTCAGCTTCTACAAGATCAAAGGCATCTAGGCGCCATCCATCCTCGCTCCAGGTCCTCCTGCTCCAAAGGGTAAAGGGCCAAATATCTCCCCTTCATGGTTGATAAACCATGCAACGAATGTCATCGATGTCAAGTCGGCTCTACCGTCATCCAGCCATAAAGTTGCCTCATATTTGGAGAAAATCATGTTAATATCAGGATCATACATGTCATGAAGAGAAACATCAAGACGCACTACCGCCCCATATCGAGCTACTGGCGGTACATCCATGCTATCAATCTGAAAATGTAAGGTATGAGCAAACAACCTTGCCCAGTAAAGAATGATAAAACTCTAACTTAAACAATCCATAGCCATCAAGATTACAAGAGAATCATCAAACAATTTAGGATGCTAAATGAAGTATATCACAAGCATAAACAATTGGATATTAACACATCATGTATGTAATCACCTTATGAGCATCCATTTCTATGCTTACCTTTCTCAAGCTCAATCTTATATCAAGATGTAATGCAACAATAATAAATGGACTCACTCGCCAAATAGAATTATATTTAGTGTGCATATGATCCACCCTCGATCAATCACTAACTGGAATTCAACCAGCCTGATCAAGTCACTTCCGAAAGTTACCTTATCTGGACTTCCACAATATTTCTATTATGGGCATCTCACTCCGAGGCATCCTGGTATCACACAACCGAGGTCCTCCCAAGACCACTCAACAGGGGCATCTCACTCCGAGGCATCTCAGTATCACACAACTGAGGCATCCTTGAACACACACAAGGGCATCTCACTCCGAGGCATCCCAGTATCTCTCTACCGAGGCATCCAAGACCACTCAGCAAGGGCATACTAAACTTCCGGGGGCATCACCGGTATCTCGGTACCGATGGGTTCATTCACTCAATTATGCACACGTTTCACACCACCACACCTTTGATTAATGCATTTATCGTATGCAAAAGAAAAGACCCCAAAGTATCTAACTATATATCTAACTCTCATGAACCTAGCACACGTGTGTGTCCAAATTATAAGATAAAACCCATTATGACATGTCTCATTCCATGTCGAACAGATATTGACCCCATAATCAAGCACTATGCACCGCACTAATTGCACACACATGATACTATATGCACTTACATATCTCAAATAAAATATGAGACTTACTCTTATATGACTAACATCTATTATGAGACTTATTAGACTCTACGTGCATCACAAAAGCCTAATATAAAAGATACCACCCCTAATATATGTTCTCGGGTCTAGACAGTTTACTAACTAAATGTACAGTTTCGGTTTCGGACACAAAAGGTATATCAATTCTTGTCAAAATATTACCAAATTTTAGTATGTTATATTTGAGACATAGACTAACAATTCTCGTGAAGAAAATTAAGTCTAATTCTCACTGTATTAAGAGTAACAATTGCCATAATCTTTACTAGTACTCTGTACTGACGTCCAAATTCTTTATCTACAAAGAAAATTGTTTCACTAGCCAAATTTTATCCATTTAATCTCAAATTTTGACACGTCATTCCTTAAGATGTTTTCTACAATTTTCATTAAGGATTCAAAATCCAAATCTAACTAGGTAAATACAGAAAATTCGTATAATCCGTAAAGGTCAAACCGTTTCTCACAAACAGTTTACTGGTTTTTACCAAATTCGCTTCTATCTCTATGTTTTTATATTCATATGGTTATAGCTACGTGTATAACTCGATCTTATAAATGTTTTATCATGTAGAATGGTTTCTTTCTTACTTCCATCAACATACATAAAGAAAATAAATACAAACAGAAGACTCCATAACCGTTTTTACCTAGAACAGAATAGGTATACACGATTCCTTCACTCCTAGCCCAACCAAACCACTTATTTTTCCACAAATCTCTTCTACAACACTTCATTACTTAATCACAGCAACTAAAAATACTTTCAGCAAGCTTTTCTTTAACAAATAGCCCATCCATAGCTCGACTCGAAATATAAACACATGCGTGAGTTCACTCATCACAGTATACACCACATCCATCCACTCGGCATCCACTTCATCACTTCACTCAGCAAAGACAGCATACTCACGGTTAGATTTCGAAACGTGCAAGCCTCAAAAGTAACATGCAATGACTTCTACCTTCAATCTAACACTCACTAAGCTTAAATTAACCACAAAACAGCAACTACAAGCCAACTCCTTCACTGTTTGGTTAGATCCGCAAGCTTTCTTGACAAAACAATGGATAACTTTTAACTTAGAGTTATATCTTTCCTTACCTTGCTTCAGCTACTAAACAACACAAAGATGCTTCAAGATCAACACCAAAATCTTGCATGCAAGAAGAAGAAATCACTGGTTTGCTTCTGGTTTGCTTCTGGTTTCACCACTCGACCGAGAGAAAAACAGAAAGAAGAAGATGAAGATGGGTTTCTTGGTTTTTATATGGTGAGAGAGAGAGAGGGTTACGAAACTTAAGGGGGGAAATAGGTCTACAAGGCTAATCCCTAGGCTAGAGTAATGATGAGATTTTCTAATGATTATGTTCCTTGAGTTTGCATGTCTCGGTTCGTGGGAATCAAAACCGTGGGTGAAGAGGAAAAACAAAGAGAGATGAGAGAGAAGTGTCATGGCCTCTAAGTTTGTTGTCTCAAATTCAATTTGCTTCTAATCCATGTCATTAGTCGGTTCATTAGTTTCGAATGTTTTTCAATTGATTTCCTTTTGTTTCTACTTGATTTCAATCCTTTTGTAATTATACAAAGTCATGACATAACATATCGAGTAGTCAATGTTAGTCTATAAAGGATTCATCACAAAAATGCTAAAGTTAGAAATTGATATTAGCATTATAAACATTAATCAAGTTATCATAACTATAATCTATAAAATAAAATCATTCGGGCCTAAATATTCATCTCTGGCCCAACAGGCTTAATCTATAACAATCCAGCCCACTAAACTAAATCTACAAATCTAATAATTCCGAACCTTGGCCCGCTTCAAGCCAAGTCCAAGCCCATAATCTCTCATAAGATTTTTTAAATCCAATTCATGTGGCCCACTTATTTCTCAAGCCCACACCTCATGATCCATTAGGTTCACTTTCTGGCCCAATCTAATTAATCTAAGTTCCTAATGATCTAATTACACTAATGAAGGTCGGTGAAATTTGGGATGTCACAGAGGGGCTTATGGGTATGCGCATATTAGTTTAGGATATCTTTGTGGGCTGAGCTACTGGCTTTTAATAGGTGGAGACCTAACAAAGGGAGGGATCTTGGTTGCCTTGTCACCAAGCGTTGTGTCATGACCATGACTTGATATTGAGCAAAAGATTGGTTGATGGATGGACCATCGACATGCGATTGCATATAAGATGGATTAATGGAATAGACCATTAATGCGTGGCAAGAGATTATTTAATGGAATGGACCATTGACATGTATTTTTATGAGATTAACCAATGGGCTAGATCATTAGTGTTTGCTTGTTATTGTCTTGAATATTTCTGCTTTGACCATATTATATTAAAGTACAAAAGATTGCATTTTAGTCTTGAAGGTTTGTTAAATTTCTAGATTTGGCAAAAGTGAGTTATGTTTGTGTTCTAAACATGCATAGTGATTGCTCAATCTGCTTAAAAGAAATGTATTACTTACTGAGTTGTGGTAACTCATTCCTTTCTTCTTATCATGTTTTTCAAGTGCCTCGGTTAATGACCAATAGAGCAAGAGTATTATCGTGGGAACTGTTGGAAGCTAGATATTTGGGATATAGTTTGAGGCTGGGTCCTTTGGTGAAAGGACAACTGTGTTACTCCTTCATGCATATAAGATTTGGGGTGTGACAACGGTATTGTCAGACTCCAAATGATTCCTTGCTCTTGGCATTGAATTTCCTTAAATCGAACCACATGTTGTCTCACCGAGCATGCCAAAACAATATTTTGTTGAAATTAGATCATTGACATAATATCTTTCACAAAATTCATCTTTGATTTTTATTAAAAAGAGACCGGTTCCATGACGATTCCGGACAAGAGTTGTATAAATGAAACACAAGGAATAAATATGCTTCAATGGAATTTAATCAATGATCATGAAGCCCAATGACATAAAAAGCTTTGTCGTAATTTAATCGATGGCAAAGTGCAATGACAAAGAGACAATGTCAGAATTTAATCGATAATGAAGATTTGAGAACTACAATTGACGTACAGGAATTGAAAGATATTTAAATTGCAAAAAAGATAAGTCGGATAAATTTGCAAGAAAGTTGAGTTCTTTGATCAATTGATCGGAGCTTATAAAGAGTATGATGTGGCTATTTATAACCCACAATCTATGGTTACATACAGCGATTAAAATATTGGATTGAAATAACAAATAACTTTCTATTGGCAGCGACAAGAAGTTGTTTTATCTACCAACTCCTGTTATCTAGAATTTATATCCACAAAGTTAAAAATCCTTAAATTAGCAACCAACAAAAAATGACTACCCAATAGTTGTGTCTTTGTGTTGATTGCTTGCTATAGATGGAACTTTTGGAGTTTTGATAATGACTTTCATCGATAATTGATGTTGTCGATGACTTTCTTAGCGAGTTGTCAGTTCCTTTAAGTTCTCAATTGTTCTGTTCATTATTAATTAAACTCTACATTGGTTAAGTTTGATACTTGTTGATAATAATTTGGTATTTTTTGGCTTCAAGAATCCTCAGCCCTTCTCCGGCATAGTTGATGACTATATATTTGTCCGTCTTGAAGGGGAGTGGTTGTTTCAGCTTCTTCGTTTGTGACTTCTGTACGGTCGAGCTCTTTTCGGCCGCGCATCTCGTGGTTATTTGTTGATGTCCTTTGTTGTCCTCATTCCTTGTCCAGCGTAGTGATCGGTTTTTGTCCTCCGAATCAGTGATGCTCCCTATTCTTGTGAGATTGGTAGTTTGGTTTTTAGCCTTGTGTCGTTTTCAATTATTGCAAGCAGTGAAGGAGAAAATGCTAAAGCTGCAGGGACTCTAGTAAAGGCTCCCAATTTTGGTCCTTTGAGACCTCAACAGCCTTAACTGTGAGTGTAATATGTGGTGAAATTCATCTTCTAAGCATAATCCATGAGTGAAGTTGCCGGTGTCAAGCACACTTTTCTTGAGCAGCCGGAGTCGAGTGTAATGATGCAATTTTGTTAGTCAATATTTAGGAAGTTAGGTACCCACTTAATTTTACTTTTGTTGTTTGAGGAAGAGAAAGTTGTCAGCTTTCCTTCCTCAATTTGTCTCTTCAGCGCTTTTGTCAAATATTTTGTTGATGTGGGTCACGTTCAATTTGTCATGTAACAACTTATACCATTGTCATTTTAAATTCGATTCGATGTATCCATATCTCTTGTCTAGTATAAGGTCTGGCTTACATGACACTTTGATCATGGACTTTAGAGAAAGAGTGTTGAAGTATATTTATATATCTTAATCAGTAGTTAGCAAGTAGTCATATTAGGATTATGTTGGCGTCTATCATGCTCTAGAACAAAGCCATCTTGTGTACCATTTGCTTTATTTATTGGGTAAAGATGTAGCATTTAAGTATTAGTTGTCCAAAATTATATTCATAGTCAAAAGTAAAATCAAGAGTAATTTTTTCTACTGAAAAGTTGTGATCCTCAATGTTTGGTGGATAATTCAAAACGTGCAACAGGAATGGTGGTGGCCCTAGTGTCGCGGGTTTAATGGTTATGAAACTAGTCGTTCTTGATAGATAGTGTTTGTAATTCACTCCAGTGAAAAGGGTTCTAATCCTTCAGCATTCAGGTGGGACTATGGTGGATTGATTCACATACCTCGAAATAATGGATTAGAAATGATACCAAGGGAAGTCCTCTGTGCAGTCTCGACTTACGGTAATTTTTGGAGTGAGAGGAGTCAACTCAGACAAGTTGGTTACCTGTCCCGCCTTTCCTGTTTCGCCCCTCCTCCCTCCCCTCCCAAACACCACCCCACACCGCGCCCCCCCACCCCCACCGCCCACCCACCCCCGGCCGGGGAAATTGTAAACAAAAGATAATTGAAAGCATGTGATTCTACAGACAAACTAGTAAGAGAAACCTACCAAAGAATTTCCACCCTCTGCCGTCAACCTTAGCGAATAAAATGATCAACTCATGCCCATCCACGCGTATGCAATACATCCTAAAGATTATGCGAGTTTTTCTGGAATATTCTTGCCGAGTAATGTTGTTCATTTAGTTAATGCAAACAGAGATTATCAAAAACTTCAAGCAAAATCCAAAATTTAAAGAAGAAAATTGGCTAGACCAAGTTGTTTACCTCAAAAAATAGCCCACTATTTGTAAGAGACAAATAGTAAAGTTTGATAGGTTAATTGAGATTGATTGAGGAAGATGACTCGATATGAAGAGAATCGACAACTACTTGGCTTGATTATCAATAACTACATGAGGTTAACGTCTATGATAATCACTTGGCACATCCAAAGGATAGAGGATGATCAACTAATCTCAGGAGCTGACAATAAAGCTCATGGTTGATTAACTATTTTGAAATTGGCTAATTGTAAGACACAAGGAAGTGGAAGGTACAAATAGAAGATGTTAGGAGGAAATAGGTGAGAGAACCGCCTCAGGCCGGGAGACCCCATGCTGTCTTCTGTATTTCCTCTCTATCGGGAAGACAAAGATAGATAGGAAATTTGGGGGCCCTACGGTAGGAAAGGTAGACCTCACATCGGAATGTACTTGCACACTCTGGCTACCGCTGAATAGGCTGGTATAGTAGTCATCCACATCTGAGGTAAGTAGGGATAAGTGAAAAGCCCACTACATAAATAGCAAGTGGCACAACTCACAACCGCAAGAGGTGGAAGATACAAATAGAAGATGTAGAATGAAGACACCAACGAAGTGACAGCTATTTTTTTTTTTTTTTTTTTTTGACGAAGACGGCTAGATATCTTAGTGGCTTTAGAAGTGATAACTATTTGTGGATAAGTATGCGAGGAAAAAGTCTATAACCTCGAGAATGCAGTTTTAACTGTCCTCATAGTGATAACTGCTTGTAAGTGGCTGTAATTGGTAGGCTATAAATATTGGCGGCATGTAATTGTGGGAATGACAAACACACGACTTCTCAAAAAATTGTATTTTATTTACCGTCCAAAATTACTGCGGAATCCATCTTTACACAAAATCGAGAATCAACCTTTCGTTGAAAGATCTATCATTAATTGGGTAAAACCCTATATTTGGTGAAACGTGAACAAAGCCAAGATAGGTTTCCATTTCTTTTCGTAGCCAATTAATATTTCTTCGGCCAGATACTAGCCTACTAGTTGACATCACTTTTCCTACTTTTAAAAGGATCTAGGAAAACCGACCCAAAAAAAAAAGGATCTAGGAATCTCACGATATCAAAATTTAAATAAGTAGATTTCGAGTAAAATTCTAGTCAACATAAATAGAGGAAGAGCCAAGGGGGGCAGCCAAACCCGAATGCCCCGTGGAGTGAGAGTGGCATATAAAACTTACACACCGCCGGGGGTGGGGGGGGGTTTGGGGGCGCATGATTCTCAAACTTTCTAAAATTATTTGGAATTTTTTTCGTTTGTAAATGTGCTTAGAAGTCGATGATGAGGCCACGAAACATATGGACACTAAACCGGACGTTACATACGATGTATATTTTTATACTTTGTAAAGTAAATTTTACTTGGATAGTGATACAACAGCTTATGAGGGCAGGAATTGCCTAAAAGCACATTTAGATTAATGGCCTAGTAATATTTCAAAGGGTTAGGACCACGAAAAACCTTAAATTGGTACAATTGTAATAAATTTATACCAAACTTATTTTTTTATCATAAAAAATCCAAACAATACACTAGTGATAAATTTACCCCAAATTAAGTTTTTGACCATTAAAATTCCCAAATTGGTATATTTATGACAACTTTATCATTCGTTAGTTTCCATTAAATTAGATTAATACTACAAAAAATCACAAACTGATACACTTATGACAAACGGAAGATAAAACCCCTAGTTAATACACTTATTAACCGTCACATGTCATCCAACTCAACGATTTGATGAGAAAATTTAACAGTAATTGACGGAGGATAAATCTGTCACAAGTGTACCAATTTGTAATTTTTGGTGGTCAAAAAATTAATTTTTGATAAATTTATCACAGATATATTAGTTTGTGATTTTTCATTATATTAATCCATACATAATAGGTGCTGTGTTTTGGACATCTCAAGTAGTCAACAGAGATGATTACTTGCAATCATAAGGGAATTTAAGGACCATTGAAAATCTAAGGATATTAGAAAAGGTGGAGTGGAAACTAAAGAATTTGAAAGAGAGACAGTGTCCTCCATGCTATGTAATGGGGTACAAATACGTATAGTTGGGAAATTCTTAAAAATGTGCTTCAGGTGCATGTGAATTCAATACACCAAAGCCTTTGATTTTGATGGGGTCCATTAGTACCTGCTGCACCTAACAATGACTCGTCAAGTTGCAGCCTTTCCTGGAATTATTCTACATATGGTTGATTAATCCCCCTAACCAAAGGCAGAGATGGTTTCAACATTTCATATTATATTTATTAGTTCAATCGGATGCCAAATGTCAATTTTATTCAATCTTACACGAATGTGAAGCACCCCTCCAGATGATATTCTAGCTCCTTACGAATTCAATGATACTAGAAGGTCATTATGTCTTTGACAAGTCTTACATTTGCATCTTGATTTTTTCAATCCAAGGCCAAATTCGAACTCCATGTGAAGGTAGTATTCTGGATTTGTTTGATGTCCTAATTAAGGAAAAATGTCCAAAAAATTATAAAACTATTTTAGTTTTGCCAATTTAATCTTAAACCTTTTTATTTTACCAATTGAGTCCATCTAGCCAATTTTGGGTCAAAACTCATTTATGTGAATATCGGCCGTCTTACGTAACACAGCCAGAACTAACGAAAGGCTTGCTAGTAGCCAAGGCCGACCTTACTCGCTTCAGGCAAGATCAAGCCTTGTCGAAGCAAGTGAGGTCAGCCTTGCCATGGCTAGCATCACCCAAGCAAAGGGAGGCTTGCCCTTGTCGATGGTTGGTGGGAGTGAGCTTCGCTAGAGGCTAGCCAAGTCAATCTTGCCAACTCTTGCCTCTAGCTAATTGTCGAGGCCTAGTGACCAATTAGAGGAGGAGGTAGGGAAGGAAAAAAAAAAAGGAGAGGAAAAAAAAGGAAAAAATTAATCAAAACTTAAAATATCAAATTGTCAACATTAGTGTTCGTCATACCACATATAATGGTTAGGGTTTATATTAGCGATTTCCGGCCAAAATTGATTTAATTGACTTAATTGTCAAAACGTGAAAAGATTTATAACTAAATTGATCAAATTAAAAGATTGATGGTTGAATTGACAATGTGCAATATGTTTAGAACTTTTTTGGAGAATTGTCCTGTTCTAATTATTACATCGGATAAAATTCTATTAGGAAAAAAGGCTAAAGGGTTATTACAAATAATGACGTGGAATATAAACATGGGCAAAGGAAATATGAATTTGCTATAACAGCTGTAAGGTGAATGTATGAAAATATTAAGCACTTAATCTTGTGGAATGTAAAGTCTAAAAGCCATAATTCAAGTTCCAAAAGTGGATATTAAAATTATCTACCGCATGCAAGGATGTGCAGGATAACACTTCAATTTCTCTCTTCTTTTATTCTTTTATTTTTTGAAGCAAAAAAAAAAAAAAAAACAGAAATTCGTTTGGTAACATCAATTAATTAGTCTATTCTCCGAAATAGAAAAATAGCCGGGAATAGATTTAAAACAGAAATAAGAAATAGAAAAAAAATAGTTTCTTATTCTTGAAAACAATTTCTAGAAATAAGTCATTTTTTTTCTTTTCCTTTTTTTTACTTTCTTCTTCTTCATTGCCAATCGTTGCTCCTTGCTGTCTACCCTTAGCTACCGACCGTCCATCGTCGCCGTCCGTTGCTGGTCACCGAATGCTGCCACCAATCACTAGCCACCAGCTTGAGGAGGAGTAAGAAGAAGAATAGAGGAAAAAAAGAAAAATCTAAAAAAAAGTTTTAAAAAATTAATAGAAATTATACCTTACAAAATAATTTGTGGATTGTATCAAACGTATTACTATTTTTTTCTATTATGAGAATATAAATTTTATATAATTATCAAATGATTTCTTTCACTCAAAAATTATTTCGACAAATAAAAATAGAAAAAAAGTTAATTTTGAAAAGAAATTATTTCTGAAGAGAAAAATATTACTAAAAGCACGTTAAAAGGCCGGACTGGAAAATCTGCGATGTAGCCAGTTTCTCGTGATGTAAAACGCCCAGCTGCAGTTCAACTGAAATTTGAGAGGACAAGAAAGAATGGACGTTGCATCGAAGGCCGTGATGGAAAGATTCCTCCTCGATGCTCCAGTTGGGATGTTCTGAAAAGCTTATTTTGATGGACATTTAAGGTACTTCAAGTTTGCTGATATGATTCACGCGTCTCTAAGCAAAACTCCATTAAAAAAAATAAATAAATAATAATAATAATAATAACTTAAATGTTTCTTCTTGCAAACTCATTTTAGAATCTTGCACTAAACAGTTTGGATGATTTTTTTTTTTTTTTTTAAGTTTGGGAAATTCAAATTTTCGTTTTTTTATTTTTGGACAGTTGACTTTGAGTGTTTGTTTTGTGTGGACGTGAAAATATAAATTTGAGGAGGGTATATTTAGGGTGATTTTGAATTTTGGTAAATAAGAGCACAATGATAATTAATGGGAATGTGTAAAGTGATCTTTAAAGGTAAAGCTCATATAGTTTGGTATTTCAAGGAAGAAAGATATGTAAGTAGTCAGGCAGGACATATTTTTGGTATTTTTCCTTTTTGGAGAATCTGCCAGCTTTCCTTCCATTAACGTTATGGATGTCAGTAGGTAGCAAACATATATGGTCATGAAGTAAGACTAGGATTTTGTAAGTTTCTCTCTTGCTCTATAAGTAGAGCCATCTTATGTACTCTTTCATAAGTTATATAATAAAGGTGTAAACTTTGAGTATTTTCTCTCCCTCCCTTAAAAAATTGTAGGATACTTAGACTTTCTATTTCGTCTTCATTGATGTTGTAAGAAGCTTTGCACTGGACTCAATAATGGATAGAGCAACTAGCGATAAAAATACCATGAAAACATTATGAGAAAGAGATAATAAAAGGGAAATTTTGACTCTTTAAATATGAAGAAGATCCGAATCCACAGCCTACTTTCTTGGTCCAACCTTGTTGCTAGAACATCCAAAAAGTGAAATCTTGAATGTACTACATGGGGGAATGCACCTTTCAGATCACCTGGAGAGATGGATTAATCAAAGTATGTGAAAACTAGACCGAACACCACCTGACCATTAAACAGGAATATTAAAAATAAAAATAAACCTAATTTTAATTATATCAATCAAATAGTTTTTTTCCCTTATTTTAATCCATCTATCGGTCAACTAGTGGACACCAATTCCTCAAGCTTCGATCCTTCTGGTGCCGAGACACAGCATGTTTTAAATCTACTCTTAGCTTCCGATGGCCTCCACAATGAAAGAGATTCGGCATCCTCATCTCTTTCAAGAAGTCTCAATGCTGGCATTGGCTCCGGTTGTTTGTACTAGTCTCAATGACCCCTATGAGATGACAATTTGGTCGTTCCCCTAGTAGTGCAGGCCGTAACAGAGTAACGAAATGACTTGAGCGTTGAGCCTATGCCTTCGATGTTCCTATTGCATAAAGTAGGTTTTAGATACAATTTTAAGGAGAACTCTTGAGAAGAACTTTCGGTTCTAATGGATCTGTAGGAGTCAATCAATCACATAAAAAAGAATTGAATGGCATCACATAAAAATAATTGCAGGGAGCTAATTGGAGACGGTGAAGTCATGAATTAATTGAACCGAAGTAGACTTGGACGAAGTGCAAATACAATCAACTGCACTTGCGGCTTTGTTAGTCTTCACAAGGGAGAATTACCAAAAATCATAAATCTATTGTAATTATGCCAATTCAGTCCTAATTTTTTTTTTGGCCAATTTAATTCTAAATCTTTTACAATTATACAAATTCAGTCCATCCGGCCAAAATTGACCGGTCAGTGCTAACGTGGATGCCTATGAGATGACAATTTGGTCGTTCCCCTAGTAGTGCAAGCCTTAACAGAGTAACGAAATGACTTGAGCGTTGAGCCTATGCCTTTGATGTTCCTATTGCATAAAGTAGGTTTTAGATACAATTTTAAGGAGAACTCTTAAGAAGAACTTTCGGTTCTAATGGATCTGTAGGAGTCAATCAATCACATAAAAAAGAATTGAACGGCATCACATAAAAATAATTGCAGGGAGCTAATTGGAGCCGGTGAAGTCACGAATTAATTGAACCGAAGTAGACTTGGACGAAGTGCAAATACAATCAACTGCACTCGCGGCTTTGTCAGTCTTCACAAGGGAGAATTACCAAAAAAGTCATAAATCTATTGTAATTATGTCAATTCAGTCCTAATTTTTTTTTTTTTGCCAATTTAGTTCTAAATCTTTTACAATTATACAAATTTAGTCCATTCGGCCAAAATTGGCCGTCAGTGCTAATGTGGACACTGGCCGAGGATAGCTAGCCAGCTAGCTGGTGAATGCTAATGTGACAATTTTTTTAATTTTTTTAAATTTTTTTCGAATTTTTTAATTTTTTTGAATTATTTTAAAAAATTTCTTTTTTTTTCCCCACCTTCTTCTTCTTCTTGCCGGCTGATGCTAGCCAAAGGCGAGGGTCGGCAAGGTCAGCTTCATTGGCCACTAGCGAAGGTGAGCCCCGCCGACCACCAGAGAAGATCGTCGCCGGATCTCAAGGACATCTCCGGAGAGGGTGCGGACGGTGAACAAGTCTGAAGGGGGCGGTAGGGCCCTAGCCCGGGTCGCCAACAACCAAAAGCTCGAGAGGTTGCCAGATCTAGCGAGACTCGGCCTTGCCCATCCATGGCAAGGTCGAGCCTCACTGGGCACTAGCAAGGACCATTGCTAGATCTAGCAACGGCAACCTCGCCGTCGTTGGGCAAGGCTTGCCTACGCCAGTGGCTGGCGAGGGCGAGCCTCAACGGCCCTCACCTCTAACCGATGCCAGCTGGCCCTAGCCAAAGGAAGAAAAATGTGGGGAAAAAAAAAAAAAAATTCAAAAAAATATATATTTAAAAATTAGAAAAATAAATAAATAAATAATTGCCATATCAACGTTCGTCGGTCAACTGTCCCCACCCGATGTCCATGTCAGTGCCGGCCGGCCAATTTTGGCCAAATGGACTGAATTGGCACAATTGTAAAAAGTTTAGGATTAAATTGGCTAAAAAAAAAAAGTTTATGATTGAATTAGCACAATTGTAATAGGTTTAGAATTTTTTGGTAATTCTCCCATCTTTGCAACAACTTTAGGAGATTTCATGGTGAAAACCCCAACTCGAATCCCAGACTAAAAAGAAAACCCAGAAACGAAGAAGAAGACGAAGAAGAAGCTCTTGCTCCGACATTACTTGGACTCTTCCGGAATTTCATCTCAAGCCAACAACTAACTGCGTTGCTGGAGGAAGGGACAGAGGTCACGCAGGCCGGCCCGAAGGTTCCTCTTTTGAATGAGATGCATCCAATCCGGCCTGAAGGTTCCTCTTCTGAACAAGATGCATCCGATCGTTGCTGATACCAATGAAACAAAGGCCACGTGAGGCCATGCCTCTGGCAACAGTGGCCGGAGTTGTTCCGACGGTGGGAGGAGATCAGGAGAGTGACCAAATTGAAAAATGGTGGTAGAACTAACAATTCGCGCACAACAAAACTAGAGAGAATGCTCTCGTCCAGTATTAATAAAGGCAAAATAGGAACTCCAAAATATTAATGCGCGCGAATAGAATTGAAAAATGTTCATCGATCCCTAAAACGGCCCAAATTTGCCTTCCGAAAATGAAGAAAGTTTAAATCCGAATCTGCCTTAGCTTTCAATTTTGCCAATGGCTCCCTAAAACGGCCCAAATTTTTTTGCTGAAAGCCTTGGCTTATATCCAAGGGACTTTAGATACCCAAAGTACAAAGCATCCTTGCTTCTGGTTTGCCGTGTCCTTTTCTTTATCTATTTTATTTTGTTTTAAAAATTCTTTACAAAAACCCGAGGCAAAGTGTGTTTACCAAACACACTCTGCATTTCATGAAAGCCATTGCATTTGTGCAAAGTCTTGAGAAAAACTCAAACCAAAAGCAGCTTCAGACCCCCAGCAACCCTCCACCCACGCGACGACCAAGAGTAGTGAAATCAATCCGATAACCCCTTTAAGATTGGGTCCTATGTAAAAGTGAAACCATTTCACTAAAAATGGTTGACGACACGTGCCTAGATTCCAAAAGCGCCCAGGAGATTTTGTTGGAGGCATCTGCAAACTCATGAAAGCTGAGCAGAAGGACGAGGAACGAAGAAACTTGTAAAAAGCTTCGACAAAGTCACCTCTCTAGACAACATTTCCCCAGAAAAAGAGCGTCGGTTTATGTTTTTTCTCCATCTTACCTCCAATCTTGGCTCGACCTGCATGTTGCAAGCCCGAAAATACAGTGTATACATCATCTGTAAATGTCATTTTTCCCCTTGGGATTCTATGATTCATGTCAGCAACGAAACAGGAACACCTAATAACAATTAAAGTGTACCAGCACAAGAACCCTACGAACAATTAAGTTGAGACCATAAAAAATCTAAATAATCGTTCTTCTCACCGATCCATTTCGATTGACCAAGGAATATTACACACTCAATTACCATGACAAGAAAAGAGTGAATTTTGCACAGCTGCTAAACTTTTCTGCATTAACTCATGACCAGATAATGAAAAAAAGATCTAAAGGGATATTCATACACAAGCATGCATGATTTACCGTCCAGTTCTAGATTGAGAAGTAACAAAGCATCATCAAAACTCCACATCATTGTTACCATTCTCATTCTTGTTATTTGCTTCTTCTCTTTCCCTGTTCCACTGCTCGATTTTGGCCCGTCGCTCCACACTACTTTCCCTGACTGGACTCCTGTTCCTCCTACCTCCAGGGCTCCCACTCCTTCCCCCTCGGTGCCCAGGGCTTCGGCTTCTCGGCTTTCTACCCCGATCACGGTGACGGGGTTCTCTGTCATCATCTCGTCTGTTTGAACCGCGAGAGCCATGTGGACGGTTCTCAAAACTAGGCTTATGAGGACTTCGACTGCGGCTGTGCCTGCGCCTACTTCTCCCAAATAATCGCCTTCTCAACTCCCTGGAAAAGACATGGACATCTCACTCAGTTGCTGCAATAAGAAAGTCTGGGGAGTATAGTTAAAATATGAACCTCACCTGCTAATCTTCTTCAGATGCATAAAGTTGCAGTAACCACCTCTATTGCACACATTTTCCTCATATTGCCTGCAAGTAGCTTCGCGAAAATCGGTCACTGGAGAGAAGTCAACGATGATGGGGCGCCCTGGTATGAAAGATATTTATGATCTCATGCATAAAGGATCAACAACATTATATGTGCAACACAAAAATTAAGAAAAACATTAAAGAAGCCTATGATACAGCCAAAGTGTAGGAACAACATCATAGAAGAGGAGAGTTTTGGATGAGCTTAACAACCATAAAGCTAAAAAAACCTCATTAAAACCTGGCTGTGACAGTAGTGGCAACATCATACAACAGAATAAAGCCATAGCATAAATGCTATCCATTTATCAACGCATATGACAGTCAATTTAAGTTGCAAACAACTCAAAGTACACCGTTGTAGGCCAAAGAGCCACTCAGCACCTAGATTTCATTCTATCTCAAATTCTCATTGAAGATAATTCAACATTCATTAATCTGACTTTCATCCTTGGTAAAATATCAACTAAGCCATATAAACAGCTAATCAATTAGCAGATCCTTCGTCCACTTCCCTACAGCATTTAGCTTGTCAACATTCTGACACCCAATGCAGAAAGAAATAAATCAGTGGCAAAATGAAAAGCAAGAAGGTAAAGGATCTAAAATCTCAATATAACAACTAAAACTACTTATAAAGAGTGCATAATATATTTGCCAAATGATAACAGAAATCAGAAAAGAAAAGAATGAGGTAATGAGTCAAATTTGCCAGATGTGAGTTACCTGACAAAACTGATGTTCATCAGACTTTACTAAGAAACGAGCATTTTAGTGTTAGACGGCAAGAAAACTTTCCTGGACAATCCACTCGACCTAAACAGCTCTCGGGACCAAAACCTAATAACCTGAAAACAGACTAGTCAATTCAGGCGCCCAATATTTTAAGTGCATATTCTAGTAGTTTTTGCTCCTCAGAATCTAATGGTAATCAGGTTAACACAAAAAGACCAGTGATTAGGAACTATCAAGTACACTCATCACAACAAAATCTATGTCTGCTTACTTCACTTGATCAGTAAATACACACATAGCCCCAAACAATAACAAGGGCACCAAATTTTAAAAATGATTTTGTTTGACGTAGATGGTAAAACCAATTTCAATAGAACAAAGTCCAACCATGACCTTTATTGGAGTGTGTAAGTCCAACAACGACTGTTATATAGTAAACAAAGCATTGGCATGCGCTACTCATCATTGACAACATTATCTAGTATATAAAGAATTTTTTTCTTTTTTCCAATTGGATACCACAGAGTATTGAGATAGTTGAACTTCAAAGGGAAGCAAACCCACTCTACTCTATTGTTGGGCATTAACTCTCCGTGAAATTAAGGTTAGCGCATGCTACTAAATTCCCTATGATCTAAGCCCTTGATTGACTTCAAGATCTCCTAATGTTAAAAGTCATTAAGAGCCACACATCAGTCCCGTAATATCTTAAACTCTAAAAGGACACGACTCAATAAAGTAAACAGAGAAACAAAGAAAGTCCTATAATACATAGCTAATATAGCTAAGGACTAACTCCATTAATTAAGCCTCTGTAATTTTCTCAACGCTCCTGCATTGCATATACCTGAAATATTAACTCTTAGCCAAAACCCTTGATCATTTCGATCAAGATTGCCAAGTTATGTTAACACATATAGAAAATGTCAAGGTAAGGTAGATTAGTGACAGATTGATATTCCATACTAACATTCTTGCACTCTGTCACTTGCTATAAATGAATTTGTCTAGAAGCATATTTATGTTCTGAAGAACTGACCCGAAATGCATTCAATCTTTAAAGAAATTGAAACCACATATCAAGTATTACATACAAACAGTTGAAGTCTCCATTAGTCCCATAATGAAGATTTGGAACAAGAATTGGGAGAACCCTACAAATGAATGCGATGGAGGATTTAAGTAATCACCCTCCCATTCTTCCCTTGTGACGCCTGACACATTAGAGCATTTCCCAAGAATTTAAATGTTTGGGCCCTAATTACTAAAAAAGTGGCACGCGTTCTTATGAAGTTTCTTTATCCTAGTTAAAATTATAGCATTAAAACTCAATGAAAAATTTAGGCGCATAAAGGTAGATAGCTATCTTTCTACAGGCTGGCTAACCTTTTAGCAGATTTTCGGACAGAATAGACTTCTAAATTGCTACATATTTGTGAAAGGATACGCCACTCATCTGGCTAAGCCTTTTAGAGAAAGACATGCTCATGTTAGAGTTGACAATCAAAAACAGATTTCACTCTAAAGTTAGTTAAGACAAAGTGCAAGCAAACAATAAAATATTCTAATCAGAATAACACAAATCTGGAAGCAAAAACATGTCGGATGAGAGTACATGTTTCTCTGATCACTTTAAAAAAACAATGCTTGATAAGATGGGTAAAAAATAGGACAACCAACGAAAATGGGAGGAATGTGGATTGTTTATCCTATATATAGTTCATAATTATTAGCTGAGAATTAATGAGATTGAAACGATTCATAGACAGGTTGTAATATCTCTGTCTCAAGATAATGCTTTCTTTTGTCCCTACATAGCCAATTACAGGGTTGGCTGTGGGTGTACGAAGTATAGAGAAACACCCTCCTTTTTCCTCATAAAATGGAAATATCAATCAAAACGAATAAAGGAGTAGCTCGCACAGGCACAATTATCCATCTTAGACTTTACTAGTCTCATTTGGGCTTTGAGTCAACAGCAACCAAACTTCAATTTTAAGAAACAGCAGCAGTTCTAACTAATCTACCAATTGTTGTACTCCACTAACCACATGTCCCCGAACAACCCAAAGAAAGAACAGAATCACCTTAAACCTTAGTCAAAGCAAATGAAAGAAAGAATCGAATCAAACCTGCATAAAACCTTCCAGTTAAATTCTGAACAGCATTGGCAGCGTGTTCTTCCTCTCGAAACTGTACGTACACATTTCCAACCTGCACAAATAGAGACCATAAAAAAACAAAGACAACCAACAAATCCCAATCAACAGTCGCACATTCTCAAGCACCAACGAAAATGAATTACCATGTGGTCGGCAATATTGTCGCAGATATTTAAATTCTCGATGTCGCCGTACTTGCTAAGCTCCTCAAACAAATCTTCGTAGAAATCCTAATCCAAATCACAACGAACAGACACCAAGCGAGCACTCAGGTCAAGCTAAGACAGAACCGTGAATCGCACGGAACAACAAAGGAATTGAGCGATCGGAAAAAGGTTGGGCTATCGGACCTCGAAGTGGTCCTGGACCTTGCGAGGATCGAGGTTCTGAGCCTGAGGGTCGACACCGGGAGTGAGCATGTCGGGACGCTGGTACATGTTGGAGAGGAGGATGGTGGGGCTGATGGTGGGCTTGGTGTGGAGCCGAGAGCAGCGATCGCCATGCCTGCAAGCTCCGATCTTGAAGTAGAAGGGGCAGTTCACTCTGTCCTTCTCAGTCCCGAATATAGAAGCCAAGTGCTCCGCCATTGACGATCACCGATCGAGCTCTGCAGATTCTTCGAGGTTGCAAAGATTTTAGTTCGACGGGCGTTGGCTCTCTCCTGCGATTCTATTTCTCCGATCTAGGGTTTTCATTCCTGCGTCTGCTGATTGTATTTATTTATGCGTCCAAAAATAAATATTTATATTTTCTTTGCAGAAAGCAACCGCATGAGCAGGTTTGCCCGAGAGGTTAAGGGGGAAGACTTAAGATCTTCTGCACACAAGTGCGCGTGGGTTCGAACCCCACAGCCTGCACTTTTTTCATCTTTTTTTAAGTTTTACTGTTTATTATATTGGTCATGCAAACTTCCTCTCTCTCTCTCTCTCTCGACTTTCATTCCAAGGTTCAATTCATAATTTTAGCTTATAACACATCAAAACGTCAATCATAAATGAAATCAGTCTGATCTTTTAAATTTTGTTATATCTATAATTTAAAGTTCAATCTAATTTTTTTTCTCATGGCGCAATGGTAATTTGGCATGTCATTCATAAACGAAATTTATTAATAAATAAAAAGTCACTAACTACAGGGCACAGCCAATCTATCTAACAAAAGAGCGCGAAGCCCTCGAAAGGATTATATTCACACAAGGATTTCACAAAATCAATCAAAGTATTTGATGAAATTGGGTAGCAATTATTTTTGAGCTCTTAAAATGACAGAATTGGGGGTAGGATTTTTCAAGAACTCTCAATAAAAATTAAGGATAAGCATGGTCCAAATTGGATTGGTTCATAACCTAACTCAAGATCCAATCCGCACAATGTTGTCCTTAATTTTGGGGAGCAAGGACCAACCCTACTGAGTTGGATCAAACCGACTCTATGGGTTTTGTGACATCCTAATTTTCAACCATGTTTTCAATAAAATAAAATGGTATTTTCATCGATGCGCCTATAGTCTTTTTATCTGAGTTAACCACTCACAAGATAACTAATCTATCAAGTGAAGCCGTTAAGGAATTTAAACGTGACAGACTTGAGAATTTGACTAGAAATCGACTGATCAACCGTGCTAATCTGCAAGAGTCCATACGGCACCGTTAAAATCGACTAGAAACCGGAGATAGGTCATTTCGATAGAGGCATGTAATTAAAGTGTAGGTGATACCACCTAATTGCAAAATTCACGTCGAACGTCACTAAACTGATTTCTTTATCGTTTCTATACCTTGTGTCCGTAATTGAAATCTTGAGATTTTCACGACAACTGAGAGTCGCCAATGAATTGAAGATATACAATGTGGCTTGAAATTAATCGACCACGGGTCAATTGCGCTAAAAATTCTTAAAAGCTAATCCAGTATGTTAGATCACGCTAAAATCGTGTCCGATTAAAATTAACCACAAAATTGAACCCGATTTCAAAAATTAAAAATTATGTGGTGTCATGATCTATTTTAGGAACGTCAACTCATCCTCCGAAGAATTTTCAATGAACCTGAGACTTTTACGGAAAATCAATTTTAGACAATTCGGAAAAGAAAAGAAATTCGGATGGGCCTTTTTAATTGGATTTTTGGGCTACCAAATGGAAGTAAATTGTGGAGACTTGGTGTAAATTTGTAAGGGTTGCCTCCATGGATTTTTGGCTCTCAATTTGACTTAATTTGGAGAAGAATTGAGAGAAAATGAAGAGGAAATTCGTGTGGCTGCTACATGGACCTTTCTTGACCTTCAATTTGGCTTGTTGGTAAAGTTTTGGGTGTGAAAAAGACTTGTGGATGAAGCTTGGACTTTAGGGGCATTATAATCATTACAAAGATATTTTCCCTTGACCATTTGGCCTCCTTCTTTCCCTCCATATGTGCAGACCCCCTTTCCTTCTGCCCTCTCCCTCTTCTTCTCACCCTCGTGACCCCTCACATTTCTTTCTTCACGCTGCTGCCGCCTCTGCTCCATCTTCACCTTCACATTTCCAGTATCGACCACCCAACATCTTCACCAGCAAATCACTTCCTCTACCAGCTCGAGCCCAGCATCCACGCATCCTCCGTATCATACCTCCCACACAGTCACATCCACCCACCGAAATTTCCATCAACGCCAACCCAAGCAGCCCACATTATTTCCTTCAATCCCCCTCCCCTTCTACCAGTGAGCTCCTCCCCACGTTTCCTCTCTCTCTTCGCCAACCCTTGCTCCATTCCCTTTCATCTTGCTGCACCCACACCATCCCACCACACTCCATCTTCACCCCTTCCTTCTGCCATCACCAACCCCACCAACGAGCAGCCCACGTCCTCACGTCCACAACCACAATGCCAGCAACTCCTCCATCTTCTTGCTGCCGCCACACCAACACCCGCGGCCACCAAGACTAGCCTAAATCGAGCTAGGGCCAGCCCACTTGGCTCAACCAGTAGCTTCGTCAAGTTTGGATTTACTGTGGACTTGTCGGGCCTTTTTTAGCCCTCTCCCGGCTTCCTTTAGCGTCGCCATAGGCCCGAGTTTTGGCCGCTGTTGCGCTGCCATCGCCGTGAACCGGTTTTTGTGCTAAATCGGTA
The DNA here is from genome assembly GCA_014182575.1 of Eucalyptus decipiens. Lineage (NCBI taxonomy): Eukaryota > Viridiplantae > Streptophyta > Magnoliopsida > Myrtales > Myrtaceae > Eucalyptus > Eucalyptus decipiens. Next base: position 40,959,797 of record CM024617.1, read on the forward strand.
AGTTTATGCCCTAAACTATCATTAGGGGTGTTTATGATGCCTAGGGTGAATTAGTGGGATTAATTAGGGATTAGTGAAATCCCAAGTTAGCCTAGTTAGCTAGTTAGTATAACTAGGTGGTTAGAATAATTAGTTCCTAGGCTAATTTAGTTAGAATGGTTAGTTAGGAAATTTAGTTGGTTTAATTAGTTTATGTAATTAGCTTATTAGATTAAATTAGTTAGGTTGGTTAGATTAAATAGTTGGTTCAATTAATTTAGTCCGATTGGCTTAGATTGATTTAATTGAGTGTTTTAAATTAAATATTTTGCAATTTATATAATTAAATGTAATTTATTTATTTCTAGAAATTATACTAGAATAATTGGTAACCGGAATTTCGTGCCAATTGTCGTGGTATGATTAGTTTATGCAATTGAATGATAAATTGTGCAATTGAGTGATGATTGTGATTTTTGATTTATTATTTCAAAATTGTGAAATTTTGGTATGTAATTAGAAAATACCGGGTGTCAGGTCTTTACACCGAAAATGCTTTTAAGTACTATATCAAATAGTGAGATTTTTAAAAGAAAAGATATCAATTTTTAATATTCGATCTGATCGTGTACCCACACACGATTACTTTACCGAGTGTTTTAGATACGAAGAAAATATGACAAGTTCATTATCTTAATTGAGGCGTTTGAGTGCAAAGTATAATGTCCTTGGCCGGAATTGAGTGTACATGTGATGATTATGAGAATCCGTCACTTGACGTACGTCGGGTGGACGATGCTCTTATGTGGAATACCCCTAACAACGGACGTCAGTCGCAGTAAAGGCTTGATCGATGCTCTTATATGGAATGCTGTCTAGAGGTAGACGTTGCCGTGCCCGACGAAGTGGGACGATGCCTGGCTACACCGGAAGACCAATGTGTGTCGGGTAAAACATGCCTATGCGGGCATTAATCAATTGGAATACATGAATGATTGAGTTAAACGCACCTAATTATGAGACCAAATTTTGTAGCAAGGAATGGGACATGTCATAACAATTTGGCCTTATAATCGGGACTCCTGTGATTAATTGAGATTGAGTGAGACGTTCCAATTGATATGTGCATTTATTATATGCATCTGTGATATGAACTATACTGACGTGCAAGAAGGAACTAAGGCGAGGCGAGTCTTTTCTATTGTGTGGTTAGATTGCCTCTAGGCGTATTTCCCTCCTAATCGGGGTTTAGGGCATGAACTCACTGAGATTTATTCTCACCTCGTCGTGGGTTACCATTTTCAGGTACCTAGTGTGGAGAATCTAGAGCCCAAGGCTAAAAGGTCTGAAGCGTAGTTGGCCTAGGGTTTTCTTTTGGACATAAACCTGTATATAAACTTGTTGTGTTTATAAGGTGCGGCTCTTGTGAATTGGTTGTCTTGCTTTTCTATCTCATGTTAAGTGTTGTTTGGGGATTGTTTTATTTCACTTCCGCATGTGCATTAAAATGAATGGGTCGGCGACGTATCCTAGGATGTCGCATATTTAAATCGACCACCGAGGGATGTGCGCGCGCTCAAGGTTCGGGGCATGACAGGTCTAATTAGGCTCTAAGGTTAAACCGGGACCAATCAATATTTTTTTTGGCTTCATATTTTGTATTTTTTGAAAGTACAAACATACTCTTTCACATTATATATCCGTTAACAATACAACATTAGATAACCAAACTATGAACACTAGTACATATCAAACATAAATCTAAGATAAGGTAACAACATAAATGTGCAATTGTTGAGTTGCGTTCGTGAGGTAGGCCAAGAGAAGAGAGTGATTTCACTAGCTGAACTACACTTGTGAGGCTAGCAAAGAGAACCGAGCAACAAGCAAACAGAGCGACGTGATCGAAGAGGATTTCTTTTTTTCTTTTTCTTTTTTGTAGAATTTGGGCTAAGTTTCTACTTTCAATTTACATAGTAGAATTGCATAAGAAAGAACACAAGTAGAGGTGATGGGGTTTAGAATAGACAAAAATATATTATATGATATATATGATATATAGCATATATCAAATTGTTGATCATCCATTACTTATTGCACCATATTCAAATCATCATTTTTAAGCATATAAGAGCACTTAGGGTTTGAATCCTAACTCCGATCGACTAACTCAACCTCGCTTCATCAGATTCGAGTGTTAGGACATGACTTTGCGATTTCTTTGAATCAAACTTGATCGACCATTGATCTAAGGACCATCGAGCCACGAGAGACATCAATGGGCTTCGTCGGGGGGTGAGGATCACCTAGGTCGTCGGACTACCATCGGTTAAGTTTGATTGGCATAAGATAGTTGCCGAACGAGATTAGCAAAGGGATCGGGGGCATAAGAAGATCCGGTGAGGAATCAGCCACCGGAAGAGGCTCTGATCACTAGACAACAAATCTCTAATCATTAACATGTTGAGGATTTGTCGAGAATGTTCGCGGATCAAATTAGGAAAGCCAAAGCTACTAGTTGATCGGTGATTAGGGCTAGAAATCGCACCTGCTTCTCTACTAATGTAAGTGCTAGGTGGTCGAACCAAAAGAGAAATGTCATTGTACGGACGACTTCAAGGTGCCAGTGATCGGCAACATAGGTAGGACTTATGGAGGGGGCAGGATGGTTGCCTAAGGAGGATCGACACTAGCAGTGACTCTAGCAAGCCACGAAAGGCGCGGCGAAGAGAGAGAGAGAGAGAGAGAGAGAGAGAGAGAGAGAGAGAATGTGCAATTTGAAAATATGAACCCCCTAAGTTTCGGATGGAAAAATGGTTATACATATATGAGGCAAGATCAAACCTTAGCAGATCAAATCTTAGCCATTGGACTAAGGTTTGATCTCCTTAACTAACTAATCTATAGTTAGGTTTGTTGAGGATATTTTGATTTGAGCACATGCTAATTTGAACGGTTGTGATGCATCTCTAATGAACAGTGATGATTAGTTCTTGACTAATTCCGAAATTATGGATTAATCAAGGGGCATTTTCATAATTTTGCAATCTAAGGATTATTTTGTAAATTCAAAAAAAGAAAAAGAAAAAGGCAAGAGTATGTTAGCCACAAGGCAAACCGCCTCATGGTGATCCTTGGCCACCGGTAGCCTAAGTAGCACCGACACCAACATGCGAGATGTGGCACAATAGGACACAACACGTTGACATGTCATTTCTCAAAAAATAAAGAATTTCGGCACGTTGGAACACGTTATATATTATATGTATATTTTATATATAAATAACAAATTATTATTTTTTATGATTATTTCAATCAAATTAATCAGATTCAAATTCACAAATAAATAAATAATATTCTTTACCAAAAAAATAAAAAAATAATAGTAAAATCATATAATAAATTCATACTAAAAATATTAATCCACAATTTATTAATATCCTTTAGTGTTTCAATTTGATAAATTCAATTCCATTCAATAAATTCATAAAAATTGGAAAGAAAAAATAATAATATATATTCTAGACTTGCATGTCAGACATGTTAAAAGAAAAAAAAAAAAAACTTGAGGGCAAATTGTGTATAACGGAAAGTGAGAATCAAAAAGAAGAGAAGAAAATATTAAGTTTTTCTTCTTTTCTAATTTGTTATTTTTATGATTGATTTTTTTTTTTTTTCAGATATATTATGACCACTCATTTATTGAAATTTTTAAAATTGACATCGCATGTCGAATCATGTGTCGGAAACTCGAATGTTGGAATTCTGACTTGAGTGTCGAAAAAATTGACTAAATGTCGAATTTTCCGACACGTGTTGACTAAATATTAGAGAGTGTTCGAGAGTTTTGGAAAGTGTTAAACACATGTCGAAATGTCTGACATGACACGAAAGCTTCCGGAGAGTGTCGATTCTTCCTAGCCAGTGGTTGGTTAGAAAATGGCCAAATTAGCCACTTTCACCAACAACCGATTGGACCGATTGAATCGATTCGAACCTGTTTGACCGGTTCGATTAGTCATCTCTTTTTTCTTTTCTTTAGTGCAATTTAATTTTTTAACTATTAAATTGAAAACAATCTTTGCTCAATTAAATATCAAAATGGGCAAATTTTCAATTGGTTCAATTGCCAATATTTCAGATGGCCTATTGCATTCAAATTGATACTAGAACAAGGGTGTGACCTTTACGTCAAAATTGAAGTGAAGGTCAATGTTGAAATCGAACATCAACCTATCAAATTCAAATTTAGTCTATGATAGGTCAATTCTTGTTAGCTTGGATTTCTCAATCTAAGTGAGCTAAATTCATCAAATTGGAGAGTTCTCAAGTGAATTCGCCAAATTGACCTCGGATTTGGATTTATTTTAATAAAATGAGTCAAATGAAAGCATTGGCTCACAATTCACGAACAATCAACTTGGACCCTTAATTGGGGCTAAAAATGGCAATTTTGGGATCATCAAATCTCAAAATTAGCGGCACGAGTGAATATTAAATGACCTCTAGATCAAATGTCATAAAAGGAACTAAGCTAAAAAATGAACATAATAAAAGTAACTTTATTTTTGGTCAATTTTGATCTAAAATTGAAAATTCAGAAAATGAGGTTCTTAATCAATTTTTGCAAATTTTCAATGCTAAAGTCAAATTGAAGCTAAAAAATATAATTTTCCAAAATTAATGTGGCTAAAGCGATATTAAGGCTAAAAGGAATCATTTTATGCAAAAATTAATTTTTGATTTGATGTTGACTTTTGGTCAAAATGTTAACCAAAAAGGTAATTCAAAAGCCAATCGTTTGACTTTTTGAGTTTTTGATAGAACAAATAAGAAATTACTTGCAAATGATTGACTGAAAGAAAGCAATGAAAAACAACACCTTTTGTTCAAGGGCCCTGGTACGATCAAGAACCCTAATTTCAATTTACCTTTATTGACACGTTGAAATTGGGTGTCAACAGGGTCAATCTAAGGTTAACCCTAGGCTGATATAAAAACCAAATTTGCCCAAAATCGACGATCAAGTCAAAAGATAACACATTCTCAAATCATTGGACATGTCAAATATCGGATAAGAGAGGAAAAGGTGGTTAAAACTCAAGGCAAAACTAGTTAGTCAATATTCTAATTAACATGTCAAGGGCACATGCCTTATCAGTTATCGGGGAAAATTGTCCAAAAAACCCTAAATCTATTACACTTTTATCAATTCAATCATAAACCTTTGAATTTAATTTTGACTGGAATTGCTAACATGGATGCCAATCATCTTATGTGGTACAACCAACATTGACGTTGACAATTTTTAATATTATTTTGACATTTTTCAATTTTTTTTATAGATCTTTTATCTTTTTTTTTTGGTAACCCAAGAACTCCCGTACAACCGATAGCCGGCGAGGTAAACTTGGAGCGGTGCTAGCGCATGACCCACCACCACAACACCGCGCTTAAGACCATTAGTGACGACGTTGGGATTCAAACACCATCCCTTGCGTTAGGGGAAGGAGCCCGAAGCCAACACCGCCACCACATGGGGGTGGTGATCTTTTATCATTCTTTTCTTTTCTCATTTCTCTCTCTTTTTTTTTTTTTTTTCTTGTTGCCGGCAAGGGTTCAATGAGCCTTTTGCAGCCTTGCCCAATTTTGCACGAAGCCATCGCAGCCACCATAGCCATGAACTTAAAGCTCGAGCTAGAGCGGCCATGGCAGCTCCAAGCTCAAGAACTAATGGCCAAAGCTTGAGGTTGAGTGGCCATAGTAGCTAGAAGCTTGAGCTCGAGGTTTTTTGGCCAAGGGCAAGGCCATCCTCACTCGTGGCCGCAAGGTCGAGTGAGGGTGTTGTGATCCTTATTGGCCACAAATAAAAAAAGAAAAGAGGGAGGCAACTGCAACCTCAAGGTCTAGCGGCCAAACCTCAAGCTTGAGCAACCATGGCCACAAACCTAGAGCTCAAGCTTGTAGTTTCCATGGTCACTCAAGCTCAAGCTTTGGGTTCATGGCCATAGTGGCCATGGTGGCCTCGCCTAGTGGATGGGCGAAGGTTTCACAAACTGCCGCAAGTAAAAGAAAAAAAAAGTAGAAAAGAAAAGAAAGGAAAAAAAAAGGGAAAAGGAAATAAAAATTCAAAAATTCAAAAATTCAAAAAAAATAAAATATTATTAAAAATTATTCACATATGTGTTGGTCATACCATGTAAGACAGCTAGTGTCCACATTAGAGATTTTTGACAAAAATTGTTCAAATAAACTCAATTGGTAAAATATAAAAAATTTAAGATTGAATTGACAAAAGTGTAATCAGTTTAGGATTTTTTGGACAATTTTCCCCACTTTATCTAGAGAGGCATGCCTCTCATGCAATGAGAGGGAATCATATATTCATGAGAGGAGCGTACCTCTTCGTAGGGGCACACACCATAGGCATGACTTTCAATTTATGAGATGCACACTTAACATTAATTCATGTGCATATTAGGAACATTTAATAGTAAAAGACCCACATAAACTACATTTTAATTAGTTTGGTGTAGAATGAATTTAAGTAGGGAGGCTCTAAACTTAATTGAATTTTCACATTTGAGCCCATGTGAGCATAAAATTTGGTTAGGCCCCTTTGAGACCTATAGTGGTAGAAAATCGCATGTGCATAGCACATGAGAAATGCTAAATTGGGAAATATTGCATTCTTTGATCAAATTTGGAGCCAATGAAGCCATTATCTTTGAAAATTTCAAGTTCATGGAAATAAAAAAAAAATGGGGATGTTTTAATTTTGCTAGTATAGATATATTGATTTATCCTTTTAACCAAATTTAGGAAACTCCAATATTCACTTATAGGAGGGTTACATTCTATTGAAAAAGGGATGGGAGGGGGACAAGCACTCACCCCATGAAGCTGTGCCCAATCACTACGACTAGCATTGTGCATCAGCAACTTGATCATCACCATCACCAATTCGAGTATTACCAACATATTTTGAGTCCCGACACCAAGCCTCCGAAACCCACGTCCACTTTAGCAGCAAAATATGGGTGTTGAAAAGTCAAAAGGGAAAAAAGCTGAAAAAAAAGGTAGAAGAAAAAGTTGAAAAGTCAACGGAAGCAACAGTGATACTTTGAACGTTCTAAGAATGAGAGTTCACTTGCGCTGGGGAAAAAAAGGAAAGAGAGATAATAAAGAGGGAAAGCAAGAGAAAGGTAAAAGAAGGAAGAAAAAAGAGGGACTCACTTGGATGTTGTGTCAAGCCGATTCAATTACGTATCATAATACTTAGTAAGTGCTCACACTCATTGTTGGTCTAATTGGAGAAATTCCTAGTATTATAACACAAATTCGAAATTTTACAAAATTTGAGTTGTGAAGTTTGATTTTTAATTGTTAAGTTATGGGATTTAATGGAAATGGTGGATTATGGCATCATAGAGCTGTGGTTTAACGACAGTCATTTTAGAGCAACAATTTGGCCAGAATAATAATTTTAAGATTTTGTGTGCAAGTTCCATATTATGTTTTGATTTTAATAATCATTTTGAGGGAGCTATTTGTTAGTGCCTATGAGTCATTTTATTAGTGTTTATGATTAGCGTGGTTGTTTTGTAGTTGTTGTATTATTTTACTTAATCTTGATATCAATTCTCGTTTAATTATTAGGATTATGAGACGTTGGTTTGGGTGAGTTTCATTGTTTGATTTTTGGACATTCCAAGTGAGTAATGCTATCTCTTATATAAATTTCTAAACTTTTATTTTGAAAGTGAAAGAGATTTGATATATTATGAGTTACGAAAGAGTTTGTTTATTGTATAAAAATCTAGATCAGACATTTACTATGTTTTGGTATTTGCTAATGGTTTTATAAATGCGTTATGAGAAAGGTATTCTAATATATATGCTGAATTATGAACTTTGTTTATGTCATAGATTCTGAAATGATTTGTGAAATGATTTCGAATTTATGAAATGGATTTTGAAATGGTTCTTGAAACATATTCTAATTTATGAAATGAGTTTGGCAATGATTTCATAAAGGTTGTATGAAAAGTATTTCTAGTGAATGAGTTGAGTTATGAAAGGTTATTTGTTGGTTTGAGTGATGTATTCTGTTTGTTGAATGAGGCAAAATATTATATATTTTTATCTGTGAAAGCATTTTGTCATATTGGTTACAAATTGGGTTGTGAATTATAAAAAATGTTATTTTGAGTGTGAGGTGCTCAATGTTACCGTAAGCCTATTAAGGAGCTTGTGGGTATGCAATACTAATGTGTAGATATCCTTATGGACCAATAACTAGCAATATAGGTGGAGACCTCCCTAAATGAGAGCTTTGTTGTCTTGTCACTAGGTGTTGTGTGTGATCATGATTAGATATTTGAGCATGAGCTTGATCAATAAAGGGACCATTAATATGTGATTTAAGATTAGTAAATGAAATGAACAATTGACATGTGATTTGACATTAATAGATGGAATGGACATTGATGTATGTTTGATGAGATTAATCAATTTAATAGACCATTAATATGTGAGTTGTTGAAATTGGTCAATGAACTAGATTATTGATGCTTGTTATGATTTTATTCATTTAACAAATATTTTTCTGTTAGTTATGTTAAAGTGAGTTTTTTTTTTTTTAAATCTTTTATGCATATTATGTACTTGAATTGAGATAAATGAGTTGTTATATTGTCTTGTAAGGTGCATGGTGGGTGCTCAATCTGTTTAGAAGAGATACACACTACTCACTAAGCCATGGTTGCTCACTTCTCTCATTTCCAATCTTTTTAAGTTGCTCAGTTAATAGCTTGAGACTATGTCATTTAGACGAAAGAACAATTGTGTCACTACTTGTATCCTTGTAAATTTTGGACTGTGACATCTTATGTATCACAGTTTAGGTTTTAATATTTAGATGTAAATTTCCAGGGATGTTGTGAGATTGTGCGGCAGAAGAATAGCCCAAGTGCCATAACTTGGCACGGGAGGATACTTAAGTGCCATAACTTTAAAATGGTACACTTGAGTGTCCTTTTGAAGTTAAATGGGACACTTAAGTGCCACTCCGGCAAAATCCGCCAAATGGCTTACGTGGCGACTTTGCGCGAGTTTGGTCCAAACGGCGTCGTTTTGCATGCGACGTGGCGGAGAAAATGCAAAACGACGCCGTTTAGTATCTACATGTAAATAATAATATAAAAATTAATTAAATTAGATTTAAAATTAATTTTATTTAAAATATTCAAAAAAGAAAAATTAAGAAAAATTAAGAAAAATTTAAAATTTTAAAAAATTTAGAAAATTTTCTTAATTTTTCTTAATTTTTCTTAATTTTTTAATATTTTAAATAAAATTAATTTTAAATCTAATTTAATTAATTTTTATATTTATTATTTACATGTAGACACGAAATGGCGTCGTTTTTGCATTTTCTCCGCCACGCGTCGAGTGCAAAACGACGCCGTTTTGGACCAAACTCGCCGAAAATGGCCACATCAGCCATTTGGCCGGATTTTCATCGGAGTGGCACTTAAGTGTCCCATTTTACTCCGATATTGGCACTTAAGTGTACCATTTTAAAGTTATGGCACTTAAATGTCCCTCCGTGCCAAGTTATGGCACTCCAGATATCCCAACCTCTCAAGCGTGCATTACTTTACGGGTGCGTTAGTCTTTTGTTATATACTAGGATTCATGTCTCATTTGTGGCCGAGGCAGGTATCGTGGTACTTAAGGGTTTGGAAGACCTTGTGGATGATGCTATTAGGTCAATATATGCTCAAAGGGTCATAATGGGTTGATTGAGCGAAACTTTGGTGGGCCAAATGTGACAAAGGATGGTGTTACCATGGCAAGAAGTGATGAATTCAAGGATAGAATTAAAAACATTGATGTTAAGAAAAGGGAGTTTAAGCAAAAAGCCTTGCTAAGTTGATTGGACTACGTATTGCAACACTTAGTAAATGCCCGCACCCTTCATTCGTCTAATTTGAAAAGTTTTAGGATTATGATACAAATTAGAAATTCTATGAAATTTTGAGCTAAAAAATCCAATTTTTTAGTGGATAAGCTGTGGAATTTTATAGGTGGATTATAGCATTGTAGAGTGTGAGTTTTGACAGGAGTCATTTTGGCATAACGATTTGGCCAAAGTGAGAATTTTAGGGTTTTGCATGCGAGTTTCATGTTGCGTTTATGTTTAAATAATTGCGTGTAGGGGTTTTTTTTAAATTTTTAATATTAATATAGTCGTTTTGCTGTTGTTATAGTATTTTACTTAGTCTTGACGTCAAGTTTTATTTAATTGTTAAGGTTGTGAGCTCTTTGGTTTGAGTGAGGTTCGTTGTTTGGTTTTTGGGTATTCCAAGTAAGTGATGCTATCTACTCTATATATTTCTAAACTCACATTTTAAAAGCGAAAAAGATTTGATATTGTGAGTTACGAAAAAGCATTATTGACACATGATTTTTAGTCGATATATCATTAGAAAGAAAAAAATCGAGATAAAGGTTTCCGATTACGACGGAACCCATTTCTCAACCAAGAAAATATCGTTTCTCATTTCTTTCTTTTGCTTTATCATTTTTAAGCAATTTCTCATTCATTTTCAAGAAAAACCTGAAAAAGTCAAACGGTTGACCTTTGAGTTGACTTTTTGGTCAACCTTTTAACCAAGAGTCAACCCTGGGTCAAAATTTGGTTTTTTATCCAAAAAGATGCCATCTAGCTTTAATTTCACTTTTATCAAATCAATTTCTCAAAAATTCAAAGAATTAACCAAAAAAATCAACTTTTTAAGAAAAATCAACTATATGATTGACTTTTGGTCAAACTTTTGATCAAACAAATTTAAAAAATAAAAAATTTACAAATACATTCCTTTTAATGTCAATTTAAATTTTGTATAAAAAATTTCACAAAAATCGATTATGTACCTTATTTTCTGAATTTTTCGGTTTTAGATTCTAAATTGACGAAAAATAAAATTACTTTCATTTTAGTCATAATTAGGCATACTTCCTTCTTCAACATTTGGTTTAGGGACTATTTTAAATCTGGTCGTACATTCAATTGTGAATTACTGAGTCAAAATGTGAATTGTTGTTTTGAGTCCTAATTACGAGACTAAAATCAATTTTTCATGACTTGTGAATGGACGGTTGTTTCTCACTCATTTCCTTAAGATAAGTCCAAATCCAAAATCGATTTTCAAAATTTCAATCGAAACTTATCAATTTGAAGAATTTTATCCTCCCAAGCATGAGAAAGTCAAGCAATTAAGTTTCAATTGACAAAATTTGAATGGACCCATTCATAGTTATGGTTTAATTTCATAAATCTAGGTCCAATTTTAATATTAGGCCTAGATTCATTTTTGATATAAGCTTTAGTGCTTCAATTCAAGGTCAATTTGAATACAATAAGTGATCTTACAAATGAGTAGTACATTAGATGGGGCAATTATGACATTAATTGAATTCAATTTTAATAATTTGCAATTTTGCTCATTAAATTGCAAATTTGATCATTTTAGCTCCTTAGGCTCAATTCAAAGCCCTCATAGTTTTGACTCGTTGTCTTTTACAATAATTATTCAATTAGGTCAATAAAAGATTCCTAGATCACATTCATAAGGTTTAATTAGCTTAATTGAATCTTAATCAAATCTTAATCCGCCAATTTCTTCTTAAATATGATAACTTTCATTTTCAATTTGGTCATTTAGGGCCAAATTGCATAAATTTTAAAGCCACAAAGGGTCCCAAGTCGGTGAAATAGCTAGAACCGGACCAAATTGGTTAAGAACCAGTCAAAAATTGGCCAAATCAGACTGAACCGATCTGATTGGCCGTTGGCAAGGATGGTTGGTTCGGCCCCTTTCTAGCTGGTTCCTAATCTCCAGTGATTGGTTTTGGAGTTCTCATGATTCCGATTTTATTTATGCACCATCAATTTCCCAAAATTTCGCATATTAGTTGTCAGATTTCATAAAATTGTAATTTGACAATTAGACATTTTGACACAATTCTCGATTTTGGTTCGGGTTTTTACAAATCAAACCCAATGGATAACTTACCCGACACCTCGAGATCATCATCCAACATTCGAAATCAAATTTGAACAGTGGGATTGAAATTTCAACCATCAGATTGAATCGACGAATGAAATTATACGGTTTTAGGGCAGTATATAAGCCTAATTTTCCTCCATTTTTAAGGGGCTCATTTGTGCACGAAATTTCCTCTCTCTACCAAACCTCTCTCTCTCTCTCCCTCTCTCTATTTTCCAACCTAATTGCCTCTCTCCCTTTCTTTTCTCTCTATGCCGAACCAATTCTTATTGATCTACTATCACCGACCTCACATCGGTGAGTTAATGGTTGCCAATTCTGCCCCCTGGCAACCACACCTTCCTATCCAAGCCGTTGCAAGTTTGGTGATCAGCTTGGTTTTGATCGGAACTTTTCTGATCAAACCGAGCTCCCTCGGTGATACAAATTTGTACATTTGGATCGATTCAATATTGATCCAAGCCGATAATCTGACTGGTTCAAAGTTGATCATTATTGTTCAGATATGGTCCTTGTTAGTTCACTTAAGTTCTGGCGAAAGTTTCGATCGATTGCAATCAAAATTGACAAAAATGTATCAAAAGGTAATATACTTGGTCTTGAACCCCATAAAGCGAGACCGAATTAACCGATTGAGGTTAGGGTTCAATTTTAGGTTAATATGCTATGTTTGAATGTTAGATTGAAGAATTTGGATGTTGATTTGCTATGCTTGATTGTTCTTGAATCATTTTGATGATTGAACTTGATTTGGCCTTAATATGCATTTTCACAATTCTATAATGACTTATTATTTTGGCTAAAACGAGATCCGAAACAACCTTATTTTAATTTGAGTTCTCTTAGACTTTTATAATACACATCACAAGCTTCGAATCGATAGGTCATATGCCTTGATCGAGAGTTGTTTGACCTTTGAAAAACACCTCCAAAGATGAGTAATTCTATAGTAGTTTAAGTTAGTTTTCAATTCTGTTTCTATTCCGCCTTATGTTTTTTTTTTTTTTTTTTTTTCTACTTTTGTGCAGCTTTCTATGCTAATTTTTGGAGGAACTTTCCTTCATGAAAGTTGTTTTTTTGTTGTGTGGTGTATGATTTGTATTCTTTATTTTTTGTAATATTTGGACATAACTAGCTAGGTTAAAACCACCCAGATTTAAGTCGAGGTCAGTCTGCTCTATGTTGAGTCCTGATTTTGTCATTTTTGTACTGATCTCTGTATTAATTTTTAGAGGAACTTTCTTTCATGGAAGTTTCTTATAATTGTGTGGAAAATGGCCTATAATATTTTTTTTTTTTTTTATAGAATTTTTGGATGTGTTTAACTAGATCAAAATTACATAGATTCGAATATAGGACAGTTTGCACTGCACTATTCCGAATTGTGTTTAGATGAAATTGAGTCCACAAATGAGTTTGTTTGATCTCAAATCCTTCATGAAAGATGAAATAAATGTGGTATGTGTTCAATTGATGCATGATTTGTAAAGTGTTAATGTTGTCTAGTGTGTCAATTACATGAATTAATGTGAAAAGATGCTATAGCAATATATAGCTTGGATATGCACCTCTGTCTTGCCATTTTTGCTATGACTCATGTGATTACATTTAGGTTTCAAACCCTTAACGAGAAACATTCCTCATTGCATGTTCTATATGTGAGATTTTTTGTAGAACTTTTACATGTCATGAGATAACTGAAATCATGCATTTTTTGTGGAGTTAATTCTGAAACAAAACCTTAGCATATATGCACCTTGCCATGCTTGTTTAAGTAATCTAGAGACCAAATCTTACTATTATGCTTTCTTGATAATTGAATCGCATGTTGCAAGGTTCGCATACATATCTAGGTTATATCATTTGAGCATCATTTTGCACATTAAATTTATGTTGCAAAAGTGTTCATCACGCTTAGGATTCCCAAGCATATCATTTGAATGATTTCGTAATGTCATTTAAATTGTATAACCTTTTTGCATGGCGACTTAGGGTTAGATGATTATCCAAATTTTCCGTCGCATCTAATCCTAAGTCCCATGTGATTCTTTCATGTCATTTATGCATTATTTGAATGACTTTGAGGTTTTCTAATGCATACTTGTATTATGTTTTTCTTAGTTACTAACACACACACCTTTAGAGATCTTGATCTTAAGGTATCAAATTGATCTAGTTTGAACTCGAGCCATTTTAAGAAGTTGTAAGGCACACTTAGAGGTTTTTAATGTTACTAATTTCATGTAGATTGTTCATAATTTGGATCACTTTTCCTTTTTCAAAACTAGACCAGAATTTGGACATGAAATCAAATTTTGATCCCTGTTTGGACAAACCTTTACTATTTTTGTACCATTTTTCTGTAAAGATTCTACACTTGGCCTCTAAATGAAATTTTTTTGTAAACATGTTGGCTATATTATGTGTAAATTTGATGATTCTTAGATCTATTTTGATAGGACAAATCCTTATGATATTGCCTAAGTATCATGTTTTTTTGACAATTTTTTGACATGTAGTTGCTTGTTGTTTGATATTTATAAAATCATATGTAGCACTTTTAGGAAAACTTCATTTACAAAATTGTTTGTTATCATGTCATATATGTTAGGGAATTTTTTCTTTGCCAACGTATCATTAGGCATTACCTAATTTTGCAATCTTCACATGTTTGTTATGAAATTTCTTAACATGAGTTTAATTATGATTGTTTAGATAAACTTCCTAAGTTAGTTTGTGCATGAACCTAGGTCATTTCATCTTCATGAAAGTTGCTTTAAATACCTCGATATTCATTGTTAAATGATTTACGACGAGTTTTCTTTCCAAACCAAATTTAAAAATGCGTTGGTATATGTGATTTTTCCCAAAAACAATTTCTAAGATATTCTTCTCCAAAGCTCGATTTGGCTTAAGGAAGAGTTGTGGTTTTGGATCATATTCAAAAAGCATGCAATGCTTGTGAGTGTGTTTATGCGAGCCGTGAACTTTTAGTGTGAACGCAAACGATTTTCTTGGTTGATGGATGGGATAAATACCTATATCACTTTAGAATGTGTTGGTTATGTTGATGCAATTCTAAAAAATAGAATCTAAAATTTTTTATTTCCACCGGTTCTAAAGCTTACCAACTTATTATGAAAATGAGTTTCTTTTATAGAGATTGAGTAAGGGGGATGGAGCTTGAGGCTTCTCAACCATAGGAAACAGGGGAGCGATTAGTACATGCTGATATCTGAAAGTGCTTTGAGATAAGAACAAGTAGATCATAAGTTAGTATTAGATTTACTGGCAAAATAGATCAAAGTATTGGATTTATTGGCAAAACAGATCAAAGTATTAGATTTACTGGCATAATAGATTGAAATCATCCATTTGTTCTACTAGTAAATCCAATACTATAACTTATGATCTACTTGTTCACCGGCTTGATCGCTAGTCTGGTGGCCAAGATTGGCAGAGCATACCTCATTGATCCTCCTTTAGATTTGTTCCCAACCTCACTATGGTTAGGAACTAATAGATCCACCATTAATATACCTCTGATGGCCTGATCTTTGCCAGAGATTCCAAAATTGGTCTAGGTAGGATTGGTTCTATTACAACACGGACCGGTTGTCATCAGCAATCCTAGGCACTTCTGATTACCATCAATCAACTATCCAGGTGATCTTTAACCTGCTGGTGGTCGGGGCTTGAAGAACCAGCCATCAAACCTTCATTGGCAGCTCAAAGCTCCATTGGTGGTCTTGGAAATAGGTCAAATTGGACCAATTCCATTTCACCATCAAACCAATGATCCAAGCAGTTTGTAAGTGGTCCTAGCTATCCGGATCCAATCCTTGGTGGTTCGTAGAGATTCAATTAAAGTTTTGGCGAAAACTTTGGCTCGATTATGAAAAGAATCGACAAAACCGCATCAAAGGTAATTTCCTCAATCTCGAACCTCATGAATTGAGATTGGATTAACCGGTTAGGGTTGGGTTCAATTTTAGGATTATATGTTATGTTTAGAAGCTTGATTGATGGATTAAAATAGTTGATCTACTATGATTGATTGTTCTTTGATGATAAACTTGGATGATTGAACTTGATTGGCTTCAAACCTATGATTTTCGTACTACTAGACTGACCTACTATTTTGGCCAAAACGAGGTCCGAAATGTGGCATCCTAGAATTTCATGACAACCCCTAGATGTGCTATGAGCCATGGATAGGTGATGGAAGTACCATCAAGTTGTATTGTAGCCGTTTGATCCATAATTTGCAATAGATTAAGGCCGAGCTTTTCAATGGTTAATTACTTGATGGGAAAATTCTATTATTGGCCATGTGTTTTATAAGTTAAAGTTTATTGATTTATGATTTCAAGTTTTATGACCAAGTGAATAAGTGTAATTAGATATTTATATAAGTAGGAAATTAAGGTGGATTATTAGGAATGATGGTGGGCTGGATATTTAAGGACCAAAACAGCTCATAGCCCCACCATTCGACCGGCCCAAGAAGCCCAAAGGGAGGGCTGCCATCGACCAAGGGAAGAGAGGAAAGGAGGGAGAGGCCGGCCCATCTTCTAGCCCATCACCTTGCATGGGAAAAATGCCAAGTGGCATTTGCATGCAATCTAATAATTGCAAAAGGGAAGAAAAGAGAGGGAGAGTGGGCGGAGTGAGCGAAGCAACCGAGAGAGAGAGAGAGAGAGAGAGAGAGAGAGAGTGAAATCGAGAGAGGGAGAGCGAGCATGCGAGAGAAGAGGAGGAAGAAGGAGGCCCATTGCTGCCGATCGTCCATCTAGTCGCCGCCGATGAGTCCGCTTTGCCCTGCCGTTTGCTTGTTGTCTTTTCGTTCAGATTAAAGGCAAGTAGAGTCCATTGATTTACCCTTTTCTTGTTGTGTTTGGTGTGTGATGAATGGTGAATTTCGAATGTGGATGAATATGAAATTTTGAAGTTATAGAAGTTGTGTTCTAGCCTAGTGTTCTGTTTTTGGAAAAACAGTCTGACTTTGGTGATTTCATGAGTTGCATGCGATGTTCTAGTTGGAATCTGACTTTGACTTTTGGATGAAAGTTGTAGAGGAATTCTTGATGATTAACATACTAAAAATTGAGAGGAAATGAACAAGTATAGGTCAGTGAAACTATTTTTCTTTGAAGAAACTAGATCTGGAAACTGTTATGTTGATCTGTTGTGATTCTGTGAATTTTGTGAAATCATCAGATCTAAATTTGATCTCGTGTTCTGGATAAGAGTTGTAGACAACGTCTTGAGGAGTAACATGCTAAAATTTGAGAATAAACGGACAAGTAGTTAATGACTATTTTATGCAGCAAAACATTTGAGGGAGTGAAAACTTCATATCATTGGAGATAGCAAACATAAGTCTTGCTTCAAATCTGGAAACATTTGTTTTTGAA
The DNA here is from genome assembly GCA_014182575.1 of Eucalyptus decipiens. Taxonomy (NCBI): domain Eukaryota; kingdom Viridiplantae; phylum Streptophyta; class Magnoliopsida; order Myrtales; family Myrtaceae; genus Eucalyptus; species Eucalyptus decipiens. Next base: position 40,977,270 of record CM024617.1, read on the forward strand.
GCAGCCTTTGGTTTGATGTAGTTAATGACTATTTTATGCAGCAAAACATTTGAGGTTGTTAATCTAGAATAAGTGATGCCTCCTTCGGGTAGTCTATCCTTAACAAGAAATCTTGTTGCGTGACTAACCGAGACACTTATTGGTTGGAAATCACTCCTTTCCACCCTAATAATGTTAGCCAATGTGTCAACATCCACTAAATAGTCTTTATCACTCACAATGAATTTGAAACGATTTTGGTCAAGAAAAGACAGGTTTTAATAGAAAAAAGGTAGTCAACCCCGGATACGCAACGGTTGTCTCAGAGCAGAAGTTTTCAAGTTGAAGGAAAGCCAATTTTTCCCTCAAATTCACCTTGATCGAGTCTAAAAAGTCAAAGTTGACCGATCGAGGGTTCATCACCCTCTTTTCAACATTTAGGTGTAAACCCTTTTGTGATCCTTAGAACGAAAAAGTTTCATTCCATCACCAGGCATTTCAGTAGCAATGCCCCATCCTTGGCTGAAAATTTGAAAACATTCTCTCATCATCGTCTTTGCTTTCAAGCTGATTGAAAGAGCTAAATCTAGGATTGACAGGAAAGTTAAGGAAAGCCTCATCTGTTGCTCCTTTCTTTGCTATTCCTAAACATTCCATCGTTCTTAGAAATAACGTTTCATTCTTATGACCGTGTTCTCTTAGAAAATCAGTAATAATGGACATTGGTGAACCGCCCCTTTTTAGATGACCATAAAGCTTGTACATAACCTGGGGAGTCAAGGTACTAAGAGGAACATCATCTTGCTCAACTTTCTCTTCCAATGGTTCACGAGGAGGATTCTACGAAGTGTCATTCGAGTTGTGCTGTGGAGATGTTTGAGGAGAGTCTTCTTCTATAAGATCAAAATGAGTCTGTGCTACTGGCATGTTCCGAGGCCCTTTACTAGCAATCCGGGAGGATTTCCTTTGGTAAGACATATTTGAGGGATTGGAGGATCTCACAGATAGGTTCGAGTGAAAAAGATGGAAATTTGCAGAACAAACTTGAAAGTAGAGACGAGAGAGTAGAGAGTCTGTATTTTAGGATTTTGAAAAGAAGTGCTCGAAAGAAATACAAGAGGATATATAAAGAAGATGAAATGTCACAAAGAAAAGAGATAATTGAACCGTCATAAGGAAAAAAGAAAACTGCCTTTTTTTTTTATTTATAAAAGTAAACTATAAATAAAAATGGCCAAAAATTCAAGAATTTGAAAAAGATAACTTCTAAAAATAAAATAGGCAAGCAACGATTCAATTAAACATAAATTTTCATTCCAAAAATAAAATACCTGGATTCGAAACATTCTCTTACTGAAGTAGCGTCTACAAATTCTAAGTCTGATCACTTCAAACTTTACTCCAAAATAGAAATAATATTCAGCTTGGTGCAAATAGACTCAAATATATTTTTCTCTAGGAGTTTCGTGAAGATGTCTGCTAGCTGATTCTTCGAATCAATGAATTGAATCATAATTTCCCTATTCTATACATGATCTCTTATAAAATGATGTCAAATTTCTATGTGTTTTGCCCTTGAATGAAGAATGGGATTCTTAGTGAGATTAATAGCACTGGTGTTGTCACATTTGATCTCGGTACACGATTATTCAATTCCAAAGTCTCTTAGCTGTTATCTTATCCACTGAATTTAAGAACAACAACTTGGAAGAGCCACATATTTTATACCAGCATATTTCCCAGTAGTTGACAAGTTCCAGAAGTGCTCTTTCTATCCACTTTATAACCTGCTAAATTAGCTTCTGAATATCCAAGAAGAGTAAAGTTTCATTCTTTTGGATATCACAGACCTAGCTTTGGAGAAGTTGCCACATATTTAATGAGGCGTTTTGCAGCACTTAAATGAGATTCTCTAGGATCAAACTGAAATCTAGCACATATGCAAATACTAAAAAAAATGTCAGGTCTAGATGCATTAAGGTAGAGAAGTGAATCGATTATGCTTCTATATGGCTTTTGATCTACTTTCTTCCCTTCTTCATCCTTGTCCAGTTTTGAAGATGGAGACACCAAGAGCTCCACATTGGTGTCTCCATCTTCTTGCAATTCTCTAACCCAAATTTCTTGACGAGATCTTTTGCATACTTCTCTTTATAAATAAATATACCTTTCTTTGATTGTCTAACTTGCAATCCCAAAAGGAAAGTTAACTCACCCATTATGCTCATTTCAAATTCATCCTACATAATTCTAGAGAATTTCTTGCAGAGACTTTCGTTAGGAGAATCAAAAATGATGTCATCTACATAAATTTGTACGAACATAAAATCTTTTCATTCTCTCTTTATAAACAAGGTAGTATCAACATTTCCCTTTTCAGACCATTCTGAATTAAAAACCTACTCAACCTTTCATACCAGGCTCGAGGTGTTTGCTTCAGTCCATATAAGGCCTTTTTTAGTCTATAGACTGAGTTTGGTTTCCTTGGATCTTCAAATCCAGGTGGTTGTTCCACATAACCTTCTTCTTGTATAAATCCATTCAGGAATGCACTTTTGACATCCATCTGGAATAATCTAAAATTTTTATAACAAGCAAAAGCAAGTAATAATCTAATTGCTTCTAACCTTGCTATTGGTGCATAGGTCTCGTCATAGTCTATCCATTCTTCCTGTGTATATCCTTTTATCACAAGTCTTGCTTTTTTTTCTTTTTTTTTTTCTGACCACTTTTCTTTTCTCATCCATCTTGTTCTTAAAAACCCACTTCGTTCTAATCACGGATTTTCCTTTGGGTTTTGGAATCAACTCCCACACATCATTGATACTAAATTGTATGAGTTCTTCCTGCATAGCTTCTATCTAGCTTTTATCAGACAGGGCTTCGTGTACACCTTTTGGTTCTATTTTAGAAACAAGTGCTAGAGTATTGGACTCTTCTATTCTTTTGGATTTGGTGTGAATTCCTTTATCAATACTACAAATGATAAGTTCTTTGGGATGACTTGACTTGTGCTTCCAGTTGTTGTTTGGTCTGAGAGTTTGTTGATCCTCTATTTCAGTTGAATCTTCTCAATCTGCTTGTTGCTATTCTCCAGAAGTTTGAACCTCTTTGGGGGAAGTAGACTTTGTAAAGTCTTGAAAAAGTCTGGAACAGGTTCAGACTCTTCAAGTTGAGTCTAGTCTGGTAGATTCTGCACATAGTCTTGAAACTTGATGTTCATAGATTCTTTCACAGATTGAGTCTTCTTGTTAAAGACCTTGTAGGCCTTGCTTGTAGTCGAATAGTCTAGGAAGATTCCTTCATCTGATTTCTCCTCGAATTTTCTAGATCGATCATTCGGATTATTCAAAATAAAACATTTATAGCCAAAGACATGAAAGTAGGAAGCATTTGGTTTCTTCCCTTTATATACTTTATAAGGAGTTTTCTCTAGGATATGCCTTAAGAACACTTTGTTGATGATGTAGCAAGCTATGTAAACTGCTTCTGCCCAAAATAGAGAGGATATATTGCTCTCAATTAAGAGGGTTCTGGCAATCTCTTATAAGGATCTGTTTTTCCTTTCCACAACCCCATTTTGTTCTGAAGTGTATGGAAAAGAGAAAACATGCTGAAAACCAGATTCATCACAGAACTTCGCAAAGTCCTGATTCTCAAACTCACCTCCATAGTCACTTCATATGCTTGAAATAACATAACATTTTTAATTCTGAACCTTTTTCGCAAATTTTGAGAAGTAAGAGAAGGTTTCAGACTTATTTACCAAAAAGTAAACCCAATTAAAGCGAGAGTAATCATCCACGACTACTAGGCAATATTTCTTTCCACCAATACTTTGAGTTTTGGTTGGTCCAAAAAGATCCATATGTAGAAACTGCAAAGCTTGATTGGTAGAAACTTGATTTACAGGTTTAAAGGTACTTCTAACATGTTTTCCCAAAATACATGTAGTACATAGTTCATACTTTTAAAAAGCTAGGTTGGGAAGACCATGAACAAGCTTCTTAAAAGAAATCTTGGCAATTTGCTTCATGTTAATATGACCAAGCTTTTGATACCAAAGACTTGCTTCGTCTTGAATAGAAATAAGACACTGAGAACTTTCTGTGTTTACATACAGAAGATAAATATTCCAATGCCTTCACCTAGTGAAAGATTAGGAGAAGTCTTGACTCGTTCCAAAACAAATACCTTCTTGGAAGTTTATTTTGAATCAAGTGTCACAAAGTTGGCTTATGCTGAGTAGATTGTAGTTCAAACCTTCCACCAAGGAAACATTGTTGATAGTCAGGCTTCCAATCTTCACGGTTCCACAACCTATAATTCTTCCTTTGATGTTTTTTCCAAAAGAAATTTTTCCTCCATTTAATCTAGCAAGCTTTATAAAACAGCTTGAGTCTCCTGTCATTTGCCTCGAATAGCCACTATCCAAATACCATTTGATCTTCCTTTTGATAGTGACCTTAACTTTTTGATATAAATCTGAATTAGAGTCTATTCATGATTTTGAGTCTGAATCGGAATGGCCATCAAACATATATTGACATATTCCTCTTCACTTTCCTTGCACTCAATGTCACTCCAGGTTTTAGCTTTGAGAGCCTTCTTGTATTTCTCAATTCTTCCTTTCTTTTTCTTCAACAAATGATAGTTAGGTTTGATATGCCCCTTTTTTCTTGCATTCGAAGCATATTACATCTTTGCTGATTTCATTGTCCTCAGTCGGTCTCTTTTGGAAATTTTTGCGTGCTCTTCTTCTTCTAGTTGAATCTTCTTCCCTTTCTATTCAACTTTCTGAACTTCTTAATCATAAGCACTAGCTCCTCATTGTCCATGTCATCATCTGAATCTGCATCATCAGAATCATCGTTAGATTTTAAAGCAATTGACTTCTTACCTTTAGGATCTTCCTCATCATTGATTTGCTCCACTTTGTATGACTGAAGTGTGCCTATTAATTCATCTACTGATAGAGGCATAATCCTTTGAATCTCTTTGATTGAGGTCTTCACATGATTCCAATCTTTCGAAAGCCCACGCAGCAGTTTGTTGACTTTCATTGGTCCTGAGATTGGTTAATCTTGATATGCCAGTTCATTTACAATCTCTGTGAAGCGACTGAACATATTAGTTATAGATTCTCCAAGCTTCATACTATCCGAGTAGAATATTGATTTTCGTTTCCTTTACTTGATCAGTTCCTTCGTAGGTAACATGAAATATGTCCCAAACTTCTTTTACTGTTTCACAAGATGAAATTCGGTTATACTCAATAAGAGATAAGATACAGTATAGAAAGTAGATAGTTTTAGCATCAAAAGCTTGTCTCTTGGTTATTTCTACTTGTGTTGTTTTATCAGCATCTACAACTTCCTTTCCTCTTTTTAAGGTTGATGTAGCTTTGGGATTGATCCATTTTTCTACCACATCCCACTCCAGGGGATATTTGGATCTTAGAAAAGCCTTCATCTTATTCTTCACGCATTGTACTCGTTTCCATCAAAGTAAGGAGGTCTGGTATTGCTTTGACCTTCAACCAATCTTGAAGCCAAAATACTATGCATAGATCTTTAGCTTAAAAGTAAAAACACTTTAATAAAATAAGCACACAGGCGGTAATATCAATTGTGAGTGCTAGTATGGACACCTAGAGGGGGGTGAATAGGTGTGAAGACATTTTTTCGCAAGTAACAGTGAAAATATTTTGCTTCTAAAATGAGTCTAAAGAACAACATACTTTGAGTGAGTTTAGACTATAGTAGTTAAATAGAACTACGAACAAAATAAAGGAGTTCAGGAAAGATAATAGGAACACAGAATAAGCCTACGTCCACTCTCCACGCTGACAGCCTTCTGTTGGTTTCCACTAAGAATCAAAAGAGATTTTATAGTCTTGTGATCTCAACTTCACAATGAAGAGTCTATACTACTCTTTCACGAAGTCACACTATAAGATTCTCTCTCTTTTGAGTACAATTTTGAGCTCATAATATCGAATGACAAAAAAATGGTAAGCTTCAAACTTTGAAATTTTTCTTTCACGCACTTTGTCAAATAACTAGAGAGTCCACCTTAAATACTCCTTCATGCCTTCTCGACCATTGGTACTTTCCAAAGGAATTCTTCCAATCAACCCATCAAACAGAATCAATTAAGGAGATCTCGAGCCGTTTGAAGATTGTGATGAAAGCCCGTCAATTTTATTCGCCCATACAATCAGAATCTTGGTTTCCATGAGTAGATTCTTTCCATATTTACTTGTAATCCGAAAGGATTTGATATATCTAAATTGTCTCCAAAAAGATAATCAATCACTTAGGTTAAATTTCCATCCATAAGGCTATATATAACCTGTATGAACTGATCTCTTGAAGTAAGAAAGATAATCTCGCGTTTAGATAAGTCTTCTTTCTTCACTTGCCTTCAGTCTAGAATTAGTCAGAATGGGCAGACTTCTGATGTCGAATAGACTTTGACACAAAAGTCTAGTAGTTTTCAAACTTTGACACTAAAGTCTAGTTGTCTTCAGACTTTGACGCTAAAGTCTGGTCGTCTTCAGACTTTAACATAGAAGTCTAGAAATCTTAATAATAGACTTTAGATAAGTTTTGTCAACTTCAAAACATTGAAGGAGTTTTCTCCAACGCCTTAAGGAAAAGGTTCACAATTGTGATTTAGCATACTCGAGATAGTGAAGCCGATAAAGATGAAGTGATGTCATCTTTGGTGGATGTATATCTCGAGAGGGCTATCATGATTGTTAAAAATACCCTTAAACTCATCTTTACGTTCGGATTCCTTTTCAACCTTAAAACTCTCGATTGGGACGTATCGTGGCATCAAGGTAGGATTGCGACACTCCGCTGTCACGTGGGATATGAGTTCGGGAGAGCTCACGATCACGATTAAGTGAACTCACAAGAGGTTCGTCTGGGGGTTGAGGTGATGACATCCCTACGATTGAGAACTGTGAGGGAACTTTTGTGGTCAAGTATCCTTAAACCCGACATTTTCCCTTCCTTTCCTCGTGAAATGGATTGGCAGCAAGATTGGGTTACAACAAAATCTTAAGAACTTTTGGGGTGGTTTCCCCATTTATTTTTTAGTCCTGTACCTAATTTTTTTTTTATATTATTATTTGAGCCAAGTTCTATTTTCCTACTTTTTGTTATGCATATGTATTCTGATGTGTTATACTCTTTCATTCAAGCCGCATCAACTTGAAAACTTAAGACTCTGCCTATATTTGCTTCCCGTCTTTTAAAGACTCCTTTCGAAATGAATGATGCAGGTACTGCACAAGAAATAAGCAAATCCAATTTACTTACTTCAAGTTCAAAGCTATATCTTTGGAACGAAGATGCCAACATATCCGAAGCCCATGATAAAGAAGGCAATGGCTTGCACATAAAGAAATAGAAAGTAGTGATTCTTCCCAAAGGCAACATCGTAACAGCCACAAAAGCAAAGGTACACTCCAACACCAATCTCTAAGAAGTGAAATCTGAAAGGAATATTCAAGCTAACTAATTAACATTGGTCACCATTAAAATAAGCGATGTATCAAATCATATGAGCATCGTAAGGAGATTGTACCTTTCAGTGAATCTGAGCCGAGTTCTTTCGGCAAAACTGGTGATGGCTTTGTTCTTGAGAGCATCTCCTAGTTTTTCTGTAACAATCCATTCGTTTACTCTATTGCCTTCTAGTAGGCCAATGATGGTAGCCTTGGTGCGATGCAACGACATTACATTCTCAAATAGAATCCAGAAAACCATTAGATGAAGTGATCTGCAAGTCATGAGATATATCAACAACAATATGTAGTAACCGTTGTCGATAGAAAGCAAAATGAATTTTCCATTCTGCTTTTAATTGACTGTGGTAGGAAATTAACCTGGGTGTACTAAGTGCATTTAGAGCAGTAATGATTGAAGGAATATAGATAGATGCCCATTTTGGGACGGCGACTTCGGGCGTTAAAACAGTTGCTGGTAGAACGATGCAGTAGAAGAGGAAAGTGACGATATGAGCTACAATCTTTCTCACCATAAAGAAGCTGTAAATCACATACAACTTCTTCCACGTTGACACTTTCTGCAATGAAAAATGCTTGTGGAATCGTATCAATCTCAGTTCATCGAATTACGGTAGTTTGCAATTTCTGATGATGAACAAAGAAACTCACTTTGTTTTTAATGATATCGAAAACCATTTTCCTGAAGAGGTTTGCCGGACCACATGACCATCGATGTTGCTGATAGCGGTAAGCCTTAAGGGTACTTGGCAGCTCACTTTTCACCTTCATGAGAACAATAAGGAAACATCCACTTTTTACTTATTTGTGGTGCTTTATAATGAAAAAATTAAGATTTACCTGAACAAACAGTACCTTAAGACTACCCACATAAACAAACTTCCATCCTTTAAGACTTGCCCGAACGGCTAAATCCATGTCTTCCACGGTGGTTCGCTCCTTCCACCCTCCGGCCTCATTAATTGCAGAAATTCTCCACACACCAGCTGTTCCTGTACGCAATCCCAGCAAATATTCGCCAGTGGGGCTAGATTAATGATGCTAAAGACACTTTAGTGAAGAAGTAATGTTCAAGAAGAAGCTCAAAGTTTCCTTTGAAGCTTTGGCCATGCTAGCTTATATTCTTTACATACTTATTTTGACTTAAATTATTTGATTTACATATATTTGATTGCTTTAACATTAGAATAAGTTAATTTTCTGTAAACAGTATTAATATGCTAGCGAACCAACCAGTGTGCATTATAGTGACCTTATTAATAGTTTGAAATTTCTGGACAATTGATTATCTAATATGGTCTTAATACAAAGCAAGATTTCAAATATGCATTTTCCATACAATATTGTTCTTTATTATGTAAAATTGAAGGTAAGAATATGTGTAATGTGGAAAAAGTTCGTCATACTTTACTTAAGGAATGATGACAATATAAGAGGCAAAATTATCTAAAAAATCTTAAATCTATTGTGAAATGTTCAATTTAGTCTCAAAATTTTCAATTTAATCAATTCAGTCTTAAATATTTTAATGGTTTGAGTCTTTCCAACTAATTTTGACCAAAAATAGTTGACGTAAATGATTTTTGCAATTTTTTAAAATTTTCATTTTTTTCCTTTTCTTTTCGCTCCTTTCCTTTTATTTTCTTTTTTCCTATCTCCCTCCACCAGTCACCGGCCATAGGCGAGAGCTGCAACGCACTTGATGAGTTGGTCCACTCAAAGACATCCACCAATTTTCTAGGTTGACGACTAGACGTCTATTTGGCTGAAAATAGGAAAGAGTTTCATTTTCTGGTGACAAAAGTCCTTTTAACTTGTGATGACATAGCTATCAAAGCAAAATTTCCACTAATAACCATATAACTACTTGGGAAACATATACTGGGTTACTTGGACTTTGAATGATTACCCAACAACTAATTTTCAAAATTTTCACAATTAATGCACTTTTTCTAGAATTCGACTAATCTTTGGGAGAACTATTGACGTACTGGACAAATCGCCAACTTTTTAATACAGCGTCATTGCCACAGGGACATTACGTCGGTATTTTAACAGGAAGATGATTGGATTCCATCAAAGTAGATCCATCAATCACAGCTCATCTTTGCCGTACACTTAAGAGCACTACATGCTAGCTTTAAGGTTATCAACCAATGCAACGGCCCACGCATGGGCGATGTTGGGTCACATATATTTTAGACCCAAGAAAAACTTTAGAAACATATGATTTTAAAATTAGACAATGCTCAGTAGAATCGACATGTGAGGAGAGTTTTCCGAATTTCTAAATATATAACAAGAAAAAGAAATTCAGGAGAAAATACACCATACTAGTACGGACTAGGTGCGCAAAGGATTTCTACTCTTTATGTTCAGCTTAATGTTGTGTAGTCCGACTGCATTAATCTAAGTTGAGGTATGCAAAAGGAAAATTAAGTCACTGTGCAATGGCTAATATAATTAATAATATCCCAAAACACAAATACGTAATATCTCTAACAAAATTGAGATGCGTTAGATGTGGAGTTAGATGTGGAATTCTGTTCATGCTTCGGTACATCAGACACGTAGGTTTACTTTTTGAGAGATTGCCCATTTCTTTTATATGAAAATCATGGCCCACGGTGCATTATTGTTTCGTGTCAAAATGATTTTACACTCATTACATGAGATCAGCTTCACATGTTCTAATAAAATGATGATTTGATATCTCATAAATAATTTCATGGGGTCAGATGTCGTGCATTCATGGCATTGTGTAGTGTAATTTTTGTACATAATAATGTATAAGAAGGAAAAGAAAATGGGACTTTACCATTAAATCCAAAGAAGGCATATGTGGAGGACCCAACTTCTTGCTCCACTGTGAAATGGTAATCCAATGACATCTCTTGCATTCTTGTCATCAAGCATTCATCCGAGTTCACTGCCAGAGAGAGAGAGAGAGAGAGAGAGAGAGAGAGAGAGAGAGAGAAGCCAAGAATAGAAAATCGTATCGGCATTTCATATTAATTAAGATAAACTCCATCAAAGAAACGAAAAAAATTCGTTGTGAGCATGACAGAGCATAACACGAATGAGCTACAATAACCTGGGTATGATTTCACAAAACGCAAAAACTACATTGATAGTTAAGAGAAAAGACAAAATATGCATTTGGTTCCTATCCGAGACAAGATAAGGCCAAATATAAGAAAAAAAAAAGAAGAAGAAAAAAAAATTCCCTTGTAGGAAGTGGGATAAAAGAAGGATTCTAATGTCCATGGTATAAAAGTTACCTTTATTGAACTTCTAACAAGTTAAAAAAAAAAAAAGATTCAATATAACAAAACAAATGTAAAAACAAAGTTTGTGCTTATTTAATCCTATTATTATTTATGTATTTGAATATCTTCTTTTTTAAATAATACTATATATATATTTAGTCTTTACATTTGTTTCATGTCTTAAGTATATATTAGTATAGTTCATTATTTATATAATTTTAAATAAGGAATGATGGAAGGTAATAAAAAAAAGAAATAATAAAGAAAAGAAATAAAAGAGAGAGGGAAAATAATAAGAAAAATAAGTAAATAAAAAATAAAGTAGAAGAACCTATATTTTAAATGAACAAATTCAAATTTGGAAAAGATCTTTCAAATTCTCAAAGAATGATGGCCAAGAAGATTATTTAAAAAAAAAACCCTACCCTCTCCTTCTCCACTCTTCTTTAGCTCTCCATTGAAGTTTCACAATTCCTCCTTAGCTCTTTTGTTCATGTCCAAACTTCACAAAAATGACGAGAGAATTAAAGCTCTCTCTCTCGTTTATGTTGAAATTTCACAAAAGCTGTGAAATAGTCGAAACACTCTACTTTTCGGAATTGTAGAAGGTAAATGATCATGATTTCTCTCTCTTACTAGAATTAGCATTTGTTGGTAGATCTATCTCATTAATATTGCTACAACTTATTTACATTTCTTGTCATAGTCGAACCTATGACTCATAAATGTTGCAATAAATTCCTTTACTATTTAAGATTTAGATCCTACAATTATGGAGGATTGATTGCTAAAGATTGTTTCTATCTGTGCATTTGTGATTTCTTTAGGAGTGAATTGTGAGAGATTTTTGCCACCTCTATTTATGCATTTTTCTGTTCATTTACACAAATATTTCCTATTAGATAATGAACACGATAAGATATGAAAATATATGGTTTTATTATTATGATTCACCGAATAGTGAATAAGATATAGCGAATATTCTGGAATTCATATCCTATTCTATCCAACTCTATTTTGGCTAAAAATCTATACGAGCAAACACAACCAAAAAGACTTGTGACTTGATCTATAGTTGCGGCCCATCTCTAAATGGTTATCACTCTCTTGATTGTTTAAACTAGAGTATTCTCTTAGAGGGTATGATGAAATCTAAGTAAAGCATAGGGTGGGAAATTACTTGCTACGCAGGACAATGTACCAAGGGGAGACGGCTCTTCAACTCTTTTGGGATGAAGTGTTAAATAATAAGAGCCACCTCTTAAATTTGGAGTGAGGTCCTAGACTTTAGGCGGATATAGCGGGGATGTAATTGCTTTAGCCGGGGGACTCTATGACACTCAAATTTCATGTAAGATGGAACAAGACTCGTGGCTTGATTTTTATGAAAATCGATGTGTTTAATTGTTGAATAAATACGAATATCAATTTGTTTAGTCGTTTAAAAGTTTTATAGTTCGTAGATTAAGCTAATAGTTGTTGGGAGAAATAAAAATGTCCTTTCACCAAGAGTCCCTAAATTCAAAGAAATACCCGGATAGTCCTTTATATATTTGGCTTTCTTAGCATTTAGACCTTGTATCGACAAAGCATAAATTTACCCTTTACAAAAAGATGAATAACACTCATTCTTTAAATTGTCAAGAAGCGATGAATTTCCATTTATCATGCCAAAATACACACACACACACACACACACACACACACACACACACACAGAAAAGACATCTATTGTTAAATATTGTCAGCATGTGGTACCATAAGGATGGATCGACAAAGTTTAGTGTTAGAAATCATTTTAAACTAATAAAGTTTTAAATTCTAATGGGGAGACACTTCGACGAACACAAGCTAACACAAAGATATGCACAAAGAGAGAGACTCTTGTTAATAAACGTCAAGTCAAAATACAAGGCCACATTTAGCCATTGGAGGGGCTAAGAGTCCTTCCCTTCTCGTAAATGAATTGTTCTACTTTTCATCCTTCAAATCTCTTTACTTTTAATTTTTTTAATCATTTTTTTTTACTTACACGATTTGTGTAATCAAGTACTGCAAACACTAAATTCAATCAAATTAAGCCTACAAGGTCATTGGACACCGTCGGAGGAGTGTGACTTGGACAAAATTTCTTAAGGTCAAAATCCAATTGCATCTTGTTTAAGAGAGATTACGAGTGGAACGAAAGGAATTTTTATTTTCTATTTTTTTCACTGTAGTGTTAACGTTAGCAAAATGTTGAACACGTCACCTTCAAACGTTGCCGAAGGCTTTATTAGCATAACTTGGCCAGATATAGTGCCCAGAGAACTTGTTTAGATACTATTCACAATTCCGTATTCGGTAAGAAATTAATAATACTCAGTTTTCTATTAAGTTATTGTCTACTTTTTTATTAAAAAATTCTGTTCTAAATACTTAATATTCAATTCTTTGAAGCCAATGATCAAATTTCAAGATTTATCTTTTAGTTTTACCAAAAAAACCTAGTGTACTATAATGTATTAATCACAGTATCTTGCGTTTTTTTAGTGGGACTTATTTAGTATGGATCCCAAATTTATTTGGAGTAACATCGTTGTGCTAAAACATATTTTATAATGTGGCATAAACCCCAATGAATCTATAAACAAGGAACTGTAAGTTATGAGACCTTATTAAACATACATTTGAAGTTCGTAATGTTAGGTGATTTGCTAATTTGTCTCATTCATCAAAGAAAGACTCCGTTATCGAATGGTTGAATAATCGAGAGCAACTTACTTATGATTTAGTTGACATCTAACCATTGAATTGTTCTTACAATGGTTTTATCCCATCTTTCGTAGCGGAAAAACCAAATGACCTAAAGTAGTGCAAATTTCTATAAGAGAGTTAGTGATGTGGAATTACTAGCTGGTGATCAAGGCCAGAAACCTAAAATTTGCATGAAAAACGTTGATAAGTAGAGAGATTACCGAATGTCCAACGAGCCTGAACGAGAGCCAGTTCAGGGTTGTGAACAAGAAATGGAATAGTTCGTCTTAAAAAATCAGGCTTCGGTTGAAAATCAGCGTCAATGATGGCTACAAAATCGCATTGCTTCGCGTAGCTCCTCTTCATGCCTTCCCTGAGAGCCCCTGCTTTATACCCATTTCTGCTGTCCCTTATCTCATACTTAATGTTGACTCCTTTGCTTTGCCATCTTTGGCACTCTAGCTTCACCATATCCTATCATTTTCATGCAAAAATAATATATTGAAACTAATAAAAAATAATGTCTTAAATTAGTAAACTCATAGAAAAATGTAGGGTTTTTGTTGGGTTTGTTAAATGAAACGATCTATATATGGCTTGGTGGTTTTTTTGGTACCTTAACGGTTGGATCAGTTGAATCGTCAAGAACTTGGATTATCATACGATCCGAAGGCCATGACAGTCCACAGGCAGCTCCTATGGAGAACTGATAAACCTGATCTACCCGAAATTATGCCATCAAATAAATTGAACAAAGCTGATTCTGATAAAAGTCAATGATGCACTGTCAATTGGAACAAGAAAGAAGAAAACCTCTCTTTCATTGTACATCGGGATTTGGACAAGAACCGTGGGATAAACAGAGTTACCCGCTTCGATGTCGTCTTTCATTGGTTCCCATCTATAACGCTTCTCAGGTTCTTGACCGAGCACCTTCACCAAAAGAATGACGATGCTCATGTAAACCTTTTCAATGAACAACATCAAAGACATGCTTGAACATAGAAGAATGGCCATATTCAGGAGTGGTATAAGCAATGGAGCTTTAAACAATGTCCATAACAATTGTATTTGCACAGCAATATCATCTCTGGCTCCCAGAAAAGCATCTGGAAGAAAATTTGTTGTGGATAGAGGATTCATATTTTACAGGAATGGAAGAACTTGTGTTTGAAAGGAAAAATGGAGGAGGATAAAATTTGAAGCTTAATACATGAAAAGATAGTACAACAACAACCAAGAGAGGAGTGATAGAAACGGAGATGTCGATGAAAACAAACACTGTGAGAGAGAGAGAGAGAGAGAGAGAGAGAGAGAGGTTTAATTTCTCACAGACCTAGATCTTCTCAAACCTCATGTTCTAAACTGTCCCTTTAAATAGATGTAAGGCCTCTATTCAACAATACAAATCCGAGAGAGAGAGAGAGAGAGAGAGAGAGAGAGAGAGAGAGAGATTTAATTTCTCACAGACCTAGATCTTCTCAAGCCTCATGTTCTAAACTGTCCCTTTAAATAGATGTAAGGCCTCTATTTAACAATACAAATCCGAGACACTAGCATGCTTTCCATGGTTAAATCCAAGGATCTCAAACAGAATCGGAACGAATCCTACCATTTATATCGGTGAATGGGTGTGCAAATTTACTTTTGAGTTGCCGCTGGGAGCTCAAGAACTCTCTTCTTGCAAAGGGCATGATGTGACATTAATATCGGTTCAAGAGTTGCTGCACGTGAATTCTTGGAAATAAAATCTGCTGAGCTGTGAGCACGATGGAAGGGTTCATTTCGACAAGCGATATGAGAGCCGCAGGAATTATTTTTACTTTCAAGACGTTGAAGGATAAAAACGTCGAAAGTCAAAATTGAAAAAAACACCTTTGAGGAAAAAAAAAGGGTAATATTTTTCCAACTCTACATAGGTCATCCATTATTGTGTTTTATGCAGATTATACATGTAAAGCATTCTTTCATCAGGGGGACTAAGTCACTGCTGAATGCGTCATTGAAGAAAATTGTTGTTCGTTTCAATTCAAAATCGATCTGTTTCAAAATTGACTTGTGCCTTTTTTCTTTTCTTTTGCAGAATATACAAAAGCGAATGGAACTGATGTGGAGAAACCCTAGATGGATAAAACGATTGCAAAGGAAGGACAAACTTGCAGGGAGTGATGCATCTCCGAAGAGAAAAAGGGAGTATTCGTTCCAACAAAATCATTTCAGTAGACGCTGGTTTGTTCATTTATTTCTACAAATAGTGTAAATGAACCACTGTGAACCTGATAAGTACAGCCTAAGCTAACTCAAAGCGCACCTTCCTTGCGAAGCGATGGTGAATGAGCCAATCAATGGGCATAAAGAAATTGAGGATGCAGATCAGACTAAAGATCCGTTCGTTTCGCGGAAAATATCATATTTCCGGAAAACATTTTTTCTAGAAGTCATTTTCCAGGAAAATGACTCTATTTTCCAGTGTTCAGGCGAAAACCTAAATTTTGAGTGGAAAATATTTTCCACTGTTCGTTCGCTAATTTAATTGTTTGGGAAAAATTATCAAAAATTGAATTTTAATATTTTTAATTCACGAAAAAATTGAATTATTATATTTTAATATTTGTGAGGGCAGAGATCCAACACCGCCGGCCCCGCCGCTGCTAATTGTCGATGTCGAAGGAGGAGGATGACAAGATCAAAAACCCAGGCTTCGTGAGGGCGGAGATCCAACATCGTCAAATGAGGGGATGCTCCGCCGCTGCTGATTGTCAATGTCAAAGGAGGAGGAGGATGAGATCAGAAACCCTAAGTTTCGTGAGAAAGAGGGAAGAAATGGCAGATGAGTAAGGAAAGAAGTGCAATAGAAGATCACACTCTCGGGTAAGAACGGAAAAATGATTTCCTCTTTTCAAAAGAGGAAATCATTTTCCACAATTTGATGAGGAGATTTTCCATTGATCGGAAAATATTTTCCTTGACCATCTATTTTCCGCTATCCAAACACTGGAAATTCCGGAAAATATTTTTTCAGAAGTTTTTTTCGTGAAACAAGCGGATCCTAAAGCAGACTTCGAACTGATTCAACTGGTGCGAGTATTAGTTCCTAATCTTAATACTACTCAGTTTCATGTTTGACATCGTCGCGTCCTTTCTTTCGCACAGATGACAAAGTGAGACAAGACAGCTGCGAATAAGAAGATACAAAGGAGCAAATAGAAAGGGTGGTCAACCAATTCGAAAAGAACTTTGCTAAGAAGACGGTACTGTTATTTAATAATTAGTGACGGTGCAATTCTGTCCATATATTTGTTGCACAAGTTCATGGCAACCGGTTAATCTTGTGGAAGAATTTAAATATAAATTTTATAAGATACACACCTTTAATTACTTCTATGGTTGAAGCTAAAGAAAAAAAGGACCACGACACCGTATTATTTTTTTTTCAAATTAGTTATTACATTAAAAAAGTAAATGAAAATATTAATGTGGTTTGACTAATCACTATAAAATAGTGGTGTGGTGTTAACGTGAAGTCTTACGTTGCTTTTTCAACAAATTAAAAAAACAGAACAAATGCCAGAATGGGTCGACAATGGTGGGGCAAGGGACAATTGGGGTTGTTGGGCCCCGATTAGAGAAACTGGTGACTCTAGCTAACTATAAGCAAGGGTCACATCTCTCGCCCAAATCTAACTAGGGTGGGTTGGGTGGTGACGACGGTGAGGCCCGTGCAGGCCCTTGCTTGTTTTATTGCCTCCTCCTCCTCTTCCATCTTTTAATTTAGTTTATTTTTTCAATTAATTTAATTTAATTAATATTTATATTACACAACAAATTTGGACCAAAGCAACATTTTTTTGGGTTTATTTTTCTTGTTTTAGCTATGTCATTGCCTCATATGAGAGAGAAAACAATAAGAAAAGTTGCCTAGACTGGACCAAACTAGTTGAAGTTAGAATTGTGAAAAAATTCTCTATAGTAAGGGGTGAGCAAAAGGAACCAACCATATCGAGGGTTTGGCCTAGTCCCTAAGGGCATATGTTCGATTTCTGATTCCATAAAATTGGAATTTTGATCCAATTCCCATTTCTAAGAATGGAACAATTTGGATTGGACGAATTATTTTTAAAATTTTTAATTTTATTTCTTTAAAATTATTAAAGAAATAATTTGAACTCTTAATTAGTAGGAATTTTCTCAATGTTGTTGAGATGCAAATATTTAGACAAAAAGCTGAGAAAGGTATGCTTTGGGAAAATGCATGGTTTAACTTTATTCATGACCCCTCTTACAATTTCAATATGGTCATTTGATGTGGGACTCTCGATGTGTTTGGTTTGTTTCTCTTGAGGTGTCGAGCCTTCCATATAAATGCCTTTGATGTGGGACTTTTGGCTTGTCTCTGTTGTTGGGTCCAACCTTCCATGCAAATGCCAAGAGTCCTATATCGGACGGGCAAATAGAGACCGTAAAAGGGGTTGTAAGTAAAAGTCAAACTGTGCGCCTGCCAAAGCATGCTTCTCTCGGCCTTTTGGCTAAGATACATGATAGTATTTGTTAAGTGTGTGATGCTCGCAAAATTTTGCAAGTATTTTGATCTTTTTGGGTATAAAGAGCAAATGTTTGATTTTTAAGGAGGGGAAACCAATGCATCGTCGTAATCTTTCACTGATTCCATTGGACAACCAAGGATTCAGATCATTGATTTGGTTCCTAGTTCCACAATCAATTGGTCCAGTTCCTGTCTAGTTCTTGGTTCTTGGATAGGATCGGACTAGACTAGGAATCGATCACTCCTATCTAAATCTAAGTTTGAATGAAAATGTAGAACAAAAGAGAGAAGAACAAAGGAAAGCATAAAGAGAGGTGAGGGTTCGTGTAGTTAAAAATTGAAAAAATAGAAAAAAAAAATTAGTTAGAAAAAATAGGCCTTAATTAGGTTGTTAGATTTTAGTATTAGAATTAGTTCAACTTTGGAAGAATTACTTCACTGTACTATATCTTTTACTCATTCTTCATTATTATTTAATACGTGTTCGTTGTGATTGCTTGTTTATCATTTTTTATGTTGTGATTCATTTTCATACTTGAGTGGTTAGGTTTTGTTTAAGATCATAATAAATACAAAAACAATGCATGGACATTTAACATATAAGAACTTTAGGACTCGTAATTGGTAAAAAGACTGTATGGACACCTAAGCTGACGAATAATCAAGTTTAGGTATCAAAATGGCATTAGATAGATAACTAGTGTAATCAAGTGTCTGACCCTTGATCTTTGGTTGCATAGGAAATGAAGTATACTCCCACATTTCACTTGATTTTTAGTTGGCCCTAAAATGCTAGTGGCTACTCCTTATAGAATTCTCAAAGGGGTAATCAAATTCATATAAAAATCTCAATGTCGTGCGAGGCAAATGCTTGGGAGAATCTGTGCTGATTAAAAACCATTGGTCCCTAACTCGAAATTACATCTAAACCCTTCATTTCCCAATGGGAGGGTCTCCACATTAACTAATATTACATGCATCGCAACATGACTCAATCCTCCAAATTTGTGCACCTAGCTTAGAATCCCAATAGTCACCTTAAAAGATCAACGAACAATGAGTTGCAAGGTAATCGAACAGGAGCCACGGAATCAACAACAAATCTTGTAAATCAGATTCATCGCATAATTGGCAACTCCCTCGTGGAATCCATATAATTAAATTGTAGCTGAAATTGGCTTATACTTGCATGAACAACAAATGTGTTGGTTCAACTGACGAAACATGAGTTAAACTTATGAGTTGATTGATAGCACCCGATGTGCCCCAATGAAATATCATTTATGAGAAGACTTAACTATGCATTGCATGTTCAATGGGAGATCGCAGCAATCCTCCACAATCTGACCATTGAAGTTGACCCCATCCTGCGTCGTCTCCGTGACCCTCCTACCCCAACCCCTCCCAACCTTATTCCTGTATTCTCCGCCGTCCTCTTTCCCCTCTTCGTTCCACGTCTCCCTCTAGATTCACTTCACCTCACCCTCCTAGCACACAAAAGACCGTCATATTTGTCATTTATGCCACATTGGACGTAGAATTTCTATGATGAATTTCAATTTCCTTTTAAAAATTCACGAGGAGTAAAATATTATTTAGAAAGTCACATGTGACAAATTGTCGAAATAAACACTCAAGTGAATGATTTTCAGCAAATAAAAGCTTCTCAGAGTTCTGCGATAAAAATAGTTTTGTACACAATTTCTCCTCACCTTATTCTCCAACAACAAAATGATTTTGTAGGAGGAATCGATATCTTCAAGAGATGGCAAGAATTTATGATGATAGAAAGTGATACTCCTACTTACTTTTTGGGCAAAAGTAGTTGCTATTGCTCGTTACATTGTGAATTCAGTGTTTCTGAGGCCATTGTTGGAGATAACACCCTATGAACTGTTCAAGGCCATTGTGAATTCAGTGTTACATTATGATGATAGAAAGTGATACTCCTGCTTACTTTTTGGGCAAAAGTAGTTGCTATTGCTCGTTACATTGTGAATTCAGTGTTTCTGAGGCCATTGTTGAAGATAACACCCTATGAGCTGTTCAAGGGCAGAAAATCAAGCATAGTATACTTTCAAGTCTTTGATTGCAAATGCTAAATTCTCAAGAATGCAAATCATAATTTTGGTATACTTCTTGCTGCTCAACTTCTAATGAAGCATATCATGTCTTTAACAAATATTAAAATAATGACTCCAATGATCGAGAGCCCTCATAATCGCCTAAACCTCCTTGTCATAAGTAGAATAATTCTTCTTCAATTCCGCCACCTTCTTGCTGAAATATACTAGAGGCTTATGGGCTTGGGATGAGGACAGCCTAGATGTCGACTCCATTTGTATCACATTCCACTTCAAACACCTTTCAACATCAAGTAGCGGAAGGATAAGAGACTTACAAAGTTTTTGCTTTATAATTTCAAGGCATTTTGAGCAGCCTAAGTGTTGGAAAAATCTCATATGTTGTTTTGACAATGACAGCGGCAAGTAACGGCTACTAATGTGCGGCTAGGTTGAGTTAGTACCAAGTGTGTTGGGAATAACGGATCCCCGAAAACCGGATTCGACACTAAATCGAACCCCTAAAACGAATGCGGAAGCGAAGCCCGGGAAAACACATATCACCGATCCTAAAGCACACCACGGATTCGACGTACCTTGTTAGCCACAGATTAGACACCAATGCTGAAGAAGAGGAAGAAATTCTGATCCGATGATGTCAATTGAAGGGAAGACAGTGCCGTGTGCCTTACTGTTCTTTTTGGAGAGAGAGCGCGGAGAGGGAGAACGTACGTAACTTCTGTTTCCAACAGGTGTGTCCTCTCTCTCTCTCATCCCTTTTATACGTTCCCCCATCCACGGGCCCTATTCCCGTGGGCCGGGCTTTTGGGCCCAACTTGGGCGGACGGGCCTTAAGCCCATCTCATAAATCCATCATCTCCCACTCGCACATGGTAGTCCAAAACTAACATGGGCGGACAAGCCCTACTCATCCCCATTAGAGAAAAATCCATCATAGACTCTCACTTAACATGGTGGGCCGAACAGAATCCTCTTTTCCTCTCTTCAACATTTATACCGGTGAATAATCCGTGCGAACAACATACTTTGAGAGCTCATTGCCATACATCTGTTAGGAATATATAGCAACTCATAATGGGCATCACATCCTGAGTAGATTTAGTATGCAGTACCCTATATCGATCGATCACATTTATATCTCTCTTGATCTCTTTTAAACAATGATATATATATTGTATTCACAATTATGATTATCCCAAAGACAGTCATAATTGGTTAACCGGTGAATACAAAACTACAATGTGATTCTCCAAAATCGATCTTCCTCTTTCCTTCAAACTCTCAATTTCAGTTCAGCTTGCTTTTCTAGAAATGTCCCATTAGATCGAATCAAACTCATGACCATTGGCAACATCTTAAGATAACAAACACTAAATAGAAATCTTGAGAATAAGTAAGAGTCATGAGGGGACTCAAAAAATTGAGGAAAAATTGAGGAACTCTTTTCCTCAAGAGTCTCACACGACATAAAAGTTGAGATCAAACTTTTGCCTCTCTTATTGGTCGTCTCATGCATACGTAGTATGATATACGTATTACGGTATTAACTCCTTTCCCATGGAGCGTATGTCTGCACCTTTCAATACCGTACAGATGATTGTTCAGACATACCCAATGTCTAACTTGAGTTCACGTATCCACTCATTCACAAAATTCATCAGAACTCACATCTGGTATCATAGACATAAAGTAAAATATGTGGGTTATTTTACTTTCGGATATCGTAAGAATTATGTCCTCATTTTAACACTTAGTTAAGGCGACATACGTGTTTTAAGCTTGAGCTCTCGATTATCACCTAGATAATAAGCTTAAAAACAGTCTCATCTCTATTTATCACACAAGAAATGAGGCGATTACCCGTGTGAGTGGGCTAATCTTATATCTGTCCGACATACTTCTCTTAACTTAAAGTAATGCACTGAGCATTAAGATGCATAAAGATCAAACAAAGATTTATAGGCATTAATGATGAAAACACAAATTCATCAAATTGTGAACACTTAGGGAAATTACAATATTCAGTACATCATCATCTACGCAATCCTAGAGACTTCATATGGCCACAAAACACATCTTTAGGTATTGGCTTTATCATAGGATCTGCTACCATTCTATGCGTAGTATGTACTCTATGTTCACATCTTTTTGTGCAATCATATCTTTGACAAAATTATACTTGGTATCTATGTGTTTGGTCTTGTCATGCTATTTTGGATATTTGGTGTACACTTTTGCTGCTTGACTATCACAGTTAACCAACAATTAATCTGCAGCACTTCCAATAACACCTAAATGATCCAAAAAATCTCTTAAGCCAAACACCTTCTTATATTGCTGCTGATAATGCCACGAACTCAACTTACATCGTGGACAAGGCTATACACTTTTGTTTCTTACTGCTCCAACATATGGTGCCATTATTTGGTAAGAAAACAAACCCAGAGGTAGATTTCATTTCATTTAAATCTCCTCACCAATCAGCATCATAATAGCCTTAGAGTCGCAGATCCTTTCCTTAATGACTCAGCGTATAATCAGCAGTCCCCTTTAGATACCTCAGCATTCTCTTAACGGCTTTCCAATGTGCTTAACCTGGATTGGATTGGTATCTACTCACCATTCCAACTGCAAAACATATGTCAGGTCTTGTACATATCATAGCGCACATTAAGCTTCCAACAGCACTAGCATAAGGAACATGTTTCATTTGTTCCTTCTCTTGTGGAGTCCTTGGACACAGTTTATGGCTCAATCCTTCACCTTTTGCAATAGGATTGTCTATGGGTTTACAATCTTGAAATCTTAACTCCAAGAATATATATAACATCACCCATGTCTTTCATCTCAAAGTTGGAAGACAACGAATTCTTCACAATATTAACAAACTCTATATTACTTCCGACAATTAGTATATCATCAACATATAATGATATAATCACAAATTGATCCTTGGATCTTTTGATATATACGCAACGATCCTCGTCAATCATTGTAAAATCATATGCCATTATGGTATTATGAAAACTTATATACCATTGTCTCGACAACTGCTTAAGGCCATATATCGACCCTCAAAGTCGACATACATTTTCTTCTTGGCCTTTCACTATGAAACCAGCAGGTTGTTCCATATATATTTCTTCCTCTAATTCTCCATTGAGAAAAGCAGTCTTTACATCCATTTGATGTAACTCAAGATCCATACTAATCACTATTGCCAGAACTATGCGAATCAAGGTAAATCTCACTACAAGAGAAAATGTACCTTCATAATCAATTCCTTCATGTTGGTTATACCCTTTCGCAACAAGGCAAGCCTTATGCCTTTCTATTGAGTCATAAGCCTTTTGCTTTATTTTGAAACCCATTTGTTCCCAATAGCTCTGCGTCCTTTTGGAAGATCAACTAGTTCCCAGACTTGGTTTGATTTCATTGACTCCATTTCCTCTTCCATTGCATTATTCCATTTTTCCTTACTAGGGCAATTTAGAGCCTCATTAATATTTCTTGGCTCATCCTCATCTTGCGGAGCAATCATAAAAGTTTCCCCTTCAATGTCAAAATGTCGACGGGGAATACTTTGGCGACTTGTTCACCATACATCATTCCCCATTATGCTCCCACTTGGATTAAATAATGATGATGTTGTCTCAACATGTGGTTGTAATTGAGAATGAGTTGAATTCAATTCATCACTTCTCATATTACTCTTACTTGAACAAACTACACTAATATCATTATCTTGATCCAATGTTTCAAATAGGGATAAATCTTCTCCTATTTTGCCATTCTTAGGAAATTCATCCATTAAGAATGTGACATCCTGTGATTCAAATTCAGTTATACTCCCACTTTCCTGCTCACCTATGAACACATACCCTTTCGAGTGTTCGGAGTATCTCATTAAAATACTCTTATTTCCTTTGGGACCTAAATTCCTAAACTTGTGAGAGAACTCATGAGTATAGGCAGCACAACCCATGCCTTAAGAAAACTTAAGTCCGGTTTTCTATTTGTCCATAACTCATATGGAGTGGAAGTAACTGATTTGGAAGGTACTCGGTTAAGTATATAGGCAGCAATTAACAACGCATCACTCCAAAAAGTAATAGGTTAGTTAGCATGCGCCATCATGGACCTAACCATTTCTAGTAGGGTTCTGTTTCTTCTCTCCGCAACACCATTTTGTTGAGGAGTATATGGAATAGACAATTGTCTTTATATTCCTTTTTCATCACATAATTTTCTGAACTTATCAGATAAATATTCTCGACCTCGATCGGATCTAAATACTTTTATTTTCTTGTCTAATTGATTCTGTACCAGGTTCATAAATCTTTTTGAAACAACTTATGCTTCAGATTTATGAGAAATCAAATAGACATATCTGAATCGAGTAGAATCATATATAAAAGTGATGAAATAAACAGCCCCTTGCCTTCCTCTCACATTCATTGAACCACAGACATCAGAATAGATTAAATGCATAGGAAATTCAGCTCTTATACCTTTTCAAATGGTTTCCTTGTCATTTTCCCTACTAGGCAATGCTCACATCTAGGCAAATCGACTTTTTTAATGTTGCCCAACAAGCCCTTTTTGGCTAGTCTTTTCATATTTTGTTGGCCCATATGACCAAGTCTAGCATTGCCACCATATTCACATCATTATCATATAAAGTAGAAGACGTGAAACAAGGGAATAACATATTGACATCACCACTGTCAACATTTAGTACAATAAAACCATCCAGAAAGTGACCAAAATCATAGTAGTTTGTATCCAAATACAAATCTACACCTCTATTATGGAAGTTCACACTAAAACCAAGCTTAACCAACACCAAAACAAACACTAAATTTCGACG
This sequence comes from Eucalyptus decipiens, assembly GCA_014182575.1. Lineage (NCBI taxonomy): Eukaryota > Viridiplantae > Streptophyta > Magnoliopsida > Myrtales > Myrtaceae > Eucalyptus > Eucalyptus decipiens. The sequence goes on from CM024617.1 coordinate 41,002,291, forward strand.
AATCTCCGGAGCATATAGGACATCATGTAGGAACAAGGTGCGTCCACCACGCATATTCAATTGGCAGATGCTAATCCCTTTAACTTCATCTCTGGAGTTATTTTCTACATAGATGCACTTAGTTCCAGTTGGTACTCGTCAAAATTCCACGAAGAATTCTCTATCCTTCGCTATATGGTCTATCGTATCTGAATCTACAGTCCACAAAGGATTGGATTCAGCCAATAATACAAAACTTGGCACATAAGCAAAGTTCTCAAATGTACAAGAGGTATTTACTTTCTTTGGCTCACGACAATCGCGAGCATAGTGACCATTTTTGTCACAATTGTAACACCTTACCCTTGACATTTTCTTCACTTGAGGACGTTTTCCTCTCTTGTGTTGGTTAACTCTTGATTTCTTGCAATAAGGACTTGATCATTTGCATTCCCACATATTGAACGAATCAATACGCTTGCGCTTAGAGCTCAAAGCCCTTTCTGAGCTAGAACCAGCATTGCAAATATCTATTATCGACTCAAATGCCGATAGGCGGTCCTCTACTAGTTCAAGATAGCGCACAGCATCCTCAAGATCTTCCATAATATGGTCAAGAGCTTCTAGTGCTTCTTGCTTTTCCAGCACATATTGAATCTTCATATTCAATATTTCATAATTGTTGCCGTTTATATCAGCAATTACGTTCTTAGTTGCTGAAACCATCGATCTGAACACATCAGACATGCATGCACGGATAATTAATGCCTATCATTTATGTATCCCTATTTGCATAGACCCATCATATTAATGAATAATTTCAAGTAAGGCTTCAGAATCAAAATGTCACTATATTTCCAATCATCCTCCAAAAATCCTAACTTAAAATTATCATTAATATGATTGTCATATGCAAAATCAATTCTATGAAGTTACAAAAACTTCTATGACTACCCATAGCTGATTACCCATAGCAACCAGCAATGACAGAAAGCAACAGATAACTAACATCCAATAAAACAATAATGCTTTCACATAATACAACTATACATTACACTAAGCAATATATACAGAGAAAAAATATGAACATGGAAAGAGATATTTACAACCATAAAACATCTCAAACTAATCTAAGAAATAATTAGGGAATGTCCCTTTTAATCTATCAGTCAAGGCATCTGAGAAAATTGAAGGCACATTTGGCAACCATGGAAAAACTTTTGGAGAGCTTTCATGTCGCCACCAAGGCGCATTCACTCTGCGCCATGTGGCGCTCAATCTAAGGGTTGAAGTTTTGGCCAACTCAATCTTATAGTACTCTCTTACAAAAGCTTCCACTAGCCTCCTTTAATCCGGAACCACGTTGACCTCCCATAACCGACCTAACACTGCTTGCCATTTAGGTGGAAGTGTTCATCAAAGTCGGCACCTTCTCAAAATCCGATCTTAAATAACCATTACAGATGATTTCTTGTATCATCTGATTGACCCTGACCACATGTGATACTAAATCACCATCATGCCACCAATAATCAGCTAAATCTGACATCAGCCTTTTAAGTCTTGCATTTCCCTCGTCCGTTCTCAGGATTGTAGGTATCCGTGCATAGCGCATCATAGTTCCTGCAACAAATGCAGAACTAGAGATGGATCACTTATAATCCATAATGCACATAAGTGAAAATACATAATTTTCCAAAATTCATGTAACAAATGCAGAATAATAATGGATTACATATAACCCACATAGACCTAAATGAAAAAAGAAACAATTCTTTTTTTTTTTCTCGGGTCAACGGTCAAAGTCAACGGTCAACGGTCGGTCAACGGTCAACGATCGTCGGTCAACGGGTTAACGGGTCGGGTCAAAGGGCGCGCGGGTCGGACGGGTCGGACTGGTTGGACCGGTCAGGCCGGTCGGACCGGACGAACCGGTCGGACCGGTCAGACGGTCGTAGGAACCGGCCGCACGCGCCGTGCTTGTGCGCGGGCTGATGTGACGCAGACGTCAGCCGGCACGTGCTTCGCGCGTGAGCGTGCTGGCGTCACGCAGACGTCAGCCGGCACGTGCTTCGCGCGTGAGCGTGCTGACGTCACGCAGACGTCGGCCCGGCACGTGCACGCGCATGCGCCACGGCGTCGGCCGGCACGTGCCCGCGCGTGAGCGGGTCGGGTCGGTCGCACGTGCGGGTCGGGTTGCCGGGTCGGGTCGGCCAACGGTCGTCGCCGCGATGACGTCACCGATGACGTCATCCCGGCGGTTACCGTGTTGTCACGGTGACGTCAGCACGCACCGGTTCGCCGACCAGCACGTGCCGATTCGCCAGGCCGCCGGCGCGCATGTGCCGGTTCGTCACCGGCGCGTGTAGCGCCACGCCCAGCCGGCAAAGCCCGGCGCTTCGGGCACATCGCGCCCACGCGCAGTGCCTTCTGGCCGCGCGTGTGGGCGTGTGCGCCGTCTCCCGGCAGCGCACGACATGTCGCCGAACTCGTCTCGACGTCGCCTTTCACCCAGTCTCTTCAGAATTTGATTTCGACTTACAAAAACTCTGAAAAATGGACGAACAACGCTCGGGTGTCGGGATTTGTCGCCCCGATCCGTACGGCCGAATTGTTTTTGCGAAAAATCAATCAGAAAGCACGAAAAAGATCGAGAAAACATGAAACCTGGCTCTATACCAATGTTGGGAATAACGGATCTCCGAAAACCGGATTCGACACTAAATCGAACCCCTAAAACGAATGCTGAAGCAAAGCCCGGGAAAACACGTATCACCGATCCTAAAGCACACCACGGATTCGAGCGTACCTTGTTAGCCACAGATTAGACACCAATGCTGAAGAAGAGGAAGAAATTCTGATCCGATGATGTCAATTGAAGGGAAGACAGTGCCGTGTGCCTTACTATTCCTTTTGGAGAGATAGAGCGCGCGGGAGAGGGGAGAACGTACGTAACTTCTGTTTCCAACAAGTGCGTCCTCTCTCTCTCTCATCCCTTTTATACGTTCCCCCTTCCACGGGCCCTATTCTTGTGGGCCGGGCTTTTTGGGCCCAACTTGGGCGGACAAGCCTTAAGCCCATCTCATAAATCCATCAAGGTGCAATTCACACAAGTCACAAGACAGATGGTGTCGTAATCAGTAACAAGTGATCTTGATTGGTCTACCATAATCAGGAATGCTCTGCCAATATGGAAGGATCAATGCTGATATCCAATACCGAGTATGTGATGATATCGAGTTCCTAGGGATGATGGTAACGTGTTCGTTGGAAGATGACCATTGAACAAAGAAGACACAGCCGTTCGCCAGTTGAGAAATTGCAGCAGAAGAACTAGGAAAAGACCATGAAGCAATTGACAACTTTTCTTAAAATAGTCGGGGGATCAGCGAAGTGACAGGTTGATAGCTCTAGCCTCCATTTTGGAAAACCCGATGCTGTTTGACTAAAAGATTGTATGGGCAATCCCGACTTCAACATTAGTCCTAACAACTCTCAAATGGATGTTCGCTGCTCAAATAGTCTCCAATAGATTGATTGAAGATGGCCATATAAGGAGTAAGGCAGCTAGAAGAGGGTTGGACAAAAAGGAGAATACTGACGTTGTTCTTTGTTATTCTGTTATCAAAATTGTCGCTGTATTTGTTTGGAAATTTTTGTGTAGGGTTCAAGCTACTTTGTAAATGCGATAAGATCAATTGTACATGGTTGATGGCAGTGTTTTTTTTTTGTAACCGGTTGATGGCAGTGTTTGTATCTTGATAGTAGGGAAAATTGTCTAAAAAGTCATAAACCTGTTGCATTTTTGCCAATTCGGTTCTAAACATTTTAATTTTGTCAATTTAGTCCTAAACATTTTCACTTATTGCCAATTGAATCCATCCCGCTAATTTTGACTAGAAAGTATTATTATGGATGCTAGCGGTGTCACATAGGACCGCCAACACTGACGTGGACAATTTTTAATGATATTTTAATATTTTTTGAATTTTTTTATTTTCTTCTTTTTATTTTTCTTTCTTTTCTTTTTGGCTTTCTTCTTTTCATTTTCCAGTGGCTAGCCACCGGCCATGGCTGGTCGGCCAGCCTCGCCTGCCACAAGCAAGGTCCATTCGGGTGAGGGGAGCCTTCACTCAAGCGTGGCCTGACAAAGCTTGGCTTCCTCCAAGCCAAATTTAGCGATGCCGACCCTCACCCAGGCTAGGGTTGCCTCGCCGGGCATTGGCTAATTGATGGCGATGCTGGGCAAGGCCGCCCTAGCCTAGGCAAGGGCCGGCCTCGCTAGATTTGGTCTACGCAAGGCCGACCCTTGCTTGGGTGAGGCCTTGCTAGATCTAGTCTGGGCAAGCCTTGACAAGGGCTCCTCACTAGATTTGGCGAGGTTGGTTCTCGCCCGGCCCGGGTGGCCTTGCCTAGCATCATCGTCGCTTGGCCAACTCCCAACCAGGCTGCCTTGGCTTGGGCAAGGGTCGACCTCGCCAAGCCTACGCAAGGCCGGCCTCATTAGGCCTCCCTTAGCCAAGTCAAGCCTCGCATGTGGGAGGCGAGGCTAGTCAACTGGCTGTGGTCGGTGATTGGCCGTTGCCTGTGGCTGGTTGGCCATCGAAAAATGAAAAGAAGAAAGCCAAAAAGAAAAGAAAGAAAAGAAAAGAAAAAGAAAAATATAAAATTCAAAAATATAAATTTTATTAAAAATTGTCCACATCAGCACAAGCAATCCTATGTGAAATGGTTAGCGTCCACATCAATATTTTCTAACTAAAATTGATCATATTGACTCAATTGGTAAAAAGTGAAAATATTTATAATTGAATTAATAAAATTAATAGGTTTAAAATTGAATTGATAAAAGTGTAATAGGTTTAGGATTTTTTGGACGATTTTTCTCTTGATAGTGCAATCTATCGATTGATAAGAGCAACACTTCTTGTTGAAAAAATCCAAGTTAGGCGAAGGCATGTAATCACGAGAGGAATCATTTGCTCCCGCTTGGCAATCCTTTAGCTCCCTTCGAGATCTAACCTCGGGAGGGTTGCGACAGAGTCCTCGAAGGTTGTAGTGGCAGCGTTGAGCGTTTAGATCTTCTGGCAACGAGGGATAGCTTCACGTGTCGCGTTGAGTTCCGCAAATGGGCAACCAGCTTGGCACCGCTGCTGTCGAACTCCGCTTGTGATAAAGAGAGAATGAGGGAGGGAGACAACCAAAGGGTGTGAGACGTGTGAGCACAGCCACAAAGGGAGGGACGAGCTTGGCACTGGTGGCACCCCTTTGAACGTGTTACTCCTATAATTCAAGTGTGCAATGTAATATGATTTTATTATATGATTGTTTTTATTTTACTTGAGAGAGTCTATTAGTAACTTTATAGATCGTTTTTTTTTTTTTTGAGGTACTTGGGATCATTGATTAGTTAGGTCACAAATTATTATTTTTTTCATTTTGGTTTTTTTACGCTTACTCATATGTTCCTGCACTTTTTTCCATTTTTTGTTTTTAACTTTCATGAAACTAAGGTTCTAGAACCTATAGTTATAAATTCATGTATTTATTATGGTAGAATAAATGAAATTTTCTGCTCTATTGATTAATAGGCAATATTCAGGCACTCTTGCATTTCATTCAGCGGATGAATTGTCATTTAAAAAGATAAATCTAAAGAGAACTTTCACCTGTTATGCCATCAGTTGGAACAAAGCCAATTAACATGACGATAAAGGGTAGTTTTTACCCTTGATCAATACCATATATCAAGTTCCTATATGCAGGGACTCTATGTTATGAGTGCGTATTGTTCTTTGAAGGCATTCATATTGCATAGATTTAGTGGCAAAAGCAGATAGATACGGTCAAATACAAACACATGTTTCAACTTCTACGGTGAAGTTGAAATAGGACAAAGGAATTACCTAGTATTCCTCTTCATTCTAGTAACTCCACAATAAAAGGACCTTATAAGTTTCATCCATCACTTTTATGAAGAAAAGTTCACCAACTCACATGTTTCCAATTCCAATATGACCACCGCTCTGATTTTTATGTCCTCCATGTGGAATAGGTATTGCCTTTAATGGAACGGCTTTCCTTAATGTGATACCCATTTTTTCACTCATGTCCATCTCCTCCGGCTTCGTGCCGCCTGCTAATACCCAATCGAATGCATGCAACAGAGACCCCAACGCCAATGGAAGCACTCGAGAGGCGAGCGGCATAGCAGGGCACATTCTACGCCCTGATCCGAATGGAATGAACTCGAAATGGTGTCCCTTGTAATCTGCCGTGTTTGGCTCCAAGAATCTCTCCGGCTTGAACTTCATAGGGTCTTTCCATGTCTTGGGGTCTCTTCCAATTGCCCACACGTTGACTAGAACTTGGGTCTCTTTGGGTATGTAGTAGCCAAGCATCTTGCAAGAGCTCATGGCCATGTGCGGGACCAAGAATGGTAGGGGTGGATGAAGCCTTAGGGTTTCTTTGATGACTGCTTTGAGGTAAGGAAGGATTTCAACATCCTTTTCTTCGAATTTTCGGTTCAAACCAATGGTGCTTCTCAACTCAGATTGGACTTTGGCGAGGGTATGGGGGTTGTGGAGTAGCTCAGCCATCGCCCATTCAAGTGTGCTTGTGGTGGTGTCCGTCCCCGCGGTGAACATTTCCTATCAAAAAATCATTAGCCACATATATGAATGTGGTAAAATGTACTCAGCCATAGTCAGAGGAGTTTATACATGATAAAGAGAGCTAAGAATATAGAATAAGGTGATGAAATTTATGTAGTGATTAAATAATTGTTTCATATTCAAATGCTTAAGAATTTTTTTGTCAAGAGACTTCATATATCTCTTTTGTCAAGAGGAAAGAAAATTAACGAGAATGTGCATTCTCCTTGATTCATGGTAACCAACAAAAGAATCGGCGATGACGTGCGCAAAGCTAGTTAAATGATGAAGTAATTCGTATTTATTATATACCGTTTTGGTCTTCATTTCATACGACAAAAGCTGATGCAATGAGGATTAAGATGCTACATAGTCTCTACCATTATTAAACGCGATGGGCCATAAGCATCGGCATCTACGGTGTCGTGTCACAATGGCAGCTTATAGGGGGTTCAACCTTCCATGATTGATGTAATCCGCTTACTAACCGGATCTTTAAGAGATATGGGACCATTTTATTTCAAGGGAAAAGAGACGGGTCATTGTGAGTTAAGTTTTGCATAAGTTAAGTATATCACTAAGTTAATAACCTAAGTAACACCGATAAGTGACACGGACATGTGACACGACACGACACGATATATCCAACACGTCATTTTTCAAAAATAAATAATTTCGACATGTTGAGATACGTTGTATATTAAATAAATATTTTTTTTTAATTTCTAATTAATTTGATTCAAATTCACAAATAAATAAATAATAAAAAAAGAGTTTATAATGAATTTACACTAATAATATTAATAAATCTATTTATAAGAAATTTGAAAGATATATTTATAGTTAATGTGTACTCATATTTGAAAACATGTTTCTAACTTTAATAAAAATTATTAATGAAACTAACAACTAACAAAAGATTAGAATCAATTTATTTATATAAATCTATTATATTCTATAACAATTAAAATTTACTATTATTTAATGTTCAGTATTTTAATTTTTCAAAATCACTTTTTTTCTAACAAAAAGAAGTCGTGCCCCCAAACAAAAATTTAAAAAAAAAAGTTGTGCTATCCCCCAAGAAAAAAACAAAAACCGCCACCCCCGAAACCCCCTCCCCCAGACACAAAAACCCCCTCACAGAAACCGCCATCCCTCCAAAATCCCCTCCCCAGTCACAAAAACCCTCCCACAGAAACCACCATCCCCCAAAACCCCTTCCCCACACACAAAAACCGCCATCACACCACACCACCAAAACCACCCCCCCCCTTCTTCCGCCCCTGGTTTCTTTCCCCATCACCCATCAAGGCTGTCATTTCCTTTAAAAATTAAAATCATCCTCTCAGCCATCCCTCCGCACCATAATCCTCATTTCAATTTTAATTTTTTTATTTACTCTTTTGTTAAAAGTTAAAACCCCCCTCCGCGGCCTACTCCTCCTCCTCGCTCAATTCTCTTTATCTTGATCTTTTCTCTCTCTCGATCACCTCGTCGCAATCCCTTGCTGCTGCGCCTGCGGCCTTCCCTCCTTCGCAGCCACAGCCGCAGCTGTAGCCTTCGGTCCTCCACCACGCATCGCAGTTGCGGCCCTCCTCCTTGTAGTCGTGGCCACACCGTCGCCTCCACGGCCTCATCTCTACTCCCTCACCCTTGCATCCACCTTCCATCGCCTTCTTTAACAATTTTCTCTACCTTCGCACTTGTAGACCCACCCTTGAAGCCACCATGCTTCTCACAATTTTTGGACACACAAATCGAAGCATGTCGAAAAGAGTTAACTACATGTCGAATTTTTCGACACGTATTGACCGTGTGTCCGAGTGTGTTAGACACGTGTCGGGTGTCCGACATTACACGTAAGCTCCCCGAACGTGTCTATGCATCATAGTTAATAACATCTAAAAATGTGCAGAGTGCACATGAGGTAGTACAAGTTCTTATTCTATGATTGACTTTATTCACCATATCATTTATATTTATATAAAGTTTTTATGATCTCCGTAAACATAAACATTAAATCCACCCAATAACATAAAGTACTTCTTCAATTCTTAGTTTAGATGCAAGAGAGTTCATATTTAAATCCCAATAGCTCACACTCAGAGTAATCTTAGGAGTAACCTTCACTAACTCGTGCATGAAGCTGTATTTCGATATATGGACCACATGGTTTGTTTACATTCATGAGAATTAGTTAAGTCACAAGTTTGTATATATCATAGGAAAAAAAAAACAGACATGACTAAATTGAAAAAAAAAAATCAGAGAAAATGCTAAAGCTATTGCAAAATCATACTAAAACTGATAACGTGAATGACATGTTTTAATTAATTGCTGAAGCATGTGGTACGGATACCTTGAATGATTAGCTAAGTGAGTGTTGAACCAAGTGGTACCGCTTAGACAATCAGGCTTTAGAGCACCCAATAAAAAATTGGCATTCATTTATAGAAAAAGATTGTACTAATATTTCTTTAGTACTCCTGACATTGCTCAAGCTTTCAATCTGTAATTGTAATCTCAATTCTTTTGCAATCAACACTTCAATAATTATAACAAGGAAGGTCTTAATAGGATCAAAGGATCACCGAGACCACGAAGAATGGTGTATAAAGCGATGGATTGGGAAATTTCATGGTAATTAGGGTTTTACGTGCGTATGACCTTGAGAATTTTGTTTGTTGTATCATATGAGTTAGTATTGGCGAAACCATTGCACGTTTATCCAATCTATTGTAGCAGTGGCCACACGACCAACAGTAGCAATAATTAGTGAATTACTAATACGGATATTACTCGCAAGTAAACTTAATTAGATGCACTTGTTTGTAACACATGAATGTTAAGCCTTGGAAACAATTCCTCTAATTAAGGACGGAAGAAAATATAGCCCTGAAAAATATCGTTTTGTGTGTATGTCACAAGAAAAGAGAGAGAAGATGGCTTACGAAGACGATGACATTGATGGTTCTTGAAGAAAACTCTGAAGGCTCCTCTGCACCATCACCACGGAACTCCAACAACACGTCTAAGAAGTCCTTCCTCCTATCTTCTGCAACTTCACCTTCTCTCATGCTCTCCATTCTTTCTTTGATGAACTGCCCCGCTATTTCAAACGCTCGCTCGACGTGGAATTGCGTATTCCTTCGTATTCCTTGTGGATCTAGCCATCTCAAAATCGGTAAGAAGTCCGCCACATTCGGCTTCCCGGCCAACTCCATCACCTTACCTGGAAAATTGCATCTCATGTCAGATTGCGATAGTATTTTTTATTTGAAATCGCCCCATAGCCCTCCCATACCATTTTTTTTTTTTTTTTTTTGAAAACACGAGAATTCATGTCCATTGCAAGTCTACATCATACTTAGAACATGTATGTGGGGTTCGGGCAATGATTTTTGGGCCATTTAATTGAAAGATTAAAGTGAAATTACACCAATAATAATATGGATCTATATTATTTTACGTTTGAATAACGATTTCCTCTTCTTCTTACGTATTCTATGCTTAAATTTACTTTCTGATTGTTATCATGATCGTGAATTATGTGCAGTTTCGACGACAACATGTACCGGCATGGTAAAAAAATTTGGCCCCTCTCTTCGACTTCGGATCCAAGAGGTCTTTGGAGAACATGAGATTGCCGATGAGATTGAAAGCCATCAAGAAGAAGAATCTCCCAACATCAATGGACTTGGTGCCGGACTCTCCTGCATCCTCTATGAATCGCACCATCCTATCGACGCACCTGCTCCGGACGCTTTCCATGGCGTCTAAGCGCCTAGCAACAAAGAACTCGGTGGTGGAAAGGCGCCTCAACATGCGCCAGTGAGGACCGTATTGAGCTGTGATTATCGAGCCTTCGTTGCTATCGTCGCCCTTCATGGCCTCATAAATCTTTCTTCCTGCAAGAACGACGTCATGGTTCTTGAACATTTCGCGAGCCACTTCGTCCGATGAGATCACCACTGTACACATGGAGCCAAGCCAAAGAGTCATTATTGGACCGTACTCACGAGCCAAGTTGGCGAACGACTTGTGCGGAGTCCAACTCAGTTGGAATATATTTCCTACCACAGGCCACCAACGTGGCCCTGGCGGCAACTGTCCTCGCTCCTCCAAGCGACGATGGCGGCGCTCCGTCACCATTGCCCACAAAACCCAAAGCAGTAGGGCAATTATCAGACCAACAACCTCGTAGTCCATTTGTTTAGTCTCAGATTTTCCTTTGAAGCTTTACCAACTATGGTAAACGTTCAGGGGTGTAGGTCTTCTATATATAGTGGTTTCATGAAGTTGGTGCAAACGCGGTGACATTCGTCCTTTTCTTCGAGGAATCTTCATGTGATCATGGTTACCGGATCTTTGTTAGCTGCGCAATCAAATATGGAATAAAGTAATGGACAATAATGTCGAAGTCATTACGACCTCCTACTAAAACTTATTTCTTGAATCATATAGTATTAGAGGACCACAGTCGTTCTTTAGACAGCCCAGCAATCTCACATTTCATATATACTGAATCAAAACCTATTACATCAAGTAAATGAATATCAGTAAAAAGTCTTGTTACGGCTAGCATTGCCGGTTACGATAATGTGTAACTTTTATAAAACGTCATTCCTTTTGGACACGATGAGAACATTAACACATATAACTATTGTAACCAAATATATGGTTGAAATTACATTGTGGGTTACATCTTAATATGTACCTTCAAAAGATTTTTTATTTTTTATTTTCTGATATTATGGTTAATATCACAAGAAACCTCAAACTGGTGCACTCGTGTCACATTTAACTAAAACTAAATTTTGTGTCACAAAAACTTCTAAATTGGTTCACCCGTGCCGCATTTATCCCAAATTGATGCCCTCGTATACTTTAAACTAATTTTTATGTCACAAAAAAATTCAAGTTGGTAGACTCATTCCACATTTAAATGGGGAAAATTACCAAAAAAGTTCTAAACCTATTGCAATTGTGCCGATTGAGTCATAAACTTATTTTTTGACCAATTGAGTCATAAACATTTTACAATTATTTCCAATCAGTCCATCTAGTCAAAATTAGCCGGCCAACGCTATCATGGCAATTGACCGGCGCCGACAACCTTTTTTTTAATAATATTTTATTTTAAAAAATAATTTATTAATTTTATTAATTTTTTTTTTATCTTTTTTTCCTTTTTACTCTTTTGCCCCCCCTTCTCCCTCTTTCTTCCTCCTCCCTCCTCCCTCCTTCCCTTGGCTCCGCCGACCGGCCAAGCTAGCCAGTAGCCAGACTTTGGCGATCTGGTGGGCTCGCCTTTCTAGTCGACGAGCTCGCGCCCAGCACGGCGGGGCGAGGCCCCCCCGGATCTGGCGAGTGCTCGCCTCATGGTCGCCAGGTGAGGCAAGCCCTCGCTAGATTCGGTGAGGAGGGCCTCACCAGACGCGACAGCGAGCCCCCTCCCTAGATTTGGCGAGGGCTCGCCTCGCCTAATGACCGTGAGGCAAGCACTCACCAAATCCTCCGAGGGCTTGCCTTGCCGGCGAGGCTCCTCTCGCCGGATCCGGCGAGGCTTGCCTTGCCAAACCCGGCGACAGCGAGGCCCCCCTTGCCAGATTTGGTGAGGGCTCGCCTTGCCAGTGGTTGGGCAAGCTTGCCCTCGCTAAGTGACGACGAGGCGAGCTAGCTCGGCCACCTCAGTCCAGCGATTGGTTGGCCGGTCATCGAATCCAAAGGAAGAAGGAGGGAGGAGGGAGGAGGGAGAGGGAGAAGAAAAAAAAAGAGAAAAAAGGAAAAAAACTAATAAAATATTTTAAAAAATAAAATGTTATTAAAAAAGTTTGCTTTGCGCCGATCGGCTGCCACGTCGTCGCCACCGCCAATTTTGGCCGAATGGACTAATCGGAAATAATTGTAAAAGGTTTAGGACTTAGTTGGTAAAAAAAAAAAAAAAATTAGGACTGAATCAGCATAATTGCAATATGTTTAGGACTTTTTTGGTAATTTTTCCCATTTAAATGTGTTATATTTATCTCCAATAATCTCATATTTACCATAACTTTGGGTAAATCTAGCATATGTATATTAGTCTAGGGTAAATATGGGTGTAGTAGTTTGAGATTTTTATTATACAAAAATCGGTTTGGGAGTAAATATGGCATGAGTTTATTAGTTCAAGGGTTTTAACGACACAAAACTTAGTTTGGGGGTAATTTGGCACGAGTGTATAAATTTGGAATTCTTATTTTATTTATTTATTTATTTATTTATTATTATTATTATTATTATTATTTTATTTTATTTTTTTATTTTTTTATGTTAGCTCCTAATATTATGCAAAGAAAGATGCATGTCTTACTTTTTGAATAATGATCGGTAATGTTTGGACTGTATATGTTGATTGATTTGCAAATTTAATTTAAGATGTGAAAAACTGAAATTAATTTTTTAACTAAAAATGGATCATTTAAGAGACCCTATATCATGTTTAAAAGAAAAAAAAAACTATTGCATAAATTAGCGTTGCGGTCCTTACAACAACTATTGTCTTGAAAAAGTGATCCCAAAACCGTTAATATTCATGATCAATATCTGCCAGTTACGGGACTGATCCAGGCCTCAGGCTACGAGGAGGGCAATGGAAATATAACAAGGCGTATATCGAAAAAAGGTGGGCAAAAGAACGCTTCAAGTGCCATAACTTTGCTCAAATGGACACTTAAGTGCCATAACTTACGAAAGGTACACTTAAGTGCCACATTTTAAGAAAAGTGGGACACCTGAGTGCCATCTCCGACGAAGCTAGCCGGAAATCATACGTGGCATTAAAATATTAATATCTCTCGCCGATGTGTCTCGCCGGAGAGCTGAGTCAGTTTGAATTAACCCCAAACGACGTCGTTCTGGGTGTTCGCCTAAAATAGACCCCTTAAATCAGCGAAAACGCCGTCATCTTCCCCATTTGCCCTAAATCTAAAACCCTAAATCGGGCAAAATGCTATTGAAGCGATGAAGCCCTAATCCCGCACCCTAATTCGATTTGCCCCAAATTCTACCACCGAATATTGGAAATGGAGAGCAAGACTTTTAGCAATGGCTCAAATTTCTCTCACCGAAGCGAAGGAGAAGGCAAGCATTTCTGTTTCTGTGGGTTACCAAGTCCAAGAAGAACATCGTGGACTCGAACGAATCTCGGGAGAAGATTCTATGGATGTGCCCGATACAGAGAAGGCTCGAAGTGCAAATACTTCAAATGGGTCGATGCGAAATTCTCTCACCGAGCCACAGAGGTGATATTAGACCTACTTGATGGATGTCATCAACCTCCATCTACGCTTGTGGACGACTTGGACGATGTTGACTCAATGCAAGCTCAAGCTTAAGCATCTTTTGTTAACCATTTGAAGAACGAAGTTTCAAAAATGAAAATTGAACGGAAGTGTTACCAAGCGTTTATTGTGTTGTTGTTTCTTTGTCTATCCTACTTTATGATGAAATGTAAATGACTAGAAGATGAGAAGAAGTTTCTCCAACTGCCATAGTTGTAAATGTGTGGGGAAATGTACTTGTTTTGAATGAATGAATGAATGATTTCGACAATTTTTGCTTATTCTCAAATATAAATCAGTGATGATGGAATGTATATTAGGTTGATGTGTTGTGGTGACTATTTTACTTGAATTGAATGTAAACCAGCAGCAAATGTGTAAACCCGCAGCAAATGTGTAAACCAGTAGTTTCTTTGTTTTGCTGCAAACCACCATATACATAAAACAGACACGAGTGATTACTCGAGTACTATAAGTTATATCTAGTGATCACTTAAGTGTCAGTCGTGATAGACAAAGAGTCATTTAAGTGTCAAGTTATTATTAAAATGATCACTTAAAGACCACTTGTTGTTAAAAGTAAACACTTAAGTGCTAGGTTTTTTTAGAATGTGATCAGTTAAGTGGCATTTTTTTGTACACATCGGCTACTACCAGCCACCACCGCCGCCCACCACTGGCCACCATCTCCAACCATCATCACCACTAGGCATCCCAAGCATCCACTTGAGCCACCACCAGCCACCACTATGCTGATGGTATGTTGCTACATAAGTTGCAAGTGTAAGGTGTCTTACACTAGCTTGCACCAGCACTACCTGGTGCAAGCTGTGCATATTGCACATACATCTTGTACCAGGTGCAGCAAAAACCTCCAACCCAACCCACCACCACTAGGCTTTTCACTAGCAGCCACCACCAGCCACACGAGCACCCTAGTCACCACCACATATCCACCACCAGAAGTAGCAATAAGTAAAAGAAAAAACAAAATCAAAAAAGAAAAAGAAAAAAAGGCATTCCAAAAATGATAAGCAACAACAATTGTTCTATTGATTTTGAACATCTGTCTCACAAACTCAATGACAAATGAAGTCTCACAAACCCAACTAACTCAATGACAAACTAAAAAAAAAATAAACAAACAAACATCCACAGATATTTACAACTGACTCATCAGCCCCACAAACCATATCACATCCCATTTCATCAATCAATATGCACAATGCCTCCTGTTCGTGCTCGTTTTGATGGACTTCGCACTTGATTCATAATCCTTGCACTTTTTCTAACTGGACATGAGACTTCTTCTTCAGCTGTCTTGGGATTCGTTGAGTCTAATGGAGTTGCAATTGTCCTAAGCTGAACTGATTGAAAATGAGTTGCAACTGTTGTAGGCTAAACTGATTCGGATGGACTTGCAACTGGGTTCTTCTTACTCTTCTTTCTTATTGGCGCAGGAAATGTCTTCTTCTTTGTTGGCGTAGCCGTTGAGTTCGGCCTTGAGAGATAAGAACCTCTGCACTTCTCACAGGCTTAAAAAAAAAAAAAACTCAATTATTAACAAAAGTTTGCACTATAAATTAAATTAAATACAGCCTATATAACTTATATTAAGAATAACTGTTCTAGAACGGTCATCTGTATAAAGGCCATAACCATATTGTTTAAGCCTCTTCCCAAGAGCCCCTCTTGTTTGAAGGGGAGCGTCACTTTCAAGTACTTGTGATTGGTTGCCTCTTCTTCTTGCATGTGATTTCTTCGGCTCTTGTGGCTGTTCATCTACAGAAAGGGCTTCCTCGGCCAATTCTTCAGCTAGGCGTCTTGTAGATGGCCTTCTTATAGGTGGCTCTTGATTTGGCTTTGGCTTTCTTCTGGTTGTTTTTCTAGTTACGCATTCAGCTTCAGTGACACATTCGGTAGGCTTTGGTGGTGGCCCTTGTGATGACCCTTCTAGTAGCCTTTGTGATGACCTTGGTGATGGATCTTGTGGTGGCCCTTCGTTGGGCCCTCTATTAGCAAAGAGCTCTAGCTTGTCTTCTTCGAACCCGAGAAAAGGCAAAGGACATCATAAATATAACATCGAGGCCATATTAGAACGTAAATAAAAAGTAAACTCAAATCATTTAACTGACCAAGTATTTTTTTTCTCTGTTGCTGTTGAAGAACAGTCGACTTAACTGGCCCTCCAGTTGTTTTAGCCAATCCTGCAGCTGGCTGTCTTCCACTTTCGGTTCTTTGAACAGGTCCTTCATTTTCAGGTATAGCTAGGGCTTCGTCTTCACGTGTCACCGTGACCTGACAAAGACAAAAACATTACATACATGTCACTTATATCTATGTACATATTCATAACAAACCATAAAGCAACATAAACACAATTGTCATGACTTACTGGGTTTATTGTTGTTGATTGAAGAACAGTCGACTCACTTCGCATTTATGTTTCTCCTTCTCCAACTGTCCCTTCACTAGGCCCTTCGGCTGCTCGGCTATGTGGCAAAAAGAGCACTTTATCGGTACACCCATCCTATTCATCCTACGGTGACATGAGTCCTCTCCCTCCGTCATTTTTCTTTTTTTCTTTGGTCTTCCCATTCTCTTCTTTAGTGGCAAAGGTTGAGGTGCTTCGCGATCTGTTGGCTCTCAGAACTTGCTACTTCTAATTGGCTACAACATGAATTGATACGAAGCAAGATATTTCGGTTTCTTGTACCAATCATCAAGGTAGTCTTCTGTGTTGTGGCCCTTCAATTGAATTGCACATATGGCATGTGCACAAGGAATTCCACTGAGTTGCCATGCTCTACATGAACACTTTATTGTACCTAAATGAACAACATACTTATCGGAACCCTTCATTATCTCATATCCTTCATCCCCATTCCAAATGGGATGACAATACCTACTTGCAGCCAAGTTGTCATCCAATTTCTTAGCAATCCTAGGACCATATTGCTTAGTCCACTTTGCAGTGTCATCTCTTTGTCTGTGCAGCCAAGTCATGACTAAAACCCGTATGTCTTCAAGCATCGAGATAATTGGTTTACATCTGGCATCTATTATCCTCCCATTAAATGCTTCGCAGATGTTGTTATCAATGTTATCGCACTTGAATTCCTCGCTGAAGAACGCCCTACACCAATGCTTCGGGTTTGTTTGGAACAGTACATCATAACCATCCTTTGTCAATTAAAGCATCTCTTCTTTGGCCATCCTAAAGTCAGCCATATTCGTGCTCTTTGCTAGTTGCCAAAATTGCGATTGCAACTTGTCCCCTTTATAGGTCTTTGCCCAATTTGCATATATGTGTCGTGCACACATTCGATGTTCAGCATAAGGTAACAGCTCAACTATTACTGGAACAAGTCCCTGCAATAATTGAAAATATAAAAAAATGTAAGCAAATGACATGTTGATATCAAAAAGCAAACAAGTGACAAATTTTTTTAAAAAGCAAACATTACCTTTTGTTGGTCGCTCATGAACGCCCACCCTGCCTCATTTGTTATCTCCAAATCAGTCATCAAATATTTTAGGAATTAGGACCAATTGTCCTTGTTCTCTACCTTCACAACAACCCAAGCCATGGGAAACATTTGGTTGTTTGCATCTCTTCCAATTGTGGCCAGCAATTCTCCCTTGCACAAGCCCTTCAAAAAACACCCGTCCAATTCTATAATCCGTCTACAACCAGATAAAAAACCTCGTTTGCATGCATCGAAACAAACATAGAATTTACCGAACTTCGTCCCAATATCAGGAAGTGGTCTCTCCACGACCTCGAGATACACTCTACTTCTAGGATTTTGCAGCCTACGCTCCCAAGCATAGTCCCACAACTGTCCATATTCACCGCTGTACTGACCAATGAATATCTTCATCACCTTTTGCTTCGATCTTTTACATTGATTCCTAGATATATTGATGCCTACCTGCTCATTCACCAAATCCCGAACCGAGTAGTATTCATCCGAGGCATCGCTTAATCAATTCAAAGAAGTGCTTCGATAACCATGCACTTGTTACCCTTTTATTCTCAAAATTAATGGAACAAGTATGTTCCTCTTGGTAGGCTCTAATTTGGAAAGATCCAATTCTCCTAACAAATGCACCATAAATCTTCCATGGACAATTTTGCTGCAAACACCTAGCTCTTACAAAGGTCATAGTGTTTCTAATGAAGTCAATGTTCCTTTGTGCAGCAATGGAGATCTTCAGTATAGCTTCCCTAAATTGTTTAGCATCATGAAATTTCATGCCTACCGACAAAGTGGGAGAGGCAACGGATGGATCATAAGAAGAAAACTTACTTTTCCTTTTCCTTCTATGCATAGGTCCTTCATCTTCTTCAAGCTCATCCTGGGAAGTAGCATTCTCGACACTTTCTTCATAGTAAGTCTCCTCACCAGCAACACCAACATCTGTAGGGCCTTCGGGTCTGTTTGGAACTTCCTCGGCTACTTGCAAAGCTGCAAACTTAGCTGTCAAAAAATCCCTTCGCTGTATTCTTGACTGTACAAGCTCCTCGTCGTCGTCATCACTTATAAAATTTTCAGTAGGCAACCCTCCATCATCATCATCAGTTAATTCAGCTACTTCCCAATCTAATCCAGAGATTGTGACATCACCTATGTCATCATCACTTTGGTGAACTGCATCTGCACTTCTCTCATGTCCATCATATCTATCCTGCCCTCCTTCGACCCTAACGTCAGTACTACCTTGAATACCATCTCCTTGTCCTACTTCGGCGCTCTCTCCATCATCATCTTCATCCTTACTTTCACTATTGTACTCAACAAATATTTTTACCTCTTCACCATGAAGATAATGGTATAGAACATCCCTAAGACCATTATCATCTTCTAAGCATCTCAAACCATCTCTTAAGTCTTTCCTAGGAATACAATACAGCAGCTTCTGAACTTTACAAGGCAAATAAGTATTTATATCTCTAAGAAATCCTATATAAGATGCCTTATTTATATCCACACAGATGGTGCCCTCATTTCCACCCTCATACTCCCACTCATCCTCCCCAATCACAAATTTCCCATTGTAGCAAACTATAACAGCGACATAATCATTGTCATGCACCATTACTGCACCAAGAAAAAGAAAAAGAATCATTAGTTTTTGGGACTACTAGACAATTGCACATGGGAGTCCCCCCATTCTGATGGACTTTAGTAAATAGAGGTCCCAACACTGACAATATGCCCCTACATGATAGCCAAAAAAGCCAAAAAAGAGGTTGGCACTTTAATTATTTGCCTTCCCTTCCCTTAAAATATTAACCAAAAACAGAGGTCCCCACAGCAATCACAGCCCAAGCATGTCTACTGCACTAAACGTGCGATGTGAGAGAATGTACATTAACTTAAGCAAATCAAAGCATAGCATACTCTGACATCAACTTAATCAAATCACAGCAAGATTATGTTCTTATTCAGGATTTTGGATTGATAAACATACCCTATACAACAATCACAGTAGGGTTTTGGATTGATAAACATACCCTATACAGCAATCACAGCAGGGTGGTTCAAGGACATACCATATACAGCCTCACAAACAGGGTGATTCAAGGACATGCCCTATATACTCTCACAAGCAGGGTGGTTCAAGAACTTAGTTTTTTTTTCTCAGAATGGCATTAGTCACCTGCTTTACTAGGATGCTCTTAAGGAGATGCATAGACAGTGATCTAGCAATCACATACTCTGACATTGGCTTGAAAGACAAATTCACCAAAACAATGAGAAATCTAGTCTCTTTGTGTAATGTCAGCAAGTTTCAGTTGAAGTGTATCAACACAAATTCCATCGGAGCTGTAATAAAATAATTGAGCCATAATTAAATAATCAAGCCCTAATTTCATCATAGGGGAGGGGGAGAAGGAGCCAAACCTGGACGACCAACAATGGTGAGCGGTGACGACGACCAAGGATGGTGAGCGGTGAGCGGCGACGGCGACCAACAATGGCGACTCACGACGGCGATCGATGACCAACTCTAGGCGTGAACGGCGACGGAGAGAAGGACCTGTAATCTACTGTGAACGCGGACGGCGAGGAACAGCATTTAGGTTAGCCAACCCTAATTAAATAATCAGCGAGCCCTAATTAAATAATCGAGCCCTAATTTCATCACGGAGGAGAGGGAGAAGGGGTCGAACCTGGACGAGCGACGATGGTGAGCGATGACGATGACCAACGATGATGAGCGGTGAGCGGCGATGGTGACCAACAGCGGCGACTGATGACGGCGACCGATGACTAGCCCTGGGCATGAATGGCGATGGCAAGAAGGGCCTGAGATCGACTGTCAACGCGGACGGGGAGGAACGGCATTTAGGTCATCACGCAATGACCTAAACAACGTCGATTAGTTCAGCGCACTCAATGTGGATGGACGATGTCGTTTTTGTCGTCCACATCGGCTTTTTATATAAAAAAAAAAAAAACATTTGCCACATCAGTAAAAGAAGTCGCCGAAAATCGCCGGAAAATGCCACGTATGCAATTTGGCCGGATTTTGGCCGGATTGGCACTCAAGTGATCCATTTTGCTCCGATTTTGGCATTTAAGTATACCTTTAGTAAATTATGGCACTTAAGTGTCCCTTTGGGCAAAGTTAAGGCACTTGAGGGGTCCGCACGTCAAAAAAGGTGCATCGAGGATTTGTTTGCATTTCACAATCTTATTTCCCTCTTTTTTCGTGTTATAAGGTTTCTAAAATGGTAGCACCATATCGTTTAGCTCAAATGGATACTACGTCGGAACATGTCATTGTGCAGTTGATCTGCGCCTTGGACAACCTGCCTTTGGAAATCCTAGACATTTCGCTAGCATTACAAGAAATCAAAGCTCTGGCGACAAAAATTTCTGACAATGAAAATAATTTCGTCACCATCGATTCCCTCCTCCGACGAAAACCAAGGTTGTTGCCATTGGCTAGGAAATGGTGATGAAACACAAACTTTGTTGCCATTTTGGTTCTATTTGTTAACATTTCTATTTTTTAATTTTTTTATAGAAATAATAAAAAAATCCGTTTGATAACTATAATAAATTTTCCTATTCCTTAGAATAGAAAAGTTGTCAAGGTATAGATTTGGAACATAAACAAGAAGTAGAAAAAATTGCTTTTTGTCCTCGAAAATAATTTCTAAAATGTTATTTTCTTTATTTTCTTTTTCTTCCTCTTCTAACTAAGCACCACCGGTCACCGCCGCCCAACGACCGGCTAGAGGAGGAAAAAGAAAAGAGGAACAAAGAAAACAAAAAGTAACATATAAAAAATTATTAAAAATTTAAAAGAATTCTATATCACAAAAAAATTCATGGATTTTATCAAATGCATTTCTATTATATTTATGTTCCAAAAATAGAAATAGCAAAAAAATTATTTCATAAAGAAATGTGTTTCCGAGAATAAAAATGTTGCCAAACACACTCTTAAAGACCCAATGTGATGTTGGGGTTTCATGAATCATGTATAGGTAAAATTAACAAAAATACACGGTGGAAACAAAGATGATATATTTCTATACATGATTCTCCGAAGGAAATCTGGATATAAAAGGGGGTTAAATCAATTATCTCTCGAACTACACTTTAAACAAATTGGTTCGGATGTTCTTCATTTCGAGCTCCACAAACATCGGACCTCTAGTTCAAATACATCACCAATTAACATCGAATGGAAGAGAGAACTTTCAGATAATCGCCACTATGATCGTGTTAGCAATTTCATGGAAACAATCCCCGGATCCTTGATGTTTTAGCCATAGCCCAAATGAGAGATAATCCATTTTCTTTCTCGTGTACGAATACAAGAACACGCACGCCCTTTTCTTTCCTATCTTTTGCAACAACGTTTTTATCTCTCCTTTAAGCGGCATTTTAAAATTGGGAGAAGTACACTATCAATGCCATAAGTTGTATACGACGCTCACTTTGGTGTTAAAAGTTTCCATCGGATTACTTAAGTGCCAAAAAGTTTGAAAAACGATCATTTTAGTACCAACTCCAATCAGATTGACTGGAAATCTGACGTGGCACTTTTTTATTAATTTTTGACGCTGATGTGGCTCACTATCATAGAACGACATCGTTTGGTGTCTCTCCCCCAATTCAAAACCCTAAACCCTAAATCTATCGGATAATCTCGACCATTGCCGCCCTCTTCGTCCTCTTTGTCCTCTTCCCCTCCCTTGCCGTCCTCTCCACCGCCACCCATGGCACCGCCAAGCACCGCCACCTCCTCCACTACCTCGATGAGTTCGGCGACCGTGGCGAGCAGGTTGCCATCGACCCCTCCGCCTCCTTCGAGAACCCGCGCCTCCGCAACGCCTACGTCGCCCTCTAGGCCTTGAAGCCCAACTACGTCTATGGCTACTCCAACATCTTCTGCTCCCCTGCCCTTGACGACCTTGGCATTCGCACTGTCACTGGCGTCGACCTTAACTACGGTGACATTGCCAGTGATGGGCCAGTCACTGTCCTTAACGGCCCCCGCACTCGGCGGCCGCGGCTCCGACCCCGACCTTGACCTTGACTTAGCCACTCGGCGGCCAAGTCAAAGGCCATGATCTCGCTCAAGTGCGAACCTCATGTCGCCGAGCGACAGTGGCTGAGTGAGCTAGGTTAACAGTCGAGTGACGGCGACCGAGTGAGCTAGGTTGGCGGTCGACGAGGATCGAAACCCTAATTTCAATCTCCAAATAAATAAATAAAAAATCCCAAAATGAGTTGTGCGGCATCGTTTTTGTGAGGCCATCCACTTATGATGGCAAACGACGTCATTTTCTTAAGGAGGATGGAAAACGACATCATTTCTCAAGCTATGTCAATTTTTTTTTTTTAATATAAAAGTCACGTAATCATTTTGGCCGGAATCTCTCGCCGGTGGCACCAAAGTGATCGTTTCTCCTCCGATTTGGCACTTAAGTGATCCGATTGAAACTTTTGGCACCAAAGTGAGCGCCGTACACAATTTATGGCACTGATAGTATACTTCTCCCTTTTAAAATGCCCTCTCAAATCAGCAACCGTTGTTGACCATGCATGCATGATGCTTCATGCACTGCTGACCATCCATGCACGATTGCAAACCTTCGTGCATGAAGCTTTACAATTTTTTTTATATAATTATCATTATTAAAAATAACACACACATGGTCAGCAACAATTGCTGACCATGTGCACATTGTTTAATTAATTAAATAAATTAATAATAATAATAATAATAATAATAATAATAATCATAATAATAATTAATCAATCCCTTTTTTATATATAAATAAAAATAAAAAGGACATAATCTTTATGTGTGTATTTGGAATACATTAACATATATTTACTTTGGGCATATGTGTGCATCATATGCACGTAGACTCATGATTATAATACAAATTAAATTAAATCTAATTTAATTTAATTTCAAGTCGACACAAGTCGATTGCAGTAATTGCAAACACATTTGCAACATTATTTTTCTCTCTTGTTCCACGTTATCCTAATTGTTTATGGTATGTGACATCCCTAGGTTCATCACTAAGCTGGTATTAAGACTTGTACTAATACATTAGTACTCCCAAAAGAATTAATTGTCCCGATTAATCTTTAGGTTTTACAAGTTATGATTGACATCTAGCAATATGTCATGGCTGCCCAGATAGTATGATTGTTTTAAGAACATAATGAACCTGTCAACTTTGGCTATAGTGTAATTCAATCCTTCTGTCTTACTATGTCTCGATCGAACAAAAACCATGGAATATTTGTCAAGTCACCAATTCGATCATATGCACAAATCTAATTGACATGCATTTTATTCAAGACATAAACAATTTATTATCGATTACAACCCCGGCCAATGATTTCAATGCATTGTCATAATTAGATTGCATAGGACATCATTATTATGTCTTGCATGTAACAAATAGACATATTCCATATTGTGCACACTTGTAACTTTGTATATGAACAAACTATGACTATCGGGTATAAAAATGGATCAACGATCCGATATTACGTGCACCTGCGAACCATAATTGTTTGACATACAAGTTAACACTATGCCTCAAGTCTAAGGATTATTTACACAAGACCAAAGCATAAATAATTAGATATTGACCACGCTAAAAGCTTCCATGTTGCTAATCGTTCTATATGTGTCACGTTCAATGAACTTGTCTAATACAAACACTCGTATTCTAACTTAGGCATCACAATACCCAATGACTTGTGACTCATTATTCCCTTAAGTATCCAATACTTAATTGTGAAGTTAAGAACACACCGGTCTCAACAGGATTATTAATATCCACTCAATAATCCGTTGATTGGAACCAATTTAAAGATTCAGTCTAACTATGATCTCGTCATATACATTCTTAATGTTTTAAGAATAGGTTTAGTTGCAACCGATCTTATGGAATCATTCGTAAATGTAAAATAATTGGACAAATGAATGAATACGTCATTGCTATTAATTAAATAATAATAGTACAATTGAAATCCCTAATATGTAACTATTACAGGATAGTTTTAGGGCATACATCCAACATGTGACAAAACATACATGTTCTTGCCATTGATCCACCTGATAGAAATGAAATATTAACTTTGTCATAGCAGAGCATACTAGAAAACATCTTAGGCTTAGAAATTTTTATTTCATTGATATTGCATTGATCCACAACGACAAAATCAAACATTTTTGGGACGTTGCATTGAGCAACGACAAGGCAATCAAAACATTGTCACCATTACATGGAGCAATGGCGGCAAAATTTTACGTTTGCTGCATTTGCATGGATAATCGACCACGAATTCCACCATTGAATTGAGCAACAAGGATGAAATGTTACTTTCACCACCTTTGACGAGACCACCAACTTATCAAACAAAATGGATATAGTATTTCGTTGCCATAGTTCTGAGGGGATAATTGTCTAAACAATCTTAAACTTATCATGTAATGATCCATTCAATCTTAAACATTTCAATTATGCCAATTTAGTCTTAAAATTTTCAATTATGTTAATTTAGCATTAAACTTTTTTAACATTTGTCAAAAAATTTTCTTAACGGTTGGACGAGATTCGTCAATTTAGTCATAAATATTTTAATAATTTGCTAATTTAATTTTGGCCAGATATTACTGATGTAGTAGACACAGGTTGGTCATTAGCCATCCTATGTAGCATACTGGTGCTGATGTAAACAATTTTTTTTTTTTCATTTTTTTTTTGTTCCATTTTTCCTTTCTTTCCTTTCCTTTTCCATTTGCATATGATCAATACACAGCCATGACCATAGACTGGCCGCAAACGAGGGTCACCTCACTAGATTTGGTGAGGGCAGCCCTTACCCAAGCCACAACAACCTTACTTGTGGCCAATTGTTGGCCATGGCCAAGTACTAGCCATAGGCAAAAGGAAAAGAAAGAAAAAAATAAAAGAAAAAAAAAAAGAAAAAAAAACTGAAAATTCTGAAAATTTTAATAAAAATGAAAAAAGTGTCCATGGCAATGCCGGTTAGCCATTTAAGATAGCCCCGCTAGTTGGTCGACGTTCACATTAGTGATTTCCAATTAAATTTGGGTGAAATGATTAAATTGGCAAATCGCCAAAATGTTTAAGTCTAAAATGACACAATCAAAAGGTTTAAAATTGAATTAACCATCATACAATAAGTTTAAGACTTTGTGTACAGTTTTTCCTCCGACCAAGTGTGACAAAAATTAAATTTCGTCATTTTACAATAAGTTTCCTCCAACCAATTGCTCCCGAGTGTAACCTAATAAAAATGAACCGTACAAGATAACTCTTATAATTGATGATAAGGCCAAAGAAAGAATTTAACTTTAATTCGTTAAATTATGATGTACTGTGTATCCCTCCTCCCTAGTGGTCATGGAATAGATGAAATAAATCAAAAATATATATTTTTGTTCTCATGGAAATTGCCTTTATCCCGTCTTCCAAATAAATTAACGTACATTTTTAGCTTTTCGACTTTTTATTATTATTATTATTATTATTATTATTATTATTATTATTATTATAGTAATCCAATCCTTTGTCTTTGAAATCTGTACGGTCAACTCTGCGGTCAACTATCATTATTAAATCTTATATATTAATTCATATCGATGTAAAAGTTAAGTTTATTGTATTTTGTTGTATATGATTTTCTTCCAATATTTCGTAATTTTTTTTTCTTAACATTTAGATTAGTCCTTTAGAAAATTAAAATGATCGGAAAGAAAACGAAAGGGAAAAATGCCGCCCCGATTAGGGGTACCGTGTACGTACCCCTTAATCAGCATTATCAGACGTGGATGCGGGCAATTTTTCATTTGAGGAAAAGGAGAAAATAAACTCAGCAATTAATGGACGATCTTCTTCCACCATTCAATTCTTCCAGATTTTCCTCGTCATTGCAGCTGCAATAGCGTCCTTTTCTCGTTGGTGCCTTTTGAATATGAGATTTTTTTACTGAAAGAAGTGATGCTAATACAAGTAGAAGGTCTCACCCCGCTGTGAGCGCATTGGTTCAGATGTTTCCCCCATCCCGATTGGGGCGAGGTTCGAGTCACCGCGTGTGCAATTGTGCAACTTAAGTGCAGCGCTATGGGAGGTGAGTCCCTGCCTTAGCGTCACCCCAGGTGGCGGTTCCCGGGTCATCAAAAAAGAAAAACAGAAAAAAAAAATACAGGCAGAAGGCAATGCATATGCTCCCGCTCAAATCAATGATTTTTTCTTAATTCGCCAGAATAGAATAGATACTCGATCTATGTAACCAAATAATTACTAAAAGATATTTTAATACATTTTGAAAAGGGGACAAATACGATGTAGTCGTTTAGGGATGGACAAATCTTTTATATATCAAATAGATATGTAGTACGATTCGAAATCTTTTATGTGAAGTTGCACCGGCCTTTAGTTATTCTCAAATTTTGGAACGATGAGACAAATAAGAAAAATTAAAGCAAGTGCTAAATATTAATGATATGGACCACGTTCCTTGCATCGAAGGTTTGCCAAAGTCTCCTCCTTTGACAACGGAAAAATTTTATATACTTTCACTTCATATCAGATATATTGAATAGAGATCTAGTATCTTAGCTGGAATTAAATGTTTATATGTCCATATCAATGTTTTTCTATTTTAAGGTGACCATGAATTGAATAGGCATTTATAATTTATTTGGTGCATCTTGATCTTTGCTATCATATTGGGGCACATAATTAATTGAATTTCTTTTTATTTGGGCTTCAATTGTCTTTCTCCTTTCATTTTCCGTGACATCACTATGGGGCTAAACATCGGACGGGGACCTTGGTCCCCTCTTGCTCGTCCGCCAAGCGATAAGTTTGTTAATAGGACACACAGAAGTAATAACGCAGAGATAGAGATCGGTTGTCCTCCACTTTTTAAAGATTTTTTAACTTTGTATTAAAAGTTTACAGTTATTTATGTACTTTTCTTTTGTCTCACAGTGTCTTGTAAACCAAGAAATACCAGGTTGGCAAGTCGGTCACAAGACATTGTATGAAACACATGCTAACCTAATAGGAACTCTTTGAAGCTTTACCTCCTTACCCTAGGCATGCATAGCCATGGCACTATTCTACCCGGTGATAGCCATCTCTAAAGAGATGACATGGTATCTATATTTACAACCGAAGGTCCCTCCATTCTTAGGTAGATGTTTTTCTTCTCTTCTCAGGAGGGAATACGAGAGGTGACACTGGAGAGTCCCATCCCTTGGCAGTTCTTCCTCCTTTTTTTTCTTCTCTAGCCTTTTAAGAACCCACTTAGATTCAATTGTGTTATAAATGATTATTATTTTAAAAATCGTTAGTTTCACTTGAATCAATAAATATGGAG
This sequence comes from Eucalyptus decipiens, assembly GCA_014182575.1. Classification (NCBI taxonomy): domain Eukaryota; kingdom Viridiplantae; phylum Streptophyta; class Magnoliopsida; order Myrtales; family Myrtaceae; genus Eucalyptus; species Eucalyptus decipiens. Next base: position 41,030,161 of record CM024617.1, read on the forward strand.
ATAAATATCGGTTGTCCTCTACTTGGTCAAAGTTTTAAACATCCGCCCGATGCTTATGTTGAAATCACCCGTGGTGATGACGCATGGGTGCCGTTGAGGATTGATTGTATTTGGGTGAATGGCGATCTTACCTTCCCCTAGATGATGAAGTGGATAAGATTTGATAAGAATTAAGGAAGAGAGAATAATGAAATTTTATGTATATTATTGTATTATCTAATGAATAGTACATGAGTCTATTTACATGCTTTATTAGATTACTATCTAATTAATAAAATTATGTACGATCAATCAAGGATGTGGACAATTAACATATGAAGAATCTTCAAAATAAATCTACAATCACAAGAAATGTGGGAAATATTCCAAATATCCCCAGAAAATATCAGTAATATCTCTAACAGCACCTCAAATTCAAGGTGCATAGAAGTCCACTTTAGTTTGGATGAAAAAAAACGAAAAAATGTTAGGTGGATCACCATGGCAGTTTAGTGTGCTAAATTAGTGTGCTGAAGAGACAACTTGACGTCATTGTTTTTGTGGTCGTTATGTGCCGTCATTAGCATCGTACAACTAGAATGATACTATCCAGAAACTGAATCGAATTGATTCTATCCAATCCAAGTTTTCATTGGAGAGGTTCAGTTCCTAATTCTAAGTAAAGAATCGCTCGGGAATCTAACTAACCGGATCAAATTTGGAACCAATAACATAATTCCTAGAAAAACCTAGTTTTTCTCTTGGCATCTTATTCTCAATCTATATTTGAATAGTTTTGTTATTCATATGATTTTGTTGTATAAAATGAAAGGGAAAAAAAAAGGAACAAAAAAATGTTCTCGAGTAGACACTAGATATAGACTAGAAAACAGGGCAGGTCCTAGAGTTAATTCCATGTCCCAAAAACTGAGAATTGGTTCTAATAAGTTAGGTTCCATATTTAGAACTTATCCACCCTTGAATCAATCACCTCTAATTGTTGTAGATGTTGTGCAAGCTATGGGGTAGGAGGCTCTTGTCATGATCTAATGTGATGTTCATCTATGGACTAGTGAACAAATGCGACCTTCGACAAAAAAAAAAAAAAAACAAAACAAATGCGACCAGTGCTACTAGCGTTGTTATGAGTAATGTGAAGAAATGTGGCTGATGTGACTGGCGTTACTATGAAATAGATATAAGGGCGGTGAGTTTGGTGGTGGTGTTTGTCTGTGGATAGAAATGTGATCTTTGTTGCTAGCATTATTACGAACACCATTGAGAGATTGACTAGTGTTATTTCGGAACAATGTTGTGGATCAACGTTGAGAGAGATATTAGTAGTTATTGAAAAGGAGGATGACATGCTATACAGTATCTGCTCTTGGTGTGCATTGTTGTTCACGTGGTGCACCTTAGCATCGTGGATCGTTTAACTCTAATACCAAGCTAAGTATTAAGGAAGAAAGAATTAAGGAATTTTCAGTTTATCTAAGTGTTACCTAATGAAAATTACATGGCCTATTATAAACATTATTAGATGACACATGATTAGATCAAATACGATCAATCAAGGATATGCAAATCAAATATACGAGAATCTCATTGATATGCACAATTATAAGAAATATGATGAGTATTTTAAAAATCTCTAGAAAACATCAAAATTATATCTAAGAAAATCATGTAGCGCCGAATGCCATCGAGATGCTTATTTAGCAATCAAATTACAAAAACTTATACTTTGAATGCGCTATTTTTTTCATGTTACTTATAATAAATATTTTCAAAATCAAAATTTTTATAATTAGATAATTAAGAAATATATTAGGATACTCATTAACTGGACCTATATTACAGGTTTACAAAAAGCTTTAGTCCATGCTAAAAGAAAAGAAGGAAACAACAATTTCTAGTAACTTAAAGAAAGAGACGGAGCCATATATAATGTGATTTCATACTTATCGTTGAATGAATTATTCTTGTAAAATTCCACAAACGGACATGGCAGTTCCACTATGGTTTGACATAGGTAATTCAACTCAGATGATACTTCGCTCAAGATATAGAAAAAAATCTTCTTTCCACATTCCGATTGGTGATGGATTTGCACAAAATTTTTGGATTTTTCTTTTAGTGTCACACCTCTCTTCTATGTATATATGTGTATATGGTGCTCATGGGAATCGAACTCAGACTGTTTACCAGCAGGGCCACATTACTGTTGGCAATTTTAGACTTGACTTAGTTAACGAATATTTTTACAGGTAAAAATCTTACCAAACAAAAGAAAAACAACCATCTCTCTCACACACGACTATACTGTCTTACTCTGAAATGCAGCTACGCCAATGTCGCCCTCCACGTTGCCATCAGCCCCTTCAACCTGTTGTGGTCGTCACTTTGTCGTTGGCCTTCTTACCATTCTCCTTGGTAGATTGTGATTATATATGACATGGTGGTGGGTGGTAACAGAGATGACAACGACGTGGTTTCAGAGGTGACAAAGCAGGGAGCAAGGGAGTGTAAGCCGGCTGAGGAGAGGATAGGTTCGGTTTACTTTGATTTTTTATTGTTGCTTACTTATAGTTCTAAATTAAATGTGGGTTGCCTTCATGTATGTAACCCGCAAATTAGAGATTTCCTCTAACCAGATATGAAAGAAAATATTGTCCATCCGTGCCCGCGTAAACCATTCTTACTTCGGGTTGTAGGTATTCAATCAAAATGGTGACTGGGCCATAAACCATTCTTACTTCGTGTTGTAGGTATTCATCAAAATGGTGACTGGGCTGAGAAAGGGAAATGCGTTATCACGCTACTCCTGCTTTCAAAGTGACGCTAGACTTTCTCAACTTGTGCGACACCAATGGGCAATAGGTGACTGTTGGGGTAACTATACACGAAAGGTTCAAGAAAATTTTAGTCTGACAACACATCTGCCTATGTGAACAAGAGAAGAAAGAATACGCACAGTAAAAGTCTCTTCTTCAAATATACATCGCGTGTAACTTTATTGCCACTTGAACAGTCTAATGCAATAGGACTCTATGTCCAAAAGCATCAAATCAAGTCATCAATCTTTCGACCCAAAAAAAAAAAAAGTCGTCAATCTGGACCACTGATGCTTCCGACCTTATTAGCCCATTCTTTACATGCATTTAGGTGAAGTAGTCATTATCATGGTCCTAATGGAGTTGGACCACCGGTTGATGGATTACTTTTCTGGAAGTCTCCATCCATGACTCATTGTCAATATACATACGTGATCCGTGATACCATTTTACCATATTGTTAGGACAATATAAAGATGTCATATCAACAAGTTTGATGGGGCAGGAGAGGATTTTAAGCAGAAATCTCCATCAAAATCGTTTCGTGTATTTATTTGAAAGTTGCGTATATAGTATGGACTTCGGCTTTTCAAAGTAAAGGAACGTTGATTCAGAACAAGGAAATTAAATTTTGGTTTCGTATGGTCCTTGAGGTTACTTAGGCATACTTTATCGAAGCTTGATCAAGTCATAAGATTAAGTGCACCATAGATTTGCTTCCGAAATGCTATGCAGTTTACAAGCTATACGTAACCCGTGATAACTGACCCAAAAAAGAGGTTCTGCATTCCCTCCTTTTTCTGCTACCTTATTTATATTTGGCAGCAAATCCTGCAAGCCGGTCCCTTGTTTTTAAAAAAAAAAAAAGAAGTCAAGGTAGTTTTTTTTAGTTATTTATTTATTTATTTTTCAAGTTTTGATATTATTGTTCAAATTGGAATATTGGATGTCGATGTTCATTTTATGAATATTTTAGGCATTATCCATAGGGTTTTGTCCAAAATTATTGTAATTATTAAAAATATCCGTAAGATGTCATATCATTTTTTTTAATTATATTGATTTTGAGGTATTTTGATAATATTTTAATTCTTAAATCAATATAATTTTTAATTTGATCCGTAAGACTTCGGATCAAATTTTTAATTATTTTGAATTTTCTTATATGTTGTGATGTTTATGGTTAAAATAATTGTTAATTTAATTGTGAGACAACGGATTATTTTTTCAATTATTTTAATCATTCATTTGATGAATATCATGAGTGGTTTAAGTAGAATGTTTATCTGGTAAATGCTTGTCTTGGAAAACATTAAAAAAAAAAAAAAATCAAATCTTGCATCGGAGTGTGTTGGTTTAATAAATTAGGATTGCATTTTTTAGGATTGCACTTTTAGATAATTTTTGGAATGGATTAGGATTGAATTTATATATATATATATAGACAGACTCTTAGATAATATTTGCATATTTTGATAATCTCATTTTTCTTGAAAAAATAGTTTTCTAAGATAGGATAGGGTTTAAGTCAAATTAACCCCTAAAACATACTAGAAAATTATTCATTTTTTGATAGTTTAATTAGTTTTTTTAGTACAAATTTTAAAAAAAATACAAAAATAGGTGCATGTCAAATAGTTTGCATGTTAGGTTCATTTAGTTTAGAAGTTGCTTGTTAGTAGGGTTAGGCCATGTAGTTAAAAGGCATGTTATATAGGTAAGTTTTAGTTTCAAGATAAGATAAAATCCCCAAAAAATAATTACTTGCTTTAGTGTGTTGAATTCTTTTGATGCAATTTATTTTATTTATCGAATGTTTAATAATGGTTGAGCATCCGTGTCATCACCCCATTGCATGATAGTGATTTAGGTTAAAATAAATCCAAACTGCCTGCAAAAACATTTTTGAAAATAAAAATAATGGTACCGAAAGGGCATTAGAAAAATTTACTATAACAAAGTCCCCTTACCCAAAATCTCCGGTTCGTAGGAGTAAAATAATTCTTCCATTTTTTACCTAGGTGTCTAATCGACCTACCATAAACTGATTAGTGGCGACTCCTAAATAAAATTCATTTGCATGTTAAAAGCTTGAATCTAAGTCGCAAATTGGTATGGGCTTGGAAGAGCCCAAGCTAAGTCTAGACTTAAAAATCCCTTAGCCGACCGAACCCTTAAGTGGTCTGATCCACTTCGGGGAGGTCACGACAATGGGCTTCGGCTTTTCAAAGTAAAGGAACGTTGATTCAGAACAAGCAAACTAAATTTTGGTTTTGTATGGTCCTTGAGGTTACTTAGGCACACTTTATCGAAGCATGACCAAGTCATAAGATTAAGTGCACCAAAGATTTGCTCATAGCTCGCCCTCACTTGTTTGAGCCTCACAACCCTCAGGTCGTTCTTGACTCACTTTTAGTTGCTCACTCTCATTCATCTTTTACTTTGAATAGTTTTGTTATTCATATGATTTTTTTGTAAGAAATGAAAGAAAAAAAAGGGAACAAAAAAATGTTCTCGAGTAGACACTAGATATAGACTAGAAAAATAGGGCAGGTCCTAGAGTTAATTCCATGTCCCAAAAACTGAGAATCGGTTCTAATAAGTTAGGTTCCATATTTAGAACTTATCCACCTTGGAATCAATCGCCTCTAATTGTTGTAGATGTTGTGCAAGCTATGTGGTAGGAGGCTCTTGTCATAGCAAATCTAATGTGGTGTTCATCTATGGACTAGTGAACAAATGCAACCAGTGCTACTAGCGTTGTTATGAGTAATTTGAAGAAATGTGGCCAATGTCACTGGCGTTACTATGAAATAGATCTAAGGGTGGTGAGTTTGATGGTGGTGTTTGTCTGTGGATAGAAATGCGATCGTTGTTGCTAGCATTATTACGAACACCATTGAGAGATTGGCTGGTGTTATTTCGGAACAATGTTGTGGATTAGCATTGAGAGAGATATTAGTAGTTATTGAAAAGAAGGATGACATGATATACAGTATCTGCTCTTGGTGTGCATTGTTGTTCACATGGTGCACCTTAGCATCATAGGATCGTCTAAACTCTAATACCAAGCTAAGTATTAAGGAAGAAAGAATTAAGGAACTTTCAGTTTATCTAAGTGTTACCTAATGAAAATTACATGGCCTATTATAAACATTATTAGATGACACATGATTAGATCAAATACGATCAATCAAGGATATGCAAATCAAATATATGAGAATCTCATTGATATGCATAATCATAAGAAATAAGATGATTATTTGAAAAATCTCTAGAAAGCATCAAAATTATGTCCAAGAAAATCATGTAGCGCCCAATGCCATTGAGATGCTTATTTAGCAATCAAATTACGAAAACTTATACTTTGAATGCACTATTTTTTTTTAAGGTTACTTATAATCAATATTTTGAAAATCAAAATTTTTATAATTAGATAATTAAGAAATATATTAGGATACTCATTAACTGGACCTATATTACACATTTACAAAAAGCTTTAGTCCATGCTAAAAGAAAAGAAGGAAACAACAATTTCTAGTAACTTAAGAAAGAGACGGAGCCATATCTAATGTGATTTCATACTTATCGTTGAATGAATTATTTTTGTAAAATTCCACGTACGGGCATGGCAGTTCCACTATGGTTTGACATAGGTAATTCAACTCAGATGATACTTCGCTCAAGATATATAAAATAAATCTTCTTTCCACATTCCGATTGGTGATGGATTTGCACAAAATTTTTGGATTTTTCTTTTAGTGTCACACCTCTCTTCTATGTATATATGTGTATATGGTGCTCATGTTTATCGAACTGAGACTGTTTACCAGCAGGGCCACATTACTGTTGGCAATTTTAGACTTGACTTAGTTAACGAATATTTTTACAGTTAAAAATCTTACCAAACAAAAGAAAAACAACCATCTCTCTCTCACACACACAACTATACTGTCTTACTCTGAAATGCAGCACCGCCAATGTCGCCCTCCACGTTGCCATCAGCCCCTTCAACCTGTTGTGGTTGTCACTTTGTCGTCGGCCTTCTTACCATTCTCCTTGGTAGATTATGATTATATATGACATTGTGGTGGGTGGTAACAGAGATGACAACGACGTGGTTTCAGAGGTGACAAAGCAGGGAGCAAGGGAGTGTAAGCCGGCTGAGGAGAGGGTAGGTTCGGTTTACTTTGATTTTTTATTGTTGCTTACTTATAGTTCTAAATTAAATGTAGGTTGCCTTCATGTATATAACCCGAAAATTAGAGATTTCCCCTAACCAGATATGAAAGAAAATATTGTCTATCCGTGCCCGCGTAAGCCATTCTTACTTCGGGTTGTAGGTATTCAATCAAAATGGTGACTGGGCCATAAACCATTCTTACTTCGTGTTGTAGGTATTCATCAAAATGGTGACTGGGCTGAGCAAAGGAAATGCGTTATCACGCTACTCCTGCTTTCAAAATGACGCTAGACTTTCTCAACTTGTGCGACACCAATGGGCAATAGGTGACTGTTGGGGTAACTATACACGAAAGGTTCAAGAACATTTTAGTCTGACAACGCATCTGCCTATGTGAACAAGAGAAGAAAGAATACGCACATTAAAAGTCTCTTCTTCAAATATACATCGCGTGTAACTTTATTGCCACTTGAACAGTCTCATGCAATAGGACCCTATGTCCAAAAGCATCAAATCAAGTCATCAATCTTTCGACAAAAAAAAAAAAAAAAAAAAAAATTCATCAATCTGGACCACTGATGCTTCCGACCTTATTATCCCATTCTTTACATGCATTTAGCTGAAGTAGTCATTATTATGGTCCTAATGGAGTTGGACCACCGGTTGATGGATTACTTTTCTGGAAGTCTCCATCCATGACTCATTGTCAACATACATACGTGATCCGTGATACCATTTTACCATATTGTTAGGACCATATAAAGATGTCATATCAACAAGTTTGATGGGGCCGGAGAGGATTTTAAGCAGAAATCTCCACCAAAATCGTTTCGTGTATTTGTCATTTGAAAGTTGCGTATATAGTATGGACTTCGGCTTTTCAAAGGAAAGGAACGTTGACTGAGAACAAGCAAACTAAATTTTGGTTTCGTATGGTCCTTGAGGTTATTTAGGCACACTTTATCGAAGTATTCCAAGTCATGAGATCAAGTGCACCATAGATTTGCTTCCCAAATGCTTTGCAGTTTACAAGCTATAGGTAACCCGTAATAACTGACCCAAAAAAGAGGTTCTGCATTCCCTCCTTTTTCTGCTACCTTATTTATATTTGGCCGAGTGAGTTGCATTTCTCTGCCCTGGGGATCAGTGAGTCTAAATGAACTCCGAAAAAAGAAGCTTAGATTTCCAAGCAAATTAACATGGTGGAAGGATCAGTTCTGTAATAACCAACACAAAACAAATAGGAAAAAGGAGCGCTCCGGCCATTTCAGCCCTTTGCGTGAAGCGGTTCTACTGACTGTTGCTGAAAACCAGCAATTTCCCCAGAAAATGCTTAAACTGATGAGGCCTCTACTCTGTTTTAAGACTAAACAAGAGCAAGGCAAGCTCCACAGCAACTTTCGAAAACAAAAACAGAGAAGGGGGGGGGAGGTTTATTTTTGTAATCTGTTTTGCTGAAAATGATCGTCGATAAAAGACTTTTACCAAAGTTTAGTTGATGAAAGACATTTTACCAAAGGTTAGATATATGGTTTCCTTTTAGAAGTGAGTTGGTTCTGTGACAATTCGGTCCAGAAGCAATTGATATGAATGAATTACAAACTAAGGATAATAATAAATAAAGAATGTGAGTAAAGAATCAATAAAGTGAATTGCAGAAAAATTTATAATATGATTGATTGCAAATCCCTTATAATTGATTCTTCTCGGCCTTATATAGCCTTGTACAAAATATAATCATTGAGAGCTGAATTGCGACTTCTAACTACTCTCGAGATTCCAGTTGTCGTCAATTGATTCTTCTCGGCCCTATTGTGTATTGATTTCTGCCCCTGCACATTATGCTTGGGTTTCAGCTGAAATAAGGGAGCGGGACTGGTGCAACGCAGTGGCAAGTCATATGGATACTCCGCAGGCATATGAGTGGAGGCTTCAAAATTTGGTCATAGGGGAGCATATTCTGAGACCATGTCCTGACAATCTGATACCTGTTAAGGTATAAGTTCTGATTTTTTAAATGGTGCATCTCTAGCATTTTATGAAGTATTAAACTCCTTAGCCTGAAGATTGCCCACCGGGTAAAAATAGTTGATGTAGAAGTCCTAATAGTTTAGGGAAGACTATGCTTTAGAACCTGAGTACACATTATCAGTTCTCAAACCTGAGTTCACACCATCAGTTTTCCATTCTGAGTTTGCAAAAATTTGTTCTATCTTCTTGAAATAGGTATTGATTTTAATCAGTCTAGCTGTTAAAAAATGCCTCTCACATTAATCGTACATTCTTGATAGTTGATGATTATAGATTACAGATATAGAGAGAGAAATAAGATTTGATAGTGTCAAAGGCAGTAGGTGAGCATAGCCTTGTGATGTACTCTTTTATTCAGCTTTGGACATGTTCCGACTTAGGCAATATTTTTCTTTAATTTTTTCTTTTCTTCTCTTTCTTTACTTGTACAGTTCTAATGTAACTTGAATTTTTATTTTAATAAAATACCCTATTTCCTATTAAAAAGAGAGTAGGTGCATAAAAGGAGTGAACGGGTGAAATAAGTAAGCATGACAAAAAGATTTACTTAGTAGATGATTTATATGGATATAAGAGCTTCTCTAGCCTTTTGTAGTCACAGTGTTGAACTATGGAGGCGAAGTGCTGGCGCGTACATTGAAGGACAAAAAAAAAAAAAAAAAAAAAAAACGTGATTTGTTAAACACGGAAATGCAAATTATTAGTTACTATACTCTAAATTGTAATATTCCCATAATAATATATTCGTTTGGCAAGTATTTCTCACAATTGTGTTTTTTCTTTTTTGGGTCATAAAATTTTTTGTATTCACTTACTACTCAAAACCAAAAAAAGCCCATAATAGGAGTGTCATTAAAAAGCAGAGTCCATAGGCTTGAGGTGGGTAAGAAAGCCAATTCCGTGGGAGAGGTTTCTCCCTTTGTGCTCAAGCCAGCCAGTCAGCCACATTGTTAGCTTCTTTGAAGCAAAAGCCCATCTTCAAGTCTAAAAAGTGGGACATCATATCACAACAATCACTAAGTGCCCGCACTTCCCACCGGTCTTAGATCTGGTCTCTCTAAAGTACTTAGGGTATGTTTGGTTCAACTTTTTCAAGTAGTTTTGGGAAAATGCAAAATAATTTAGCCCAAGAGACTTTGGGAAAATGAAAAGACTATTTGATAAATTCTATTTTGAGAAGCAATTTTGAGACAAATACTGTTTGGTAGAAAACACATTTAAAAAGTCTATTTGGACAATTAATTTAAACTTTTTTTAATTTTTACTTGTTTAAAAGTTAAAATAGTAATGTCAGTAACTTTTTTAATTTATATTTTGACAACAATATTAAAGATATCATGTAAACAATTTTATAAAAAAAATTCTTTTTTTGGCTAGAAATTTTTCAAAAGGAAAAAATTCACATCAATGTGATCTATCTCTCAAATAAAAAAAGAATACTTTCATTATGATAAAAAAAAAAAAATAACATATGCCTTGAGAAAAGATATTCATTGTCCTTAAAAATTACCAATTCCTTAAAAATTCCCTAGACTCATAGTTATTTGACAACATAAATGTGCCAAGTTAGAAGCTGTATTTGTAGCACTACCCTCTCCATTTACATCATCAACAATTGTGTACCTTACTTTGGCAAGCCAATTAGTAAGAATTTTGAGGGAATAAAAGAAATTAAGGGGATTTGTATTAGATTTGCCAATCTTCATTGAGTAGGCACATAGCCAAAATTCCCTAGTTTTCTGTTTGTATCCAAGTTCATGGCATTACTTTGCCACAAGAAATGATCTCTGTGGTAGAAGCAAAATTAAAATGAACTTGCAGATGTTTCTCAAGTCATCATCTCAAATATCCAACCGAAATAATAAACATGAACCAAATTAAGCTTTCATTCTGTGTTATCACAAGAAGAGTAAAATGTGCCCTCGTTTTTAGTGACTTCTCTATAGATTACAAACGTGCTGTGGACAAGAAAAAATGATGAATATATATCTTTGCAGCTGCCCTAAAAGAAAGGCAAGAATTCTTTGTGTGATGCTTCTTGTTAGCCTCTTATCATGGACAAACAAAAAGCCATTCACGGTGATGGAAGCGGAGTAGCTTGTGCATCAAATTCAACAGCGTCTTCGTATCTCCCGTGCACTACAACTTTTAAAGAGATGAACTTGAATCTCAAGTCCATGAACATATTGTGTGGAACACGTTCAGATGACAATAGTTTATCATTGCCAGCAATCAACTAGAGACTTCACTGGATTTCCTCTCGCTCGGCATTTTAAATCATCACAGTTAGGCTGCTCACAAAGGCACAACAAAGGATTTGCGTAGAAGTAATCCTCCTCCTTGGGCTTATCAACAATAACCCTACGATGACTTGGCTGTGCCATCTTCTTCTCATGTGCCAGATGTACGGCAACTTCATAATTATTCTGTGGAAGTGTCCCATTCTGATGCAAATCCAATAAAACCACAAGCCTTTACGATCTAAGAGAACGGTTCTCTTAAATCCAAGATACCTAAAAAAAAATGTCACAGTTTGCACACAGCTTTTTGAAGGAAAATGGGATAGGCCTAAATAATTTGACTTGTTCTTCCAAGGAAAATAATGGAAGAACATCAATCAAGTTAACACGCAAATATTCAATCTCAAAGGTCCTAAGGCAATCAACAATTAACCAATCAGTTAACTCCCCCTTCTCACATTCAATTGGTATAGATCCACCACAATCAACAATTGACCATTCATAATATCTTAGTGTCTAATCAAAACAAGACAAACAAAAATCAATTCTTTGTCACAACCAGTAAAAAGACATACATGAATCATGTTGGTGACAGGAACAAAAAATCGTCATTAGCAGCGTATTATGATGAACTCGTAGGCTGTCATCACGAAGCCATAACTGAAATTCACCCAAAATTTCAAATTTGATCACCACACCAACATAATAATCAAACATGCAGACAACACAAGACACAGATTGCGCAAACGAAACCCCAATTAAAAGCAATCAAACCTCAAATAACTAGAGCACGAGAGACGAGCCAATGATTGATGGCCAAGCATCTAGAATTAACGAAACAAATGATTACTATGAATTACCCGCAGCAACAGGCGTTAGAGGAGCAGCAATCGCGAGTCCGCCGACAGAAAATGCATGGCCATTGCACCGCCAGTTTGAAGTAATAGAATTCTCTCTAGTTGCCTCTGTCATCAGCCTCTCCGGCAATCATCGCCGCTGCGATCACCGCGATAAGAACTGTCAGGTGAAGGGGAGATGAAGAAGAAGCCATCGATGGAGAGAGAGAAATGTAAGACATAAAAATCAAATGCGGAAGTTAGGATCGATTATAGACAAACCTCCAGCCATTGTTTGTATTCACGTTCGTCCGAAAATCTTGAAAATTCAGAGAAATATCGAGCACACACTACTAACCCAATTTCCTCAATATACTGATGGTGTATTACAAAAGAGAGTTTGTGTTAGACCTTGTGATTACCCTATTAGAATGAACGATTATTCCTTTTATACACTATCTCCCATCAAGACGGTTACCAAATGGACGGTTGTTACGAAAAGGTATGAAATGTGGAAAAACTATACGTCGAATAACCGCCACTTTAAAGAGAAAATGTGGGTCCAAAAATGTGGGATCACAAATATAAATAACATTCTCCCACTTGATCCTATTATTTTCATCATGTGGATTATCTAACCAATTCCACGAAAAACTTTATGCTAAAAGAAAAGAAACAAAACACATGAATCATGGCGACATGTCCTTTAAGAGTGAGTAATATCTTCCATGTATCATAATGCATCTTATTTCTTTAATGTCAGTTTATACGTGATAACATATCTTAATTAATAAACCTTATGTTTATTCCAGAACCAAGGATAAATGTTATTCTCATAAACAACAAAATGTGTACACCAAAATTGAGAATCAACATTATAACAGAATAAAAGTTTCATACAACAAAAATCATCCACATAATGGGACCTATTCCCATACTATCACATAATCCTTATACTTCATTGGTGGCATGCCTTTAGTTAAAGGATCAGCTCTCATCAATTCAGTGCTAACGTGTTCTATGACCACTTTGTTCTCCTTAACACGTTCCCTTATGGCTAAATACTTGATGTCGATATGCTTACTTTGATTGCTGCTTTTGGCATTTTTAGCCATAAAAACTATAACTAAATTGTCACAATATATTCTTAATGGCCTAGAAATAGAATCAACAATTCTAAGTCCAATAATGAAACTCTTCAATCATACACTATGTGAGGTAGCCTCAAAACAAGAAACGAACTCAGCCTCTATAGTGGAAGTAGCAGTCAAAGTCTACTTGGCACTTCTCTATGACACGACTCTGCCAGCTAACGTAAAAATACATCCAGATGTTGATTTTTGTGAATCAACGCAGCCCGCGAAGTCCGCATCCGAATAACTAACTACTTCCAGGTTATCAGTCCGTCTATACATAAGCATGTACTATTTGGTACCTTGAAGGTATCTCATCACTTTCTTTGTAGCTCTCCAATGGTCCATACCTAGATTACTTTGATATTTTTCCAACATTCTCACAGCAAAAGTGATGTCAAGTCGAGTGCAAACTTGAGCATATATCAAGCTTCCGACAGCAAAAGCATATGAAATGTTATTCATTTGTTTCCTTTCTAGATTGTTCTTTGGGCATTGGTTCAAATTGAACCTATCACCCTTCACAATAGGTGCTATACTTGGTGAACAATCTTTCATTTGAAATCCCTCTAGGACCTTATTGATATAGGTTTCTTGAGATAGTCCCAAAATTCCTTGAAGTCTATCTCTATGGATCTTAATGTCAATGACATAAGACGTCTCACCCATATCCTTCATGTCAAAACTCTTAGAGAAAAATTATTTCATTTTATGTAGCAACCCATTATCATTAGTTGCAAGTAAAATACCATCCACATATAGTACAATAAAACAAATTTTGCTCCCAATGATCTTCTGGTATATACATTGATCCATGACATTCTCTATGAAACCTAATGAAGAGATGACATCATGGAACCTTAAGTATCATTGGCGGAATGCTTGTTTCAAGCCATATATAGATTTCTTAAGCTTGCACACCAAATAATCATCTTTACTAAAGGAGAACCCTTCAGGTTGTTTCGTATAAACCTCTTTCTCTAATTCTCCATTGAGGAACGCCATTTTTACATCCATCTGATGTAATTCCATATCAAAATGGGCAACCAATACCAAAACAATACGAAAAGAATCTTTCTTAGGCACATGAGAAAAAGTCTCTATGTAATCGATTCCTCCCTTTTGAGTAAATCATTTGGCAACGAGTCTAACTTTATATTTTTCAATGTTACACAATGAATCTTTCTAAATTTTAAAGACTCATTTACAATCAATGGCCTTTGCACCATCAAGTAACTCAACAAAATCCCAGACTTCGTTAGCTGCCATAAAACCCGTCTCTTTCTTCATGGAATTGTACCACAAATTGGATTTATTACTATCCATGGCTTATGAAAATGTTTCAGGATCATTCTCAACTCTACTATTGTAGTCAGACTCTTGTAAATACACAATATAATCACTAGGAATTGCCAATTTTCTTATTCTAGCGGATCTTCTCAATGTTGCATCAACATTCTCTTTAGGAGCATGTTCAACCGGTTATTCAACAGTTTCTGGTAATTGCTGAACAGCTGAATCTACTAGATCAATATCATTAGATTGTGGAACTTCATCGATTGGTTGTTCAATAGCTGGTTGAACTGAAGAGGCATTATGAGCAACAACCAACCTTAAACTTAAGGTGGAATGTTGAGTATCTAATGATATTTCTTATAAACAAAGTCCTTCAATCAATCGCTCCCACTAATCAAGTCATTTTCAAGAAATTTTGTGTTTCTTGATTCCGCAATCTTAGTGGTGTGGGATGGACAATAAAACCTATATCCCTTGGACCTTTCAGCATATCCAATGAAATACCCACTTATGGTCCTTGGGTCCAATTTATTTTCTTGTGGATTGTAAACTTTCACTTCAGACGGGCATTCCCAAACGCATACATGTTGCAAACTCAGTTTCCAACCTTTAAATAACTCAAAAGGTGTCTTTGGGACAGCCTTGGTTGGAACTTGGTTTAATATGTACACTACCGTCTTAAGTGCTTCAGTCCATAAGGACTTAGGAAGTTTGGAGCCACTAAGCATACTATGCACCATATCCAATAAAGTTCGGTTTATTCTTTCCGCTACATTGTTTTTGTCCGGAAAACCAGGCATAGTATATTGAGTAACAATCCCATGCTCTTGAAGAAACTTTGCAAATGGATCAAGTGCTTGTCCATCTTCAGTGTATCTATTATAGAATTCTCTACCTCTATCTGATCTCACGATCTTAATTTGTTTACCACATTGTTTCTCTACTTTCGCCTTAAATACCTTAAAGACATCTAACGCTTTATGCTTATTATGAAGCAAGTAGAGATACATGTAACGTGAGTAATCATCTATGAAAGAGATGAAGTATTTCTAACCACATAAGTCCATATCCGAACTACAAATATCCGTATGTATGATTTCTAATATTTATGTACTCCTCTTGGCACCTTTGCTTGTCTTGTTGGTCTACTTTCCCTTTATACAATCCATACAAGTATTACAATAAGTAAAATCTAAAGTATTGAGTACTCTATTATTTACCAATCACTTAATTCTTTCTATGGAGATATGTTCTAATCTCCGGTGCCACAACATAGAGGAATGTTCTTTCACAACACATCGTTTTATACCAGCGTTATCATGAACATGCATTGCATCATTATAGGCATTGTCTTGTAAATTAATTCGAAAAAGACCATCAGACAAAGTACCAATCCAACAATTTCAAATTTAAACGATAAACAGAAGTTTGAATCTGAAAAGTTAAAGGAGTAACCCAAAAGTACAAGTCTTGAAACTGAAATTAAGTTTCTAGAGAAACGAGGAACATAAAAAGTCTTTTCCAAATTCAAAACAAAGCCACTATTAAGAACTAGTTTATATGTCCCAATAGTTTTCACATGCAAACACATCTTGTTTCCTAAATAGATGTTTTGTTCACTTCCTACTAGTTTCCTGTGGTTTTGAAAACCTTGCAAGGAATTCGAAATGTGGATTCTAGATTCGGAATCAATGCACCAAGTGTTGTGACTCACATCAGCCATATTAGATTCATAATAAACACAAGAGATTGTATTATATTTTTTTCTCAAGCCCCTTTCCTTTTAAAGAAGAAACATTTGGATTCTTTCTTAATGTCAGCTTGGGGAGGTATTTTACATTTTTCCCTTATGCTTGCCATAGTCCTTATTCTTTCCTTATGTTGCCAAATGAGCATTTTCTTCCAATTTGATAATCAGTCTTTCTTTCTCTTGAGCACACATTGTCATGAGTTCATTAATTGACAATTTATTCTTATGTGTGTTGTAAGAGATCTGGAAAGGTGCATATGGCACAAACACGGTTGGACCGCTCCCATTGGTTATAAAAAGCTATCTCAGCTGCAGTGCTTGAATCAATAGGAGCAGGTGGTACGTCTTTCCTTATAGCATAGTCAATGTCCATCCACCCCAATTGAAGAAGAACTAACTTCTTCCAAATTTTATAGTTATCACTATTCAGTATGAGAACATCACATTTAAATTCAGAGAAATTCACAAGTTACAAAACTACATATCATATAATCATGCTTATGTCACAAAATTTAAGGCAAATATACATAAATCATGTTTTACCAATGTAAACATGTCATGAATATGAATCACATAACATAAAAACTGTTTGTGGGCTAAGTTTTTAATTTAAATATATTCATAATTATATTATGAAGAAACTACCATATTATATACCTTTTATTAATCCTTGTGGGTAAATTAAGAAAAATAATATGATATTTAATCCTAATTAATCATATTAATACAATGAAAATTCCTATGACATAAAATTCATCATATTAATATAATTAATTACAATTAATGTCCATTTCTAAATATGATCATGAGGCTCTTAATATATAATTTAATTAATTAAAGATGTTGTGGCTACTCTCTAATTAATTAAATATATGAATCATTGGACATTTAATTTCATGCATAAAATATTCATAAAAATGCATGAAATGACAAAATAGTAAATAAATGCATCAAGGGGGCAGAACAGTAAAATAAATCAGCCAAGGGTAGGATTGTAAAAATGTGAAAAGAAAGGGCAAAAGGGTAAATGAAGCCGAGGGGACGTCAGGCGTGTGCCAAGCACGCGCCTATATTCGTGGCAGGCGCATGGCCCGCACGCGCTCCATCAACTGCGCGGGCGTGTGCAACGCACGCACCTAGCAACTGCCGTGAGTGCGCGCATGGCGTGGCGTGTCACACCCCGAACCTCGAGCACATGCCCATCCCTCGGTGGTCAATAAAATTTGTGACGTCCCAGAACGCGTCACCGACCCATTCATTTTTATGCATATACGGAAGCAAATTACTAATCCCCTGATAATAATAAATATGGGATAGAAAACAGGACAACAGATTTCAAATCAACACATTACTAAAACCACAATTTGGTTTACAAACATAGGCCAACTCTAGGGTCTAAGTACAGGAAGTCTATATTCAAAAGAACTTTTGAGCCACCCATGCTCCTGACCCTTTCACCTCAAGCTCCGGGTTCTCCACCCTAGGGACCTGAAAATGTTATCACATAACAGGGTGAGACAATGTCTCAGCAAGTTCACCCGCTAAGACTAGGGGTGTCAATGGTCGGGTCAAGTTGGGTTTTGTGTTACTCGACCCGACCCGAAACACAATGGTCACACACTGTGACCCGACCCAAACCGACCCGCAACACATTAGATGGTCTAATGTGTTTCGGGTCGAGTCGGTTCAGGTCGAGTCGGGTTGTTGGGTTTCCTCTTTTTTTTTCTTTTCTGGGGTTGGTTAAATCCTTTTAAAAGCTCGAGAATTTGAGGCTGCAATTCTTGGTCACGAAGCTTCTCAATCTTTTTAGATGAAGTATAGTTTTTTTTTTTTTTTTTTTTATGCTAGAGGAACCGCTTTGGCCGACAGTCACCACGTAAATCCCTAGGTGACGCTAACCCAAGACCCACCACTAGGGCGCCACTCATAAATCACCTAATGGCCTGCCAGCCTCCCTACAACTTGCGTTGCAGGGGCTTCGAACTCCTGACCTTCCCTTCAAAGGTCAGGAGCCTACCCAACAGAGCCACTATAGCCGGTGGTTAGATGAAGTATAGTGTTAAACCTGAGGCAAGCATATGTAATGGTGACATGAAGAAAAGTCCCCATATTTCTGTTTAGCTTGACTAATCGATTTAAAGCAACTTTCTTCTGGGTGCTTGGAACCAATGCATCTGTCAAGGACTGTGAGGCTTTGTTAAATTCAACCAGCATAAACACATTGAAGCCTTTAGCACAACCATCTATTTTATTGATATTCCCACCATAAACCTGCAGACAATGGACATTGTTAAATTCAACCTGCATAGACACATTGAAGCCTTTAGCACAACCATCTATTTTATTGATATTCCCACCATAAACCTGCAGACAATGGACATATAAATAAATAAAATGACGTGAAACCTAAACCTAAGACAACATAAAAGGAGAAGTCCATGAATAACCTCGATTGTTTTTTTTTTTTTTTTTTTTGTATAAAGCTTCATAACCATGTTTGTCTAATTCAGGGGCGAAAAACTCCTTGAAATGATCACTTTGAACCTGGAAAAGAAAACATATCTGTTTTCAATGTACTAGACATGCCAAAAAGGGAGGACAAAACTAATTGTCGATCTCCATCGACGCACGAGGAGGAGGCCTAGTTAACATTCTGTTCTTCCAAACAAAGTAAATCTGATCAACATACATCCTCTTACTATAAACTTGGATGAACGATGGACCAAACTAATTGACTCCTAATGCAATGGACTCCTACCCCGTAAAAACAGGGATGATAAACTATGAAACCCTTGGGAACACAAAGCAAACAACAATCCCTCCAAACTAAAGCAGAAACTGAAAGTCTTGGTTCAGAAAATTCTTGTGGATGGATAAACGCTCTTCGATTGGTTTTACAGAGTTAAACACACGCATTGTCTCTTTAAGCTGTTGCAGAAGTGGCCATCATGAAGACAACAAAAACTTGGATGAACAGAACAAAGCACCAGGCAATTTAAAACTAAACTACGCACCTCACAATGTAATGAGAAATGCCCTTGTTTATATTGAAACAACAAGTAGTGTACATCAAGATGAAATCTAAGAAACAGAAGCCCACGTGAGAGAACATGGAGAGCAGACGATGATGCGCCTAATTTTTCTCATACGCACATTAGTCCGAAAGCCCTATCGTTCATTCAAGTTCAGCTTGACTTCTGAGAGAGAAAAGATGCTCTCTCAGAAGTCAAGCTGCCGAATCTCTTCTTTCTTGGCAAACACCAATTACACAAATCCGACGGCAACTCTCCGATTCTTGTTCAGCTTCCTAAATCCAACTCCACCGACGACTCACCCCATTTCCCGAAATCATCCAAAGCTAAAGAAGACGACGCAGAGAGACCCATCAATCATTTTAGCTATAAATTTCGGCGAAACAAGAACCGCCGCACTCGCTCAACATGAAAACCAGACAACTCGCAGAAACAAAACAAAAACGAAAACCCGGAAATCAAGAAGCAGCGGATCAAACCTATATAGAGCGTAATCGAGGACTATAGGGGAGAAGCGAACCTTGAAATTCCATTGGAAGCTGTATAGGAGCTCGGGGTTGAGAGCCGACTCGTCCTCCTCCTCGGCATTGCCGGCAACGATCGACAGATTCGGCGGCGGCTAGGGTTCCGGCGTTGAGACGAGGGGTGGCGACAGCAATGGCGAGGCGGAAACGCATCGACGGACGGCAACGACTGACTGATTCGGTGGTGGCTAGGGTTCCGGCAGTCGTGAGCAACGTCGGAGAAGAAGGCTGAGCCGAGAAAGATACGTGTTTACTGTTTAGTGTTTATGTTTGCTTATTTGGATTTGGGGGTTATTGTGTTTCGAGTCGCAACAATGTTCCAACTCTACCCGACCCTAAACATATATTGTTTGCTTGTTTTATATTTGTCTCTTAAACAATATCAAGACTTGAAACAAGTATAGTACTTGTTTCATGTTCGGGTCGTGTTCGGGTCAGGTCGGATCAGATCGAGTTTTTTTGACACCCCTACCTAAGACCCAATTAGGAAGAAAATATGCTCCAATGGCTACCTAAGCACAAGCACAAGCCAGAAGACTTACCTTTGCCTCCATTCCTTCCTGCAAGTCAGTACATTTCAACCACTCAACCAATCAATTTGACTCAAATCAAGTTATCAAATTAAATCGAGATATCGATCAATCGAATCAGTTGATTCTATGTCATTAAGACTGTCTCTCGATCAATCATTTTAATACTATCTATTAATCAATACTATCTATCAAGTCGTTTCCTTGAAACGATTGTAGCTCACCTAAGCTAATACAAATGAATGCTCACCTAAGCTAACAATGATAGATAGTATAGCTTACCAAAGCCGATATAGATAGATAGATAGTATAACTCACCGAAGCTGATATAGTTAGTACAACTTGCCTAAGCTGATTTATGCTCATCAAAGTTGATTCATAGATATTATACTCATCCACTACCCATTTCACCGTTTTCATAATACCCGGTAAAATAATCGTATGTGGGTACACGGTAGACCTTGGCAAAAAATATAATATCTTTATTTTATTAAATCCCGCTAATTATATAGTCGATAAAAATATTTTTGACATTGTAAACCGACGCTCGGTAATTTTATAATTAATTACCGAAATTAATAAATTTTGGGATAAATACCCAAAATTACAAATCACACTTGATTTGCACGATCCAGCACTCAATTAAATAAACCAATCACACCATTGCAATTAACATAAAATTTCAGTCACCGGCTATCTCGGTCTAATTTATGGAAAATATTAATTAATTAAATAATTACAAAAATTAATTAATAAATACCAATAAATAGCAAAAATGCACGCTTAGGCCGGAAAAGCCTAATTAAAAGCCAAGACGGGCCCGAAAAATTTCTGAACGTGTCTAGATAAATACTACAGCTTATCTACTTGCTAATTGCACTACTTTAACCACCTAACATGCAATAACGATTAATCAAATTGCTAATCTATTCTAACTAATCACATAATACATGCTTAACTTAAACTAATCAACCGTTAAGCATAATTAACTTTCCTAAGTAGGGATTAGTGAGTAAACTCACTGGATTAATGCGAAGGTCCATAGCGATGGCGACGCAACGACGGCCGATAAACTCCAAAGTGGCGACACCAACGGGAGCTCGGGCCGGGCCAAAATCGGCCCCGCAAAGCTCACGGTTGAGCTAGGTTTCTGCTTCAATGCTACTGGCCTTACTGTTTCAATGGAGATGGGCCGTCATGCGGCTAAATGGAGCGGCCCATGAAGAAAACGAGCGAGAGATCAAGGGACAGGAGCTGCTGGCGGCTGACTTCAATGGTGTTTAGGCTTTGAGAGTGGAGGACACGGGCTGGACATGCACGAGCTGCTCGGCCAAGCGGAGAAGAAGACTGAAGCGGAGTTGGTAGATTCGGTGGGGAGATGGGCATTGGTAGAGTCAACCTTGGCTTTGTTGGTTGATTGAAGGGGAATGGACGTCGGGCAAGTGGCAACTAAGTGTGGATGGGTGGAGATGGGCTATCGGTTTGGGGGCGCTAGAGCACGAAGAGAAGGGAGCGGCGTCTTCAACTTAACAAACGAAACAAAAGAAAATGTAGAAAAATGAAAGAGAAGGGATGAGGGAGGGGGATGTCGGCCAAGGGGTGTGCAAGAGAGAGGGAGAGAGAGAAAGGGGATAAGAACGAATTCAAAAGTCAAAGAAAGAAAAGCAAAAGGAGACCAGCTGCAGGGGTTATCAGATGGGGGGGAAGGACGCGCGCGCGCGCGAGCGAGAGAGAGAGAGAGAAATAGAGAGAAACGTGCGAATGGAAGGGGGTCCGGTGAAGGGGAGGAAGAAAAATAATTAAAACACAAATATTTTTAGCTCAACCTCACACAACATTATCAATTGGTCATCCAAGGCCAATTTCCACACCAACTTGTCCCAATTGAAGTCCAAATAAAGATCAAAATGTGACAGTCCCTCAAGCCTACGAATTTCCCTCAATTTTGAATTATATTTCCTTTTACCCCAGAATCGATTTCGTAACAAATCTCTTCGATTGATGTCCAATTTTGTTGAAGAAAAAGCCCACGAAATTTCCTTTCATCAAATAGCTCACACATGACACCAAAAATCCCTTTAATTTTGCTAATCCAAATTTTCGTTCGTTTTCCGAATCATCTAAATTGATTTTTCGTAAAAATCCTGAACTCGCCGAAAATTCCTCGAAAGATGAGTCGACGTTTCTAAAATAACTCATGACATGACCGAACTTTCAATTTCTGAAATCAAGTTCAAATTCGCAGTTAATTTCAGCCGCACCCAATTTTAGCGTAACCTAACCTACCGGATAGCTTTTAGGAATTTTTGGTGCAATTGACCCGTGATCGATTTTCTTCGAGCCACACATACCTTTTCGACACGTTGGTGGCTCTTGGTTGTCGTAAAAATCTCAAGATTTCAAATACGGACATAGGGCGTCAAAACAACAGAAAAATCGGTTTAGTGTCGATTGACGAGAATTTTGCAAATTAGTGGAATCACCCACATTTAGCCACACATCTCAGTCAAACCGACCTATCTTTGATTTCTGATCAATTTTTAACTATGCTGTAATGACCCTTGCTGATTAGCACGGTTGAGCAGTCGATTCTTAGTCGAATTCTCAAGTCTATTACATTTATATTCCTTAATGGCTTCACCTGATAGGTTAGTTATCTCGCAAGTAACCATCTCAGAGAAAAGCACTATAGTTGTGTTGATGAAAGGCCTGACTCATTCAATTGAAAACAGAACTGAATTTTCAGGATATCACATGGCATGTGGGTTTCACTAGCTTGTAACTGCAGCACGTGCGTGAAGCCTATGTACCTTCTCCCTCGCACACAAAACCGTTTTCTTTGTCATTTTTTGCCGTTCCGCCGTGGTTTCACTGCCGTTTCTTCTCCGACAACCCATCTTTGACACAACTAAATAATGGGTTTTGGAGAGTATGCCGGCACGACCACATGGGTCCAAGTTTCGGTGAAAATGAGCAAGAAATTGGCCCCAAATCAAACGAAAATTTCCCAAAACACAAATCCTCAACCACTGCAACTTTCGCCGCCCGATTAGCCTCCGACAAACACCGATATATTGAAAAAAAAACTCATGGCTAATGCTCCTCATGGCAGTGCGACCGTACGGGTCTGAATCCGAGGGATGGGTCGCCGGAATTTCTCCGGAATCGACAAGTCTCTTTCTTGGCCTTAAAATTCCAAATTACTGTTCATCTTCAAAAATGCCCAAAAATACACCATAAATTCGACAAAAACAAGGTAGAGGCACTAAACATGGCTTTGATACCAAATGTAAGACATAAAAATCAAATGTGGAAGCTAGGATCGATTATAGACAAACCTCTAGCCATTGTTTGTACTCATGTTCGTCCGAAAATCCTAAAAATTCAGAGAAATATCGAGCACACACTACTAACCCAATTCCCTCAATATACTGACGGTGTATTCCAAAAGAGAGGGTTTGTGTTAGACCTTGGGATTACCCGTTAGAATGAACGATCGTTCCTTTTATACACCATCTCCCATTAAGACGGTTACCAAATGGGTGGTTGTCACGAAAATGTACGAAATGTGAAAAACTATATGTCAAATAACCGCCACTTTAAAGAGAAAATGTGGGTCTGAAAATGTGGGATCACAAATATAAATAACATCTCTAGCAATCATCACCATGATAAGAACCATCAGGCGAAGGGGAGATGAAGAAGAAGCCATCGATGGAGAGAGAGAGAGAGAGAGAGAGAGAGAGAGAATTGGGTGTGACAGATTCGCATAATGCACGGGGTAGATCTAAGGTGAGCAAATTGAAGAGCCCGAGTGAAGCGAAGAAAGTGCAGAGTCGAGTGGAGAGCAAGTGGAGTGAAGAAGCGATGTTTTCATAGATCTAGGGTTGTAATTTTCATAAGGGGGAAAATTGGAATTTTAGTAAGGTTTTGAGGGCACAATGGGCAACTAACTAATTTTCATTAACTTTGTCCTTCAGCATTTCGAAAATGCTAAAAGCTCAAAGCAGGTCTACTTTTAGCATTAGCAATGCTAGTTTTCACTTGAAAGTTACTTGGGAATAAATACCAAACATTGCAACATTTTCCCAAAAAGCTTTAGAGGCCGAAAACCCTATGGGAAAGTTGTGTAAGGGCTAGTATAAACACCTAGAGAGGGGTGAATAAGTGTTTAAAACAGATTTTGCGAATTATAGTAAAAAATACTTTGATTTTTAAACTAAGTCTAATTGACTATAGATTTTGCAGAAGGATTCAGACTTTAACAACTATCTCAAGGCACAGAAGTATATCGTAGCAAATAAAGTAAAGAAGTTCAGGGAAGAGAAAAATAAAGACAAGATTTATAGTGGTTCGGCTTAGATCAAGCCTACATCTACTCTCCCATTCTAACAGCCTTCTGGCTGGATTCCACTATGAATAGAAAAAGAATGTTACAGCTCTATGATCTCGACTTTTCAGTGAGATGATTCTACTGCTCTCACAAAGTCACTCTCTAGAGTTTCTCTCTTTCGAATGCAAGTTTAAGCACTAAATGATTAAGAACAAGTGATTCGGAAGCTTCAAACTTTGGAATTCTTCTTCGACACACATCTTCGAATGCCTTGAAAAAACCTCCTTAAATACTCCTCTATGCTTTTTCGACCGTTGGTACTTTCCAAATGAATTCTTCCAATCTACCTATTAGACAGAATCAATCAAGTAGATCTCAAGCCGTTTGAAGATTGAGATAAAAAGTCCGTCAATCCTGTTCACCCATACAATCAGAATCTTGGTTTCCATAAGTAGATTCTTTCCAAATAAGCTTGCCTTCCAAAATGATTTGATGTTTCCAAATTGATTCTAATAAAGATAACCAATATGGTATGTGATATTTCTAACTAGAAAGCCCGATATATCTTGTGCGTATTGAAACCTTGAAGGAAGAAAAAATTATGAGTCTGATTAAGTCTTCATTCTTGTTTTCAATCTAGAACTTATCAAAGTAGGCAGACTTATGATGTGAGATAGACTTTGACACTGAAGTCTGGCATTCTTTAGAATAGAACTTAAATAAGTTTTGTCAGCTTCAAAACATCATAAGAGTTTTCTCCAACAATTTCCCCCTTTTTTATGGTAACAAAACTTTCTTGCGGATTTGAAACTTATATCTTGCAAAACAACACTTTAGCAGTACATGATAACTTATAAAAACATATTGTTATATATTTGGGTAACATCGATTTTGCAACCACAGAAAATACATTAATCTTGACAAAAATTCAATCCAATCCAAATCTATAAACACAACCACAAAAAGTTAAGTGAGTTGACTGTGAGTTGACTACATAATGTAAATGTTTAACACAACTAGTTCAAAAAAATTAAATCAAGTTAATTGCGAGTTGACTGCAGAATGTAAATGTTCAACACAACCAGTTCAAACAAGTTAAATCAAGTTAAATCTGCTTTCATTCTCCTCCTTTTTGTCAACATCAAAAAGAAAGAGAAAGTCAAAATAGAAAGATAGAATTAAAAGATAAATGCAATCGGGGTTGTGTAGGAACTCAAACGAGTCGGAAATCCCTTAGCGACTGCATTGCCTCCTCAAGCTTCTCTCGGTACCGATGATAGACATTCTCGACCTTGGTTACAATCGTTGAAGCTTGTTGATTCAAAGTCTGAACTTGAGTGTCTAGAGACTGTACCTTGCCAGTGAGAAAATCTGAAGTAGATCTCAAGGCAGTGTGTAGCTTCTAAATCTCAACATCCATTGCATATTGTTGAGCTTTAACCTTTAAAAGGATACTATCCTTGGATAGTTTGGATCAAGTTATGTTTGAGCACTAACTTCAGTGAAGTGAGTCTGTGGAGTATTGAGAGATGAGGGAACATCAACTTGATC
The DNA here is from genome assembly GCA_014182575.1 of Eucalyptus decipiens. Lineage (NCBI taxonomy): Eukaryota > Viridiplantae > Streptophyta > Magnoliopsida > Myrtales > Myrtaceae > Eucalyptus > Eucalyptus decipiens. Next base: position 41,056,413 of record CM024617.1, read on the forward strand.
GAGGCAGTTTGTTTTGCACCCTGACTTGGAGTAGACTCCTCAACCTCAGTTTCAGGGAATTGAGATGCAAAAACATCTTCAGCATCTGCAGAAGATCTACTTATACCATCATTCGCATTAGGTGGAGAAGAAGTCATTGTTTTCTCATGAGCTCCCCATGTTTTTGTGCCTACAGGTGAAGAAGAAATTTCTTCTTCTTGTACCTTTTCTTTTTCAGAACGAGAGTAATGTTCTGTCTCAGTTCATGCTCCTTCAGGGTCATCCCTGGTTGCTTCAGAATCCTTTGATAATGTTATTGTAACAGTCTCTCCATCAGAGTCATTGTTATCATCATTTTTCACCCTTCTCTTCAGAATCACCTTCTTCTTCTTTATCTTCATCTTCTTCATCTTCTGCTCTTGCTTCTTCTTCTTCTTCTTCTTCTTCTTCTTCTTCTTCTTCTTCTTCTTCTTCTTCTTCTTCTTCATTCTTCATCTTCTGCTCTTGTTTCTTCTTGTTTCTTCTTCTTCTTCTTCTTCTTCTTCTTCTTCTTCTTCTTCTTCTTCTTCTTCTTCTTTATCTTCATCTTCTTCATCTTCTGCTCTTGCTTCTTCTTCTTCTTCTTCTTCTTCTTCTTCTTTATCTTCATATTCTTCCTCTTCTGCTCTTGCTTCTTCTTCTTCTTCTTTATCTTCATCTTCTTCATCTTCTGCTCTTGCTTCTTCTTCTTCTTCTTCGCTTCTTCTTCCTCTTTTTCGTCTTCTCTTTCTCCTCCTTCTCTTTCCTTTGAATTCTCAAGAGCAGCAAAGCCTTAAAGATTTCTTAAGGCAATGGCAGAAATGGTTAGATCATCTTCATCCTCTTCATCTTGTAGGATAAATGATCTCCTTTTCTTTCTAGTTTCTTACACAACTTTCTTGCCTTTGCACTTTCTTGTAGCAGCAAATCCTTCCTTGATTCTACTCAAGGATTCCTTCTTCAAAAGCTCAATGGTCTTGGATAGATCCTTCAGTCTCATTTTGGAGATCATCTTCATACCTATCTCCATAGAAGTGATAGTTCTTGAGCAGAGTTGAGGGTGAAACTGGATTTGAAAATGACGGAATAATCTTGTAACCAAGCAAAGTAAGGCCATTGGCCTTTCTCTTTCATGACAGTCCTGTACATATGCAACAAGATAGTATAAGGAAGTGAGAAATGAATCCCATTTTAGATTGTCCACATGATTCTTGACTCAAATCTGGAGACATCAATTTTGTTGGAGAATACCCTTTGATGTTTTGAAGCTAACAAAACTTATCTACATTCTATTCTGAAAATTTCCAGACTTCGGTGTCAAAGTATGAAGAGTGCCAGACTTTTGTGTCAAAGTCTATTCTACATCAGAAGTTTGTCCACTCTGACGAATTCCAGACTTAACGCAAGTGAAGAATGAAGATTTATCCAGATGAGGAATTATCTCTCTTTCTTCAAGGGTTCGGTTCGTATGTCTTTCTGGTTGGAAATATCACCTACGAGATTGGTTATCTTTATTGGAATCAATTTGGATACACCAAATCTTTTTGGAAGGCAAATAAATTTGAAAAGAATCTACTTATGAAAGCCAAGATTCTGATTGTATGGGTGAACACGATTGGCTGGCTTTCATCACAATCTTCAAATGGCTCGAGATCTCCTTAATTGATTATGTCCAATAGGTTGATTGGAAGAATTCATTTGGAAAGTGCCAACGGTCGAGAATGCATGAAAGAGTATTTAAGGAGGACTCTCAAGTCAGTGCCAACGGTCAAGAATGCATGAAAGAGTATTTAAGGAGGACTCTCAAGTCATTCAATAGAGTGCGTGAAAGAGAAATTTCAAAGTTTGAAACTTCTCATTTTCTTGTTATTTGTTACACTAAGCTCAAAGTTGTACTCAAAAGAGAGAAAGATTTATAATGTGACTTCATGAGAGAGTAGTAGAGACTCTTCAATGTGAAGTCAAGATCGCAAGATTGTAAATTTTCTTTTGATTCATAGTGGAATCCAGTCAAAAGGCTATCAGCGTGAGAGAGTGGGTGTAGGCTTGATCTAAGTTGAACCACTATAAATTATGTGTGCTTATTCTCTTTCTTGAACCCCTTTATTTTGTTCGTAGTTCTATTTAACTGCTAAAGTCTGAACTCGCTCAAAGTATGTTGTTCTTCAAACTTAGTTTCAAAAGAATAATATTTCTAATGTTCTTTGCGAAATTTTTTCTTCACACCTATTCACCCCCTATAGGTGTTCATACTAGCACTTTCAATTGCTATCAGAGCCTGTGTGCTTAATTATTGAGGTGTTTTACTTCTAAGCTAAAGATCTTCTATGGCTAGTATTTTGGCTCCAAGATTGGTTGAAGGTCAGAGCAACACCAGACCTCCTTACTTCGATGGAAATGAGTACAATGTATGGAAGAACATGATGAAGGCTTTTATCAGATCAAGAGATCCCCTTGAGTGGGATGTTGTTGAAAAATGGATTGATCCTAAAACAACATCAACCTCAAACAGAGGAAAAGAAGTTGTTGATGCTAACGAGACAACACAAGCTAAAATTACCAAGAGACAAGCTCTTGACGCTAAAATTATCTACTCTTTACATTGTGTCTTATCTCCCACTAAATATAACCGAATTTCTTCTTGTGAAATAGCAAAAGAAGTTTAGAAAAATTACGTGTTACCTACAAAGGGACTGACCGTGTGAAGGAAACCAAAATAAACATTTTACTTGGACAAAATGAAGCCTTCCGAATGAAGCCTGGAGAATCCATTATTGATATGTTTAGTTGCTTTACAAAGATTGTAAGTGGCCTAGTGTGTCAAGGTCAGCCAATTTCAGGACCAATGAAAGTCAATAAACTACTCCATGGGCTTTCAAAAGATTGGAATCATGTGAAGACTTCAATTAGAGAAACTCAAAGAATCATGCCTCTATCAGTTGATGAACTGATAGGCAAGCTTCTGTCATACGAAGTGGAGCAGATAAATGATAAAGAATATCCTAAAGGTAAGAAATCAATTGATTTAAGGTCTAACATTGATTCTGATTATATAGATTTAATTGATGATATGGACGATGAGGAGCTGGCGCTTATGATCAAGAAATTCAGAAAGCTTAAGAGAAAGAGAAGAAGATTCAACTAGAAGAAGCAGAGCATGCAGAATTTCTAGAAGAGACCAACAGAGGACGACAAAACCAGCAAAGATGTGATATGCTTCGAATGCAAGAAAAATGGGCATATCAGACCAAACTATCCACTGTTGAAGAAGAAGAAAGGAAAAACTGAGAAATACAAAAATGCTCTCAAAGATGAAATGTGGAGTGACACCGAGTGTGAGGAAAGCGAAGAAGAATATGCCAACATATGTCTGATAGCTTATTCCGACTCAGACTTAGAATAAAAAACAAACTCTTATTTAGATTCAGACAAAGAAATTGAGGTCACTATTAAAAGAATGATCAAATGGTATTTGGGTAGTGGCTGTTTGAGACATATGACAGGAGACTCAAGTTACTTCATAAAGCTTGTTAGACTAAATGGTGGAAAAGAGTCATTTGGAGGAAATAGCAAAGGAAAAATTGTAGGATATGGAACTATGAAGATTAGAAGCCTGACTATGAACAATATTTCCTTGGTGGAAGGTTTGAATTATAATTTGCTGAGCATAAGTCAACTTTGCGATACCGGTTTGAAAATAAACTTCCAAGAAGGCATTTATTCTGGAATGAGTCAAGACTTCTCTCAGTCTTTTACTAGTCGAAGGCATGGTAACATATATCTTCTGGATGTAAACCCATAAAGTTCTCAGTGTCTTATTTCTATTCAAGATGAAGCAAATCTATGGCATCGGAAGCTTGGTCATGTTAATATGAAACAGATTGCCAAGATTTCTTTTAAGAAACTTGTTCGAGGACTTCCTAATCTGGCTTACCAGAAGAATGAGTTATGCACTCCCTTTGTCTTGGGAAAACAAGTTAGAAGTTCCTTTAAACCTGTGAATCAAGTCTTTATTGTTGACACCTAATTTTGGAAGAATAAAATTGCATTTTGAACAAATAAAAAGAAAATAAACGAAAATGGGAGAAATTGATTTGATTGAATTATGCAAGGAAATATGGAATTCTGATAGATGTCCGGATTTTGTTAATTAGCAACAATTTTGAAATCAAGTGAAAAATGGGCAAGAATTGAGCTGATTGCCAAATCATACATATTTGATTTAATGTGACATGAAATGGTAACTCGGGAAATGCCATGTAAAGAGATCGTTTCGAATCACTATAAAAAAGAGGCTCATTTTTCATGACTGAGGAGCACGGACGATCTCGAGAATTCTCCGATTGGTTTATTGGATGGTGCAATCCTCTTGACGACATCCCACATTCATCATGCGTCACGGATATTGATGACAAGCATAAAGCTAAGTCGAGCTTCCTTTTTTTTAAGTTTGATTGTGCGCGATTCCAATTTGCTATTCGAACTAAGGTGTTTTATTTTTGTTTCTTGCCTAGACTAAACTCCTACATCTCCAACGATAATTCCAGCAGTGAGACATCGGAGTGGCCAGTGTACCCAAGCACCGATTGCCATCCAGTGATTTCAGTGTGCTAAAACCGGGTTGTTTCTTTCCCTATTAAAGTTGTTCATTCCATATTTTTGGTATTGACTTTGTTTTGTTCTAAAGTTGTGGTCGCAGGCAATTCAATGCTGAACAGAAGGCCACACAATTGAGAATATACAGCCACAAATTCGTAAAATAAGAAATCACGTAAGAGAGAGGGAGAGATCTCTCCATGCCGCGCCCTCTCCGCGACTAGATCGGTGGTCGCACCTCCGATGCGATTGCCTCTCACCACTTCTAGCAACTTCACAACGGTAGCAGCCGGTCGCGGCTTCACATTGTCCCCTTGGGTCTCGCCGTGTGCTCCAACGGTAGCCGTGACGGGTCTTTGCTACTGCTCTCTATCGCTCGCATCTCCAACTGGCAAGCACCGTCATAGTGTCATCGATAAGTTGACTCATCCAAGTTAAAAGTTGAAGACCAGGATAAAAAATAAAAAATAAAAAAACAAAGAGGAAGGTGGCTCTTGGAGATCTGCCAATCGAGGACATGCTTGTCACCTCTCTTCATGACCAGCTGTTCAATCCGAGTCTTCGCAATAGCTGGTCATCATCTCTATCCTTGGATGCGAACTTGCTCGACCGTGACTATCCTTGGCGTGTCGCCTTTGCTGCCCCCGCCATGTTCAAATAGCCCGTGACGACCCGTTGCTGCTTTGATCTCGTGCCATGCCCAACGACGAGTTGCTGTCCATTCGAGCCGTAAAGCCACCATTCCCATTCACATCCGAACCAAGTCGATCCCAAAGTTCTTATTTTTGTAGGTTCGTTGACCGTGAGCCCACAGTCATCCTTTACCAAGAGATCCCACCATCACCCACGACGCACCATTATCAATCTGATGTCAACTGGGTGAGACTCAGTGAGGATTGCGAAACATGGAGATCAAGAGCTAAAGAAAAGAACACAAATCCTTCGGAAAATCGTGCACGATCCACGCTGGAACAAACGCAACAAGCGGCCTTCTCTACAGCTCAAGAAATTTCTGCTTTGCAAGTTTCCTTAAAACCCCACCGAGCTCACTCCCTACCGTGACGATTCTTACATGAAGCGTCGTCCCCGTTCGCCGTCGAAAAAACTGGTCGCAATCTTGGTCCAATTGCACTTGGTCCAAATTTGGGAAGAATATCATCAAATTAGGTAAGATGCACATCTCTCGTATATTTGGATATTTTATTGCTTTAATATATGTCTATTTATATCTAGTTTCATATCCGTGAGTGATAGACATAACTTTCAATTAGGATTTACTCCTAATTCGCAACCGCACTATGATTTTTTATTCCATCTATAAGGCTTTAGATGAAATAATTAATCAAGCGGGAATAAAAATGATATTTTGATCTTTAAGGCTTAAGATCAATTTATCAATTTTATTAGCGAGATATTATCCTTTGATCTAAACGATGTATGATATCTTTAGTGATTTTGAATGGTCTGTCTTGTCTTGATTGCTTTATCTTGAAATATGTTTGGGTTAGAATATTGCATGATTTAGGGTTATTTGCATGTTCAATTAAGCATTTTGTTTATCATGAATTTTCAAAATGAAAAATGAATCTAGGATGTTAGATTTTTGTTTCATTAGTTTAAATTGCATGTTTAATTATTTGACATTTTAAATTAATTAAAAAACAAAAAAAATCATCATGCATATGTCATGTAGAATTAGGGCATCTTTTGTATGTCATTGCATATTAGGGTTAAATTGCACTTAGTTTAATTTTAGATAATATTTTTCTTAATTTATTATAAGTTAAGGAATTTTTTAGATATACTGCATTTAAGGATCATTTAGGTTAAGATAATGTTTTAGTTTAAATTAGGATTTGGCTCAACCTAATTCCTAATATAAATTAAATAGGATCTTAATTTAATTAGGTAATTTTCACATTTCACCAAATTTCGAATTTCATGAAAAATACAAAAAAATGCCATAGGTTAAATTAATTTTATTATTTGATAAAAATGCATTCTTTTAGGAAAAGAAAAAAATGTCATATGCACGTCATTAGGGTTAGAACCATTGAGATGCATGTCATTTAATATTTTTGCTAGGCCCATTTAATTGGAAATTACATGTCATTAGAATTAGGTCATTTAGTTAATATTGCATTGCATGTTGCATGAGTTTCATTAATTAAGTAAAAACAAAAAAAAAAAGAAATTTCGTGTTAATTAGAAATCATATCTAGGGTTAATGATGTGAATTCTGATCCAACAACGTAGATGCTTTCGTTGCTATGAGGTAAGTCCTGCAATTTATTCATTGCTTTTTCTTGGGTGTTAAATTGGTGGTTTGCGCACCCGCATGATCGCATCACATGTTAGGGAATTAGATTTAAAATCAATTCAAGCTGCCTGTAAAATTTAAAAAAAAAAAAAAAAAAAACAGTCTTCAAAATAAAAGAATGGTACCGAGAGGGCATTAGAGAAATCTAGTGTAACCAAGTCCCCATATCCATAATCTCTGGTTCGTAGGAGTAAAGTGAAACTCCCGTTACTTTACTTGGGTTTCTAATCGATCTACCAAAAATAGATTAGTGGCGACTCCTGATAAAAAATCAATTGCATGTTAAGAACATGAACCTAAGTTGCAAATTGGTATGGGCTTGGGAGAGCCCGAGTTAGGTCTAGGCTTAACAATCCATTAGCCAAACCCTAGGTGGTCCACACTCGAAAATTTGGTCGCGACATTTATCAATCAAGCTTTGCAGCTTCTTCATATGGACCTTTTTGGACCAACCAAAACTCAGAATATTAGTGGATAGAAATATTGCCTAGTAATCATGTATGATTACTCTCGCTTCACTTGGGTATACTTTCTGGCAAGTAAGTGTGAAACCTTCTCTTATTTCTCGAAGTTTGCAAAGAAGGTTCCGAATGAAAAAGGTTATGCTATTTCAAGCATACGAACTGACCATGGAGGTGAGTTTGAAAATCAGGACTTTGCGAGGTTCTGTGATGAATCTGGTTTTCAGCATGTTTTCTCTTCTCCATACACTCCAGAACAAAATGGGGTTATAAAAAGAAAAAACAGATCCTTACAAGAGATGGCCAGAACTCTCTTGATAAAGAGCAAGATATCCTCTCGATTTTGGGCAAAAGTAGTCTCCACTACTTGCGATATTATCAACAAAGTATTCTTAAGGCCTATCCTAGAGAAAACTCCTTAAGAAGTATATAAAGGAAAAGAAGCCTATTATTTCGTACTTTTATATCTTTGGCTGTAAATGTTTTAATATGAAGAATGCAAATGATTGATCTGGAAAATTCGAGGAGAAATCAGACAAAGGAATCTTCCTGGGCTATTCTACTTCAAGTAAAGCCTACAGGGTTTTTAACAAGAAGACACAATCCGTGGAAAAATCTATGAACGTCAAGTTCAGGATTATGTGCAGATTCTACCACATCAAACTCAACTTGAAGAGTCTAAACCCGTTCTAGACTTTACAAAGTCTACTTCCCGCAAAGAGGTTCAGACTTCTGGAGAATAGCAATAATTAGAACGAGAAGATTCAAATAAAGCAGAGGATCAACAGACTTTCAGACCAAACAGCAATTGGAAGCACAAGTTAAGTCATCCCAAAGAACTTATCATTGGCAACATTGATGAAGGAATTCGCACCAGATCCAAAAGAAGAGAAGAGTTTGGTGCTCTAGCACTTGTTTCTGAGATAGAACCAAAAGATGTAGAAGAAGCCTTATTTGATGAAAGCTGGATAGAAGCTATGTAGGAAGAACTCAGACAATTCAACATCAATGATGTATGGGAGCTTATTCCAAAACCCAAAGGCAAATCCGTGATTGGAATGAAGTGGGTTTTTAGGAACAAAATGGATGAGAAAAGAAAAGTGATTAGAAAGAAAGCAAAACTCGTGGCGAAATGATATACACAGGAAAAAGGGATAAACTATGCAGGAAGAACTCAAACAATTCAAACAAAGCGAGGTTAAAAGCAATTAGATTATTACTTGCTTTCGCTTATTTGAAAAATTTTAGGTTATTCCAAATGGATGTCAAAAGTGCATTCCCGAATGGATTCATACAAGAAGAAGTCTACATGGAACAATCATCTGGATTTGAAGATCCAAAAAGATTGATTTGATTGATTCAATCTATTTGGCCTTGAAGACAAGAACTTTCTATACGACTTAGTCTTTGTCACTCAACGGCTACCAAATCTTCTAGATTGAAAAAGGTCTTGTATGGACTAAAGCAAGCACCTCGAGCCTAGTATGAAAGGTTGAGTAAGTTTCTAACTCATAATGGTTTTAAAAAGGGAAAGGTTGATACTACTTTGTTTATAAAGAGAGGAGGAAAAGATTTTCTACTAGTACAAATTTATGTAGATGATATTATATTTGGTTCTCCTAACGAAAGTCTCCCGCTAGTAAACTTCTTGCTCGGCAATTATGAATCCTTCAAGATGAAGCAAGGAGAGTCGATTGGAGATATGTTCGATCGTTTTACTGAAATTGTAAACGGTTTGGCATATCAAAGTCATCCAATTTCTCCCCAAATGAAGGTCAACAAACTCTTGCGAGGTCTCTCAAAAGAATGGAACCATGTCAAGACCTCAATCCGGGAGACTCAGAGGATTATGCCACTCTCTGTTGATGAATTGATTGGCACTCTTCAATCCTATGAAGTGGAACAACTTAATGACAAAGATCCCGAAGGTAAAAAGTCCATTGCTTTAATATCTAATGCTGTTTTTGATGAAACAGACTCAGAAAATGACATGGACGACGAAGAACTTGCTTTTATGATTGAGAAAATCAAAAAGTTGAGTAGAAAAGGAAGGAAATTCGATGGAAGAAGTCAATACAAGCATAATGGCCATAAAAGAATCATGAAAGAATATGACGAGCAAGGAAATCTATGCTTGATAATAAATTTTCAAGATCTATGCAAGATGAATTCAAGATGAGCATGATGTGAATTCAAGATGAGCATGATGGGTGAATTAACTTTCTTTTTGGGATTGCAAGTTAGACAATTAAAGAAACGTATATTCATTCACCAAGAGAAATATGCAAAAGATCTCATCAAGAAATTTGGGTTGGAGAATTGCAAGAAGACAAAGACACCAATGTCGAGCTCTTCGAAACTGGATAAGAATAAAGGAGGGAAGAAAGTAGATCAGAAGCTATACAGAAGCATGATCGGTTCTCTTCTTTATCTTACTGCTTCTAGACCTGATATTTTATTCATTGTTTGCATATGTGCTAGATTTCAGTCTTATCCCAGAGAATCTCATTTAAGTGCTGCAAAACGCATCATTAAATATGTTGCGACTTCTCCAAAGCTAGGTCTATGGTATCCAAAAGAATGAGACTTTACTCTTCTTGGATATTTTATTCATTGTTTGCATATGTGCTAGATTTCACACCATTTTTAAATATGTTGCGACTTCTCCAAAGTTGTAAAGTCGATAGAAAGAGCACATCTGGCACTTGTCAACTACTGAAAAATATGCTGGTATCTTGGTTCTCAAGAAAGTAAAGTATTGTAGCACTATCAACAGTAAAAGTAGAGTATGTTGCTCTTGGGAGCTGTTGTTCTCAAATTCTATGGATAAGACAATAACTGAGAGACTTTGGAATTGAAGAATTATGTATCGAGATCAGATGCAACAACACCAGTACTATTAATCTCACAAAGAACCCAATTCTTCATTTGAGGGCAAAGTATATAAAGATTCGACATCACTTTATAAGAGATCATGTCCAAAATGGGGGAGATTGTGATCCAGTTTATTGATTTGAAGAATCAGCTGGCAGACAATTTTACAAAGCCTCTACGCACCAAATTGAATATTATATCTCCAATCATTTAAAGTCTGAAGTTGGTCAGACTCAGGATGTCTAGAAGCTACTTTAGTATGAGAATGTCTCGAATCCAGGTATTTTAATTTTTGGTATGAAAAGGTATGATTATCTAAATCATCGCTTGCCTAATTTATTTTTTAGAAATAATAATTTCTTTGATAATTTTCGGTTTTAAAATTTTTGGAAGTTACCTTTTTGAAAATTGTTTTGAAAAGGCATTTTATTGTGACGCTTCAAATACCCCCTTTCAGTTTCTTTATATACCATCGAGTATTTCCTCAGAACATATCATTTCAAAACCTTAGAATACAGACTCTCTTCTCCGACTTTTACTCTCAAGATTTCTCTACAAATTTCATCTTTTCTACACTCAAACTCATCTTCAAAATCCTCCAAGTCTGCAAACATGTCTTACCAAAGGAAATCCTCTCGGATTGCAAGTAAATGGCCTTAGAATGTGCCAGAAGAACAAACACATTTCGATCTCACTAAGGAAGATCCACAAAAATCTCCACAGAAGTCTCCATAGAACCCTCTGCGCCAACCTCTAGAAGAGGAAGTCGAGCAAGACACAGTACCTCTCGGGACTTTAACCCCCCAGGTTCTTTATAAACATTATGGTTATCTGAAAATGGGTGGTATGCCAATGTCTTTTATTACTGATTTTCTAAGAGGACACGAGCATAAGAACGAAACATTTTTTTTTTAGAACTATGGAACACTTAGGAATAGCGCCGAAAGGATCGACAGACAAAGCTTTTCTTAACTTTCCTTCTGACCCTAGGTTCAGTGCTAAGCATCCTGAAAACAAGGATGGTGATGAAATGATGTTTTCGAATTTTCAACCCAAAATGGGTGTGGATGCTAATGAACCAGGTGATAGAACGAAACTCTTTCGTTCTAAGGAGCATAAAAGGGTTTACACCCAAATGCTAAAGAGAGGGGTGATGAACCCTCGCACTGTCGATTTTGATTTCTTGGACTCAATCGAGGTGAACTTTAGGGAAAAGTTGGCTTTCCTTCAACTCGAGAATTTCCGTTCTGAGACAGCTGTTGCATATCCAAAGTTGACTGCATTTTTCTACTCGAATGTATCTTTTCTTGACTAGAATTGAATCTAGTTTACTGTGGGTGATAAAGACTATGTGGTGAATATTGACACATTGGCAGACATTCTTATTGTGGAAATGAGTGTTTTTCAACCAATAAGTGTCTCAGTTGGTCAAGCAATGAGATTTCTTGTCAATGACAAATTACCAAAATGAGGCATCACATATTCTAGACTGCCAGCCTCTAATGTTCTGCTGCATAAGATTGTCATTAACTGCATCAGATCGAAGGCTGCATCAAAAACAGATGTTTCCAAATTCGAAGCAAGACTGATTTTGCTATCTACAATGGGATGAGATTTTCACTCCCTCATACTATCCTGATGCACGTGTACAAGATAGTTATGAAGGACGAAGGACAATTTCCTTATTCAACGCTAGTTACAAAGTTGTTTAGACAATTTCAGATCCAATTTCCCACCTCACTTTGCTCTCGAACTATTGCTCCTATGGTAATAGGACTGAAGATGATTTCAAAGATGCAGTTGAAGGATCTGAACAAAGCTATAGAGCACTTGAAGAAGGAGTCCTCAAGCAAAACCAAGGAAGATTCTGCTAGAAGAAAGAGGAAAGGCAAGGAAGTTGTGAAAGAACCTGTAAAGAAGAGAAGATCACCCATCCTACAAGATGAAGAGGATGAAGATGATCTTACAATTTTTGCAATTATTTTAAAGAATCTTCAAGGTTTTGTTGGTTTTGAGCAACTAAAGGAAAAGGAAGGAGGAAACAAAGAAGAAACAAAGCAAGAAGAAAAAGAGAAGGAAGAAGCAGAAAGAGAAGAATGAACAAGGGTGAAGAAGAAGAAGCAGAAGGTCATGAGGATGGTTCTTATGAAGAAACAATTGCAATCACATTGTCTGAAGATTCAGAAGCAACTAGGAGTGGACCAGTAGGAGTATGAACAGAGAAAGAACATCACTCTTGTTCTGAAAATGAGAAGACACAAGATGAAGGAATCCCTTCTCCACCTATAGGCACAGAAACAGAGGGAGCTGTTGAGAAAACAGGGACTTCTTCTCCTCAATTTGCAAGCGATTGCATAAGTCAATCTCCTACAGACCCTGAAGATGTCTATGCTTCTCAATTTCCTAAAGTTGACATTGAAGAATCTACTTCAAGTCATGAGGATAGACAAATTGATGTTCCCTCATATCTTTACTCTCCATGAATTCAATTCGCTAAAGCTAATGTGTAGACTGAACCGAATGGCGATTATCCAAGGATGATAAAACTCCTTTTGGAGGTAAAAGCTCAGCAATACGCTATGGAGATTGAGATTCATAAACTTCACAATGCCTTGAGATCCTCTTCTGATTTTCACACTAGAAAGTTATAGTCTTTAGACACTCAAGTACAAACTTTGAATCAGTAAGTCTCTTAGGATGTGGCCAAGAATGATCATACTGTTCAGATTCTCAAAACTATTCAGACTTAAGTCAAGAATGTTCATCATGATATTGCTAGTGCTAGTACCTAGAGGGGGGTGAATAGGTATATAAACGATTTTTCTTGATAGACGTACAATACTTAGACAGCTTAAGAAATTGCAACAAATAACAATCAATCGTAAGACTCGGTGAATGAAAGAAAGAATTAAACATGCGGTTTATAGTGGTTCGGCTTGATTCAAGCCTACGTCCACTCTTTCTCGCACCGATGTGACCAATCGGCTGGATTCCACTATGAACAAAGAGATGTTACGGCGTTGATCTTTCTTGATTTCTGGGTGTAGATGAACTACCACACTCACTCAAGGTATCACCAAGTATAGACACTCTCTCGTGTATACAATTTCGCTCGATCGTATCGACTAATAATCAAGGTGCTTCGTACTGGAATTTCTCTATCGATCACACTACTAAAACAACTAGAACGTCTTCCTTTTATACTCCTTTATGCCATCATACTCGTTGGCACTTACCAAAGGAATTCCTCCAATCTACCCGTTGGACGGAATCAATCAAGAAGATCATTCGAGCTATTAAAGGAATCTGACGATAGCCCATCAATCCTGTTCGCCCATACAATCAGGATCTAGGTTTCCATGAATAGAACCTTCCAAGAATACTTCGTCGATCATCGGATCTTCAATTGATCTAGATACGAATCAAAGAATCCGTTATATTTATCCGGCCAAAAGATCTTCTCCGAGAGAATAAGATGAAATCCTTAATCATTTTCTTCGGATTTGGATTTCCTCTTACACTCAATCGATAGACCGTCAATGAGAATAATTTTGAGTCTTAAGTCTTGAGTCTTGATTCTTGAGTCTTGAGTTCGAGTCTTGAGTACGAGTCCGGTGATCGAAAGTCTTCGACAATCCGCAAATATCCAGACTAGACTGAAAGAAACGTTTTGTCAGCTTCAAAACTTCTGGAACGATTTCTCCAACAATCTCCCCCTTTTTGATGATGACAAAACTTTCCTGTAGATTTGAACAACCTTGACCTGCAAAACATTTCTCAAGCAATATGGCTATCTCATAAAGATTAATAAAACAACCAGACTCGCATCCACAGAAAATTGGTTAGACTTTCATGAGTAATACCATATAACAACACTCGATATAAATGCCAACGGTCAAGCATCACAATCCACACCAAATTCAGTCCATACTCAAGTTCACACAAGTCATACTTAAAAACTTAAAACTCACAACCACAAAAACAAATTTAAAATCAAGGTTTAAAAAGTTGGTTGGTTCAAATTTCTTCTCCCCTTTTTGTCATCGGTAAAAGGTGAGAAAAGAGTCGAATCCGCTTGGGAATGCGCACGATCCGGAAATCTCCCATGGATCGTACTATGCCTTCGAGCCTCTTCAAGTCTTCCCTTAATTGAGCTACCTCCTCTCCTTTGGCATTGGCTTGAAGCCGTAGAGCGAGGTCTTTCATTCTGTCCTCCGGGGAGTAATCGAAGATGCTTGTCCAAAGATTCTTGATGGTTTGAATCTCATAGTCCGGATAGATTTGGCCCCGCATTTCCGAAGAATATCAAGAATACGATGAAAATCTGCTGAATTGTCCGTCTCGCATACTAGCATTTACTTTCTCGGATGGAGTGAATGCGGACGATGGTGCTTCGTATAACCTTGCAGATTTGATGATGTATCATGTTCTTCTTCGAGCAATTGAGAAGCCTGAAACTCTTCGGAGCAAAGCATGAGGTGAGGATTTTTCTTGCTCCCCAACTCCCCTGTCTCTAAGACATCAAAATCTTGCTCGCCAACTCCCCCTGTCTCTAAGACATCATGATGGGAGGAGTGATGATCATGCTCTTCGGTTTCCTTCTCTCCGATTCAGCGGCGGACTTTTCTTTCTCTTCTTCTCCTTCTTCTCCAGCTTCTTTTTCTTTCTCTCTCTGTTCTTCTTCTTCTTCAGCTTCTATCTCTTTCTCTCTCTGCTCTTCTTCTTCTCTTTGCTTCGAATGAAGTTCCGTTGATCGAGATACAGAACGTCTAGTCCTTACCAGTGCAGGAATAGTAAGATCTTCCTCTTCTTCTTCATCCTCCAAGATGAGAGATCTTTTCTTTTTGGATGGAGCACCAATGGGCTCCTTCCCTTTTCTCTTTGATGCGAAAGAGAGTGGAGTTTTCACTTTGAACTTTGCCATTTCCTTGCTAAGTTCTTTCGACGCATCTTCGTCAACATATTCAAACCTACCACCATTTTATCGCACGATCGAATACAGAGAGTGTGTGGCGGTTCAATATTCATGTGTCTGAAGATCTTGGTCACAAGATTTGGGTAAGGCAATTGTCCATTGTTCTTCGACATTGCTCTGTACATATGGAAGAGAATAGTATGAGGGAGAGAGAACTTCTTCCCGAGTTGATTGCATACATCAATTTTGCTTCCGAATTAGATACATCAGTCTTTGATGTAGACTTTGGCCTGATGCAATTGATCACAATTTTGTGCAGCACAATATTGATGGCACTCATCTTCGAGTAGGTAATTTTCCCTTCGTATCTCTGTTTTTGACAAGCTCCGAGTAGCACGAGCAATCGAGACTTTGATTGGTTGATAACGTCCTCGTTCAACACCAATTATGTCCGCTAGCATGTCCACATCTATCACATAGACCTGATCTCGAACACTGAATGATATTCTATTCGCATCTAGAAAACTGAGATTTGAATAGAAATATGCAGTCAAGTGTGCATAACCATATGTGGTATCGGTGCAAAATGCTCAAGTTGAAGCAGGTTTGAACTTTTCCCTTAAGTTCACATTAACGGCATCCGGAAATCAAAATCAACACTCCTGGGGTTTATCACCCCTCGTTTTAACAGTCAAAGAACAGTTCTCCTGTTCCTTCGATTTAAACAACTCCATCTTCTTTCCCTTCACCTTTGCAGCAATGCCCATTCTCGGTTGAAAATCACTAAACATTTTATCATCATCGTTTCCCTCAATGGGATTCGATCCTCCAACACGAGGGTCACTTGGAATGTTCGCAAGTGCCTCTTCACCTTTCCTTTGGGAGCAATTCCCAATTCCTCCATTCGCTTCAAAAATTTGTACTCATTCCCATAATTCTTATCTTTAAGGAAACCATCTATATAATTCGGGAGGAGAACCGAAGCTTTCAATGCACGATAGAGCTTGTAAATAAAAGAGGGTTTTTGAGCTCTCACGGTTCAACGTCCTCTAGTATGACTTCCTCCCGATGATGACCCGCATCTTGTGGGGTAGATGGTGAGTGATGAGGTGGAGAAGGAAAAGGACTATGTTGCTGTCCCGACAAATCATCTTCCTCGGTGAGATCGAAGTGCGTAGGTCCCTCCTTCATTCTCTGTGGACCCCTGCTTGCGATCCTTGACGACTTTCTCGAAGAAGACATCTTTTCTTGTCAATGAAAGATTCCTTCACTCGCTTTCCCAAGAAAAAAATGACAACTTTCTCGAGTATGAATACGAAGTAGAAAAAATGGGATTGAGAGAAGAATGCCTTTTAGGGTTTTGAGAATCGAGTAAAAGAGAAAAAAACTGTGTATATATAACTCAGTTTTGAAAAGGAAAGATCAATCGATACGAAGGAAAGTGAACAGTCGTCTTTCTTTTAAAAAAAATAATAACTGCCATTTTAAAAGAAATTATCCCTTTTTGAAAAGGCATGTTTCCAATTTTTTATTTTACGGAAATTAAAGATGGTATCAATCAATTATAACTGAATGAATGATCGTACCTTTTCGAGATAAAAATAACTTACAGTCTATACAATGAAGGTCTGAGTCTGAGAATTCAGAGTCTGAAGGTTAGAGTCTGATTGATAAGAAATGTAGATTCTTCAGACTTTAGCATCTTCAAACTTCAAAATGTTGAGTCTGGTACGGATAAAATCGAATTGATTTTTCTCCAAAGGCTTTGTGAATATATCTGCTAGTTGACTTTTCGAATCAACAAATTGAATTGAGATTTCTCCATTTTGAATATGATCTCTAATGAAATGATGTCGAATCTCTATATGCTTTGCTCTTGAATGAAGGATTGGATTTTTGGTGAGATTGATTGCGCCGGTGTTGTCACATCGATTTCGTGCATGAGTCTTCAATCCCAAAGTCTTGTAGCCGTTGTTTTATCCATAGAATTTGCGAACAGCAGCTTCCAAGAGCTACATACTGCGCTTCGTTGTAGAGAGAGCTACGGTGCTCTGTTTCCTTGAAAACCAAGACACTCGTCCCGCTTCCAAGCAACCGGCGGAGTTCTGAAGTACTCTTTCTATCGACTCGCAACCGCCAAATCGGCGTCGAATATCCC
Organism: Eucalyptus decipiens; assembly: GCA_014182575.1. Classification (NCBI taxonomy): domain Eukaryota; kingdom Viridiplantae; phylum Streptophyta; class Magnoliopsida; order Myrtales; family Myrtaceae; genus Eucalyptus; species Eucalyptus decipiens. The sequence goes on from CM024617.1 coordinate 41,073,734, forward strand.
CGAAAGATTGAAGTCTCCCTCCTTAGGATACCATAGACCGATGCTTGAAGACGAGGCAACGTATTTAATAACAAGTTTTGCAGCCTTGAAATGAGATTCTCTAGGATCCGATTGAAACCTAGCACGATGCAAACACTCAACAAAATGTCGAGTCTAGAGGCGGAAGATAAAGAAGTGAACCGATGATGCTTCGTACGACTTTTGATCAACTTTCTTCCCTTCTTCATCTTTGTCTATTTTCAACGAACTTGACATTGGTATATTAGTCTTTTGCAATTTTCCAATCCAAACCTTTTGACAAGATCATTAGCATATTTTTCTTGACAGATGAAAGTTCCTTCCTTCAATTGCTTTACTTGAAGACCAAGAAAGATTGTTAATTCTCCCATCATACTCATTTCAAATTCATCCCGCATAGACTTTGAAAATTTCTTGCCTGAGACTTTCATTATGGGATCCAAATATGATATCATCCACATATATTTGAACAAGTAAAAAACTTTTGTTTTCCTTTTTAATAAATAAAGTAGTATCAACTTTACCTTTGGCAAAACCATTCTTTAATAAGAACTTACTTAGTCCGTCGTACCAAGCTCGAGGTGCTGCTTTAAACCATACAGAGCCTTTTCGGTCCCGAAGACGAGTCCGGCTTCTTTGGGTCTTCAAACCCGGAGGTTGTTCCACGTAAACTTCCTCATGGATAAATCCATTTAGGAAAGCGCTTTTGACGTCCATTTGGAATAACCTGAAATTTTTATAACAAGCAAACGCAAGTAATAGACGAATAGCTTCTAACCTTGCCACGGGAGCGTAAGTCTCATCATAGTCTATTCCTTCTTGCGTATATCCTTTTGCCACGAGTCTTGCTTTGTTTCGTACGACTTTTCCTTTTTCATTCATCTTGTTTCTGAACACCCATTTGGTTCCAATAACAGTTTTACCTTTTGGTTTAGATGACGGATCCCAGGCGTCATTAATGTTGAACTGTCTCGAGCTCTTCTTGCATGGCTTCAATCCAGCTTTCATCAGATAGAGCTTCTTCTATGCTTTTTGGTTCAATTTCAGAAATAAGAGCTACAGCACTAGACTCTTCACGCCTTTTGGATCTGGTGCGAATTCCTTCATTAATTTCTCCAATAATGAGATCTTTAGGATGACTGGATTTATGCTTCCGATTCTTGGTTGATTTAACCTGGTTGAAGATCTCTTTCTTTATCTCGAGTCTTCTCGAGTAGCTTGATGCTGATCTTCCGAGTTTGAGAAGCTTCTTGAGTTGTAATCTTTTGAGGGTGCGGGAGCGGGTTCGGACTCTTCATGCTTGAGTCCGATTGGACTCATCTTGCGTAGAGTCTTGGAATTTGACATTCATTGACTCCTCCACGGTAGGCTCTTCTTATTATAGACTCGTAGGCTTTGCTTGATGTAGAATATCCAAGGAAGATGCCTTCATCGATCTTTCTTCAAACTTACCAACTTGATCTTTTGCATTTTTCAATATAAAACATTTGCATCCGAATACATGAAAGTATGAAACAATAGGCTTCTTTCCTTTGAATAATTCATAAGGGGTTTTCTCCGAATATGTCTTAGAAAGACTCTATTGATTATATAGCATCTTTGAAATGCTTTCGGCCCAAAATCGTGAAGAAATTTTACTTTCAATTAACGAGTTCTAGCCATTTCTTGAAGAGATCGATTCTTCCTTTCCACAACTCCATTTTGCTGAGGAATATATGGAGAGGAGAATACATGTTTAAATCCGAAATCATCACAAAATTTTGTAAAATTTTGATTTTCAAATTCACCTCCATGATCTCGTTCTTATACTTGATATAACACATCCAATTTCATTTTGAATCTTTTTAGCAAATTTTTCAAAATACGAGAATGTTTCGACTTACTTGCAAGAAAATATACCCAAGTAAAACGGGAGTAATCATCTACAATTACTAGGCAATATTTCTTACCTCCAATACTCGGGTTACGGTTGGTCCGAAGAGATCCATATGCAGCGGCTGCAGTACATGATTAGTAGAGACATGATTTATTGGTTTGAATGAATTTCTCACTTGTTTTCCCAGAATGCATGGTGTGCATGGATTGGTCTTTTGATATGATAATTTTGGTAGTCCTCGAACAAGCTGTTTTGATGAGATTTTGGCCAATTGCTTCATGTTGACATGGCCGAGCTTTCTATGCCATAAGCTTGCTTCGTCTTGAATTGAGATTAAGCAATGCGATTCATTTGGTTTTACGTCTAGGGGTAGATATTTCCATGTCTTCGACCTTTGAAAGATCGAGTAGAGTCTTTACTTGATTCCGAACATGTTCCTTCTTGGAAGAAAATCTTGAATCCAAGTATCACATAGTTGACTAATGCCGAGAAGATTGTAATTGAGTCCTTCTACTAGAGAAACATTGTTTATTGTAAGATTTCCAATTTTGACAGTTCCAAATCCCACAATATTTCCTTTGCTTTGTTTCCTCCAAATGACACTTTTCCTCCATTCACTTGAATAAGCTTTATGAAGCAATTTGAGTTTCTGTCATGTGTCTTGAACATCCGCTGTCAAGATACCATTTTACCTTTTTCTTGACGGAGACCTTTGCATTCAAAAGAGAGTCTCAAACTTTCTTTGGTACCCAAATTTTCTTGGGTCCTTTGGTGTTAGTAGAATAAACATTATAAGGCCATGCTTTCTTAACAGGCTTCCAAATCATAGGACACTCTTTTTCAAAGTGATCCTTCTTTGTTACACTTTGAACATCTTAGAGCATTTCGACCTCTGATTTTACAAAAACTTTCTTGAAATGATTTTTGTAAGCCTCTTTCGATGGTCTTTTCTTAATTCTTTCTTTTACTTTAGGAAAATCAATCAAGGGAATTGTTTCTGTCATACCTAGACCCGACTTATTGAAGTAAGGTCTTTGAACTAAAAGAACTTTTTCAAGTTTTTCGATCCTATAGAAAATTTCCTTGAAATATTTGATAAGTCGCTTTTTAGAAAAGTATTTTCTTTTAAGAGATTATCTTCTTTTTCTTTAAGAGTCGAAACATTCAAGTCTAAACTTTTGATTCTTTCTTCTAAAATGTTTTCTTCTTGTTTTAAAGCTAAGTTTTCCTTTTTTAGTTCGGGAACTCTTTTGAGAGAAGTCTTAAGATTAAAACACAGTTCATCAATATATTTAGAGACTTTGACAGAATTTTAAAATCACTTACCTCCAATTCACCATGCGAGTCGATCCGAATCTGAGTCTCGAGTCCGATTGTGCCATCGAACACGATTGGCATATTTATCATCACTTTCTTCACACTCGATATCACTCCAAGTTTCGACTTTGAGTGCTTTTCGAAACTTTTCAGCTTTTCCTTTCTTCTTCTTCGAAGAGGACAGTTGGGTCTTATGTGTCCCTTTTTCTTACATTCGAAACAAACTACATCTTTGTTCGGTTCCTCATCATCACCGTACTTGACTGCTGTCTTTGAAAACTTTGTTTCTTGGAGTTGAACCTCCTTCCTTTCCTATTCAGTTTTCTGAATCTTCTTATCATAAGAGCAAGCTCCTCATCGTCCGAGATCATCTTGAGAATCTGCATCATCGAATCATCATTTGATTTTAATGCAATGGATTTCTTACCTCTTGGATCTTCGTCTTCATTAATTCGTTCCACTTCATAAGACTAAACATGGGATCAGTGATTTTTTGTCCTTGGTTCTCAAGACCATTGACAATATCTCAGAAACAACTAAACATGTCGCTTATAGGTTCTCCTGGTTTCATTTTGAAGGATTCATATTGACCAAGGAGAATGTTGATTCCGGTCTCCTTCACTCGATCTGTTCCTTCATAGGTGATGTGTAATCTGTCCCATACTTCTTTTGATGTAACACAAGAAGATATTCTGTTATATTCAGTTGGTGACAAAGCACAATATAAAGAATAAATTGTTTTTGCATCGAGTGCTTGTCTCTTATTTATTTCTTCCCGAGTCATTCCATGGTCTCAATTGTTTCTTTTCCTCTTTCGGACTCGATGCGGCGGTAGGAGTGATCCCTTTTTCCACAACGTCCCATTCCGGAGGATCCTTTGATCGTAGAAAGGCTTTCATCTTGTTCTTCCGGATGTTGTAATCCTTTCCATCAAAGTAGGGAGGTCCGGTATTGCTTTGCCCTTCCATCGCCCCAAAGCCATACTAGCCATGGATCTTTTACTCTGAAGTAAAACACTTCAAATAAAGTAAGAACACGGGCTCTGATACCAATTGATATTGCTAGTGCTAGTACCTAGAGGGGGGTGAATAGGTATATAAACGATTTTTCTTGATAGACGTACAATACTTAGACAGTTAAGAAATTGCAACAAATAACAATCAATCGTAAGACTCAATGAATGAAAGAGAGAATTAAACACGCGGTTTATAGTGGTTCGGCTTGATTCAAGCCTACGTCCACTCTTTCGCACCGACCCAATCGGCTGGATTCCACTATGAACAAAGAGATGTTACGGCGTTGATCTTTCTTGATTTAAGGTGTAGATGAACTACCACACTCACTCAAGGTATCACCAAGTATAGACACTCTCTCGTGTATATAATTTCGCTCGATCCGTATCGACTAATAATCAAGGTGCTTCGGACTGGAATTTCTCTATCGATCACACTACTAAAACAACTAGAACGTCTTCCTTTTATACTCCTTTATGCCATCATACTCGTTGGCACTTACCAAAGGAATTCCTCCAATCTACCCGTTGGACGGAATCAATCAAGAAGATCATTCGAGCTATTAAAGGAATCGACGATAGCCCATCAATCATGTTCGCCCATACAATCGGGATCTAGGTTTCCATGAATAGAACCTTCCAAGAATACTTCGTCGATCATCGGATCTTCAATTGATCTAGATACGAATCAAAGAATCCGTTATATTTATCCAGCCAAAAGATCTTCTCCGAGAGAATAAGATGAAATCCTTAATCATTTTCTTCGGATTTGGATTTCCTCCGACACTTGAATCGAATAGACCGTCAATGAGAATAATTTTGAGTCTTAAGTCTTGAGTCTTGATTCTTGAGTCTTGAGTTCGAGTCTTGAATACCGAGTCCGGTGATCGGAAAGTCTTCAGACAATCTGCAAATATCCAGACTAGACTGAAAGAAACGTTTTGTCAGCTTCAAAATCTTCTAGAACGATTTCTCCAACACATCACTAGTGCTAGAAGGTTGAGGAGGCAGTGCAGTCAATAGGGGATTTCCAACTAGTTCGAGTTCCTTGACAACCTTGATTCTATTTATCTATTTTCTATTTTGACTTTCTCCACTTTTTGTTGTTGACAAAAAGGGGGAGAATGTGCAGATTTGAACTTGAACTTTTTGCATATTTGATTTGAGTTTGTTTGATGTTTTGAACACTTATATTCTGCAGCAATCCTTGTGGTAGTGATGTTTATGGATGTGGATGTTTAAATCTTGATATTTGTCTAAATTTTTTCAAGATTAACATGTTTTCTATGGTTGTAGAATCGATGTTATCCAGATCCTTAACAAATTGTTTTTATAAAATAACATGTACTGCTAAAGAATTGTTTTGCAAGGTATAAATCTTTAAATCTATAGGGAAGTTTTGTCACCATCAAAAAGGGGGAGATTGTTGGAGAAAACTCCTTTGATGTTTTGAAGCTAACAAAACTTATCTACATTATGTTCTGAAGATTTCCAAACTTCTGTGTCAAAGTCTGAACATTGCTAGATTTTTGTGTCAAAGTCTGTTCTACATCAGAAGTCTACCCACTCTGACGAATTCTAAACCGGACGCAAGTAAAGAATGAATATTTATCCAAATGAGGGATTATCTCTCTTTCTTCAAAGGTTCGGTTCATATGGATTATATATGGCTTTCTGGTTGGAAATATCACCAACGAAATTGGTTATCTTTATTGGAATCAATTTAGATACACCAAATTGTTTTGGAAGGCAAGTAAATTTAGAAAGAATCTACTTATGGAAATCAAGATCCCAATTGTATGGGCGAACATGATTGACGGGCTTTCATCACAATCTTCAAACGGCTCGAGATCTCCTTAATTGATTTTGTCCAACAAGTTGATTGGAAGAAATCCTTTGGAAAGTGCCAACGGTTGAGAAGACATGAAGGATTATTTAAAAAGGACTCTCTAGTCATTCGATAGAGAGAAATTCCAAAGTCTGAAGCTTCCCATTTTTTTGTTATTTCTTTCACTGAGCTCAAAGTTGTACTCAAAAGAGAGAAAGACTTATAGTGTGACTTCGTGAGAGAACAGTAGAGACTCTTCACTGTGAAGTCGAGATCGCAAGATTGTAAATTCTCTTTTGACTCATAGTGGAATCCAGCCAAAAAGCTATGAATGTGGAAGAGTGGATGTAAGATTGATCTAAGTAGCACCACTATAAATTCTATGTTCTTATTCTCTTCCCCGAACTCCTTTATCTTGTTCGTAATTCTATTTAACTGATAAAGTCTGAACTCGCTCAAAGTCTATTGTTCTTCAGATTTAGTTTCAAAAGAAAAATATTTCTACTGTTCCTTATGAAAATTTTTATTCACACCTATTCATCCCCCTCTAGGTGTTCATACTAGCATTTTCAAATTTTGGAGGCTACCTTAGGTCTGATGCAATTGATGACAATTTTGTGCAATAGAATGTTGCAGGCTGATAATCGAGAGTATGTGATACTTCCACTTGGTAGTTTGTCCTTTACTAGAAATCTAGTGGCTTGATCGATGGAGATATTGATTGGTTGAAAACCACTTCTTTCAACTCCCAGAATATCAGCTAGAATGTCAACATCCACAATAAAAGCTTTGTCACAAGCAGTGAACTGAATGTGATTCTGATCAAGGAAAGACAAATTTGAGTAAAAGTATGTTGTCAATTCAGGATAAGCCACAAATGTATCGGCTTTTCAAGTTGAAGGATGGCCAACTTTTCCCTCAAGTTAACTTTTATCGAGTCCAAGAAGTCAAAATCTACTGTTCGAGGGTTTATCACCCCTCTGTTCAGCATTTGGGCATAAACCCTCTTAGGCTCCTTGGAACGAAACAATTTCGTTCTTTTACCAAGGACATCAGCAGCCACACCCATCCTAGGTTGAAAATTCGTAAAGATTCACTCATCATTGTCCTTTTTTTCAGGCTGACTTTATGAACCAAATCTAGGATCAGAAAGAAAATGAAGAAAAGCCTTTTATGCCAAACCTTTCAGCGCCCCTCCTAACCTTTCCATGGCTCTTCAGAACAGAGTTTCGTTCCCATGCCCATGACCTTTAAGGAAACTAGTAATAAAGGACATTGGAGAACCACCCTGTTTCAGATAATAATAATGCTTATAAAGAACCTGGGGTGTCAAAACTCTGAGAGGAACTAGACCTTGATCAACTTCTTCTTCCAAAGGTTGACAAGGAGAGCCCTGAGGAGAGTCTTCACCAGTAAGATCGAAATATGTCGGTCCTTCTAGCATGTTCCGAGGACCCTAACTTGCGATCCGAGAAGATTTCCTCTAGTGTGACATGGATGCAGACTTGGAAGATTTCGTAGACATGTTCGAGTGAAGAAAATATGGAAACTTGCAGAGAAATTTTCAAAGTAAAAGTTGAGGGAGAGAGAGAGATTCAATGTTAGGGTTTGGAAAATGCTTGTGTTTTGAAAAAGAGTATTTTGAGGTATTTAAGCAAATCAAAATGAGGTAACCGAATCGTCACAAGGAAAATGCCTTTTCAGAATTAAAATTGAAAATGGTAATTGTTAAAAATTTGAAATCGAATTTCAGCAAGAAAACAGTAACTTCCAAAAATAAAATAGGCAAGCGTCGATTCAGATAAAATCATACCTGATCAGAATTTACATTCTATAATAAAATACCTAGATTTGAGAAAATATACATACTAAAGTGGCTTCCTCAAGTTGAAGTTCTGAGTTTGAGCAACTTCAAACTTTAATTGATAGGAGAGATAATATTCAGCTTACTGCAAATAGACTCAAATAAGTTTTTCTCCAAAGGTTTTGTGAAGATGTCTATTAGCTGATTCCTTGAATCAATAAATTGAACCATAGTCTCACCATTTTGGACATGATTTCTTATAAAATGATGTTGAATCTCAATATGCTTCGCCCTTGAATGAAGAATGGGGTTTCTAGTGAGATTGATAGCACTTGTGTTGTCGCATCTAATCTCTGTGCAAGATTCTTCTATTCCAAAGTCTCTTAATTATTGTCTTATCCAAAGAATTTGAGAACAACAACTCCCTAGAGCAACATATTCTGCTTCTAATGTTTATATGCCATCGTACTTTATTTCCTTGAGAACCAAGATACCAGCATTTGACCCAATAGTTAACATGTGCCAGATGTGTTATTTCTGTCGACTTTACAACTAGCTAAATCAGCGTAAGAATAATAAAGAAGAGTAAAGTGTCATTATTTTGGATACCATAGACCCAGCTTTGGAAAAGTCGCAACATATTTTATGATGCATTTAACAGCACTAAGATGAGATTCTTTTGGATCAGACTGAAATCTAGCACAGATGCACACATTGAAAAAAATATCAGGTCTAGAGGCAGTGAGGTAAAGAAGAGAACCGATCATGCTTCTGTATAGTTTTTGATCTACTTTCTTCCCTCCTTCATCCTTGTCCAGTTTTGATGAACTCGACATAAGAGTTTCTATCCTCTTGCAATTCTCCAATCCAAATTTCTTGATAAGATCTTTGGCATATTTCTCCTGGTTAATAAATATACCTTTCTTTGATTGTCTGATTTGCAATCCCATAAAAAAGGTCAATTCACCCATCATGCTCATTTCGAATTTATCACGCATAGATCTTGAAAATTTCTTGCAAAAACTTTCATTGGAAGAATCAAAGATTATATCATCTACATAAATTTGTACAAGTAGAAAATCTTTTCCTTCCCTTTTTATAAACAAAGTAGTATCAACCTTTCATTTTTCAAAGCCATTCTGAGTTAGAAACTTACTCAACCTTTCATACCAAGCTCGTGAAGCCTACTTCAGACCATACAATGCATTTTTCAGTCTATAAACAAAGTTTGGTTTTCTTGGATTTTCAAATCCTGGTGGTTGTTCCACATAAACTTCTTCTTGAATGAATCCATTGAGGAAAGCACTTTTGAAATCCATCTGGAATAACCTGAAATTTTGGAAACAAGCAAAAGCAAGTAATAATCTAATTGCTTCTAATCTTGCTACTGGTGCATAGGTCTCATTGTAGTCTATCCATTCTTCCTAGGTGTATCCTTTCGCCACAAGTCTTGCTTTATTTCTTATCACTTTTCCTTTCTCATTCATCATGTTTCTAAAATCCCACTTTGTTCTAATAATAGATTTGCCTTTTGGTTTTGGAATCAACTCCCACACGTCATTGATGTTGAATTGTCCTAGTTCTTCTTGCATAGCTTCTATCCAACTTTCATTAGACAGTGCTTTTTCTACTCCTTTTGGTTCTATCTCAGAAACAAGTGCTAAAGCACTGGAGTCTTCTCTTCCTTTGGATCTGGTGCGAATTCCTTCATCAATGTTGTCAATGATGAGTTCTTTGGGATGACTTGACTTGTGCTTCCAGTTGTTATTTGGCCTGAGAGTCTGTTGATCCTCTGTTCCGTTTGAGTCTTCTTGTTCTGCTTGTTGCTGTACTCCAGAAAGTCTGAACTTCTTCAAGGGAAACAGACTTTGCTAAGTCTGGAACTTGTTCAAACTCTTTAAGTTGAACCTGATCTAGTTGAATCTACATATTTTCCTGAAATATGACATTCATAGATTCTTCCACAGATTGAGTCTTCTTGTTAAAGACCTTGTAAGCTTTGCTTGAAGTTGAATAGCCAAGAAAAATTCCTTCGTCTAATTTTTCTTCGAACTTTCCAGATTGATCATTTGCATTCTTCAAAATAAAGCACTTATAGCTAAAAACATGAAAGTAGGAAACATTTGGCTTATTTCCTTTATATACCTCATAGGGAGTCTTCTTTAAAATAGGTCTTAAGAATACTCTGTTGATAATGTAATAGGCAATTGAGATTGCTTCTGCCCAAAATCGAGAGGATATTTTGCTTTCTATCAATAGAGTTTTAGTCATCTCCTGTAGAGATCTGTTTTTCCTTTCCACAACCCCATTTTGTTCTTGAGTATATGGAGAAAAGAAAACATGCTGAAAACTAGATTCATTACAGAAGTCTGCAAAATCCTTATTCTCAAACTCACCTTCATGGTCTGTTCTTATTCTTGAAATAGCATAACCTTTCTCATTCTGAACTTTCTTGGCAAACTTTGAGAAATATAAAAAAAGTTTCAGATTTATTTGCCAAAAAGAATACCCAAGTAAAATGTGAATAATCATCCACAATTACTAGACAATACTTCTTTCCACCAATCCTTTGAGTTCTTGTTGGTCCAAAAAGATCCATATGAAAAAGCTGCAATACTTGACTGGTAGAAACCTGATTTATTGGTTTAAAAGAGTTTCTGACCTGTTTTCCCAAGACACACGAAGTGCATAAACCAGACTTTTGATAACCCAGATTAGGAAGCCCTCGAACCAGCTTCTCAGAGGAAACCTTGGCAATTTGCTTCATATTTACATGACCAAACTTCCGATGTCAGAGACTTGCCTCATCTTGAATAGAAATAAGGCACTGAGAGCTTTCTAGATTTAAGTCCATAAGATATATGTTGCCATGCCTTCGCCTAGTAAAGGAATGAGAGAAGTCTTAACTAATTCCAGAACAAATGTCTTCTTGAAAGTTTATTCTGAAACCAGTATCACAAAGCTGACTTATGCTCAAAAGATTGTAGTTTAAACCTTTCACCAGAGAAACATTATTGATAGTCAAACTTCCAATTTTTACAGTTTCACAGCCTATAATTTTCCTTTACCATTTCCTCCGAAAGAAACTTTTCCTCCATTAAGTCTGTCAAGCTTTACAAAATAGCTTGAGTCTTCTGTTATATGCCTAGAATAGCCACTATCCAAGTACCATTTGATCTTTATTTTAATAGTGACCTGTGATCAGAAACAAAAAACTCAAACTTTCTTTGGTACCCATATTTTCTTAGGTCCAAGAGTATTAGTATTAAAAATAGTTTTTGTCCAATCTTTTTTAATCGATCTCCAAACCTTGGGACAATCTTTCTTGAAATATTCTAAGCTATTACACTTAGAACATCTGAGAACACTTCAGCCAATAGGTTTAACAAATACTTTCTGAAAATAATTTTTGTAAAAGGTCTTTGCAAACCTTTGCTTAAGTCTCTCTTTTACTTTAGGAAAGTCAATTAAATGAATAGTTTCAAAACTCATACCCAAACCACATTTGTTAAAATATGGTATTTGAGTTGTAAGAATTTTTTTCTATTTTTTTGAACCTTTTGAAAATCTTTTTGTAATGTGTGAGATTTCCTTTTTCAAAACAACATTTCCTTTGAAAGAGAATCATAATTTTCTTTCAACTCATCAAAACTTCTTTTCAAACTTTCAAACTTTTGTTTCCAAGAAACTTCCTGTTGCCTAAGCTTAGAATTCTCCTTCTTCAGTTCATAGATCCTTTTAAGAGAGGATTTAAGATTGAGGCAAAGTTCATCTATATACATAGAGACTTTAACATGAATTTATGAGTTACTAACCTCAACTTCTTTGTTGAAGTCTGAATCGGTGTCTATTTCTGATTCTAAGTCTAAATCTCAGTGAGCCATCAAACATATGTTTGTGAATTCTTCTTCGCTTTCTTTACATTCGGTGTCACTCTAAGTTTTTGCTTTAAGAGCCTTTTTGTATTTCTCAGTCTTCCCTTTTTTTCTTTTTCAACAAGGGATAGTATGGTCTGATATGCCCCTTTTTCTTACACTCGAAGCATATTACATCCCTATTAGTTTCAGCTTCTTCTGTAGGTTTCTTCTAAAAATTCTGCGAGCCCTGCTTCTTCTAATTGAACATTCTACCTTTTCTGTTTAGTCTTTGAATTTCTTTATCATAAGAGCTAGTTCTTCATCATCCATATCATATTCCGAATCTATATCATCAGAATCAATGTTAGATTTTAAAGCAATTGATTTCTTACCTTTTGGATCTTTCTCATCATCGATATGCTTTACTTCATACGACTGAAGTGTGCCTATTAGTTCATCTACTAATAGAGGCATAATCCTTTGAGTCTCTTTAATTGAAGTCTTCACATGATTCAAGTTCTTTGAAAGTCTACGCAGTAGTTTGTTGACTTTCATTGGTCTAGAAATTGGTTGACCTTGATAAGCTAGGCCATTTACAATTTCTGTGAAGCAACTGAACATATCGGAGATAGATTCTCCAAGCTTCATTATGAAGGCTTCATATTGTCCAAGCAGAATATTTATCTTTGTTTCCTTCACATGGTCAGTCCCCTTATAAGTAACATGTAATTTGTTCCAAACTTCTTTTGTTGTTTCATAAGAAAAAATTCGGTTATATTCTGTGGGAGACAAAGCATAGTACAAAGAGTAAATTGCTTTTGCATCAAAAGCCTGTCTCTTGGTAATTTTAGCTTGTGTTGTTTGATCAGCATCGATCACTTCTTTTCCTTTGTCTGAAGCTGATGTTGTTTTAGGACTAATTCCTTTTTCAACAACATCCCACTCCAGGAGATCTCTGGATTTGAGAAACGCCTTCATCTTGTTCTTGCACACATTGTACTCCTTTCCATCGAAATAAAGAGGTCTGGTGTTGCTTTATCCTTCAACCAATCCTAGAGCCAAGATACTAGCTATAGAATATCAATTGTAAGGGCTAGTATAGGCCCATTTGGTTCAGCATTCCCAAGGGGCTTTGAGCCCCAAAGCCCATTGGGAAAAATTTTAGGGTGTTTGGTTCAACATTTGAAGGCTCATTAGCCAAATGCTTGCCTTCAAAATGCTGAAAGCCCAAAGCAGGTGGGGACATGTTTTGGGCTTTCAGCATTTTCGGAATGCTAAATAGGGGTTTAATGATTTTCTTTTCTTCCAATATTGTCCTCATTAATAATTGCGTTTTCCCCTTTTACCCTAAAAGTTTACCGTTCATCGTCTTCCTCCTTGGACTTGCCGACAAAGCTCAGCCAGCTGAAGCTGGTCGTCGAGAAGCGTCGCTAGAGGCCGCGAAGGAGGTGCGTGAGTCGCGCGACCAAGGCGGCATCCGCTTGAGGCCGCGCTACCCACGCACCGCCGACACTTGGGTAGCTCGGCCTCAGGTGACACCGCTTGGGTCGTGCAACCCATGCACCGTCGTCGCCTGGGTTGTGTGACCTACGCACCGCCGTTTCCTGGGTCGTGTGACCTATGCACCACTGTCGCCTAGGTCGCAGCCTTAGGCAATGCCGCCTAGGTCGAGGCCTCAGGTGACACTGCCTAGGTCACGCGACCCACGCACCTCGCAACCTCAAGTGGCATCGCCTGAGGCCGTGCGACCTAGGCGACGGCGGTGCGTGGGTCGCACAACCCGTCGCCTCCCCACCACCACTACCACCAGCCGCCTCCCTACCACCATTGCCATCAGCTTCGGTTGCCTCCCATTCGTTCCCCTCTGCTACGCCGCTTGAGGCCACAACCCAAGCGACAGTGCATGGGTTGCGCGACTCGCCACCTCCCCACCACCACTAACACCAGCCGCCTCCCCCACCATAACCACCAGCTCCGGCTGCCTCCCATTCATCCCCCTCTCCTTCAGCATCTCCTCCTCCTCCTCCATTTTCCTTTTCTTTTTTTTCCTGTTTCCTTTCACCTTAAAGCCACTTTGCAAAATACACCAAAATAGAGTACCTAAACACCTTTGCCTTCATCAAATGCCTATTCCTCTAAAGATACTTGAGGAAATGCAAAGCCATTTCCCCAAAGTTGAACCAAACGGGCCCATAAACACCTAGAGGGGGTGAATAGGTGTTTAAAACAGATTTTGAGACCTGCAGTAAAAAATACTTTAATTTTTAAATTAAGTCTGATTGACTACAGATTTTGCAAAAGGATTCAGAATTTAACATCTATCTCAAGACACAGAAGTATGTTGCAACAAATAAAATAAAGGAGTTTAGGGAAGAGAAAAATAAACACAAGATTTAGAGTGGTTCGGCTTAAATCAAGCCTACGTCCATTATTCCACGCTAACAGCCTTTTGGCTGGATTCCACTATGAATCGAAAAAGAATGTTATAGCCCTGTGATCTTGACTTTTCAGTGAGATGATTCTACTGCTCTCACAAAATCACTCTCTAGAGTTTCTCTATTTCAAATACAAGTTTAAGCACTAAATGATAAAGAACAAGTGATTCGGAAGCTTCAGATTTTGGAATTCTTCTTTGACACACATCTTCGAATGACTTGAAAAACCCCCTTAAATACTCCTCTATGCCTTTTCGACCGTTGCACTTTCCAAAGGAATTCTTCCAATCTACCCGTTGGACAGAATCAATCACGAAGATCTCGAGCCGTTTGAAGATTGAGATGAAAGCCCGTCAATCATGTTCGCCCATATAATCAAGATCTCGGTTTCCATAAGTAGATTCTTTCCAAATAAGCTTGCCTTCCAAAATGATTTGCTATTTCCAAATTGATTCCAATAAAGATAACCAATATGGTAGGTGATATTTCCAACCAGAAAGCTTGATATATCTCGTACGTACTGAAACGTTGAAGGAAGAAAAATAATTCTAAGTCTAATTAAATCTTTATTCTTGTGTTTAGTCTGGAACTTGTCAAAGTGGGTAGACTTCTGATGTAAGATAGACTTTGACACAGAAGTCTGGCATTCTTCAAAATAGAACTTAGATAAGTTTTGTCAGCTTCAAAACATCATAGGAGGTTGGCTTCTATTTCTTTGCTCTGTGAAGTTATTGTTTGTATTCCATTTTTCGAAATTTTTTTGCTCAATCTCTACTTCCTCGAGGGTGCTTATCGGATCAAGAACTTGGTGCTTGAAGATAGGAGTTGTTGCGCGCCTTCCATATATACCATAAAACAGTGCCTACGTGCTCTAGTGAAGGTGAAGTTACAATTGTCTTTGACAAGCAAATCTTTTGACAAGCTTGCATAATTAGTGCATTCGGAAATTTTGCAATTTTGGAAACAGCAGGTGGTTAGATTGAGCGATTCAACCTTCAATCAGGAATAATTCAAGGAAGTTACATAGACCAGTTAGAAGGAACAAACTATGCCCAGCCAATGATGTTGAAGTGGTGCAGTGGCTTGTGATTCAAGAAATACTTTTGTGAAGATTTTGTGTGATCATTGTCTAAGCTATTAGACAAAGATGTGATTTAATATTTAATTACTCTAATACTCCATCTCACGCACAGGCTAGACTTTGGCCTAAGCCTGGCCTAAGTCTAAAGCAGGGGAATATATAATTGGAGAGGCAAATAAGGGCCTATAAGATTTGAACTCGAGACTTTTTGTTCTAATACCACGTAAAATCTTATAAGACCATACCAATTTTTTATATGAATATGTGGTATAATATTTAATTACTCTAACAACTCTCATGATAAGTGCTGGTTATGCTGGGGACATTAAGTTTATAAGTTATATAGACCAGTTAGAAGCAACAAATCTTCAATTGTTTGCTTTCTTTTTCTTCTGTTACACGGGAAATGTGTCCATAGTGTATATAGATGATGTTGAAACCTGAGGTAAAATTTATAGATATAGTATAATGTCATTTTTCTGGTTTAGAGTCAGTAGATAGCGTAATGTCCTTCTTCTTTTTTTGTGGTTGTTTACTTATCTAAACATGTCACTTGCTAATACAAGAGACTGCATGTACTCATGCCCAAGAAATTTATCTACATGTGTGCGTAATCATATTGCTGGATAGTTGTATGGTATAAGCCCACCCGACAATCCTAAGGTTAATGAAGTCTTCTATACAGGGAGCACATCAGCAAGTGAATCTTGCAAGTGCTCTCTTTGATCTTGATTTCCTTAGTGACTTGAAGCCATTGGGATGGATGCACAACAAACGAAAATAAGAGCCTGTTTGTTAAAATTCGTTTCTGTTCCCTGGAACAACTATTTTTGTTCTTTTGTTCTAGGCAAATCTGGGAAAAAAAGTCATTTTTTTGTTCCAGGGAATAATTTCTAAGAATTAAAAGAACAAAAACTCTTCTCTGATATGAAGCTTCAGCCCGTGCCCTCTGTCTTAGCCATTCCACCTATGCTCTCGCTATCTCAAGTCCCTCCCTCTTTCTTTGGCATCTCTCAGCTTCTCCACCATTATGTATGTAATCCTCTCCAGCACCTCCCAACTCGTCATTCTCTTTAGTGCCAACAGTTGCTGCTCTTTCACCAACTGAAGCTTCTCATTCGAGGTAAGTTTCATTTATCTTGCTGACCTGCAACCATGGGATGGACGCCTTTGGCGAGGGCTTGGCTAAGCTGATTGACAAGAGCTTTGGCGAGAGCAACCCTTGCAGATCTCGGCAACGGCTGCTCGGGGCTCGAGCGCAAGGGCTCACTTGAGCCAGCACTTGCCCAGATCGAGCGAGCGTCTCACCTGCGACCGTCGCTGCTCGCTAGCAAGCGAGCATCTCGCAAGCAAGCATTGCTCGCTAGAGCAATTGTCTTGCAGGTGAGCATTGCTCGCTCGAGCAAGCATCTCGCCTGCGAGAATCGCTACTCGCTCGAGCGAGCATCTCCCCTGTGAGCATTGCTACTCCGCTCACTCGAGAAAACGTCTCGCAAGCGAGCACTGCTTGCTCGAGCGAGTGTCTCCCCTACGAGCATGCATCTCGTAGGCGAGCGCTACTTGCTTTAGCCAATGCTCGCCAAGATTTGCGAGACGCTTGCTTGAGCAAGCCTTCGCGCTTGAGCCCCAAGTGTCGCTACTCGCTCAAGCTAGCACAGGGAGGGCTTGAGCCCCGAGCGAGCGGTGCTCGCTCAAGCCAATGCAGCGAGTTGACGCTCTCTCAAGCGAGCCGTCACCCAAATTTGTGAGACGCTCACTCAAGTGAGCCCTTGCGCTCGAGGCCCGAGCCAACGCTGCACGCTGGAGCCAACGCGGGAGGGCTCGAGCCCTGAGCCAGCGTGGCTCCAACGAGCAATGCTGTAATTCAGACCTCCGGAATTGTCTTCGATGATTGCAACATGTTTGGCTTGCTACAAATGCCTGAAGTCACCGTTCCCTTTATTTTCCGGTTTGAATCGAAGGTAATAGGAAGGGAGGTCTGATCTTCACTTTGGGCTTTGAACTTTGAAGCATTTGGTTAGCATCCTAAACAAGCTGTGGGAACGGATTGGATTTTTAATCGGAAAAATTGTCCAAAAAGTCCTAAACCTATTGCATTTTTACCAATTCAGTCCTAAACCTTTTTTTCTTGCCAATTGAGTCCTAAACCTTTTACAATTGTGCCAATTCAGTCCATTTGGCCGGCCGGAGCTAACATGGACGCCGACCGGAGACAGCTGGCAAGCGAACAATTTTTTAATATTCTATATTATATTTTTTTCGAATTTTTTTCAAATTTTTTTAATTTTTTCGAATTTTTTTCTTTTTTTTTTCCACTTTCTTCTTCCCGGCGCCGGCCGGCCGGCCAGGCGAGGGCCGCGAGGTCAACCTCGCCCGGCCATTGGCGAGGCTCGCCCGCCCCACCGGCGAAGCGCGAGCCTCGCCCGGCGACGCGAGGCCGCCATCGCCTAGCCGAGGCGAGGCTCGGCCTCGCCTAGCCGTGGCGACGCCTCGCCTCGCCTCGATCGGGCGAGGCTCGCCTTCGCCAAGCCGGCGGGGGCGAGCCTCGCCCAATGATGGCGAGGCCGCCGTCGCCCGCCCGAGGCGAGGCGAGGCGTCGCCAACCGTGGCGAGGTCAAGCCTCGCCGGATCTGGCGACGGCGGCCTCGCCGTTGCTTGGCGAGGCTCGCCTTCGCCCGACCTCGCCACGGGCCGGGCGAGGCCGAGTCTCGCATCGGCTTGACGGCGGCGGCTCGACCTCGCCATGGCCGGGCGAGGCCGAGCCTCGCCGACCCTCGGCTGCGCCGGCCGACGCCGACGCCGGCGCCGAGGAAGAAGAAAGTAGAAAAAAATTTTAATTTAAAAATTCGAAAAAAATTAAAAATTTCGAAAAAAAATATTAAAAATTATTCGCCGGCCAGCTGTCTCCGCCGACGTCCACGTCGCTCCGGCCGACCAAATGGACTGAATTGGCACAATTGTAAAAGGTTTAGAACTTAATTGATAAGAAAAAAAGGTTTAGGACTAAATTGGAAAAAGTGCAATAGGTTTAGAACTTTTTGGACAATTTTGCCATTTTTAATCTTATGTGCTTTGGGAGAACACTAAAAGGACTACTTGAAGAACTGCTTTAGGGGCTGTTCTTTTCGTCCTCAATTTTGTTTGGTACAATGTTGACATTTAGCTTCAACCAGGCTTTTTCTACGATTCAGTTGGCTTGAAAACAGAATCATGTCTATTGCGGATCGTTTGATATTGAACCTTATCACGCTTACAACGTTGGAATTTACTTCTCATCGAAATTGTTGAAACACGGAAAATTAGTTTCATCCTTGATACATCTCACCTGGTTTAGAACTCTTGTTTGCATTAGCATTGAATCATTCATCTTTTTCTTCGACATTTGTTTCTTTTTTTGAAAGGTTTTTGTAATCTATGACACATGCTATGGCTATCATGGATTCAATTTTTTCCTATTTGTGTACTTGAGCTTGGTTTGGTTTTTGGTTATTTCTCGTCACTACAATTGTTTTTTATTCTCACTTGACCATTTTCTACTTGCTCGCTTGACATAATTTTTTTGCTAGTTGCACAGTTCCATTGACGTTGGCATTTCCAAAATCTTATGCATCTCCAAAAATTGGTAGGTTTCTCACAGTGCTCTTTATTTCATTTTGAGCATTCTATTTCATTGATCATCGATAATCATAATACTATGTAGTTCTTGTAGCTCAAAATGCAACCTTTGTTCTCTTCTATACAAGCTAGTTCAAGAATTGTCAATGTTGTCATTATAGTCTTCTCCGCTTGCATCTCTTGAGAATGATTTTGTGTATGGCATGTAGTTCCAATAGTATTATGTTATTGATTTAACTCATAACTCATATGATGCTCAACTGGTCAAGGTTAAATGGCATCTGAGAAACAGACATTCAATGCAAAGTGGACCGAGTCTTTAACCAACATATTTGTAAGTCTGTTGGTGGATGAGGTCAAAAGGGGGAATCACACCTCTTCTACTTCAACAAAGTGGGGTGGAAGAATATACGGACTGAATTCTTTAAACAGAAAGGATTCCAATATAGCATAGTATAGCTGAAGAATAAGGTGAACAAATTGAGAAAACAATATGGCAGTTTTAAGAAAGTCATTTCACAGTCCAAATTTGGTTTAGATAATGTGAATAAAACAATTGTTATTGATGATCAAAGTATATGGGAACCTCACATCAAGATATCTTTTTAACTTTTTGGTCATTTTGATATCATTGTAGATATAAATTTTAAAATGTATGATTATGTTGCTGAAATGTCGTTATTGTGAAAATTTTGGGAAAATGTTGATTGGGCAAAATTCAAGAAGAATAAATTTCCTCAATATCCCGAGCTATGTATTGTATTTGGTGGTACATATGCTAGTGGGGATCACGCCATAGGAAATGATGAAGATTTGATGGTGTCGAAGGAAGATGACAATGGTGATGGCAATGTAGGCGGTGACAATGGTGGTGGCAATACAAATGACTTCAATGAACACCACATTGATGAGAGAGTCTTTACATCTGACAATGTTGCAACTTTAGTTCATGGAAAGTACAAATTGGATAAGACTCTAAATACTAAGAGGAGAAGAAAGAGTAACCCATAAAGTATTGCTGACACTTGCAAAGCCAGACAAGATCTTTTAAAAGCTAGGGCAAGTCAATTTGTTAGTGGCTTTACGACCTCAGGGCACCACCACTTGTAGACCCTTTCTTCGTATCTGCTGTAATTGATGTCCTAGTTACTATGTATGAGCTCAAGCAAGATCTTTACAATAAAGCAGTGAAACGAGCATGCATTAGTGCTTGATGGAGGGAGGCTTTCATCAAATCCCCACCTGAAAGGAGAAATAGACTTCTTCAATGTCTTTAGTAGATGTTTAGAAATATACTATCGATTGCAAGGAATTTCATTGGATTGTATAACTTATGTTATCGATTAATATTTAATTTTGAAAGATATTAGTGTTAAGACTCTTGTACTTATATGTGATGGCATTTCCTATTGAGACTCTATGACTTATGTTATTGATTGTTATTGGATATTTTTTTCAAAATCTTTATTGATGTTTTTATATATGTATGATGGTATTATAGGTACTATGGAAAATGGATCAAATAGTGTATCTAATGAGCAAGTAGAACCAATTAAACAATTCTTGGATGATGATGATCTTGACATATTGATAGCATGGTTGTGCATAGTTGTGATGGGCACGTCCGTGCATACTAAAGAACCTATTAGGGATAGTAAACTATTAGGACTTGAATGGATAATGGAGATTGTTTATAGACATTCAGATAGAATATATGAAGCCTTCAAGATGGAGAAACATATTTTTCTAAACCTATGTGATTTAATGAGAGTAAGAGGTTGGTTGAAAGATAGTCGATATGTGAGAAATTCCAACGTTTGAGATTCCAACGTTCGAGAGAAACGATCAACAAGTATTTAAACATAGTGTTGAAAACAATTCTCAAACTCTCAAAAGAGATAATTAGACCACCGTCCTTTGATGTCATCCCACAAGAAATTCTTATGGATCCTAGTCATAAACGCTACTTCAAGGTATAATTTTTATATTAATTTTATACCATCAAATACATGTAATTGATAATCTTATATAATATTAGATTGGTAATAAATTAGTAGGGCTGCATAGGTGCTATGGATGGCACCCATATAAATACTATTGTCCCCATGTCTCTGCAAATCCTATTTAGAGGTAGGAAAGGAATTACCACCCAGAATGCATTGTGTGTTTACTCGTTTGATATGAAATTTTCTTTCATGTATGCTTGGTGGGAAGTCTATCAATGATTGTCAAGTACTTTCGACAGCACTTGAGACTCCTTGACTGCAATTTCCTCAACCATCACCCGGTATTTACTTTGTTTATAAAGACAAACTTTCTTTATGATTATATTATGGTTGAATATCACAACAAATTTATATATATCATGTTAGAGGGAAATACTATAAGGTAGATTTTGGTTATGCAGCACTTCCGGGATTTTTAACTCCATTTAAAGGCAAACGGTATCATCTTAACGATTATAAAGGGAATGGGAGATGGCCAAGAACATCAAGAGAATTATTCAACCATAAGCACTCTTCATTAAGAAATGTAATTGAGAGGTCATTTTGGGCATTAAAGAATCATTTTACCATTTTGAGACTTATGCTTCCATTTACAATTCAGAAGCAATCACTTGTTGTAATTGCATGTTATGCTCTTCATAATTACATTTGTGATCAAGACACGATGGACAGAAACTTTTCCCTATATGAAGATCCGGAGTATCCATTTGAACCTAGAGAAATTGAGATTGCAAATGATATATCGCATAAGCAGGCAACTAGGATAAACATGCTTAGGATAAGTATTACAAATAAAATGGCAAGGGATCACAATATGCCTTAAGAAATTAATGACTTTGTGTTTCCGACTTTTGTAATATTGTTTTTAAGTAATCACTTATCAAAGTCAATGTGTGAAGTTGAACAATGAACTACATTATTTCATTATTGTGATGTCATGTATGGAAGGGTTCATGTAGAGATCTATAAGATACTATTCTTTTTGCTAGCTTTTGCTGTACGAACTTTACTTGCAAAATTTTCTTCCAAGTATGTACATATGACCATGTTCAGAATGTTTCCTTCACTCACCATGAACAAAATTAAATTGGTGAGTATTCCATGAGAATAAGAATTCAATATCAAGTTTACACTTCTTTAAAAAAAAAAAAAAAAAAAAAAAACACTTGAGAAAATTTTGGAATAGAAATTTTGAGTAGTTACCAAACGTATTTATGTTCTTTTTCTATTCCAAGAATAGAAATTTTGTACAGTTAAAACGCATTTTTTTGCTTAAAAATTGTTCCCGGGAGACAAAAAAAAAAAACAATTTCTAATCAAAAATTGTTCCCCAAAACAAAATGGTTACCAAACACGCTATAAGCTCCCACATTCATTTCCTCAAATATGTTTAATTGCACTTTTAATGTTGTTAATCTTATAAACTAATGGAGCAATCTTATAATATCTTTTTTAAACTGCTCGTGCTTGGGTTTTAAAGAACAGCTTCCAATGGGATGGCAGGAAGTGCATTATCCCGACAATAGATTCAGATCGGGTTCCTGCTCGTTGACTACATACAGGCTCATCCCATCAGGTTATGAATTGGGTTCCTAAATGACACTGGAAGCAACCCCCAGCACAAAGTAGTGGTGGAAATTCTTATGCAATCCCTTTGATTTCACTGATTCACAGTCCAAATTTATTACAAACGAGAGATAGAATTAGCAATTATGAACTTCTTTTTATTTCATCCTCATGAAAAATGTTGGAATGACTCACCTATTCAATTTGTGCCAATCTCAGATACCAGATAATCGTTCGTGGCATCATAAATCCATGGGGGTAAATCCCACATCAAGCGGATGGTTGCTAATAAGATTTGTTATTGTAATTTTGAGTTCAGTAGGAGCTTTACATTTTTATGGATTGTGGGGTAATGTTCTTTGTTTTTTGCAACTTAGATGTCATTTTGGAATGAGTTGCTCAGGACGGTTCGGTTCTCAAATAGTCTCTTTGACGGTATTTTCATCATTGTTTTTGTAATGGATTTATTGGAGACAGGTAAGTGTTGATACTGGGACTAAAAATCCGCTTGGGGGTTTGAGGTTATTTTGAAAAATGGGTTTAAACCGAGGTTATTGGAGACTGATTTGAGGCTTGATAAGTCTTAATTTAGGGACTTTACATCTACTTGGGGGTTATAATAGGGGGTATCTTAGGCTATGAATCCAGTTGTGAGCTTTACTTCTTCATATGAGGGTATTTCAATGTTTGGGTTTATTTTTTTATGATGAACATATATATTCACGGTGAGGGGTTAGAATGGGGTTGATTGGGGCTTCTTTTGATTAATTTCACGAGTTAGTATAGGGGTATTTGGATGTTAGGGTTTCTGGCTTATATTCTTCATATTTGACCATTTAGATTTTGTTATTTGAGCCTTGTGGAGTCTTGATATAGGGTCTGTAATTTTGGTTTAATGGTTATTTCACGTTTATGGGTTATTTGAGTATTGATTTTTTGGTTTATTTTAGACTAATTTTGAGTTTATTGCGAGCTTTTCATTCTTAGAGTTTTGGGATTATAAATTAGATGTTATTTGAAGATTGTGAGTTATTTAGATTTATCCAGTGGTTTCTTTGACGTCATGTGTTATTGAGGATTCATTAAGGACTTCAATTTATATTGGGTTTTTTTTTTTTTTTTTTTTTTGGTCGGTCCTACGTTAATCCTACTCTAACACTCACTCTAAGACTTTTGCCCTGCCTCCTTGCATGGCGTGGGAGCCGAAACCCACTTCTGAAATGAAACGTCCCCACCCCAATCCCCCTTAAGGAGGTGGGGATTTGAACCCCACACCTCCTCCTTCCAAATTGGAAGAGTGGCCACTGGGACGAACCCCTAGTGGTTATATTGGGGTTATTTGTGGCTCATTATTTGTGTTATTTTCAATTTATTTTTTCTTGGCAATTAAGACATGTTGTATTTTGATTTTGAGGCTATTTTGACGGCGAGAATGTAGTAATGGTTTATTTGTTATAATGAGGTTATTTGAGGCTCATTTAAGTTTAGTTATGACTGATGATCTAGGGAATTTTTCAAGATCGAGTGTTGTTTGTATTCATCTTTTTGTGGGAGGTGGTATGAGATGTTTAAGATGTTTTTAGTTATCTAATGGATTCTTTGAGGATCATTTGTTTTGAGGATTTAGTAATGGCTTAGAGTTTATAAGGGCGGTTACTGGAGGCTAATTTTGAGTTTTACTATTTCAACTTAAGGGGTTAATTTCGAGTTCAGCGTTGTTAATGTTTTACTTCATTTGCCAAGGGATTTTCTTGATGTTTATTAAAGCTTTAGAGGTTTTTTGGGCCACATTTAGGGGGTTACAATTAGCTATCTTTAGACTAATTTTGAGTTGATTTAAGGGGTTTTTCATGTTTAGGGTTGTTTCAAGATTAGGGTTTATTAATTGATTATTTTCATTATGTGGATTTTGTAGTAAGATTATCAACTTTTTGCAATATAAGTGTTTATTTGAGGCATGTGGATCATTTTAGGCTACATTTGGTTGCTTGGATTTTTAAGAAGGATAGGACTGTATAGGGTAGGATATGAAATTCAAAGGATTTTGCTGTGTTTTATCAACTATTTGTTAATTACAATAATATCATATATATTGTTTGGTAGAAATAGCATATCAATATAAATAAATCGCAAATTTTACGAACGGAGATGGTAGAAATTTCTCACTACTTTATTATTATTTACCTTTTTATTTTCCCCTTTTTTTAATTAACTTATTTTTATTTCTTTCTTCTCCTTCCATCATTCTCTAATAAAATTTTATTGAATAGAAAATTGTACTAATATATCTAAAATATTAAATCACCTAAAACATGTAATAAATATATATGTATATATTGAATTTATATTTTAAGAAAAATTAAATTTGAATATATAAATAAAAATAAGATTAAATTAAAAACTAAATATGTATTTTTGTTATTATGAATTTCTTATACTAGAAATCAAATATTATTTATTTG
Organism: Eucalyptus decipiens; assembly: GCA_014182575.1. Lineage (NCBI taxonomy): Eukaryota > Viridiplantae > Streptophyta > Magnoliopsida > Myrtales > Myrtaceae > Eucalyptus > Eucalyptus decipiens. The sequence goes on from CM024617.1 coordinate 41,098,611, forward strand.
GAAATATAATTTTAAATTTGTTAATTTAAGAATTTTATTATTTTAAAAAATAACTTTCTCGTTATAGATATTAGAAATTCTATCGACTTTTATCACATTTTTCCCATGAGATAATTTTATTTAATTTATATCCCATTTCTATTTGACTTTATCATATCTTAAGCATGTACCAAAATAACATAAAATAAATCATATCATGTCCTAAGTTCTATCCTGACCACCAAATACAGTCTTAGAGGATCTAGATTGTAGACGAATGTTGTTGACAATTGGAGAGTTTATTTTAAAAAAAAAAAAACAAATAAAATGATAAGAAAATTTATCAACAAAAATGGTGGTGGCAATCAAGGCAGCATGTGAAACCGTAGCCCAATCTGACAAACTCATCGAGTGAAAAGGGTCTCTCACTCGGGCTCAGATATTGATTGATTTCCTTAAAACCTTTTGAGATGGGGCCGATCGGTTTTATCCAAAAACAAAAAATACCCTATGGAAGGCCCGAGAGAATAGAATTGGAGCCCACATTCTCACCACTCGATACTCATCTTGAAATCTAGCAAAGGAGAGTGCGTCTGTGAGCAGGTGATCAAAGGGAGGGAATCTCGAAGGTTCTAGAATCTACACGCTGCCGCTCTCTCTCTCTCTCTCTCCTCTGACGGCAAGGGTGGCACGACACTTATACTGGTTCGGCTGGGGGTTTTTGACCTTTCTAAAGGAGTTGGGCTTGGGCTTAGATTTCGTTTCGGCTAGATTTGGGCTTTATGAAATGGAATTGGTTCAACTAAAATTAGAAAATAGGTCTTTGATTCGATGGTCCGATCTTTGTATTAGATTTAGCTTAGTGTCTTTAGTTGATTTTCATATAATTTAGAGATTTAAGTGACTTTTCTTATAGTTTATTCTTGGTATTAGATTGATCTTTGAGACAAGGAATTGGATTCAATTTGATTGTACCTCATGGGATTACTAGCTCAAGACTTAGTCATAAGGTCATGTTATATTATTTGCCCAACCCATGTCAAGTTACTTTACTGCACTTCATCATTTTATTCACTTTTCATTTCATTACTATTCATGATTTGTGTTTGATATGCTTTCTTTTACTTAATCGATAGGTTACTGTTTTGGGGCCATAGTGAATACATGGACACTTAGGGACAAGAACCCTAGGATTTGGCTGTGTAAGAGGTAAGGTATATCCTTATAGCTAACTCCAATAAGCTAGTGGCGATTCCAAATTTAGAATTCTCATTAGGTTAATTGAAACTTAAATTGAATATTCAAACATCGTGTGAGGTAAATGTTTGGGAGAACCCTAGTGCCAATTGAGGACTATTATTTCTTAACTTGGCACTACCTCTAAATCCTTCCTTTTCCCCTAACAGAAAAGACAGGTCATAGATTGATGGAGATATTTCAATATTAAGCATATATTACTAGTTTAAGGATTATATTGGTGTTATTTCAACATTTAAGGGTTTTTATGTGTTTATGATAGTTTAGATTTTATTTAGGGAAGTCATCTAGAAAAGTTTGAACATTCAGTTGATTCTTTGGGGTCCATTTGGTAATAAAACCGGGTCAGTGGTAAGATTCTTAGAAATTTTCAATTGACATTTTATCTGAGGAGTGTGGAAGCTCTATTGTTACTAGCTTGCTTCCTTGATTGACAAACAGGCTGGCTAGCGTTCCCCATTATTTTTAGGTCGCTTAGACCTTCAAGTCCACTAAAGTTGAACCTTTGCAATTTTAGATGTTACTTTAGACTTTTGAAATTCTGATTTATGGATATAATTCTATGTGAGGATATATTTATTATTGGGGTTATTCCAAAGTTGAGAATTAATCTATAATTGGCAGTTAGAAAGCGGTTATGTGAGGGTCTTTTTTAGTTGATTTCAGAGTTAGCAGAGGGTTATTTGATTGTTGGGGTTTTGGGTTCTATTCTAGGTTTTCTATGATTTAGATTATGTTATTTAAAGCTACGTTTCATGGAAAATATAGCATTTTTGGTAAATGTTTTGCAAGAAACACTTTTCCAGAAAAATGTAACTATCATTCAATGTTAAGCTAAAACTTGAAAATGAAATATAAGATATTTTTTGCTATTCAGTAAGGAAAATATTTTTTCTCTATGCACATTTTTTTTTCAATAATTTTTTATTATCTCATTTTTTTTAAAATCTATTTTTAAATTATTTTTTAAAAAAATCGATTTTTAAATTTTTCTTTATTTTTCTTTTCTTTTCTTTTCTTTCTTTTTGTCTTCTTCATCTTTGGTTGGTTGCCGGTCACAAGGCTCACCAAATTGACAAGCTACTAAAGTGTCCAACCAAAAAAAAAAAAACTATTAAAGTGTAATTGAGTTGATCTCATCGATATTAAGTTTTTGAACACTCCTTAGAAATTGATAAGTAACCCTTTCGCTACTTATAGAAGTATTTTATCATGCACTCATTCCTTTTACCAGAGGAGTGGAGAACAGCAATCATTCCCACAATATCCCCATTCTCATTTCAAGGTACTGAAAAATCACCTTTAATGATTCCATCGCTTGAGTATCTACAGGCTCTCTCTCTTTTTCTCTCTCTTCCCCTTCAATCATGCTCACTTTCCTCTTTCCATACCCACCCACACAGAAAAAGTGAGAAATCACGCCTTCCGAAAAGGAAAAGTAAAAAAAAAAAAAAAAAAAAAGAAGAAGAAAAGAAAAGAAACGAACATGGAGTCTGAAACTTTACTCCATTTTTAAAAAACACACCCACTCCCGCTGTCTCTTGCTCTTCCCGCTTAGCACTCCTAAAACATGAACATCCATCCCAGGTCTTCTCTCCCTCCCCTGTTCTCTGCCATCACTATCACTCTTCTCCTCCTCTTCCTCCCTCATTCTCTCTCCTCACCACCCAATGACACCAATGCTCTCACTCTCTTCCGCCTCGAGGCCGACACCCACGGCCACCTCCTCTCCAACTGGACAGGCTCTGATGCCTGCTCCGCCGCCTGGCGGGGCGTCCGCTGCTCCTCCTCCACTCACTCGAGCAGCCGCGTCACTGCTCTCTCCATCCCTTCCCTCAACCTCCGCGGACCCATTGACTCTCTCTCTTCCCTGGACCAGCTCCGTCTGCTTGATCTCCACGATAACCGGCTAAACGGTACCGTCACCCCCCTCGCCAACTGCACCAACCTCAAGCTCCTCTACCTCGCCGGAAACGACTTCTCCGGCGAGATCCCGCCGGAGATATCCTCTCTCCGGCGCCTCCTTCGTCTTGACATTTCCGACAACAACATCCGGGGTGTCATCCCGGGGGAGCTCCGTGGCCTGAGCCGCCTCCTGACTCTCCGGCTGCAGAGCAACCTGCTCTCTGGCGAGGTGCCGGATCTCTCGGTGTCACTCAAGAACCTGAAGGAGCTCAACCTGACAAACAACGAACTGTACGGGCATTTGCCGGATGGACTACTGAGAAAGTTTGGTGTTCGGAGCTTTGTCGGAAACGAAGGACTATGTGGATCGAGCCCATTACAAGCTTGCTCGTTATCTGGGACTTCACCACCAGCTTCTTCCTCTCTCACAGTACCGTCTAACCCTAGCTCCATGCCAGAGACACCAGCAATTGGACCGGGTCAGAAGCATCGGCAAAAAGGACTGAGCACAGGGGCTATAGTGGCAATTGCCCTTGCGAATTGCGTGGCATTACTTGTTGTGACATCTTTTGTGGTTGCTTACTGCTGCTCAAGAGAGCGGAATTCGAGCTTAAAAGCAAATGGAGAGAGTACTGGGAAGAGGAGAAGTGGGAGTAGCCATGGAAGTGAGAAGAGAGTGTATGCAAGCGGAGGTGCGGATAGTGATGGGACAAACGCTACTGACAGGAGCAAGCTCGTGTTCTTCGAGCGGAAGAAGCAGTTTGAACTCGAAGATTTGCTCAGAGCATCGGCAGAAATGCTTGGGAAAGGAAGCTTAGGGACAGTGTACAAGGCTGTGCTTGATGATGGGGGTGTCGTGGCCGTTAAGAGATTGAAGGATGCCAATCCGTGCATGAGGAAGGAGTTCGAGCAGTACATGGACGTTATTGGGAAGCTTAAGCACCAAAATGTGGTCAAACTCCGAGCTTATTACTACGCCAGAGAAGAAAAGCTCCTGGTATATGATTATCTCCCAAATGGAAGCCTGCAGTCACTGCTTCATGGTCAGCATAATCCTATTCTCAACTAATGATTCATTCTGATTGACTAATTCTGGGATTATGCCAAGTTGAGCCTATTTATCTTTATCTTGTTCTTGTTACTCTTGCTTTAATCAGGAAACAGAGGTCCTGGAAGGATTCCTCTGGATTGGACCACGAGGATTAGCTTGGTACTTGGAGCGGCTCGGGGGCTAGCCTGGATCCACGAAGAGTACAGTGCAGCAAAAATCCCTCACGGAAACATCAAGTCTTCCAACATACTACTCGACAAGAATGGCGTTGCTTGTGTCTCCGATTTTGGGCTCTCACTGCTTCTGAATCCCGTTCATGCCATTGCGAGATTGGGGGGATACCGAGCTCCGGAGCAGGCAGAGACCAAGCGGCTCTCTCAAAAAGCCGATGTCTATGGCTTTGGCGTCCTGTTACTGGAAGTCCTAACTGGCAGAGCTCCATCGCAGTATCCATCCCCAACACGGCCTCGTGCCGATGAAGAAGAACAGGCAGTTGATCTACCCAAATGGGTGAGATCTGTGGTGAAGGAGGAGTGGACTGCTGAGGTGTTCGATCAGGAGCTTCTTCGCTACAAGAACATCGAAGAGGAACTCGTTTCCATGCTTCATGTAGGCTTGGCCTGCGCGGCGGCTCAGCCCGATAAGAGGCCTTTGATGGCGGAAGTGGTGAAGATGATTGAGGACATTAGGGTCGAGCAGTCACCATTAGGAGAAGACTACGACGAGTCGCGAAACTCGCTCTCTCCTTCGCTTGCCACAACCGAAGATGGGCTTTGAAGATTCAAAGTGATGGATTAGTTAACGGGTTGTTCCGTGATTGGCTTCTGTTTGTTTTTTGCATTGTCTCATTGCTATTGCATGCGGTCTGTCCTGCGTTTAAGTTTGTAAAATTGGGTTAGCCTAATGTACTTTTATTATTATCCGTGGGAGAATTTGGGGATCTTCACCAAATTCGACCAATTTGATCTACACGGTCAGCTATTATTCACTGGAAGATGTACATCAGTACTCAGTAGTGCTGCCTTCTGGTCGGAAAGCTTCATTTCTGTTCTCAAATTATGACTGTACTGAACTCTACTTCTGTTATCGATTGGATAGTCTCCAACTAATTAATGATACTTCCATAGAGTGAATTTCCCGTGTAGAAGCAGAAGAAAAATAATTCATGAATAATGTCGGAAACATTTAAGAAGCATATTGAATGTTATTTATCAAGTGATTTAGTTAATATCATTTTTTGAGAAATAGTAATCTGGTAAATAACAAAAAAAAAAAAAAAAATGTTATCTGATGTTAACTATAATGTGAAGTCTATTGAAGAAAGTCAAAGAGCCAACGGCTCAAAAAAAAAAAAAGGCGGAGCGGATGACGGATGGTCATTTTTCCACATAAAGGATATAAAATTGAGATGGTTTCTTTTTCTTATCTTAGATAAGACAGGGATGTAGCAATAAGAGCTAATGACTCACTCTAATTATTATTATCATAGTCTATATCCATTATGAAATATTCGAATTAAACCATGACTACTCCGGAGTATTTGCTATTTGAAAGTGCAAGTTTGGTTGGCTTGACTCTTCACGAGATATACCACAACATGAGTCATTCAGAAATTCAGTCCAACATGAGTTGAATTCATGATCTCATGGAAAATAGTTGAATCTTGTATTGGCGATAAACAGAGGCAGGTTTTTTTTTTTTTTTTTTTTTTTTTCATGTCTGTCTTTGTACTGCTGCACGTCAACCAGAGTTTCTTTGGCAATGGCTTTGCTTAGCTTTGAAAAAGAAAAAGTTATTCTCGCCAGCATCTTGTCTGATAAAACAGGGGCAGAATTATTAGCTCGTGAAAAAGCAAACCGCGTTTGACTTCGACCTCGGCGGGACCTCATCCATGTTGCAGGCAGTCCTCGCAATCCTTGCTGGGTGGTCCGTATTATAAACCGCGAAAAAAAAAAATCAAATCCCAATAAAATTAGAATTATTGCTAAATAATTATCAATTGTGTAATGACTCAAATCCAGGTCATAGGGTTATTATTGAGACATTCTTGGCACGTCGCCGACATATTTCTTTTTAATTTTTTATTTAAGTACGTGCGGAAGCGTTACAACATCGATACCTGACCACAACACAACAAATGAGTAGTCGATAAAACACTATGCAAAGCATACCACTAATATATTACACTAGTATTGTCACGCCCCAAACCCCGAGCGCACGCACATCCCACTGCGGTCGATCAAATATGCGACATCCCAGGATACGTCGCCGACCCATTCATTTTATTACGCATGCGGAAGCAAAACAAATTCCCTAACAACATTTAACTTGGGATAGAAAAGCAGGCAATCAATCACAATACCAAACACTCATTTACAAACACATAGGTTTAAATACAACTCTGAACTGTCTACAAAATAGACCAGCTCGACAAAAAGGGGGACTATCCTAAAACCAACGAGCATGACACGTTCACCGATACTTCAGTCTCCACCTTTCCAGACTTAGAGCTTCGGGTCCTTCACGACCGCCATCTAGGGACCTGAAATTTTAATCCCAAACCGGGATGAGACGATGTCTCAGCAAATTCAACTCCCTAAACCCTTATTAGAAAGAAAATACGCCCCGGGTGGCCTAGCCACATCACACAGAGAACTTACCTCGCCTCAGTTCATTTCTGCAGGTTAGCACAATTCAAATCACTCAATCATAGGTAGTAATAATAATTCAAACAATTGGAACGTCATCACTTTCATATAAATCACAATCACATTTAGTACTCATTCCAATTATTATTCATTGCCACACAAGGGCATAGCCTACTCGCTGTTCGGCTATCTACTGGCATGTAGCCAGGCATCGCCTCCCCACCTTGGAGCGCAGCTTTCGTCGCACGTCGACGGCGTTCCCGAATGAGCATGGGCCTAAATCAATCTGCGACCCGCAACATCGCGTGGGCATCCCATAAAGGGGCAAGTCCGGCTCAACAGCCCAGGACGATTCCTCTTAGTTATCACACAGCCAAAGCATACTCGGCCCCAGAACACTTTATATTTCAATCAATGCTTCTACTTAAAATAGTGATCCCGGCCATTTTTCTTCATATTAAAAATATTCCAGAAATTACTCACGTGTGTGGGGACACGCTAATTTTGAATCAAAAGCCAATATCTCACTTTTTCAAACTCCACTATTTAATATAATTATTAAAATCCAATTTTTGCATCAAAACCCAACACTTGGGTTTTTTTTAATAAAATTCATTTTATCACAATCAATACTCAATGTGCCACATACATTCATCAAATTCAAATTCTAAGGGCACAAAGAAATGATCAGCACGAAATTCGAGAATTTAGGGTCCCAAAATAATTTTTCAAATTTATTAAATAATTAAATTTATTCCGAAAATTAATATAATAATAATATCCATATTTTTCACAATCCATGCTCAATTTATGATATCCAATCATCAATTTCAAAATCCGACTATACCGCGGTAACCGGCACGAAATTCTGAGCAATTAGGGTCAAAAATAATTTTTCGAGTTTTTTTTTTTATAAATAATATTTTAATGATTTTCGGAATATGATTTATTATTAAATAATCCAACAATTTCGAAACATTTATTTAAATCATAAATAAATTCCTTTAAGTCACATCAAGGTTTATTTTAAAAATAAACCTACTTAACCCTTAAACTAAACATACTTTAGGTTAATCCAACCTTTTAATCTAACTAACAATTAAACAAACTAAACTAACCACCTAAGCCTAATTAACTTAAGCTAAGCACACCTAAAGCATAATTAACCCTCTAATCGAGGTTTAGTGAGCTAAACTCACCGGATTAGCGAGCCGAGCGGACCAAAACGACGGAGATGACGCGGGGATCGACTTTCCTCAAAGCGGGCTGAGCATCCGGGCTCGGGAAGGCGGCCAAAACGGGTCAAAACTAAGCTGCCATACCCATTTTTGCTCACTGCTGTCTGCGGCGGTTCGAGGCTGAGAGAGGGTAGATCCGGAGTCGATTGAGGCGGCCAAGGGCGGCGAAGGCAAGGCGAAGCTCCGGCGGGCTAAGGCGAGGCCTCACGGCGGCGGGGATGAGCTCCGGCAGCTCCTAGAATGCGCGAACAGGGGGTAGACGGAGGCGGCTGGGCATCGGCCAAGCGCGGGCGAGCGAGGGCGGACGACGGCAAGGCGGCGTGCGGCGGCTCCCGACGACGTTGGCTGCTGCTCCAACCCAGGCGAGCTCCTTCCGTTTCTGTTCGAACTAGAGAGAGGAGAGAGAGGCCGTGATGGGAGAAGAAGGGGGAAGACGGAGGCGTGCGGCCAAGGAGGAACGGCGACGGCGGGTGCGGACGGCCGGCGACGGGCGGCTGAGCGAGCGGCGAAGGGCTGCGACGGCTGCTGGCTTCCGGTTGCTGGGTTCAAAGCTGGAGAAGAAGATGGAGATGGTGGAGTCGCACGGTAGAGAGGAAGAAGAGAGGGAGGAGAGAGAAGGAGGAGAGAGAGAGATGGGACCCTTTTTCTTTTCTCTATTTCTCTTTCTTTTAATCCCACACAATAGCCCACCATGACATCATCAAGTGATGTCATACCCCACTATCTCTAAACCTCCCACCACTTTCCAATGGTTGCAATTTCATTTTCCGCCGGGGTCCAATTCTTGTACAACCAATTCTTCAATTCCACTTGATTCTCTTCCAATTGAATCAAATTGAAGTCCATAAAATTAATCCGATGTCACCACACTTTAATTCACATCTTCACTTGTCCGGAAAACCAACTTAAGTCCCAAAAGTACGATCAAAAGCGGGCCTACTAATTTCTCGAGCCAAATTAGCCATTCTTTGATTATTTTGCTGAAAAACTCGGCTTGTATGAAAAGTCTTCCAAAGATGAATCAATATTCCTAAAATGATTCATGACACACCCAGAGTTCCAATTTCTGAATTCGATCTCAATTCCACGGTTAATTTCACTTTGGCACGATACTAGTGCGGCCCAACCTACCGGGTAGCCTTTAGAAATTTTCATGCATTTGACCTGTGGTTGATCATCTCAAGCCACAATGTACATCTTTGAAACATTGGCGACTTTCGGTTGTCGAGGTAATTTCAAGATTTCAAATACAAACACAGGGTACCCAATCGATAGAAAAGTCGGTCCAGTGCCGATCGATAAGAATTGTGTGATCTGGTGGAATCACCCACACCTGATCACATGCCTCTGTCGAGTCGACCTATCTCCGATCTCTAATCGATTTTTATTTGTGCCGTAATGACCCTTGCAGATTAGCTCGGTCGAAAGGTCGCTTCCTGGTCAAATTCTCGAGTCTGATGCATTAGAAACTCTTAACGGCTTCACCCGATAAATTAGTTTTCATATGAGTGGCTGACTCAAGGAAAAGAACTATATGCGTGCCAATGAAATGTCCGTCTCAATTTATTGAAAATTTGGAAAATCGGGATGTCACAACTCTTCCCCTCTTATAAAAATTTTGTCCTCGAAATTTAAACCTTTACCAATTCTTAGACAAAAAGGTGGGGGTACGGTCGTCTCATATAATCTTATTTTTCTCAGGTTGCTCCTTCTGTACCAATACTGCTAGATCACTACTATCTTGCCCAAACTACTTTCGGTTTCAAAATACTAAACACTTGCCCACTTAAAATTCCACATGTCTTCAATACAAACTTTGCGAAGCTAAACTGGCGATTCTCTCTGCTAACTGTGATTGAATCACTGATTTCTGAACCAACTCGACCTGCGATTTTCTAATCTCTGATCTCATCTCAACCGACTGAAATCCTGCACACTTTGCTCTACACTGATTAAAAGGAAACTATCTGACTGATCTGCTGAAATTGGGAACCTCTGGTCAAGGTCTGATATAACTCTGACACTGATCACGGCAACTGCAATCACTGACCACTGTACTGACCCTAGCCTGTGATCTTTCTTTCCCTAACTTCATCTTAGCAATCGAAATTCTGCACTCTCTACTATGCACTGCTTAAGAAAGAACCATATGAAAGCTTTGCCAACTTGGAACATCTAATCCAGATTTGAAATACAATTCATCCCCAGCACTCCATGCAGATAAGTTATATGATATACACACACTTCGGTGTACCCACTTTGTGACAAGACAGAATCTCCAATTTCTGAAATCGAATTTAGATTGGCGGTTAATTTCACTCCGACACGCCTTTAGTGTGACATAGGCTACTAGGTAGTTTTCGGAGCTTTTTAGGACAAATGACCCGTGGTCGATTTTCTTCGAGCCACGATGAACTCATTCGACACATTGGCGACTCTCGAGTGTCATGAAAATCTCGGTGATTCAAATACGGACACATGATACGAAAATGACAATAAAATCAAATTAGTATCAGTCAATGAGAGTTTTCCAATTTAGTGGAGTCACCCACGATCGGTCATTCATCTTAGTCGAACCGACCTATTTTTGATCTTAATTCAATTTTTAACTGTGCCGTAATGATCTCTAAAGATGAGCATGATCGAGAAGTCGATTCCTAGTCGAATTCACAAGTCTATTTGCCTTAAAGTCCTTAATAACTCACCCAACTAGTCTAGTTATCTCGTAAGTGGCCAACTCAGAGAAAAGCACTATAATCGCGTCGATGAAATGCCCAATTTAACCAATCGAAATCAGAGTCTGAAAATCAAGATGTCACACACTCAAAACAAGATATACTCGTACTATCTGGACAACGTTGAAATTGCTATGCTGAGCTTCCCATAAGATCTCCTCTTTAATCTCTGTATTGTCAATTACACACAATCATCCTTAGATCCTTAGCGTTCTGTCTTCCGGAATTTGAAAATCAACATCTCTCTCATCTGCATTCTCTTATAGAGTCTTCTGAATTTCTGAATCTGTCCACTGAAGCAATTTGATTCTAATCTGTACTCTCGGCTCAATTTTGAGGGTAGTCATGAGATTCAAAGGTGGCTTACCTTAGATCTGAAAATCGAATTTCGAACTTTCTCAAATAAGATCCAATCTCTGAGTATTAACTGTGCAACTAAGGACTCTCGACTCAGTGCATCTGCGACTTTGCTCACCTTTCTAGAGTGATACAAAATATCAGTCATAATCCTTAGGAGTTCCATCCAGCGATGCTGTCTCATTTCCAAATCCTAAGGCTTCAACTGATAGGACGCATATGTAACAACTCTATCATGCTGTATCAACACATAACCCAATCCTTTAAACAGCGCATCATTGTAGATCTCATCACTTTTAGGACCAGATGAAATAGTTAGCACAGGTGCGGTAGTCAGCTTCTGCTTAAGCTCTTGAAAACTACGCTCGCACTCATCTGCCCACACAAACTTTTCTTACTTCCTCAGTAGTTGAATCAACTGCAACGCTGACGCTGAAATCCCTTCCACAAAACTTCTGTAATACCCTGCTAATTCCCAGAAACTTCTAATCTATGTCATTGTAGTCAATATCGGCCAACTAATCATTGCTTTAATCTCGGACGAGGTCTACGAAGATTTCTTCGCCTGAAATCACGTGACCTAGGAATGCAACAAGAGTCATCCAAAACTCGCATCTGCAAAGCTTATTGTAAAATCCAAGAGTACTCAAGGTCTGAAGTATCATCCCCAAATGTCTCTCGTGCTCCTCAGCACTCTTTGAACACACCAGGATAACTTCAATGAAAATGATCACAGCTGATTTAAGTACCCTTAAACATTCCACTCATTAGACCCAAACAAATAGCTAAGGTGTCCATCAAACCACATGGTATTATAGTGAACTCACAACTACTGTATCAAGTGCGAGATGCTAACTTTGGTACGTCTTTCTTCCTAATCCTCAACTGATGATACTCTCACCTCAAGTTGATCTTGAAGAATATCAATGTACAAATGCAACGAACCAACTTTCTTCTTCACTAATAGAACGGGTGCTCCCAAGGTGATGTACTGGAACGTATGAATCTCCTATTCAACACTTCCTGCATCTGCACCTTTAGTTCTTTTAACTCGGTAACACCATCCGGTAAGGAGCCTTAGGGATTGGCTTTGTTCCGGGTGCTAATTCAATCACGACTATATCTCTCTTCTTGACAACAAACCTGGTAATTCTTCAGAAAATGCCTTAGAAAACTCATGTACCACGATTATGATCTCCATATTCGGCTCCTCAACTGACGCATCCATTACAGCTGCCATGTAGATTCGGTAACCAACAACTAGAACCAAGGTCGTCTTCAGTGACGGATAACAAGGATTGAAGTTCCTCTTTAATTGTCAGTAATTCAAAACTTTCGTACACTAATTGAACAAACTGATTTATATCTCCACCATGATTCATAACAGCAGAAAGCTCCTCGAGCCAAACCTTTTCATAAATGACTTCCAAGTCATACATAAACAAATCCATCATGTACAACTATAGTTAGAGACTCATCTTCCTATTACTTTATTACAACAACGAAGATCCTACAACCTTCACTGAAAATTATGTTGCACTACTCTGATAAAAAAAACATCTCGAAAACATTCTCATTATGATTGATGCATGGTCGATCCCTTCATGCTCCTCTAGCCATCCTAGTGGCGTCCTATCTGCAGTAATAGTGCTTACACTCTCCTGAACTTACGCGGACAGTTCCTAACCCGATGGCCATGCTGGCCACATTCAAAGCATGCTCTCTTTTTACTCTGACACTAGGGCTGACTTATGCCTCCTTTCCACAAACTCGACACGCAATCAACGAGTCATCTACCTCCTATCAAGGAATATCATGTACCCTTCTTTGCACTGGGGTCTGTTCCAAGTACCCCATTAAATGTCCCGAAGCATGTTTCCTCTGTTCTGTCTTATCAACGCGGTGACAGAAACAGCTGTGATTCCATCCATCTATACAGACAATCTTTGATCAATTGGCCTTACTGGGGACACCTGTAACAAGTCATTTCTCTCTTACAGCACGGGACAGATCCATCTCATTTCTCACAGACACGACGCACATCGATCGAGTTGAGCACTGACTTTCCCAATTCTCCTCTTCCGGTTGGGTGAAACAGGGCACCTTTCTTCTGACATCGGCAATTCCCCCAATCGATTTCCATTTCTGCTTAAACTGAACTTTGACTCAGATACGGCGGCTTGATCCTCGATCACAACTCCATATTAGGCCTCAATAAGCACGGCAACAACAATGGTCACAACACTAGCAACGGTAGAAACAACGGCAACAGCAATAGCTCGGTCCTAAACTCACTAACTCAACAAGCTTCCAAGGAACACTAGCACCTAAACGATCCCAATGAACCTAAGACCGTTCGGTGCTACTACACTCTAAGTACCGACTTGCGATGGTACCCTCACACTCGCGCTGGTCTAAGCCTGCGCTCTATCTCGGCTACCAACTCTTGTCAGCATCCTACCCCGAGGTACAAGTCTTATCGACCTCCTCCAAGGAGTTCTCCACTCCTAGTCACTCATCCTATAGGCTCTTTATATACACATGTTTTCCGATTCCAACATCATGTTAGAATTTGAGTGACCCCACAAACACATTACCAAACAGCTATCAACCACATGCATCAGCATATTAAAAGTCTTTCCTACTAACTATCCCATGACTCATCGCACCTTATCACTCCATACTCAAACCATGCTCTGATACCACTTAAACGGGGATGTCACGCCCTGAACCCCGAGCGCGCGCACATCCCACTGCGGTCGATCAAATATGCGACATCCTAGGATACGTTGCCGACCCATTCATTTTATTACGCATGCGGAAGCAAAACAAATCCCCTAACAACATTTAACTTGGGATAGAAAAGCGTGCAATCAATCACAATACCAAACACTCATTTACAAACACATAGGTTTAAATACAACTCGAACTGTCTACAAAATAGACCAGCTCGATAAAAAGGGGGACTATCCTAAAACCAATGAGCATGACACGTTCACCGATACTTCGCTCCACCTTTCCGCACTTAGAGCTTCGGGTCCTTCACGACCGCCATCTAGGGACCTGACCCCCAAATTTTAATCCCCAAACCGGGATGAGACGATGTCTCAGCAAGTTCAACCCCCTAAACCCCTATTAGAAAGAAAATACGCCCTGGGTGGCCTAGCCACATCACATAGAGAACTTACCTCGCCTCAGTTCATTTCTGCAGGTTAGCACAATTCAAATCACTCAATCACAGGTAGTAATAATAATTCAAACAATTGGAATGTCATCACTTTCATATAAATCACAATCACATTTAGTACTCATTCCAATTATTATTCACTGCCACACAAGGGCATAGCCTACTCGCTGTTCGGCTATCTACTGGCATGTAGCCAGGCATCGCCTCCCCACCTTGGAGCGCGGCTTCGTCAGTACGTCGACGGCATTCCCGAAGGAGCATAGGCCCAAAATCAACTACAACCCGGAACCACTGCGTGGGCATCCCATATAGGGGCAAGTCCGGCTCAACAGCCCATGACGATTCCTCTTAGTTATCACACAGCCAAAGCATACTCGGCCCCAGAACACTTTATATTTCAATAAATGCTTCCACTTAAATAGTGATCCTGGCCATTTTTCTTCATATTAAAAATATTCCAGAAATTACTCACGTGTGTGGGGACACGCTAATTTCAAATCAAAAGCCAATATCTCACTTTTTCAAACCCCACTATTTAATATAATTATCAAAATCCATTTTTGCATCAAAACCCAATACTTGGGTTTTTTTGAATAAAATTCATATTTATCACAATCAACACTCAATTTGCCACATACATTCATCAAATTCAAAATTTAAGGGCACAAAGAGCGATCAGACGAAATTATGAGAATTTAGGGTCCCAAAATAATTTTTCAAATTTATTCCGAAAATTAATATAATAATAATATCCATATTTTTCACAATCCATGCTCAATTTATGATATCCAATCATCAATTTCAAAACCCGACTATACCGTGGCGACCGGCATGAAATTCTGAGCAATTAGGGTCAAAAATAATTTTTCGAGTTTTTTTTTTATAAAGAATATTTTAATGATTTTCGGAATATGATTTATTATTAAATAATCCAACAATTTCGAAACATTTATTTAAATCATAAATAAATTCCTTTAAGTCACATCAAGGTTTATTTTAAAAATAAACCTACTTAACCCTTAAACTAAACATACTTTAGGTTAATCCAACCTTTTAATCTAACTAACAATTAAACAAACTAAACTAACCGCCTAAGCCTAATTAACTTAAGCTAAGCACACCTAAAGCATAATTAACCCTCTAATCGAGGTTTAGTGAGCTAAACTCACCGGATTAGCAAGCCGAGCGGACCAAAACTATGGGGACGACGCGGGGATCGACTTTCCTCAAAGCGGGCTGAGCATCCGGGCTCGGGAAGGCGGCCAAAACGGGCCAAAACCGAGCTGCCATACCCATTTTTGCTCACTGCTGTCCGCGGCGGTTCGAGGCTGAGAGAGGGTAGATCCGGAGTCGGTTGAGGCGGCCAAGGGCGGCGGAGGCAAGGCGAAGCTCCGGCGGGCTAAGGCGAGGCCTCACGGCGGCGGGGACGAGCTCCGGCAGCTCCTAGAATGCGCGAACAGGGGGTAGACGGAGGCGGCTGGGCATCGGCCAAGCGCGGGCGAGCGAGGGTGGACGGCGGCAAGGCGGCGTGCGGCGGCTCCCGACGACGTTGGCTGCTGCTCCAACCCAGGCGAGCTGCTTCCGTTTCTGTTCGAACCAGAGAGAGGAGAGAGAGGTCGTGACGGGAGAAGAAGGGGGAAGACGGAGGCGTGCGGCCAAGGAGGAACGGTGACGGTGGGTGCGGACGGCCGGCGACGGGCGGCTTAGCGAGCGGCGAAGGGCTGCGACGGCTGTTGGCTTCTGGTTGCTGGGTTCAAAGCTGGAGAAGAAGATGGAGATGGTGGAGTCGCACAGTAGAGAGGAAGAAGAGAGGGAGGAGAGAGAAGGAGGAGAGAGAGAGATGGGACCCTTTTTCTTTTCTCTATTTCTCTTTCTTTTAATCCCACACAATAGCCCACCATGACATCATCAAGTGATGTCATACCCCACTATCTCTAAACCTCCCACAACACTTTCCAATGGTTGCAATTTCATTTTCCGCCGGGTCCAATTCTTGTACAACCAATTCTTCAATTCCACTTGATTCTCTTCCAATTGAATCAAATTGAAGTCCATAAAATTAATCCGATGTCACCACACTTTAATTCAAATCTTCACTTGTCCGTAGAACCAACTTAAGTCCCAAAAGTACGATCAAAAGCGGGCCTACTAATTTCTCGAGCCAAGTTAGCCATTCTCTGATTATTTTGCTGAAAAACTCGGCTTGCATGAAAAATCTTCCAAAGATGAATCAATATTCCTAAAATGATTCGTGACACCCCCAGACTTCCAATTTCTGAATTCGATCTCAATTCCACGGTTAATTTCACTTTGGCACGATACTAGTGCGGCCCAACCTACCGGGTAGCCTTTAGAAATTTTCATGCATTTGACCTGTGGTTGATCATCTCAAGCCACAATGTACATCTTTGAAACATTGGTGACTTTCGGTTGTCGAGGTAATCTCAAGATTTCAAATACGAACACAGGGTACCCAATCGATAGAAAAGTCGGTCCAGTGCCGATCGATAAGAATTGTGCGATCTGGTGGAATCACCCACACTTGATCACATGCCTCTATCGAGTCAACCTATCTCCGGTCTCTAATCGATTTTTATTTGTGCCGTAATGACCCTTGCAAATTAGCTCGGTCGAAAGGTCGCTTCCTAGTCAAATTCTCGAGTCTGATGCATTAGAAACTCTTAACGGCTTCACCCGATAAACTAGTTTTCATATGAGTGGCTGACTCAAGGAAAAGAACTATATGCGTGCCAACGAAATGCCCGTCTCAATTTATTGAAAATAGAATTGGAAAATCAGGATGTCACAAGTATTTTTACCAGCCCATTCTACTAGCCTCTCCTTTTTACATCATCCTTTTATATTCGTGTAGGCCGATGGAATTTCTATCTTCTCTAGCGTGACTGCAACTCTCAAAAATGGTGTTATGTTTCCTTGCCTACAAATTTGAAAATCAAGGAGTGAGTCCAAGACTCAATAAGTAAAAACCCCTAATCCTCTCCTAGGATGACATCTTGTCATTAAATCTAGCATGTTCGGTACTCGTATGACAATACCGATGACAAATCAATAGTAATATTATTACCTCACCTTGACTACATAAATGGATCCCTTCAGCGTTACTTCCATGCATGCTTACCTTTGGTTTTTCCATAAACACACCAAGTCACGTAGTAATAAACATATTGGCATGCATAAAAGGTTCATTAATATATATCTTAGCTCAACCGGGGCATTTGGTTTCAAGCTAGGCATCTTGGCTTAATCAGGGCATCCCGCTTCAACCGAGGCATCCCAGTGGCTAGCTCACCCGGGGCATTTGAGCTTAACCCAGGCATCCTAACTCAATTAGGTTATCTAGTTTTCACGAACAAGTTATTGCCACCAATGCTATGTGACAATAGTCTTCCTCTTTCATTTAATGATCACATATCATGTGTTGCACAAGCTGGTTTATTATCTTCCATTTTAACCTACACATGAGCAAATCATACATAATGGACTTGTGACATGTAAACAACTACTCACAGGTAAGAACACGACTAAATTCAATGACATAGCATATTGCCCTGGCCAAGGGTTAGGAATTCTACTTACCTTCGATGAACCTCGATGAATTATAGGTGGTTTTACTAACAGAGGGCTGTCCGGTGAGGTGATGGGCGAACAAGGCCAAGAGAGGAAGAGGGGACAATGGTGAGAAGACGTGAGAGAAAAAGAGAGTAAGTGAGGGAGAAGAGATGGGATGAGGAAATGAGGAGAGAATGCCTTTATTTATAGGCAAACTCCTCATCATTTCCCTTCCAAGTGGACCAATCACAAATTTTAGGTTGACAACCTAGGATGAAGATGTAACAAACTAAGGAGAAGAGTGACAAATCTAATTCCTAGAGGATGACAGCTGCTCCTTCTTTTATTGAGCCATTTGGGGTTGAGTCATCTTTGTAATGATGAATAGTAATGATGACTATATTAATTAAGGGACATCTAAGCTTTATGACTCAACCTACCATTGATGCACTACAGTTCAAAAGCATTTAATGCATATTTAGCATCAAGCTAAGAAGACTCTAGATGGGCTTGTTCCTCGAGATGGATATATTGCCCCTTTCCCTCCAAGTTTAGGCGTGTGGCTCTCCCATTCTAAGGTAAAGAACAGTTTCCAACAACTTTTGAAATCAGTATCATTACCTTATCAAAAGGGCTTGAAAAATTATAAAAAATTAATATGTTGTAAATAAAACCTTAAACAACATATTTCATGAAGGAAACCAAGTCTAATTCATTTTTCAAAAAGAGCAACAAATCATGGAAAACAACCCAAAAGTTTGTCCATTAAACAGATTCAATGACCGAAGAGGAAAACCCATTTCAAAATTCAAATCTTCATAAAACACTTTGAAATTTTAATATGTTGTCGATCTAAATGTCCTTTACAACTTTTGTGAATGAAGCATGTTCAATTCAAAAGGAAAAATTTTATAAAAATCGAGAAGACAACAAGGTCATCATTTTTACTACACTAGACAATTTTAACATGGTAAGTAAATGGGCTTTTGTGCCACTCATTTCACCTTAGAAAAATATGAAATTAAAGTAAGTAGTAGATTGAGATATTTTGAACAACTTTTATGAGGAAGTTTCTCCAAATTAGAACCACATAAAACTCTATAAAATCATAAAATCGTGAGGGTTCAGTAGTTTTGAGAATTGGAATCAAAGTCAAAATTTGAGAAACCAAATGTGGCAATTCTAATTGAGGAGAGGCGGCACCTAGATGAATCTTGCAAGATCACTCAGTCATTAATTGGCCTAATTACTTGTCCTCCAAGGCTATTTCTAAGGTCATGATATCCTAGATTTTGTAGGGACACCTAAGTCATTCATTAATGGCTAAGGGACAAATAAACTTAAGAGCTGTCTTCCTGCATTAATAGCCAATACAATTAAGCATGTGAATCATCAACTTGCATATATGAGCTTCCAAAATTGCATATGAAACATAAGTGTATTTCCTGGAGTTTCTATCTTTCAAGAACATTAATAATTGCTTAGGACAAATAAACATACAAGTCACCCTCTTGCATTTAATTTCTAGCTTCCAAAATTGACTTGGTTGACTTGGGATTAGTTTATGTGAAACATATGTTCTTTCTAAATGGGTGAGTGTTTTTTTTTTTTTCAAGTCTATCCATGGCTAACTACCTTATTCAAGCCGAGGTTCGCAACTAATTCATGGCCAAGCTCAAAATTGGTTTAGTGGCCATTTTCCTTGGTCAATTGGGGCTCGAATCGTGGATGTCACAAATTGTGTAAAATAGTTTTACACTGAAGTGTCATGACCCGACCTCGGGTGGCAAATGAGCATAAAGGTCCAGTTTAAGGGCACTTGATTATGAGAATTCCCTTATGGTTCGCATTTCAAAAAACATTATCACCTCACCCTTTGAGATGAACCGTTGTGAGTTCTCTCGTTAACGGTTTGTGAGCTCTTTGAAACTCATACCTTGCATGACAACGAAAGATGTCATGAATCATACCCACATGGGCGACACACCTCAAGGGAGGTGATCGGGTGTGAATATCAAAGTTAGGGGTATCTTTACCATAATTGCCCTTTCAATAGTACTCGCTTCCCATGGATGGCATCATTTCATCCATTAGGGACTTTTCATAATGGGTTTACTAAACTATTGCGAGACTCATCGAGATCCATACCCTTCACAATAGGTTTATTTATTAGATGGTTGTTTAGAACAAATTAAAAAGACAAGAGCCGTCACTAACCTCATTTTTTGGGGGTCAGCTATAAAATCCAATCGAGGGTTAAGAGTGATCCCTCAATTGCACCTAGAGATTATAGATTTGGAGATTTGAGTTACGCTAATATTTCTATTAGTGCATTTTCAGTACCTAATGGTTTAAAGTGTTTCATAAGGTGTCCATGCATTTCTTTTTACTTTTTAAGGTTGATGAAACTAACTAAATATTCATGTGTGAATCGTTGATTTCATGCAATCTATTTCTACAAAAGCGAAAAGAAGGCAAAAAAATTGAAATTTAAAGACAAAGGCGGCAAGTAAACACCCAAGTGAATAGTTTAGGGAAAGCTATAAATCTAACATGCAACTGTCACGGGCCGATCAATTGGGATCGCGACCGTGTGGCGACTCGAGCTATTTTGGATCACCCAAGCCAAACCTTGCTCGATCGAACGCTCACTCGCTCTCACACCCGGATCGTAAAGAGAGAAAGTTTCTAGAGAAAGGAGCTTTGGAAAGAAATGAGCTTTGTATTGTTGAAATAGTTGGATGATTATAGATGAAGGGAAGGGCACCCTTTTTTATACTCTAGGCCCTCAGATTACAACCGTTGATTTAGATTTGATCCAACAGACGAGATCGCACTGCCTCAACTATTGACATAAATTACAACTACTAGTTACCGACATAAATAAAGATAGAGTCTTCTAAAATTAGGCGTAATGATGGTGTTGCCCACCCTTGGAAACTTCGAGGAGAAGACTTGATGGGAATCCAAGTGAAAGCAGGAGGTCCTCCACGAATGAGTCACGGCCATCCTCCAGGAACCTCTTGGGTTGGCTCACTTTCGGGCCATGACATTCTCCCCCACTCAATCGAGCGACGTCCTCGTTGCTCATAGCTTGACGGACGGCCTTCTTAGTATGTGCACGGGCTTTGGCACGGGCTTTCTTGTTTCGGCTTTGTTTGGTGCGGACGCTCATGAACGAAGGACCACACCCTTCTATGATCAGCTCGGACTTGGCATGCAACTCCACCTTCAGCTTAGGCGTGGCATGTGGCGAGCACTCAACCTCGAGGAAGAGCACTTGAATTGGCATGGCATGTGTTGGAGTAGGATCCAACTCTACCTTCGGTTTCACCTCGGCTAGCTTGTTCAAGCGCTTCACAGACTTCAAGCTTTTATCGAGGTGTCGGATCGTAGCGATGATCTTGGTGTCGACCACCCCATTGATCATAGGGATCATCGACGGGCATTTTGGGTCGAGTATCATGATGAATTTGGTCCTCATGTCGATCATGGCTCTCACGCTATTGAAGAAGTGCATACCAAGAATGAGATCATAATCGTCGAGAGGGATTACCTTGAAAGCCATCTTGCCCTTCCATCCGCCAATCTTGACATCCACGTCCAAAGTCGATCCTACACCACGAACGCCCTCCAAGTTGATCGGCTTGAAGGTATTCCCGATTGGCTCCATGCGAAGTTTCAAGGCCTTTGCTACTTCGGTCGACATGAACATGTTTGACGCACCCGTGTCAACCAAGGCATATAGCGTTCGGCTGCACACATCGACTTCCATGAAGAACATCTCCGAGTTCGACGCAACTTCTTTTTCTTTGGTTGTCGATCAAGCTTGGACAGAGTTGATCATCTTCACGGCTCCAAGTCGGATTTGCCGCTTTTCTTCTTTGGGCTCCTCCTCCTCTTCGATGGCAAAGAGGGCGGTTGATTCGACCCTTCTTCGAGCACTTTTGGGTTCAATGTGGACCTTTGCAAATAAAACAAGGAGAAGGCGGGGGTTGATCGAACTTACTCGTTAGGCAGTCCATTGGTCGACCCCGTTGGAAGGCCGACTTGGAAGACCCTTCTCCCCACGTCTTGACTTGGCCGCTTTGATCATGCGCGCCTCAAGGAGTGTTTCTTCCTTCTTCTTCGGATCAATCCGACCTCCAATCTCTTGGTCTACTCCTCGATTCGGCTTTGATGAGGTCGATGAGCGACTCGGCCACGCTAAGCGCTCTCGTGAGACTCATCACATCCCGTCGCTTGAGCTCGAGTAGTGCCCACGGCTTCAATCTATCCATGAACGCTCCGAGAGCCTCCTCTTCACTTAGGTTGCAAATTGGAGTTTGAGCTCCGTGAACTCCTTCACATACTCTCGGATCGCACCTCTTTGCTCGAGGCAATGAAGCTTGCTACAAGCTTCTTGTTGAGCAAACTCGGGGAAGAAATAGTCCCGGAACTCCCTTACGAAGTCATCCGGTGTCTCCACGGGATTGGCACCACGCCTAGTCTCATCACACCTATTCCGCCACCAAAGGATTGCGGTATCAGACAGGAACAACGAAGCAGTTCGTACCTTGATCGACTCGTCGTGTATGTTGACGGCGCCAAAGTATTGCTCCATGCTCCACACGAAGTTGTCCACCTCCTTGGCGGATCGTTTGCCTTTAAATTCTTTTGGTTTTGGCACCTCGAGCTTGGGCACCGCTTGTGTTGGCATTGCTCCATTGGCTATGCTTAGCTTGCATAGGGCGAGCTCGGTCTTGAGCTCTTGGATCTCCGCTCTAATGGACCAAGCTTGTCGGCCCATTAGAGCCCAAGGAGAGGAATTCGACCAGCCCAAGGGAGTGGCCGGATGGGCCTAAGCCCAAGCCCATTCAAATTCAAAAAAATAAAAATGACAAGTGGCAAGACAAGTCCTCATGCATTGGTCCCTTTGAGAGGCAAGTAATCATGAGATTAAGGGGATATAAAAGGGGTGAGGAGAGAGAAGTGGCCGGTTCTTTTGCTCATTCGGCCAAGAGAGGTGTGTGTGAGAGAGAGAGAGAGAGAGAGAGAGTTTGAGAGAAAGGGAGAAACCGAGAGGGAGAGAAGGCGGAGCCGAGGGAGGAGCCGCCATGTCTCGCCGTCGCCGCCGTGTCCGACCATCCCCTACGCGCCGCCGTGTGCTCGCTGTTTGTTCATCTTGGAGGCAAGTGGAGTCCTTAACTTCTCTTGCATGTCTGTTTTGTTGGTTGCATGTTCGGTTTTGGGCGTTATTTGTGAGAAAAACCGAGGTAAGGGTTGGATGTGTTCAAGTTATGTGACTGTTTTCGTTCGGTTTGTGGTAGTCAGTATCTTAGTCGAGCTTGCATGTGTATTTGGAGTGCGATTTTGGCTTTGGCGTTTTCATGAAAGTTGAAGCTAACATCTTTTAGTATGACATACTCGAATTTCATGGAAAACGATGGTGATATGAGGGGTAAAAAGCTCTGTTATACGGAGACCCCAGATCTGCGAAATCTTCACTGACCTTTTGTTGATTTCTTGGTTGCATGTTGATTTCTGTTGGAGATCTCACCTTGTTGTCTTCATGAAAGTTGTAGGTAACATCCTAAAATACAACATACTAAAATTTGAAGAGAAACAAATGAGTATAGCCTAGTGAATCGGCTAGATCTTTGAGACGATTGGTTCTGTAGAAGTATACCGAGACACCCGAGACTTCAAGGACTTAAAAGAGGATCATACTTTGGTTATTTAACCTAGATCTCTTCATGAAACTTGTAAAGGACACATTTATACATAACATACTCGAATTTCAGAGGAAATGAAAGGGATTAGATGGGTCAAACCTAAGTTTTTCGGTGATATGTATTCTGGACGAAACAGTAGAGGTTCCAGAAGCTTCGTGGAGTTGTATAAATTAATCTATGAAGAATTTGGCTTAGAGTTCTTCATGAAAAATGCACGAAAATGTGTTTTCTATCACCCTGTAAAATTTCGTAATTTTGGGAGGCCTTATGAGTATTTTAATCGAATTTATTCGGAAACTGTGTAATCTGGAAAATCCGAGAATTTTAGGATGACTTTGGGATAATTGTGAAAATTAGTAAAATTCAATTTGGCTATGAATTTTACAAGTAATTATCATCCTATGAGTTGATTTAAATAATTTCTTGAATTTTGATAATTTTGGAAATTATCGTTATTAAATTAAATAAATAATAAATAAATAAATAAATAAATAATAAATTAGAATAAAATAAAATAGATTTTTACTTGACCATGAATCTAATCTTATTTGTGTGGCACATGTGTGATGAGGTCTTTGTACTTGCATTAAATTAAAATGCATATGTGATGAAGCTTTGGCATATGTATGACATGGAATTGAAATGTATGTACATATTCGATGTTGAGCATGATCTGGAATTGTCATCACATCATATGCCATGATAAATTGAATCATAGTAATGTGAATTGAGAAGACCGTCGGAGGTGTGAGCCGAAGATGCCCCGGGAGTATCGGGATGCTTGGCTAGAAGGGTACGGCTGGTTGCCCGATGGTCATGAGTGGCCGAATGCCGGAGGGTCCTCGGGAGACCGAGTGGTGTCGAGATGCCCGGAGAGTGGGGAGCGGAAGCTCGGCATGATAATTATGCCGAGGGATACCTCGCGACGCCGGATTGGGTGCGAGATGCCTAGCCTGAAGGGTGCGGCCGGTTGCCCGGTTGTGTCATGATACATGCCCGGAGGTTTGTGTTGGATGCCCGGCTGTATCATGATGCATGCCCGGAGGGTCCTCGTGATGCCAGTTGGGGTACGAGATGCCTGGAGAGTGGGGAGCCGGATGATCTGAAATTGTATCTTGATGCATGGGGGATGCAAACATTGGTCCCGGGAATGAGAAATATGATGGTCCAAGATGAAATTGGAATTAAATCATGCATGATAATACATGATGATGATATGCATGATGATATGCATGATGATGATGACATATGCATGATGGTATGCATGATGAGGATGATATATGCATGATGATATGCACGATGAGGATGATCTATGCATGATGATATGCATGATGATATGCCTGATAATACATGATGGTATGCGCATGGTTACAAGGTAAATAACGTCTGCAATGCATGTATGAATTGTATGATGCATTGAGTTGTTATTGGATTTCCTTCTCTGCTGAGTAGTTGTACTCACCCCTTTTGGGGATAACATTTCAGATTAGAAAGATGCCGCTTCCTACCGTCACGCGAGGCACCTTCTATGGTATCCCGTCAGATGTAGAAGTAGATTGTACGGAGATCGACTGCGTCACTATCCCTGGACTGACATATGTGCGAGTGCGTGTGCTGGTCATGTCACGGGCGAGGTCTCAACCTTCCAGGAGTTTTTGTTCTGCTCATGTCCGCCGAGACGGAGTGATTAGGGGGATGTTGCCGCCACCACCACGCGATACACCTGGATGGGTGTGATGGTTGCGTGAAGGGTAGAGAGCTGGTGTCTCTTTTTGGGGAGTAGCCGCCACTGTTAGACGGGGGATGTCATGTGATTTTTCTTAAGGGTCGTAGTATCTTTTTGGGATGAGGCCGAGTGTGGCTGAAAATCTTGGTCTCCTTTTTGTTGTATCGACCCGTGAAAAACCCATCACGTTAATATGTAAATAAAAGTGGCATGGCTTACCTTTTTAAATCATGATGATTTAGTGGTGTGTATTTGTATCATGGATTGGTAGGGGGATAGATGGTGATGTTTAATTTGCTTCCGCTATGAGTCGCGTTGGGACCGATTCGTTTTAAAAAAAAAAAAATGCCCGTGATTAACGACGCTTGTTTTAAGTACAAGATAGAAAGGGAAAAGAAAGTGTAACATCGGCGCTAGTGACAACCTGAGAAGGGTTCGGGGTGTCACAATCAAGAACTTCCATGAGTTCGAGCACGGCACTCCGGACCTTCCCAATCTTCTCATCGAACGCAACTACGGCATCCATCGAGGCGTCTCTTTTCTTTGCTTTGCCATGAGTCTTCTTGATTTGCATAGCCTCTCCATCCATGACAGCATCTTGGCTTGACATTCTCTCGAACAGTTGGTGCTCTTCGATCTCTTGAAATAGATCTCTCCTTTGCTTTAATACGACTTGTCACGGGCCGATCGATTGGGATTGTGACCATGCGGTGACTCGGGCTATTTTGGATCACCCAAGCCAAGCCTTACTCAATCGAACGCTCACTTGCTTGCACACCCGGATCGTAGAGAGAGAAAGTTTCTAGAGAGAGGGGCTCTGGAAAGAAAGGAGCTTTGTATTGCTGAAATAATTGGATGATTACAAATGAGGGGGAGGGCACCCCTTTTTATACTTGAGGCCCTCGGATTACAACCATTGATATAGATTTGATCCGGCGGATGAGATCACACCGCCTCAACTACCAACATAAATGACAACTACTAGCTACCGACATAAATAAAGATAGAGTCTTCTAGAATCAGGCGTAATGACGGTGTTCCCTACTCTTGGAAACTTCGGGGAGAAGACTTTATGGGAATCCGAGTGAAAG
This sequence comes from Eucalyptus decipiens, assembly GCA_014182575.1. Lineage (NCBI taxonomy): Eukaryota > Viridiplantae > Streptophyta > Magnoliopsida > Myrtales > Myrtaceae > Eucalyptus > Eucalyptus decipiens. The sequence goes on from CM024617.1 coordinate 41,125,069, forward strand.
CAAGAGGTCCTCCACGGATGAGTCACGGCCGTCCTCCAAGAACCTCTTGGGTTGGCTCACTTTCGAGAAATGACACAACCTAAGTAAAGAACAAACAAAAAATAAAATCGAAGAAATAAACCTGCACCTTGTTGAGTGTTTATACAACACAAAATGACTCGAATTATATATATGGGACAAATGAATACGAAACAGGGTCGATTGGACATCAACCTTCCATTGTCTTCATGTCTTGAAAGACCTCCATCTCCAAGGACCTATCCTAATCCTAATCTAAAGCTATGACTAGGTACATACAATAGGAAAGAAACAATCATTTGTGGCAATAACAGTCACAAACACTAAACAACCAAGAGCAATCAAGTCATTTAAATCATATGCAAAAGTGAACAAATTAGGCCTCGGGGTCGGCTTTTGTAATTCACCCGTCGATCCCTCTAGACACCTATCCCAATTCATTTCGATAGCTTACAGTCATTAGTTATCATTTGTGTTCTCGCATAGCAATCAACACTTATGAGCCCCTAGGACACATCTAAATATATCCCAAGGTTATCCCACGAAATTATGCATCATGCCTATGCATACATCTAAAAAGCTCATGCATACAAGCAGGCCCTCGAGTCTTGGGTCTCAATCAATCAGATAATTTCAGTGAGCCAACACTGGATCACTTATTCATTCGATAGGTGCCAAACACAATCACAAACATTTAAGAAAGGTAATCAGGTCAAAGGTTATAAGAATTCAAATGATGCTCAAAAGTCATTTGAAGAGCAATTAATAGTGAATTGTGACACGGTATGCTAATGGTATAGCAAGATGTGTCATAGTTATGGAAAATGAAGAACAATTAATAGTGAATTGTGACACGGTATGCTAATGGTATAGCAAAGATGTGTCATAGTTATGGAAAGCATTTAGCCACCAAGGCTAATTCAGGTACAACAATGGGCACCTTGACCAAGCTTCGCAGGCACCCTAAATATGATCCAAACTTTAGAGAACATCAATGTTAAACCAAGAGCATGGTTTAAAAGTTTGGAACTTAAAGGACAACATGAAAATTTTGTGTATGAGCATCACCTGAACTAAAATCAAGTTCAAAACAACAAGAATGGGAAAATTCAAACAAATTTATGACATTCGAAAGGTCTAAAAGTGTGGCACCCTGAACCCTTCATAGGTCGCCACAAGCACCAACGTTATACCTTATTACCTTTCTTCTTAAAAGAAGCGTTGTAATTAGTAGACACATTTTTTTTTTAAACGGTCCCAGCACGACTCATTAGCGGAAGCAAAATAAAACATCGCCATCTCTCCCTCCATCAACCATGATACAAATACACACCACTAATCATCATGATTAAAAGATAAGCCATGACACTTTATTTACATATATCCAAGATGGGATTTCTTTGGGTCGGTACATCAAAAGGAAAAGCCAGGTTTCAGCCACGCCCGGCCTAAAACCCCAAAAGAACCCTCGACCCGCTACAACTCACGTGCACAATCCCCATCACAAGTGTCGGCTAACTATCCCCAAAAAGATCCAGCTCCTACTCGTCACGCACGGGCCCTCACACCCAAACCTAGTGCATTAGGCGGTGGCGGCGGCAACATCCCACGCATCACACCGTCGCATCGAATGTGGACGGATATGAACTCTTGGATCACAAGGCCCCCAGCCAGGCCTACGTCGTACATAACCAAGCAGCGCACTCTAATATACGTCAGTCCGGGAACGAAAGGACAGTGAAATTCCTCGCACTCGACTTCTACATCGGAGGGTAGGCCGTAAAACACACCCCGAGTGACAGCAGGGAGCGGCATGCTGCTAATCTGAAATGTTGGTCCCCAAAAAGGCTGAGTACAACCACTCAGCAGGTAAAGGAATCCAATAGCCACTCAAAGCATCATACAAGTCATGCATGCATTCCAGGCATTACTTACCTTGAAGCCATGCATATATCATCATGCATCATCATCACAATCATAACACATACATGCATATCATAATGTCATACTCATATCATCGTCATCATGACATCATCATATCATATCATATATCATCATCATCAATATGCCATAGGTGATCATCATCATATCACATCATACATCATCATCATCATCATCATGCCATAGGTGATCATCATCATATCACACCATACATCATCATCATCATGCCATAGGTGATCATCATCATATCACATCATACATCATCATCATCATGCCATAGGTGATCATCATCATATCATGTCATATATGCATATCATCATCATGTCATGGGTGATCATCATCATATCAAATCATATATGCATGATTCAATTTTCACTTTTAACTTTCAATTCGATCACCACATCACCCTTCCTCGGATCATCAATTTCATCCCATACTTTACACTTGCACCCCATCCTGGCATCGCGAGAAAACCTCCGGCATTCAGCCATTTAAGGCCACCGAGCATCCGGCACCCCCACATTCTACGCATCTCACATCCGAACTAGCATCACGAGACATCCCCTCAGGCAAAGACCTCCGAGGCTTCCGGCACCCAACCATTCCGGGCATCCTGATACTCCCAGAGCCATCCGACAATGCATCTCTATACATTCCGGGCATCCGGCACCCCCCATCCCGGGCATCCTAATACTCCCAGGGCATTATCATCCGCCACAACAATCTCCTCATTTGTCATTATTCATGTTCACCAATTTCGGTCTCAATTTAGCATGGCATATGATGTAATGGCAACCAAAATTATATTCAGCATTGAATTCATACATGCATCTCAATTTATTGTCATGTATACATCAAGTCCTCATCATGCATGTAACATGGTACAATTATTCATAAAATAAAATGTACCAATTAAAATAATCCATTTATCATGCCCTTTTTATATTTATTTAAATTCCAGCTTGTACCGCATTCAAAAATATTAAATTTAAATATCCATATGATTTTCAAAAATCATAAAATTAAGGCAAGTGATAGACAAGACAATAGGATAATGATTTCGTGCAAAATACATGGCCAAATAGAATTCCACACAAATTCATAATCCACACAAATACAGCATGTAATTTCGGATGAAATCAGAATGCACAGTTTCCGAAATAATTCGATTAAAATATCCATACGACCTCCAAAAATTACGAAATTTTACCAAGTTATAGCCAAGACACGAAGGTAGATTTTTCATGAAGACTTCAAAGCCAAATTCTTTTTACATTATTTTCTACAGTCGCACGAAGCTTCTGGATCTAACACCGAAACATCCAGTGCATGCTTCTCCGAAATACTGAGTTTTCACCTACCTATTCTTCTTCGTTTCCTCTGAAATTTGGATATGTTTTAAATCAAAATATTCTCTACAATTTTCATGAAGATATCCAAGTCAAATATCCAGATTATAGTCGTCATATGAGTCCATGAAGTCTCGGGTGTCCTGTACCGAGTATCCAGATTTACCGTCTTCAAGAGTAAGTCGATTCACTAGGTTGTACTTGTTCATTTTACTTAAAATTTGAGTATGTTATAGTTTAAGATGTTAGATACAACTTTCATGAAGAGATCAAAGCCAAAATCGAACTAAAAACATGCATGCAAGCTCTCACAAAGTTCTGACTCAGGCGGATTCATGCGAAAACATTCCAGATCTAGCATCTCCGTAGGATGAGAGTTTGACCCCTCAAATCTCCATCATTTTCCACCAAATTTTAGTATGTTGTATTTTAAGATTTTAGCTACAACTTTCATGAAGAGATCAAAGCCAAAATCGAACTCAAAACATGCATGAAATCTCTCACAAAGTTCTGACTCAGGCGGATTCAAACGAGAACAGCAACATCACTCAAGAACAAGTCATTATAGCTTCGGTTTCTCCCTTCCAATCACTCAAATTTCGACACTACACCAAACATATATGCAAAACACACATGCAAGAGTAGGAAGTGGATTCTCAACTTGCCTCTAGACCACACGAACGGCGGCACACGGCGGCAAACATGGCGGCACACGGCGGCGAACGGCGACGGCTCCTTCCTCTCTCGGCCTCCCTCTCTCGGCCGCACCCTCTCCCTCTCTCTCGCACGGTTCACTCTCTCTCTCTCTCTCCCTTTCTCTCTTCGCCGAATCAACCGGCCACTCCTCTCTCTCTTCTTCTCTTTTATTTCCCCTAAACCTCATCATTAGTAATGATTAGGTTGCCTCCCAATTGGCCAATGCATGCCATCTCCTCTTGCCATTTGTCACAACACATGCATGGGCTTGGGCCTCCTCTTCTTGGGCCTCCTTTGGGCTGGTCGACAGCCCCACCGTGGGCTCCTATTGGGCTGGCCATTCGGCCCATCAAGGCTTAGGCCAATGGGCCTAAGGCCCATCCTAAATAAAAATCAATTTTCACTCCTTTTCTTATCTTTTATTTTAAGAATTAAATTACTAAATTCTTCATGGCCAAAATCTTATAACATTTTATTTATAGGAATTTAATCCATAAAGTGCATGGCCAAGCATAGATTATTATCATTAATCTATCAAATTTAAAATCTAATAAACACAAGCACAAATCACCTAATCTTCAAAGAAGATTAATGGCTAAAGCATAAACCATAGGTAAATTTCATTACCTAATTACGAGCTTTACTACACTTTAGAGCTTGACTTGAATTTTGGGATGCCACAAAAAGTGTGACATCCGGACTTTGCCGAATCTCGATTATATAACGGTCCAAGCCACGTCAACAAGCTTGTCATCGGACTTTGTTATTGGCACCATTCACAGCCACCGTTTCGCCACCATCATCCCCGTACCAAACCATCACGTTTCGTCATGTCCCTGCAACACCACCTCATCGTCACATCTCCGCCGTACTAGGACAGCTCGATCATCACCAAGTCCGTCACCATATTTAATTTCTTATTCATGAGATGCCACAAACAAGACCAATGTTTACTCTCTGCAGCACGTCGCCAAGTTTGTTCCTCATGCAAGGCTCTGCCATCCCCATGCATACGTGCACCTAGCAAGTGAAGGACCGAGAAGCCCCACCCTCACACGTCCATGCCACCGCTAACAAAGGGGAAAATGTTGACCACCGAATTGGCAGCCTCGTTGCTGCCGTTTCGTCAAGGTGGCAAGAAGAGCCACCGACCATGGCCACGTCTCCCCCACCTGCCCTCCGTTTGAGCTGCCACCGAAGTTGTGAATTGTTGACCGATGCAGTCAACTGGCAGAGAGGCCAAGGCAGAAGGAGGGATTGTTTTTCTTTTCCTTCGGCACCCACCATTTTCATCATTTCAACAAACCTCAACCAGAAAACTCACAGCTCGGTTATTCTTCTTCGCTGCTCACCGCCAGCCACCTGCACCACCTCGCCATACCGCCGTCTTGCCTCATCTCCGCTGCCGACCAAGAGATCTCGCCCCTCGCCATCGCTCAGCTCACGTCGCCTCACTGCTCCGTGCCACAGCTCGCACTGCTGTCTCGCAGCCTCGCCACCAACCGCGCCACCAGCTCGCACCTCGTGGATTTAAGGCAAGTGGAGTTCCCGTTTCTCTATATTGCGTGATATTGCCGTTACTCGGAATACCATTCTAGGATTCGACGAAATGGGGCTCGGATGCTTTGAGCTATTGTTGAAATCGGGTCTATCCCTTGGCGAGTTGAACTAGAATCGATATTGGCTTGCATAGTTGTGTATGATGACGACCCTCGGCACGGTCGGCACCGGTTCGGGTGGTAAAGCCGCAAACCGCATCCATCATCGAAAAGTTTGCATTAGTCTTCTATAGGTCAAGTCATCGCTGGTTGGTCCGGTCCTATTACGGTCTTGTTCAAACTTAAGGCGAGTAGCGGGTTGGTAATGGAAGTAGTCGAGGCCATAGCTGTTCTAGTAAGCTATGGCCACGCAAGGTTTCATAACAGCTAGGCGTGTACTATGGTGTTAGGACAATCCTATGTGGTTTGTCTAGTGTTCGGGCGTTAGAATTCCTTAGCCAAATCGGCTGGACTGAGTCAATTTCAGAATAGCATAGTTTCACTTAGGATGATGGTCCTAGTCGCATGCATAAGTAGGTGGTTTGGTCTAGTTGTGTTGGATGACATCAATAGAATCCTTAAATGCTGCGCCATGGATTGAATTGATATTGATACCATCGGTCCACCATTGCGACGATGCCCTAGGTGTTGGGATGGTTGGAGGGGCGTGAAAATGGTGCCCTATGGATGCCTGGGGAATGTGAATGAGCCCCAAAGGTCCTCGCGATGCCAGGTGGGGTGCAAGATGCCTGGAGGGGTATAATGTGACACTCTCCGGATGCCTAGGGACTAAAATAAGAACCCGGAGGTCCTCATGATGTCAGGTTGGATGTGAGATGCCAGGAGGGGTGCAACACGAGTCCCTTTGGAAGATGGCAGCAGTTAGAACCAAAGTCAATACGATTAATGAATTTTCTTGAATGTCTATTTACTCCCTAGTGTGTCATTTCGTGAAATCCCTTAAGAGTCATGGTAACTTGAGATATTTCGATTTTCCACATTGCATGTTTAGGATCCCGTCGGATGAGTAGTGGTAGACTTATGTAATATGGTCTAATAGGGTTTCATCTGCTGAGTGGTTGTACTCACCCCCTTGTTGGATTATTACATTTCAAACAAGCGACCATGCCTCTCCAACCCACGTCTTCCACTATGCTCTACGGCATCCCCACTGACCTCACTTGGGACCAAGTGGAGCATGTGGACGCCGACTTCCCTGACATCACGTTCATCCGGATAACCATGATCCTGATAGTAGATGCTACTCTTATGTCGGGCCCCGTACTGGTGGGGTTCATTGTACTATATGCCTAGGTCAATGGGCGTACTGTGGGGCCACTTCCACTCCCGGATGATGGCCATGATGGTTCTAGTGGGGTTGTGTAGGCAAAGGACCGGGGGAGTGAAGTTAGCATTTTTGTACAGCTAGGACGTGATACGAAGATGGCCGTGTGAATAGACTGTAGGATGGTTGGGATAGAATTTTGGTGTAGCCAGAAAAGGAACTTTTTGGCCTTCATGTACCGACCTAGGTCGTCTAAAACATATAAATATATAAAAGTGCCTAGTTCTATATTTTCTTGTGCATCGACTTAAGTTATATTGGAGTTGTCGATACACGCTTCCGCATCGAAATATTAGTAATGACAGGGAATGTCGTGGCGGCCCTAACGGGTCGAGGGTCGTCACAGAAAGGCATGATAAAATTCATTTTTTTCCGAGAATTTTTGTGCACAAAGTTCAAAAGGTGATGTTCAAAGTCTATGAAGACATGTGAAATAAATTCAGCATGCAAGTTGACCTAAAAAATTCCATGAGAAGATCACAGCAGAGAATTGCAACAAAAAACCATAGAATAGGGAAAAAAATCAACAAAACTAAAAGGGAACCCATGAATAATTTGTCCCAAGAAAATTACACAACATCGAGAACATCATAAAGAACAAACTTCATGAAGAATGTTTTCCAAGACAAGCTACGTAGGAATTTATAAAGATTCAAAAGCACGCAACGTCGCATAAAAAACATAGCAAATCAGCAAAGTATCGTGGCACATTAACAGAGATTGAACCTAGTAAATAAAGTCTAAAAAATGTGAAATATTACCACATAAACAAAAGAAAGAACAAAGTTCGTTAAGGACCCAACCTCAAAATCCTTAAAGGCAAAATCACACAAAAATAATAAGAAGCCAGACTTAACAAGGGTAAAAAAGGGGGTCCGAATTTTAGTTTGGATAGATCTCTAAACTAACTTGACAAAAATAGAAAACGGGCCAAAAGATATGCAAACCATGTAAAATAAATGTCATTGGAAAGATTGAAGTGAGTCCTAAGACTTCCTAAAAGAGCTCGAGTCCAATTGAGGTCAAATTGATGGTCGAAAAGTGATAAGTGTGAAGGTATGCAAATCATCCACAAACAAATCAGAATATAATGCATGATTAATGGTTTATAAGGCCACCTAGACAATGCACAAAAGGTGTGAAACTTGCATAGACATAAAGTTGAATGCGACAAAAGTTTTGGGTAATATATTTAACCCTAATCAAGGTGCAAAGAAGTCACATAGGTCATTAACAATGAAAGATGACTTATTGTTAAGAATAACATGCTTGGCAAATTTCAGTCACAATTGGTTAAATTGATGCGTGGTTTTCACATAATAAACAAGATTCAAATATGACGTGCCATACATCAATGGGAAGCTTGTAACACGTGCTTCAAATACCAAGAAGACATCAAGGCATGATTTGGCCCTTAGGGGGCCCAAACAAATGGGTTTTGATGGACTCGTGATAAGCCCCTAATTGACATGACCATCACAGAACATGATTAATTTTTGATGATCTAATGATGTGCAAAAATCTTAGGAAAAATCCTATATGTAGAATGCGACATTACAAGCATTTTTCATGAAGGCATCTAAACTTTATTTGGCTCACATGAATTTATACAAAAATGACAAAATAGAGTCATGTGATGAAATGCACAAATTACAGCAGCACCCAAACACTTTTGCACATGCGATTAGCATGGTAAACGATGTTCGATTCAAGCGAATAATACCTTGTTGGGACATCACAATGTCTATTACAATCTCATGAAGGATGCAAACTCGAATGGACTCATTTAAGACCTTAATTCCAAGCAAAGATAGGTCGGACCTAGTACAGGGTAGACTGACATAAGGATGGTTTTTGGTTATTTTAACTAACCATATCAACTTCAAAAAATTCAAAAAAAAAAAAGATATGATGTAAGCAGGACAATTTCGTACAAATCTCATGAGAAATATTTTTTTTTAAATACATGTATAAAAATTAGTACAAAAATAACAAGACAAAAATTCACAGCAAGTCAGAACAGCAAATTAACATCAAAATCACAGCAGAATCGACAAATTTTGGAAGCATTTTTCAGTGACCAAACGACATCCGCTCAAGGTGTGCAACCTATCAAATCGAAACTTGTCAAGTATAGTTTACATGTCTAAAAGGGCTCGAGGCTAAAAAAGGTCATCTACCACCTCATTTCAGTCAGAACAGAAAGTCACATCTCAAGAACACGAATTTACAAATCAAGGCAAATCAAGCTCATTCAAATATAAGTTCATCATCTATGATCATCAACTTATTGCATATCATCTCATAACATCCTAAACTTCATGTCTAAGTGTAATATTGATGCTAGAGTTGAATCCTAGCCTCGATTGGCTAATCCGATCTCGCTTCATAGGATTTCAGATTAGAGAATTACATTTTTGTGATTTTTGTCGAATTTTAAACCCAATTGAACGAAACTTGAACCACCAGAACCCGATCTAAACATTGAGGGACGTCGGATTGATCTCACGAACTCTCCAAGAGCTCGAATTAGTGCCAGTTGGACTAGATTTGCACGATTGAAGAATTCGGTCTAGTTTGGACTAGTTTAGGACCGCCAGTTAAAGATCTGGCCACCGGAAAGATTTGGTGGCAAAACGACCAATCCCGACCACAACAAGGTCGAGGACTCATTAGAAGGAAGATTCACAGTGGCTGGAACCTCCAAGAGCCCCTGCTGGTTGCCGGTTGGTGAGATGAAGATCGCCAATTCGATCAGCGGTTTGATCGCGGACTTGAATCGTACGAGGATAGGGTGGTGGTGTGAGCTACTGTCAATGAAGATGTCGGCCACCAACACGTCGGGAAGAGGCTGAGGATGGCTGCCGAGGGGGTGATTGGCTGCGAAGGGTCGGCCGACGTGCGGCGATGGACCATTGAAGGGCGTGGCAAGAGGAGAGAGAGAAACGATTTGGGCAGGAAGAAAAAAGCTGGAGAGAGAGAGTTTATAGAGAAAATTTTTGTAACTTTGATATAAAAATTTGACAAATGTCCCCTTTAAGGTTTTGGGAGGGAAAATCTTACAGTCGAAATTTGATCTAATGACCAAATTAATCTCATCAAGGGCTAATCCTACTTTAAATGAATCTTATGATTGACCAGATGGTCTTGATTTGCCAAAAATGGGAATTAAAACAGAAATCGTGATTAAGGCCTAATTAGGGGTGAAATCGTAAATTCACAAAATCTAAGGGCAATTTTGCAAAATTTCGAAAATGTAGTGATGTGAAGATGAAATATGCATGATGAGGGACCAATGGGCGGTCGCCGACGATCCAAAACCAGTTGGCAAGATGCTAAACTAACATATTTCACCGACAATTGGTCGGATCGATCGGGTTGGTTCACACTGGTTCAATTGGTTCTTGACTGGTTTTGGCCGAGTAGTCCTTATGAGCTAAAAATTTATGCAATTTGATCTATGAAAAGAAAACCTACCTAGTTCGAGGAGAAATGGTCCAATACTAATTGAATTAGGCCAATCAAATCATGTAAATACAATTTATTGGCTTTCTATTGACCAAATTGATTAATTATTGTGAAAAATAGTGGACCTAGACCATGGGTACACAATTGAACATTATAAGCCAAAATGGATAATTTTGCAATTCTTTGATCGAAATCACAAATTAATTGAAATAGGATTCAATTAATGTTGCGAGATACCTACTCATTTGGTTGCCCATGCTTAGAATAACCTATTGCATCCAGATTGACCTTGAATTGAGGTCACGACTCTTAGCTCAAAAATGAATTGAGGTCTAATATCCAAATTGGACCTTGATTTATGAAATTAAACTTTAGTCTGGAATGGATCAACTTGAATTTCTTCAATTGAAGTTTAATAGCTTGGTTTTCTTATATATAAGAGAGTGAAATTCTTCAGATTATGAAGTTCTTAGGTGAATTTGTCAAAACATATCTCGGATTTAGACTTATCTCAAAAAATGAGTGGAATGAAAGCGTTCGTTCACAACAAACCCTCTACTTAGGGCTAAAAATAACAATTCGCATTTCAACATGGCTGTTCTCGAAATTGAGTGAACAAGTGGATGAGAAACAATCTCTAGACCAAATCTCGTAAAAGGAACCAAACCTAATTATTACTAGAATTAAAATAATTTTTCTTTTGTCAATTTCAAACCTAAAACTGAAAAAATCAGAAAACAAGGTTCTTAATTGATTTTCATAAACTTATCGACACTAAAGTCAAATTAACACTAAAATTGAAGTGTTTTGTAAATTTTTGATTTTTTCAATTTTTTTAATTATATATTTGACCAAAAGGCAACCCTTTATTTGACTTTTCATAAAATGTTGATTTTTGTGTTAAATCTTTGAAATTTTTGGAAATGAACTTGATTAAAGTAAAATTAAGACTATTTTGACATCTTTTTGTTTTAAAGCCAGTAGAGATCCCAAAATAGAAATGGGAACATGTGACCATCGATTTTGTACAAGGATTACCAAGGAAATCTAGTGGGCACGATTCGATTTGGGTAATAATGGACTGATTGACAAAATTAGCTCACTTTTTGACTATGAGGACAAACTATTCGCTGGAAAGGTACACCACGTTGTATGTCAAGCAAATAGTACGATTACATGGTGTCCCTATAACTATAACATTAGATTGATACCCGCGATTCACGTTGAATTTTTGGAGGAGCCTTCAAGTTGCTTTAGGGACAAAGCTCTAGTATAGTACTACTTTTTATCCACAGACAAACGGACAATCAGAGAGGACTATATAGACATTGGAAGACATGCTGTGAGCTTGCATCATTGATTTCAAAGTAAACTGGGATGAGGAATGACATATAATGGAATTTGCTTACAACAATAGCTTCCAACAAAGCATTGGGATGGCTTCGTTTGAAGCTTTATATGGTAGGAATTGTAAAATCCCTATTTGCTAGAATGAAGTCGAAGAACAAAAGTTGACTAGGCCAGAATTAGTTCAAATGACTTTAGAAGTTATAAAGATAGCGCAAGAGTGACTTAGGATAGCTCAAAGTTGGCAAAAGAGCTATGTAGATAGATATCACAGACCTCTAGAATTCAATGTAGGCAATCATGTGTTCCTAAAGGTGTCACCTCTTTGGACCTTTTGAAGTACTGAAAAGGATTGGAGAATTGGCGCATCGAATAGCCTTACCCTTGAAGCTATCAGACATACACGATGTCTTTCACGTGTCTATGTTAAGAAACTCTGAGTTGGATCCAGCACATGTGCTAAACTTTGACGTACTCGAAATAGATGAAAAGATAAGGTATGTGGAGGAGCCCATACAAATTCTGAATCGAAAAGAACGAGTTCTAAGGATTAAGACCATACCTTTGGTTAGATTTTTATAACGAAGCAAGGAAGAAATCAGACATAAGTATTCTCAACTTTTCCATTGAGTCCGGTAAGATTCCAAATTTCATCCTCAAAATTTTCTAATTAAGGGAGAGTTGTGACATGATGAATTTTCCAGCCCTATAAGTAGAATTGGACCGTTACTAGGCTTAGATTATTTAAGGTGGGCTAGATGACTAGCGTGATGGGCCGTAAGGAAAGTATGGGCTTAAGGAGTTAATGAGCTATGTTAAGGAGTCAAGCACAGGCTTGATGGACCAAAAGATGAGCTACAGACTAGGGCCTGGCCTGGAATGGGCCAAGAGTTAGATTTGTTAAAAATAAAGAAATAGGCCTTGTGAGCCGTAGAATGAGCCTGGTGGGCCAGAGACAGGAATCTAGGCCTAAGCACTTTAAATTTTTCAATTAAGATTATAGGTTAGTCTTATGCGAGATTTAATTAAGATTTTATTAAAATTTAAAAGCGACTATAATTTTCAATCAAACATATTTTTGTGCAAGTTCATATTTGGGTCTCCTCAATATTCACACCTCTCCCTCCCCTAAAAACCGACCCATCTCTCTCTCTATTTCCTCTCTTTTCTTCTTTCTTGCGCAGCTCGAGCAAAATTAGAGCTCCACGCATTCAGCTTCTTCTTCTTCTTCTTCCTACGCAAGTTCAAGAGCATATTCTCAAAGAGCATCGAGCCACTAGTGACCTCCCAAATCACCATGATGAGGTCCTAAACTCGAAATTATCCATTGTTTGTTGAGGAAACTTGTGAATCGTGCTGGATAGTGGACAATTGAGTCTTGATGCTTTTGTTTTGGGCTAAAAGAGACTAGATGGGCACTCGAGTGGAGTCTTTCACCTTTACATGTAATGATCAGGATTTGGATAGGCGATAATTTGAGCACAAGGGAGCTGTGCTGGTCAAATTGGTGAAGTATAGGGCGGTTTAGGGGCAGATAAGTGCTGCATCTTAGTTTCGTGTGGGCAAGAGGTGAGCTTAAGCTTGGGTTGAACTGTAGGTTTGCTACGGGAAGTCTATGAGCTGTTGAGATCGTCTTTGGGTTCTATGGGTGCGGTGCCAAGGTTTTAAACGAAGTTGTAGACCAACTAAACAGCCTGTGGCAGCCGTATATGGAGGCAAGGGTTCGGGGTGTTCTCTACAGGAGAAACAGGGGCAGTAGCCACTAGTTTATACGTCATTTTTGGGTTTTAAATGTGTTGGAGGGAACTAATTTTCGTAAGAGCACACCAACAACTGTAAGCTTCGAGATACTAGTTATTAGATTTTTCTTGTGTGAATTCATTGGTGTGAGCATCCTTTCCTTAGAATCACAACCAGACTTGTACAAATCAGCAAAATCTTAGGTTGTTCTACGAATTTTTGCATTTTTTTCTAGATGTAGTTAGACCTTAAAGCTTTCATGAAAGTCGTATAGCACATCTTTAGGAACAACATATCAAAATTTGAGAACAAATGGTCGAGATTTGGGTAGTGAAATGATTTTTCTTTAGTAGGCGCTTAATCTGGAAAGTTGCTGTAGAATTTTTGGGGTAAAGACAGCAAGTTACTGCACTTTATACAATGAGAAATAGACTTAGGTTTCTTCATAGAAAATCTTAATCTACGTCTCTTCTATAACATATTAAAGTTTCGTAATTTTTTGACAAGATTCATTAAACTGGAAGTCCACGTGTGGTCCATGACCGATGCATGTGTAATGCTTGAATTGATGCTTGCACCGATGCCGGAATTGAGGCTTGCAAAAGCTAGGTTTGTTTGATATGTGTTGTTGAGTCATTGCATTAATTTGAGCATATGTTTGCATCAAGTCACTTAGTGCTTGAACGAGTTTTATGTGATACATGCATCCCTCTTAGTGACTAGAATGATTGTAAGCCATGGGTCTTTAGAGGGCTTGTTTTTATGCACTGACTTCTTGCCTTTGATGCTTGAAAGCACATAACTAATTGAGAGCCCTTCATATGCATAAGCAAGGCAAGGCACGAACCTTGCTATTGATTTGCCATCAACAAGTGGGTGGTGATCTTGTATCCGAGGATCAATGGCAAGACATCCTCCTATAAGAGAATTAGGGATTTCTACTTACTGAGTCATCGACTCACTTTTGTTGTTTTCACCATTTTAGGTGTGGAATGGGTGAGCCAACCCTACCGCTTGTCCATCCCAGTCTTTTGATTGATATGGTTACTACCGTGACGGATATAGTAGACTTAGAAGAGGATGTCACTTATCGAAAGTATATTATCACTATATGGATCAAACAAGGGGTAGACCCCTTGGTTCCCTATGTGTAGGAGGCTTGGTGCCTCATTTTTTATTAGGACGTTTTAGGCCCCATTCGAGGCCTCATCTTTCTGGTGGATCCTACAGGAGCATCATAGATGAAGAGCCTAGGATGTGGCCATTTTTGGAGGAGCTCAATAGAGGAGCTAGGCTACCCCAACATTTTAATCGTCGAGGTGTGGTAATGAAGATAAGTAGCCCAGTGCTAAGATGGGCGTGTAATCATAATAACTTTTTATATATGTATATATGTATAAATATATGTTGCTTTTGTTTGCTTGGCTTGTATATATATTGCCCAACTTCCATGTTTCTATGTGTAGGTTATCCTCATAAACCATGGCTTTTAATTCTAGGTTATTCTCATAAACCTTAACTTTAGGTTCTAGGTTAACCTCATAAATCTTGACTTTAGGTTCTAGGTCATCTTTAAATCTTGTCATTAGGTTAGTAGTTATCTTTAAACCATTCCATTTCCTTATTAATCCAATTTCCTTTATTCCACCCCACGAGAGAGATGGAGAGAAAGATCCCAAATGAGAATCCAAACACCCCAATGAGTGAAGGTAAGCGTCCAAATATGCCCCTAGCCAAATACCATTTCCTTTGTTATTTTCTTTTCCCCAAAGTAAAGACAACTAAAAATTGCAAGTATCAACTTTGTCTTTAAGTAGAACATCTTCAAACTCTCACTCAAAGAGGGGCAGTTGTCAACACCTAATTTTTAGTCAACGTGTCGGAAAAGGTAAAAAAAATCAAGATTTTGGTTTCTGATTGCGATAAAGTCTGTTTCTTGGTATAAAAAAAAAAAGTGTTGTTCTTTGTTTCTTTATTTTGTATTATTACTTTTAAGCGATTTTTAATTTATTTTATAGAAAAACCCGAAAAGTCAAATGATTGACTTTCAAATTGACTTTTGGTCAACCCATTGACCAAAAAACTAACCCCGAGTCAAAATTTGACTTTTCATCCAAAAATAGATACCATTTATCTTCAATTTCATTTTTGTCAAATCAATTTCTTAAAAATTCAAAGATTTGACCAAGAAATCAACATTTTAGAAAAAAATCAACTATATAGTTGACTTATGGTCAAACCTTTAACCAAAAAAATTTAAAAAAATAAAACCCCAAAAAGACTTCTTTTAGTGTGAATTTGATTTGTGTGTCGAAAAATTCACAAAATTTGATTAAGGATATTTTTTTCGAATTTTCCGGTTTTAGGTTCTAAATCAACCAAGAATAAAATTACTTTTATTTTTGTTATAATTAGGTGTAGTTAATTTTACGACATTTGGTCCAAGGACTATTTTCAATACATTCATTCATTGGATTTTGTGAATTACCATATCAAAAGACAAGTTGTCGTTTTAAGCCCTAATTAAGGGGTCAAAATCAATCTTTCATGACTTGTGAACGGACGATGATTTTCCACTTATTTTCTTAAGATAAGTCATAATCTAGGGCCAATTTTCAGGAATTCACGTTAGAGCTTCTCAATTTGAGGAATTTCAATCTCTGGAATATAATAAAATCAAGCAATTAAACTTCAATTCAAGTTGACCCATTGAAGACTATGGTTTAATTTCATACTAGGTTCAATTTTTAATATTAGGCCAAGGTTCATTTTTGACCTAAGCTTGGACACTTCAATTCGAGGCCAATTTGAATATAATAGGTGATCTTACACATGGGTGATTAGGTGGATAAGGCAATTGCAACATTAATTGGACTCAACTTCAATCAATTTGCAATTTTTCTCAATAAATTGCAAAATTGTTCATTTTAGCCATTTAAGCTCAATCTTAAGTATCCATGATTTTGGTCCATTGTATTTCATAACAATCATTCAATTAAGTCAATAGAAGATTCGTAGAACACATTTATGAAGGTTAATTGACTTAATTGAATTGAAATTAAGCAATTTCCTCCCAAATCAAGTAGGTTTTCTTTCCAATTTGGTCATGCATAAATTTTGAACCCATTAGGGCCACAAGTGTGTGAACTAGCCAAAACCAGTCACATTAGGACGAACCAGTCTACATAGTCTAATCGGTTGCCGATGAGGTAGGTCGATTCAACCCCTTGCCGTGGTCGAAAACCTGCTGATCAACCGCCAAATCTCCTTTAGCAACCTAATATCTACCGACATTTAAAAGCCGATTTACTTGGACCAATTCTGCTCATGGTGCAAACCGGCGATTCAGCAGGCCTTGTGATGTCTTGTAGCTACTTTAATTTGCTCATCGGATATTCTATCATGTTCTGGCGAGGATTTCATCCGATTGCATCTATAATTGATGAAAGATGCAGAAGGTAATCCTCTCGAACTCAAATCCAATGAAGCAAGATTGCATTAGCCGGTGGCGGCTAGGATTCATATTTAGGGTTTCGTGAAATGCTCAAATATGCTTCTGACTGGCTTAATCATTGATTTGCTGGAGATTGAAGATAATTTATGGATGATTTTGTGACTTTGAATGTTGATCTACAATTTCAAATGTTCTGTGATATGCTCACTATTTTGGCTTAATTGAGGTCTTAGATGACCTTATTTTGGCTCGAGTCCTTCTAAACTTTGAAAATATACATCACAAGCTTCAAATTGATAGGTCATCTGCCTGATTGGATGACGTTTGACCCTCAAAAAACTTCTCTAAAGTTGCTCGGTTCTACAGTATTCTAGGTTCATTTTAGGTTTTTTTTTTTTTTTAATTCCAACTTCTGATTTTGCTATTTTTATACTACTTTTTGTGATGATTTCTGGATGAACTTGTCCACATAAAAATTGTTCCTCATTGTCTCAAGAGTTTTTTTCTAATTTTTTCGGAATTTTTGGACATGTTTAACTAGATCAAGACCACCTAAATCTAAGCATAGGACAATATGCCCTACACTAATCCGAATTGCACTTTTGCAAAATTGAGCTTAAAAATGAGTGTAATTGACCGCATGATCTTCATTAGACATGAAATATATGTCATGTATGTCTCAGCGATGCATGATTTGCCGGATTTACTCATCATTCGGTATGTCATTTGTATATATAAACACATTAGGGCCCTGCTGCATTTAAGACCTTACATGTTGCATATTTGTTTTGTCATTTTCGATATGATTCAGGTGATCTTGATTAGGCCTCAAGTCCTTAACAAGAAATATTCATCATCGTGTGTTCTATGTATGAGATTTTTCGTTAGATTTTTGCATGTCCCTTGGTGATCGAAATCATGTTCGTTATGTGATGCTAAAGATTAGATTAGGCCTTATCATGTTATGCACTTTATCATGCTCGTTTGTGCCTATTAGAGACCAAATCATGTATCGACATCTCCTTGACTTTCAAAATACACATAACAAGGTTCACGTGCACATATGAATTGTCATGATCAAGCATCATTTGCTATGTGAACAATATGCCTCAATTAGGCTACTTGCATTTCAGAATCATAAAATATGTCATTTAAGTCTTAAGTCATTTGGCATTGACATTAGCTTGGATAATCCTTTTGCATATCGACTTAGAGTTAAATGTTTATCCGAATCTTTTGTCACAACAAATCCTTTGTCATTTGTGAATTTCATGCCGTTTGTGCATTACATAAGTGATTTTTAGACTTATTAATGCATACTTGTGCTCTACTTTATTAAGGACTAGTGCGCACACCTTCATAAACCTTGATTTTTGAGCACCAAGTTGACCTTAATTGGACCCAAGCCCTTCTAGGAAGTTGTAAAGCACACTAGAAATTTTGAATGCCATTGGTTTCCTGAATTTACTTATCGTTAGGTTCATTTTCAATTTTTCCTAAGCTAGACTAGAATTTGGATTTAGAATCAAATTCGGACCCCTGTTTTTACCCTTATTAGACAAACATTTGCTATTTTTGTTCCATTTTTTCGGTAAGGATTCTTGACTTGGTCCCTTAATAAAGTTTGTTTGTTACCATGCTGGCTATGTTGTGACAAAATTTTGTGATTTTAGACTTCATTTGGTAGGGTAAACCTTGGTTGCAATGATGTGATGTCTTGCTGTCTTTGTGATTTCCTGATGCATAATTGATTGTTGTCTGATTTTTATAAAACCATGCTTAGCTCTCTTAAGAAAACTTTCTTCATTCAAGTTTTTCCATATCATATTATGCATGTTAGGGAATTTTCTCATAGTTAAACCATCAATGGGTATTACCCAATTTTGCTAACATGTTGTGTTTGGTCTGAAATTTCCTAATATGAATTTCTTATTGTGATTGGTTAATTAGGCCTTTTAGGTTAGTTTATGCATGGTATTAGGACATGTCACCTCCATGAAAAAAAAATTAAATCCTTAAATATTTGTTGTCAAATGATTTTCAATGAATGCATTTTCCAAATTATATTTTGAAATTGCTTTGGTACATGTGATGTTTCCAAAAGCAAATCTTGTAGACATTTTTCTCAATAATTGGTTTGACATTGTGAAAGTTATGGTTTGGGCAGTATTCAAAATGTCTACAACGCTTATAAGTGTATTTATGTGAGTCTCGGGCTAGCCTTAGCAATTGAATGCATTTCATAGCTGAGACATTACTTCGTCTCTAAAAGCCTTCTTGATGATTTCAAAGCCTATTGTTGAAACATCACATGTACTCCTCATGCATATTCACATCTTTCATTAGCAAAGCTTGTGTTCGTGATTGGCGCATGCCTTGGTAATAAGTGACCTGCCAATGGTTCACTCACTTGATTGATTGTTTGGGAAACAAGGTCAAAGGCCTACTTGTATGTTTAATTCATGCTCGTGCATGTGATTGTTAGATGTATGTTAGGTGCGGTGCATGATACTAAGGGAAAACCATGGGCAATCACCTAGAACATCTCTTTAGGGACTTACGAGTGTTATTGACCATGCGAGAACACAAGTGGTTAACAATGCTATAAGTCATAAAATGAATTGGGTAAGTATCTAGAGGGACCCACACATGAATTGCAAAGGCTGACCCCGAGGTCAAAATTTGGTTGGTTTTGAATTCCATTTCAATTGATTGATCATTCTTGATCTCGTGTTGTGCTTTTGATTGTTTTGATGTGCATGATTGTCTCTTTCCTTTATATGTACCTAGCTTAGATTTAAGTTAGAAATAGATTAGGTCCCAAAGGTGGTGAATCATCAAGACTCAAAAATGGTGGAAAGTCAATGTCCATTCCGACCATACTTTTGTACCCATTTCCCCGACATATGTCTCGAGTTTTTTATTTATATAAACACTTGATGAGTTGTGGGTCCTTTCATTTTCTTTTCTTTTGCTTCTTTTAAATTTTAGGATTGCATGGTAGATTTACTATTTTCTTTGATTATTTACTTACCATCTCGTACCTTCAACATAATTGAGTGTTCTCTTTTATATTTCTTAGAGATAGAATAGCCCAAAAAATGACCAATCATGCATGATCACTTAGTTTAGGCTAAACCACCCCAAAAAAGTAAAAAGACATGCATGATCACTTTGGGTAACATGACATACTATTAGGTATCGAAAGAGCACTAATAGAAATATTAGCGTAATCCAAATCCTCGAACCTAGATATTTGGTTGGGTAGAAATCAAAGGACAACTCCCGACCCTCAATTGGGTTTTCTAGCTAATCCCAAAAAATGAGACTAGTAGTGACTCTCGTCGTATTTTTAGTTTGTTTCAAACAACTAGACTGTATAAATGAACCCGTCACAAAGGGTATGGGTCTTGATAAGACTCACCACGATTGAGCATACTCGATGTGGCAATACCCAAAAGGATGAAGTGATGCAATCCTTATGGGCGAAGCATACTATCGTGGTAAAGGTACCCCTAAATCTGATGTCCACACTTGACCTCCTTTCTCAAGGTGTGTTGCTCGTGTAAGTATGGATCGCGACACTTCGCTGTCACGTGAGGTACGAGTTTGGGAGAACTCGCAACCGTGTATGAAGGAACTCACAAGAGGTTCAATCCAAAAAGCGAAGTGATGAAATCTTTTGAAACGTGAACCACAAGGAAACTCTCATGCTCAAGTATCCCTAAACCCGACCTCCCCCGAGGGTCGGGTCGCGACATTCTTGTAGAAGTATTACATTAACTACTTGTTGTTCATTTTGGTTGCAGCATGAAACTCCTCATCTTGCATATATATTGCATGATATGGACGAACTAATTCCGGAAGAATCCTGCAACCTGATTCTGCATCGAGAAGATCTCGAGCCAATCGGTCCATGATGTTCTGAATGATCGAAGGGCACGACCCATGCTAAAGCCCAATTGAGAAGCAAAGAAAATCAGAATGGCAAGATCGTAATGTTGAGTACTTCAAACAAGTGCCTAAAGCAGGCCATAAAGAATCCTAACATGTGCTTCTAGTTACAAAAGGAATCAAAGCATGTGATGTCCTAATCCGTCACCTTTCTAACGCGAGATATTAATCTTTTAATTTTTAACACATAGGGAAGATAAATTCAAACGTCAAGCAAACTTCACTCATAAAGGACGAATACTAGAGAGAAAAAGGCAATAGCTTTCATTTCTTGCATTATGTATAAACATGGGTGATAACAGGACTACACTGGAGGTTAAAAGGGTATATCACTCCCACAAGCTAACCACTCAGCCTTCATCTACGCCCTCGAAGTTAGCTGGGGCACCGTAGCGTGCAGCGGGGATAGCAGGGATTGTGTCCATGGCTAAGTATTTGAAAAATATAAACAACCACAAGAGTAAGCTAAAGCCCAACAATGAAATATCCAAAATGCTATACCATATAATTCACTCTTCATATGTACGAAGAAAAACCATCTAAAATACATGACTCACTTTCCCTTAGACCTAGTCTATCCCCACTATTCTAAAGACCAATGAACTAGAACAACAAAACCCTAGTGTGATCTAGACCCTCGATCTCAACTTACATCATAACGATCTATCGATCTCGGAGAACAAAGCAACCAAGCACACACGCATCTTCCACACGTCTATTAGTTTTCACTTTTTGTTTCCACTCCAAGACGCATGGTCAGTGCTCTCACCGAACCACGCAAGGAAGAACATTCCCATCTAGCGAAATTCTGGTGCGGACTCCAGTTTGCTATGGTGTACGCCGGTTCGCTATCCGGCCCACGCAAGCTTCATGGTCCACTGACCATGGCATCCCTACTCCAGGGCATCTAGGGTTCGCTATCCCTATGCATCTAGGTTTTGCTCTCCCATGGCATCCCGATCTTCTCTTCGACTCCATGGGGCATCATTAGTTCACTATCCGACGGTATTCATTAAACAGTATCTTAGGCATGCAAATTCACGTGTAGTTATCTTGGTTCAAGCATGCAAATAACAACCACATCACACTTATGTAGGGATCTATACCATCACGCATCCAAAGACTCGCCCTCTAGTCAATGCTAATAGAGCCGATC
Source organism: Eucalyptus decipiens (assembly GCA_014182575.1). Lineage (NCBI taxonomy): Eukaryota > Viridiplantae > Streptophyta > Magnoliopsida > Myrtales > Myrtaceae > Eucalyptus > Eucalyptus decipiens. The sequence continues at coordinate 41,147,075 of CM024617.1, forward strand.
ATGCAGTTAATATCCAAAACTGACTATCTAGACTCCATTAAGGAATGAGAGCCTAATGTTCCTAGTCCTAGCTGAAGCAACCAACTTCATCGCAACTTGGTTCATCCAGACCTACTATACTTCCAAAATCAATTCAGAACATAATGGACAGTCCAAACCTTATATAACCTACTTAGCGGCCCTCACGACCTCACGAGATGCTTCATTGGCCTCACACCTCCACAACAAGTCTCGACCTTCATAATCCACGAAAACACTCTCGAAACCACAACCCACTAATACCATGCTCAGGCCTCATAGCTCTCATTTATGCTGCACTTAGGCTCGCAGCCCACTCACAACCCAATCAGGCCTTGCGGCCTACATACGCCCTACTTGGGCCTTGCAGCCACTTGCACGCCATTTGGGCTTCGCAGCCCACTCACCCACTCTTAGGCCTCACGGCCTACTCACTCACTCACGCCTCATGGCCCATTGCCCAAATTGGACTTCATGGCTCATGAGGCCAAAATCGGACCTTACGGTCCACTCTCCTAAATCAGCCTTCATGATTTTTTTGCTCAATTTCCACAAGTAAATGGCATTAGATTAACACCAAATAGACACCAGTGGGTAGCCAAGTAAATGTAGTTTCTATCATCAGCAGACCATAATTTAAGATTTCATCATCTTCCTATAGAATTTAACCAAATTCAGACCAAAAAACAAAACCAACCAGAATTGCACAGTCATGAAATTCAAAGCCCAAACCATAGTAAATGATCTTGAAAAATTCTCAAAGTTTAATATTTTATAGCAAACACCTTTAAAAAAAAAAAACACATTTTTCATGAAGGAGACTAGGTCCAAAACAGTTTTTGTAAAGAGCAAAAAATTGCACAAAGTCATGCAAAATCTGGTGCACTAGAATAGACCAACCATTCCTCAAATTATACTAATTTCACGGTCCTAAACATGTCAAAACACCTCGAATTTTGGATATGTTATAAAATCAGAACATTCTCTACAACTTTTATGAAGAAAGCAAGTCAAAAACCTAAAAGGAACATTTTATAAAAATTCAAAAATACAATTAGTTCAACCACGGTAAGAGAGTAGGCCATTGTATTATACATATCATCTCAGAAAATTCTAAAATTAAAATATTTTATACTTCAAGATATCTTGTACAACTTAAAAGAAGGAAGTTTCCCCAAATTCGAACCACACAAAACTCCACAAAATTAACAAACCAGCAAGGTCCAGCTACTCCGTCTGGACATCCAAACTGAGGGAGTAAATACACTATCAGTGCCAAAAGTTGTGTACGGTGCTCACTTTGGTGCCAAAAGTTTCTGTCGGATCACTTAAGTGCCAAATCGGAAGAAAAACGATCACTTTGGTGCAACCGACAAGAGATTCCAGCCAAAATAATTAAGTGACTTTTATATTTTAAAAAAAAATGACATGGCTTTTAAATAACGTCGTTTTCCGTCCTCCTTAAGAAAACGACGTCATTTTGCCGTCATATGTGGATGGCCTCACAAAAACGATGCCGCACAGCTCATATGGGATTGAAATTAGGGTTTTTTTATGTTCAATCATTGCCCAACGCCAACCCAGCTCGCTCGGCCACCGTCACTCGACCACCGTGCTCGGCCACCGTCGCTTGGCCTCCATCATAGTTGCTCGACTAGATGAGCAAGGAGAGACTGAGGTTGTTTCTCGAGCAAGAAGCAATGGGAAGAATATGAGGCGAGGGCGGAGGAGGAGGAGGAAGAAGGGGGGTCGAAGGTGGAGAGAGAGAAGACGAGGAGGGCAAGGGAAACAAAGAGGGCACAGATGGAGATGGTGGATTGGGCTTTGCTCAGGGAGTGGCTAGTGCTAGTGTTGTTCTTTGGGGAAGAAGACGATGTTGTCATGCCTTCTCTTGGGAAGTATAAGAGGCGAGGGCAAAGGAGGAGGAGGAGGAAGAAGGGGGGTCGAAGGTGGAGAGATAGAAGATGAGGAGGGTGAGGGAAACAAAGGGCGCAAATGGAGATGGCGGATTGGGCTCTGCTTAGGGAGTGGCTAGTACTAGTGTTGTTCTTCGGGGAAGAAGACGACGCTGCCATGCCTTCTCTCTCTCTCTCTCTCTCTCTCTCTCTCTCTCTCAATTTGGGGATTTAGGGTTTTGACTTGGGGGAAAGACGCCAAACGACGTCGTTTTGTGGTTTAGATGCTGACTGTACTCTCCGGCGAGCCACATCAGTTTCAAAAATCAATAAAAATGTGCCACATCAAATTTCCGGTCAATCCGATTGGAGTTGGCACTAAAATGATCGTTTTTCAAATTTTTTGGCACTTAAGTGATCCAAAATAAACTTTTGGCAACAAAGTGAACGTCGTACACAACTTTTGGCACTAATAGTATACTTACACAACTAAGACTCTAAATGGTTTGTAAATTCGAACTGCACAAGTTTGCAGCCCACGAATACTCCAAGATCAAACATTTTAGACCACATACAACACATATCTTCAACCATAGATCATAGAAAACTCCAACACTAGAACCCACATGCAGCACCATCCGAGCCACAAAAACAGCATGAATATCAACTAAAATCCCGACCATATCACTGCAACAACAATCTTCTAACTCTTGGACACGATCCCAACCATCAACGACATGCAACCAACAACTCAATATATCCAAGATAGAATTCATCGAACCACACAACGAACAAACCGATACAACATAGAGAGTTGGAATTTCACTTGCCTCAATAATGAAGGATGGATGCAGCGTGGTTCAAACAAGAGAGAAATGATCACGACTCAACCTTCCTCAAAGTTCAACATCACTCCTTACGATGTGAACCCCCACAAAATAGCAAAACAGAGCTGTGGTGGAGGAGGTTGAGAGGTAGAAGAGCTTCGAGATGTGAGAGAGAGAGAGGTCAAGTGCGAGGGAGGGGAAAGAGACAAGCAAGAGGGAAATGAGCAAGAGAGAGAAAATGAGAGAGAGAGAGAGAGAGAGGGGACATCAAGAGAAGAGAGACATGATGGCTAATGATGGCCTTGGGGAGAAGAGACCATGATGGCCTTTGGGGAATGAGGCATGCAAAAGCATGCATTGGAGGAAATGAAGGCTACGTGGAGGAGAAGGAAGAGAGGAGAAAAGAGGGTGCGCGTGCACGTGCGAGAGAGAGAGAGGAAATGATGGCAATCATTTGCCTTGGAAGGGGAAGGTCATGATGGCCTCTTTCGGAAGTGACATGCATGCATGGGCATGCATTGGTGAGGAAGAGAAGGGCAGTGTGGCATTCTCAATCGGACCCCAATCTACAAAGTGGAATTACGATGGTAATTGACAAGCCACAGAAAGGCAAGCAAAGGCCACTTTAGGATGAAAATTCAATTTTTCATCGACATATTGTAGAATTTTGGAAAAGTGGAAACAAGCCTAAAATGAGGAACCATGAAGACTTGGCCCACAGATGAGCCCATTGGGCCACACGCCCCCTTTGGTGGGCCCAAGAAGGCCCATTAGGCCATTCAAGCCCACCTTAGTCTTTTGTAAGTTTGCACATTAATAGGCTCATGTACATGAATAGTGAAATGGGACTATGGTTTAGTGTAATCTCCATTTTGCCCCTTCTAGAAGCCTATAGTTAATGAGACAAAAATAATGGGCATGAGAGAAGGAAAGTGGCGCCCAAGCAAAAAGGAGAGAGAAGAAGAAGGCCTACCTAGCTAAGCCTACCTAGTCTACTCCCTAATTGAAGCATGTGTGAAATCTTGGCATTGATTGCCTTAGATGAGATATCTTCATGAAGCCTTCCTAGCTATACAAAAGACTTGGACATGAAGGAATTATGGGAATTGTATGATGCATCATTAATGCTTGTAGAGAGCAAATCTTGGATTTGCACTCATTTCTCTCATTGGCTCTCCCCCTAACTCTCTCTCTCTCTCTCTCTCTCTCTCTCTCTCTCTCTCTCCCTCATTCTCATAGCTGACCCCCTCTCTCAACCTCACTTCATGCCTCCATCTCCCTCTCTTTTCCCTCTTGCTTGTGGCCACCATCCAACTTATCGTCCACTGCCACCACCATGCTACCGTCACCCAGTCGTGCTACTGTCCATTGCTACCTCACACCGCCACCCTCACCAATCTCCCCTCATGCCGTGCCAAACCACTGACACTTGCCATCAAGCCTAGATCCAAACCGTGAGTAACTTATTAACCCTTATTTAGGGTTATAGTTACGCTTAGGATTAGATTAAGATTAAAGATAGTTATATTAGGTGATAAGTTGATTAAGATGATAAGCTTTCATTATAAGTAATAAGCATAAGTGATAAACTATCATGATAAGTGATATTTGGTTGTGATTAGCTATCATGATTGTGATTAATGCATGTTATATTGCAATTTTTAAAGTGGTAAGTGCTTATTAAATTCTAATTTCAAAGGTATTGTGTGCTTATGAAATCCTCATTTTCAAAATGATAAGTGTTCTTGGCATCCTATTTTTACAAATAATGAGTGCTTGTAAAAGGTTATTCTGAAAAGTGAGTTGCTGAATTGTTAAATAAAATCATGGTGCGATGTTATATATATAAAGTTGATGTATGATTACTTTGGTGAATGATTGATTAAGGGGTGATCACGTGGCATTATTTCATGATAATTTTGTGTGTGAATATTGCTAATGTATGATGTATGAGCACTAAACACTCTTGCATTGGCTAATGAGAAAGATGAAATCGGTTTGAGTGGTGGTGTGCTAGTGTGATCACATAATGGTTCCATACTCGTATCAATATGAGGAATGATACCCAATGGATTTTGGATGCCCACACATCAACAAAATGCCATTCGTGGATGGATTCCGGAACGAAACTCCTTAATTGCAATGCCATCTTTGAGTGAAGTCTAGACATTACTGTGCCTGATGGGACAGGATGATGCCCGATTAAGCCAAAAGACTATCGACGCGAGTGTTGATCATGGCCGAGAGTGATCGTAATAATCTAGACTTATGCGAAGCGTTGTGCATGAAATATTAATATTCATGTATGGATTATTGAGTATGATTGTCATATGCTTGTTGGAATGATGCACTCACGTTGTGAATTAATTATGTAATAATTGCACACATTGATGGGGTGTCATTTGTTGAGTTGCCTATTTCCTATTTATAGATAATGCAAAGCAAAGGCTTTGCTATTGATTTAACATCGATAAAGTTGCATGTTTAGGGCGACTCCAAGGTGAAGTACCTCCCTGCACAAGGATTAGGGAGTTTACTTACTAAGTCTACCTCATTTATTATTGTTTAAATGTTTCAGGCCCTAAGAATATTTAACCCATTCCACTATAGTAGTTCGGGTTAAATTAAGTCTAGATCTACTCTCTCATGTTAACAACCTACTGACTGGATTTCACTTTAGTATCAACAAAGAATAACTTATGAGTGCAAACACTCAGTGATAGAACTCTCTAACTCACTAAGTCACTCTTTTGCGTGTTTCTCTCTTGAACACAATTTGTGAGGCACACTAATAAACACAAGTAGATGAGAGAAGCTTCAGAATTTGAAATTCTAATTTCACGTCCTACACTTCAACTTCACTAAATAACCTCTTTTAAATACTCCTCCAAGCCACACTAGCCATTGACATTCTCCGGAGGAATTTCTTCCAATCTTTTGAAGAGATCATGTAGCCGTCTGAAGATAGAGATGGTTTCACTGATTCTAGTCACCATACAATCAGAATCTAGATTTCCATAAGTAAAGTTTCTTCATGAGGAACTTATCTTTGAAATTGATCTTGTCAATTTGTGATTGACTTAATCAATGTGTGTGTCTATGCATATAAGGAAAGTGAAATCTTTGACCAAAAGATAGTCGTTGAAAGAATTTATTTATTCCAAATAAAGTTCATTCGTGTCACACGTTGCTGAGTTTGGTTCTAGACTCTTTCTCATTCTGGACGAGATCTTAGTATGGACTCCGTTAGAGTGGAAAATGCTTATGGGATGGAATAGACTTAAACAAGAGTCTTCAATAAAACTTTGATAAGTCCTCAAAAACAACTCACAAGCAATCAATACTTAAAATAAGCATTAGAAATATAAAGTTTTGTCAACTTCAAAATCTTGATAGAAGTTTTCACAACAATCTCCCCATTTTTTATAGTGACAAAACTTTTATGCAAATTTAAAAGGACAACATTTTAAGTTATCCTGCAAAACAACACTTTAGCAACACAACATCGAGAGTTTACAAATAAGCAACCATTAAATAAGCATAATACTTATTGAAAGCAACCACAACTCAAAAAGTTAGTGAAAATCTACACACGAAGCATACCAACACACCAAAATACTTAAAATCTGCAAAGTCTTCCCCTCTTTGTCAACAACAAAAAAGAAAAATCAAATCAACACAAAAACATAAATGAAGTTTTAGTAAAGATAAAAGATCAAGGGTTTCTAGGAACATGAGCAAGATGAAAATCCTCCAAATTCTGCATAGTCTCCTCAAGCTTTATCAGGCATTGACCAAAGACATTCTCGACCTTAGCCAAATTTTGAACGGCTTACTAGTTGATGGTTTGAACTGAACTTTGTCATCAAGAGATTGTACCTTGCCACCAAGAGATTTTGCAATAGTGTCAAGAGAGGCATGCAACTTTTGGATTTCAACTTCCATACCATACTATTATGCCTTAATCTCTAGAAGGAGCTCGATTATATGAATATAGTTTGAATCTGGTTCAAAGCACTAGCTTCTGCAAAGTGAACTGGAGGGATATCCAAATTTGAAGAAAGATCAATTGGTTCCTTGGAAATATGTTGCTCCCCTTGAACATCAGCTTGTTGGTCCTCAGCACCAAGGGATTCCTCAAGGAAATGAGAAGTGTAAATGTCCTCTATGTCTGGTGAAAAACAACTGATGCCATCACTAAAAGTTGGTTCTACACACTGCTCCTAAGTAGTTTTCTCAGCAACTACCCCTATTTCTATGCCATTAGTTTGAACAACTAGATTTCCTCCTACTGTACCATGATCCATTTCAATTTCCTTTGTTGTCATTCTTCAACATCTTCTTGTTGATCCTTTCCTTCATGATCAACACCTGTAGCATCGTCAACATTATTTCCTTCATCTCCTCCCCTATTGGATTCTTCCTGACCACCATCATCCTCATCTTCTTCTTTTCTTCCTCCTCTCCATCTTTTTCACCTTCTTCTTCTTCATCACTCTCGCCTTCCTAGTCCTTCTCACTCTCTTATGCTTCCTCTTCAAATTCTGCTTCCACAACAATGCTTGCGACAATATCAAAGAGTCTCCTCTTCATCTATTTCCTTGTCCTCATCTTGTAACAACAGGGCAGGTATTTTTCTCTTGGGGATCCTAAAGACTACATTCTTGCCTTTCCCTTTTTTTTTCTCAACTTCAAACCTAGTCTTAGTCGAACTTGCAAACCCTTTCTTTACGTTCTTCTAAACTTCACAAAATTCCTTTAATCTCATCTTAGAGATCGTCTTAAAACCAATTTGCATGGGAGGTAGGGTTTTGGAGCAAAAGCTAGAAGGAAGTGGAATCTAGAAATGTTTGAAGAGTCTGGTTACCAAAGCACCATAAGGAAGTTGACCTTTTTCTTTCATCACCATTCTATACATATGCAGCCAAATGGTGTATGGCAAAGAGAAAGCTACTCTCTTACAAATGGCCCACATCATTTTGGCCTCAAACTTAGAGGCATCAACCTTTGAAGCAGCCTTGGGTCTAAAGTAGTTTATGATGATTTGTCAAGCAGAATGTTGGAAGTAGACAATCAAGAGTAGGTTATGCCCCCTTGGAATCTTATCCTTCACTAGAAACTTAAGCACTTCATCATTTGAGGCATTGATAAGCATAAAGTCACTTCTTTCAACTCCTAAAATGTCAACCAGCAAATTAACATCCACATTGAAGGCCTTTTCATAGACAGTGAATTGATTATGTGTGGGAGACAAAGTAAGCAGATTTAAATAGAAATAAGCAGTGAGTTATAGATAAGCATAGGGCGTTTCTAAACAGAAGTTCTCCACTTGAAGTTTGGCGAACGGTTCCCTCAAATTCACTTTGATTATGTCTAGAAAATCAAAATTCACAATGTGGGGATTAATCACACCCCGTTTAGCAATTGAGCATAAGCCTCTTTATACTCTTTAGACCAAAATAATTTCCCTTTAGAGTCTATAACTCTAGCAACAACACCAAATTTAGGCTGAAAATTTTTAAACATCATCGTCATCTTCCTTCTTTCCTTCGGTTAGACTTTCAATTCCAAAACAAGGATCAATAGAAAATACTGTTAATTCCTCCTTTGCTATGCCAGATTTTACTAACCCTAGTTTTTCCATGGCTCTCAAGAACAATATTTCATTCCATACCCATTTTCTTTCAGGAAAGCAGTAATAAAATCCATAGGACTTCCTCCCTTCTTCAAAAACATATAATGCTTAAGAAGAACATCAAGCTTCCTTACCAAAGAGGAGTTGCTTCCTAAGTGACTTCCGGTTCCATGGAAGATCGATTGGTGCTTCGTAGAGATTCATCTTATAGTAAGATCGAAGAGTGTTTGAATATCCTTCAAAGGCCAACCCCCTTGAGTGGCTATGTGGGATGACTTTCACTGAGAAGAGACCAAGATTGATTTGGAAGATTTTGAAGACATGATGTAGAAGTGATCAAGGGTAGGGTTTACGAAGGAGAAGTTAATCGCTAGAGAGGAATTAGGGTTTACAAAGAAATGGGTTCTTTAGTATTGAAGAAAGAAGTTTTTAAAGTGATTGACTGAGGCAAATGAAAAGTCGTAAAGATTGGAAAATAAATTTAAGAAAATTTGATTTCGAGTAGATCAAGAAAAGTATATGAAAAGAGCAATTTCCAAAAACTATAATAGGCAAATAAAAATTCGAATAAAGTATTCACACCTATTGAAAAAGAAAGAAATGTATGCCTAAAATTTGAAAAAAAAAAAATAACTTCTTGGGTCTAAATGAGATTTCAGAAGAATGTTGCTTCTAGAAAATTGCCTGTCTTGCGTAGACTTTAACCAAACGGGTAAAAGATATGCAATTTATCCCAAATAAATTCGAACAAACCTTTCTTTAGAGGCTTGGTGAAGATATCTACTTATTGATTCTTTCAACAACAAACCAAATCTTAATTTCACCACTTTGCACCTGATCTCTTATGAAATGGTGTCGGATTTCAATGTGCTTTGCTCTTGAATGAAGAATGGGATTTTTGGTGAGATTTATTGCGCTTGTGTTGTCTCATCTGATTTCAGTACAGGATTCTTCTTCTCCAAAGTCTCTCAATTATTGTCTAATCCATAAAATTTGAGAGCTACAACTACCAAGAGTTACATATTCTACTTCTGTAGTTGAGAGGGCCACAATGTTCTGCTTTTTAGAGAACCAAGATACCAACATTTGTCATAGAAGTTGCCATGTCCCAAACGTACTTTTTCAGTCGACTCTACAACTAGCTAGGTCAACATTCGAGTATTTGAGTAGAGCAAAATCTCCTCTTTTCGGATACCACAAACCTAACTTTGGATTAGTTGCAATATATTTGATAATGCGTTTAACAGCATTGAGATGTGATTCTCTAGAATCGACTTGGAACACAGCACACATGCACACACTAAAAAAAATATCAGGCCGTGAAACCATATGATAGAGAAGAAAACCAATCATGCTTCTATAAGTATTTTGGTCCACTTTCTTGCCATCTTTATCCTTATCAAATTTGAAAGAATTTGACATTGGAGTTTCAGTCTCCTTACAATTTTCCATTCCAAACTTCTTGACAAAATCTTTGACATATTTCTCTTGGCAAATCGAGGTTCCTTCTTGGAATTGTCTGACTTGTAAACCCAGAAAGAATGCTAATTCCCCCATCATGCTCATCTTGAATTCTTCCTACATAAACTTAGAAAATTTCTTGCGTAAAAGTTTATTAGAAGAACCAAAAAAATGATGTCGTCTACATATATTTGAACAAGCAAGAAGTCTTTTACTTCCTTTTTGATAAATAAAGTGGTGCCAACCATACCTTTCTTGAAAGCATTACCCAGTCTCTTATACCATGCTAGAGGTGCCTACTTCAAACTATATAATGCTTTCTTCAGTCTATAGACAAAGTTTGGTTTTCTAGGATCTTCAAATCCTGATAGTTTTTCCACATAGACTTCTTCTTGAATGAAACTATTTAGGTATGCACTTTTGACATCCATATAGAATATTTTAAAGTTATAAAAACACGCATATACAAGCAATAACCTTATAGCTTCCAACCTGGCTACCGGTATATATGTCTCATCATAGTCTATTCCTTCTTCTTGCATATATTCTCTTGCCACAAGTCTTGACTTGTTCATGGTCACTTTACCCTTTTCATCTCTCTTGTTTCTAAACACCCACTTTGTTTCAATAATAGACTTTCCTTTTGATTTGGGAACCAACTTCTAAATATCATTGACCTTGAATTGCCTACTCTTCTTGCATTATTTCTATCTAACTTTCATCGGTCAAGGCTTCCTCTACTCCCTTTGGCTCCACTTTAGAAATAAGAGCTAAAGCAATTGAGTCTCTTTTATCTTGGATCTCATACGAAGTCCTTCTTCTATGTTGCTAGTGATGAGATCTTTTATGCTTCAAATTCTTGTTGAATCTGTCCTTATATTCAAGAATATGCTAGTCTATCAATTCTTATATCTTTTCTTCAACTTGATCATGTTCAACAGAAGGCTAGGTTTGATTAGGAGACTCGGACTTTGTCAAGTCTGAAACTGACTTAGATTCTTTAAGTTTGTTAGGGAAATCCCTTATGATGTTTTGAAGATGACAAAATAAATCAAAGGTTATTAACGTGTTTAATTGTTGAGTAACAGACTATGCAGATGATAGAACATGTAAAGGATATTGTCCAAAGTCTATTATGAAGATTTCCAGACTTTTGTGTCAAAGTTTGAAGATTGCCAGACTTTAATGTCAAGTCTGTTCTACATCAGAAGTCTGCCCACTCTGACAAATTCCAGGCTGAACTTAAATGAAGAACCAGAAGACAGACTTTATGTTAAAGCTAAACTTATTCAGACTGTGTCCAGACCTTAAAGCTAAATCTATTCAAAAGCAGAATATGTTAAGAATGACGTCCAGATTATAAAGTCTATTGCACTCAGACTCATATTGTAAAGTCTATTGCTCTTAGACTTTACATCCATAACGTAGTAAATTCATAACGAAGCAGATTCAAAATGAAACAATTTGACATAACGTAACACAAGCCCCGAACATATAACGGCTAGTACTCTGGTTTGGATTCTACATCAAGATTGATTTGATTGACTCAATCTAATTGATTGACTCAATCTAATTGATTGACAATTGGATCTTGAAGACAAGAATTTTATATACGAAAAAGCTCTACTTATGGAAACCAAGATTCTGTTTGTATGGGCAATCAGAATCAATTTGGGATTCTACTTCTATCACTCAACGGCTACCAAATCTTCTAGATATAGATCTGTCCAATGGGTAGATTGGAAGATGATCCTCAAGATACTGTCCAATGGCTAGTTTGGAAGTGGAGGAGTATTTAAGGAGATGAAGGACCGATGAGCAAGTAAGAGATTGAGCGTAGAGTTTATAATTTCAAAATCTGGGCGACCTTCAAGTATACATTTGTCTTTGGTGAGCTTAAACGTTTGTGATCGTGAGAGAAATACCAAAAGAGTGACTTAGTGAGATAGTGTAATCTACCTCTAAGTGTTTGCACTCAAAGTTGTAATCTCTTATTGATTGCATAGTGGAATCCAGCCAGAAGGCTTTTAGCGTGGGAGAGTGGATGTAGGCTTGATCTAATCCGAACCACTATAAACCTTGCAATGGCTGGCAAGCCTCCAACGAGTCTCACGAGCCACTGGGCAAGGGCTGTGAAGGCAACATCCCTTAGATTTAGGTGAAGACTCCTTGCTTGCGGCCATGGGTGAGGTTAGGCAAGGGTTGTGACCTTTGTTGGTGGCTGGCGACGGTTTTGCAGCCCTCGCCCAATGGTTGGTGAGACTTGTTAAAGGCTCACCGGCCATTGCAAGAAATTCCAAGGAGGAAGAAGAAGGAAAAGAAAAGAAAAATGGAAAAAATTAATAAAAAATTCGAAAAAAATAAAATTTATGTATTAAATTGCCATGTTAGTGTTCGGCCACTAGTTGGCATCCATGTTAGCGCTGGTTGGCAAAAATTGACCGTATGGATTGAATTGGTATAATATAAAGAAAGGTTTATGACTGAATTTGTCTAATGCAATAGGTTTATGACCTTTCATCGTGTTTAAGTAGCTTGACCCGCTTGCAATTGAGTTTTCATTGTCTTTAAAAAAAATGATATTTATTAGATAAAACAAACATTGATATCTCCAAAATTATAATATACCCACATTATTCGAGACTTTATAAGATCAAATTCAAAAAAATTGCTACGTCAACGTCCAGCCACTAGTCGGCATCCACATCAATGCTAGCCGGCCAAAACTTGGCGAAACTGAATGATTCGGTACCAATGTGAAAATATTTAAGACTAAATTGGTCCAATTGAGAGGTTTATGCTTAAATTAATATCAATGCAATAGGTTTAAAACTTTTTGTTACTTTTTCTCGAAATCATATGTGTAACATCCAAAATTTCCATATTTATAACTACGTAATATTCGGAAATTCGTGTGATACTTAGATTTTGAGCTAAGTACTATTTGCCTTAGTATTCGGACAAGCACACAAAGACTTTATTCGATTTCATAAATTTTGTGGGACGCGGTCATGAACTTAAATCGTCTCGGGTTTGACATGTGAATTGAATTATGTGTGTGTTAATAATAAGACGGTATTAATTAAATTACTATAGTGTTACCAATTTGTGTTAATAGTGTTAGAAGAAGAAGAGTATGTTCTGCTTGCTACTTTTTCTGTTGCAAAATGTGTTAATTAAAAATAGAAGTGCCACATGTCATTGAACAAAGGTTTGCATAGCCATGTGTTCTTAGAACATGATATTTTTTGGTTAAATTCTTTTACTCTTAAACTAAGTAAGGATTAATTCAAGATGACTCATTTTTCGCTTGCATTTTCCTTGGCCACGTGCAAGATCCTTGCTTTACATTATTGCCACATCAAACTAAAGATTTACATGCAAATTTACACCTAACATTGCAAGAAATCAAATTATCTTAATTAATTTTAACAAAACCCATTCTATCTTGCCAAAGACCCATTTTTCATTCTTTCCAAAAACCCAAACGGAAGCTACATGTGTTATTTTCCACTTTTCAATCCAAAAATTTGGAGAGCAAAGCTTCGTATTCAAGAGCAATTAAGGTGGTAAAGACATTTGGTAGTTTGTGATTTGTGTTCACTCGAGATAAGTAAAATTTCTAGTGTTAAGTTAGCTTAAGACTACTTAATTACTTCTATCTTAGTTGGTTGGGTGAGAGGTGAAATCTTGATGTAGGTATGGCGATTGTTAAGTGACCTGATAAATTCTTGTAAGTTTGTTCTACTTTGCTTTGGGTTCGCTCTAGTTCATTCCTGTGTGATTATGGGTAGTCAAAACATGCTCATTTTGTCATATTTATCTTGATAACTTATTGCATGTTCGTTCTGCTTCTTCCTGTCTCATTCTAGATAATTAGAATCAAGTCATTCTGCTATATTTGTCTTGAAAACCCATTTCACATTCATTTTTCTTATTTCTGCTTCATTCTAAGTAGTTAAATTATGGTCATTTTGCTATATTTGTCTTGATTATCCATTTCATGTCTGTTCTTCTGCCTCATTCTGAGTGGTTAGAATTTGGTAATTATGCTATATTTGTCTTGATAACCCATTTCATATTTGTTTTGCTTCTTTCTGCTTCATTCCGAGTAGTTAAAATCTTGTCATTCTGCTATATTTGTCTTGATTATCCATTTCATGATCGTTCTGCTTATTGCCATCTCATTCTGGGTAGTTAAAATCTGGTCATTTTATTATAATTGCCTCGAAAATCATTACATGTTCGTTCTGCTTCTTTCTGCCTCACTATAAATAGTTAGAATATGGTCGTTCTGCCATCTTTGTCTTGGTAAACCATTGCATGCTCATTTTGCTTCTTTCTGCCTTATTCTAGGTAGTTAGAATCTAGCCATCCTGACATCTTTGTCTTGATAACTTATTGTATCTCCGTTCTATTTCATTATGAGTATTTAGAATATGGTCATTCTACTATATTTGTCTTAATTATCCATTTCATGTTCGTTTTGCTTTTTTCTGCCTCATTCTAGGTAGTCAGAATCTAATCATTATGTCATAATTGCCTTAAAAATCCATTGCATGTTCATTCTACTTTTTTCTTCTTAATTCTAGGTAGTTAGAATCTAGCCGTTCCGCCATCTTTGTCTTGGTAACCCATTGCATGCTCATTCTACTTCTTTCTGCCTCATTCTGGTTGGTTAAAATCTAGTGACCTTGTTATATTTGTCTTGATGACTTATTGCATGTTATTTCTACTTCATTATGAGTAGTTAGAATATGGTCATTCTACTATATTTGTCTTGATTATCATTTCATGTTTGTTCTGCTTTTTTATGCCTCATTCTGGGTAGTTATAATCTAGCCATTATGTCATAATTGCCTTGAAAATCTATTGCATGTTCGTTCTGCTTCTTTCTACCTCATTTTGGGTAGTTAGAATCTGGCCGTTCCACCATCTTTGTCTTGGTAACTCATTGCATGCTTGTTATACTTCTTTCTACCTCATTCTAGATAGTTAGAATTTAGCCTTCTTGTCATCTTTGTCTTAATTACTTATTGCATGTCCATTCTCCTTCTTTCTACTTCATTTTGAATAGTTAGAATCTGGTCATCATGTCGTAGTTATCTCAATGACCTATTGCATGTTTGTTCTACTACGTTCTATTGGAATTCTACCAATCAAAATCTATTTGTTTCACTTGTTTCTGCCGAAATTTTCTAAGATAGAATCTGTCCATTTGTGAGTCTGCTCAAATTTGTACATTGGTGAGTCTGCTCATTTGCTGAATCTGTCAACTTGTGAATATATTTGTTGATAAGTCTGTTTATTGATTTATGCAGACTTTACTGAATTTGAATCTAATTTTCATTGAGTCCACTTATTCGTTGATTCTGTCCATTGCCAAATATGTCCATTTGTAAGTCTATTCATTATTAGATATATTCTTTTGTTCATGAGCTTTTACCAAGCCATAATTTACCCTTTTAATTATTCAGATTTTACGATCAGAATGTACTTGTTCATCCAGACTCAAAACATACTCATTTGATTTATTAGATTTTAATGTCTAGAACTTGCTCAATTTTTAGACTCGGAATATGCCCATTTGATTTACTCAATTTTAATGTCCAGAACCTTCTCAACGTCCAAACTCAGAATATACTCATTAAATGTCCATAATTTGGCAACCAGAATATGATTACATGTTATTAGATATGTAGTTATTTGGTTAATGCATTAAATTGAGTTGAAATATGTGTGTTATGCTTGTGAGTATGCATATATCATGGCATGAATGAGATTAATGTGATTTCGTCACCCGTATAGCGGTGAGTGACGATGCCCCATGGTGGAAGTTTGCGGGATGCCTCAGTGGTTGGGATGCCCCATGAGTGTTTCAGGATGCCTCGGGAGTCGAGATGCCTTTGTGGTGAAGATGCCCTATGGTGAAAGTTTGCAAGATACCTCGGAGTTGAGATATCTCGTGTGTCAGGATGCCTCACGTATTGAGATGCCCTAGGAGTGTTTGGAAAGATGAAACATTAATGAATAAATGTGGCACCCCTCGACGGCCCCTGAACCTTTAGGGTCGCCACAGTTCGATTACCATTCTCTTGCTTGACCTAAAGGTCTATTAATCCTAGGGGTTTACATCTTTTGGATCGATCCCTGTACAATTTATATGGCGGAAGCACATCCATCAACTCTCTTCCTTATATTCAGAAAATGATGCACACCAACTAAACATTTATAGGTAAAAGCCGAACACTTTTATTTACTTAAACTAGATGGACATCATTCATCGGTACATCAAAATGTCATAGTCTTCTATACTCGGCTATACTTCAAAAGATGACCAACATCTCCTCCAACAGTCGTATACTTAAAGTTCATCGATCAGTGTCGGCATCCAAAAGTTCCTTCCTTTGCTATCTTCCTCCTCGCGGTCATATCCAACCACTTGATCCATCTACCGGTGGCAGTGGCAGCAGAGGTATCTTATCTAGTCTAAAATGTTAGTTCTCAAACAAGGTGAGTACAACCATTCAGCAGTAAAGATCCACCAAACTACACAATGCAACAAGCAAGACAATCAAGATATCACGAGTAAAGCACATATCATTCATGCTATCAAGCATACATCACCATGCAGTCATGCATATATTACCATACAGTCATGCATATCTTGCCATGCCATCATGCATCTACCACCATGCAGTCATGCATATCTCACCATGCCATCGTGCATATATCACCATGATTCATATCATCCATGCTATCAAGCATACATCACCATAAGATCCATTCACGCCTTCATAATCGCATTTTCAATATCAAATAGCATCAATTTACTTTCATAAGCAGATCATGCATCATGCCATATGCATATACCCATGCACATGATTCAATTTCAATTCTTATCTTTCATAAGGATCTCATCATTTTTCATCCAAGGACCAATGTTTGCATCCCACAATTTATCGCTCGCACTCTACTTGGCATCGCGAGGGCCTCCAACACACACCTCCAGGCATCCGGCACACACACTCCGGGCATCTCGTATCCCAACTAGCATCACGAGGAATCCCCCTGCCACACACCTCCAGGGCTTCCGACACACACACTCCGGGCATCCCAACACTCCCGGGGCATCGTCAACTCACACCTCCGACGGTCTCGTTATTATCACAATATATAATCTCATATATGTCTCATTTTCATCATGGCATTTGATGCACTAATATCAAATATCTAAACCATCTTTTGATGTCACATGATATGCCAAACATCACCATATATGCAGCATATACAACCACTCAAGACATCATATTTCGTAGGGCAGTCCATTTATTCTTGAAAACAGCAAATTTCGGATAAAGCATAATGCACTTCTTTAATAAAAATTCTGGAAAAATAGTAAATGATCTCAATAAATTCTGAAAATTTAACACGATGTAAACAAGATCCAGAGGAAGATATTTCATGAAGAACACTATGTCAATAAAGTTTCACATCAATCACATAAATCCATACATCACAGCAAAAGAAATTCCAATACCACTTTTGCACAGTTTCGGAAATAATTTCGATTAAAATCTTAAATGAACTCCGAAAATTATGAGATTTTAATATGTTATAATTGAGACATAGAGGTAAAAGTCTCATGAATAAATCAAAAATTAATTCCTTCTGCATTAAAAGCTATAATTTGTATAACTCTTCCTATCTCTCGGTTCACTGTCCAGATTTATCCTTTTCAAAGAAAATTGTTTTCCCCAATCATTACTTGTCCGTTTATCCTCAAATTTTAGTATGTTTCTCTTCAAGATGTCTTCTACAACTCTCATCAAGAACACGAGATCAAATTCGGACTGGATACTTGCACGAAATTTACAGAATCACAATAGATCATCATAACAGTTTCCAGATCTAGCTTCATTAAAGAAAAAATGGTTTCATCGACCTATACTTGTTCGTTTCCTCTCAAATTTTGATATGTTATTCCCCAAGAAGTCCTTTACAACTTTCATCAAGAAATCGAAGTCATATTACAACTATAACATCGCATGCAACTCACAAAATCACCAAAGGTCGGACTGTTTTTCCAGAAACAGAATACTAGATTTGAACATAGCTCCTATAACTTCGAAATTTTACACTTCCTCCCCATCTGAAACTCACCATTCATCACACACAAAACACAGCAAGCAAAGGGTAGATCAATGGACTCTCCTTGCGTCTAATCCTACAGTGCTAACGGCGAGAGGTTCGGTGCAGTGGTGCGGCAGCTGCAACTCAAGTGAAACAGCGGCTTCGGCGTGACAGGAACGGCGTCCAAGCACACGGCGGAGGGGCGGTCCTTTCCCTCGCTGCTCACTCTAGCACTCGCCGTTCGCTGCTTACTCTCCCTTTCGCTCGCTCACCCGCTCGCTCGGTTAATCTCTCTCTCTCTCTCGGTTTTGCTCGTCCGTTTTCCACTTTGGTCACTGGTTTTGTTAAAAACCAGTCAATAAAAGAGATGCTTCGGTGGCAGAAGGAGGCGAAGACAGGTGGGTGGGAACGTGGCTTGCATGAATGCTGGGCTCTCTCCGCTGGCCACCGAAGAAGGAGAGAAAAACGTGGCTTGCATTCGGTGGATGGGTGGCGCTCCTTGGTTGGCTGCATGGGTCAACTTCCCCTTCATTTGTTGACCCGCATGATGGAGAGGCGACGTGGCTGTGGGTTGATGGCCACAATTCTTCCATTTGCTGCCCACCGAAGAAGGGCTACATGGCTTGGTCAAATGGACTTCTTTGGTTGACTCCAATTTGTCGACCAAGAGGAGAGAGGGCTTGGGATTACTTGGGCCAACAAATTGGTGGCCGCATTGTCCTTAATTCATGACCCAAATTCCTTCCAACTGTTAGCCCTAAATTTCCATACGTGCATGGACTATTTTCGGTTCCATGGTCTTCATGAAATCAACTAGTCTCCTTTTAATCAACCACCACATGTACATGTACGTGGCTGCAATTCTTGCATGGAAGAACTCGACAAGGCTGCATGGTGATCAATGAGGAAGAACAACAATCAGGATTGCTGTATAATCCTAGTCACATTTTCATTTGCTCGAGGGGTACACAATTGGACAGCTAAAATTAGCATAAAAGATATCTTATCGACACATCTTATGGAATAAACCCCGGTCTCACTTCAACATAAGGGATGAGACTATAACTTATCTAACAATCAGACCATTACTAACTGTTACCCATTGGTCCGATGGTGATAACAAAACAATGTCCTTTGTGGTGTCAATAACACCGTTTGACAATGTTTCTGTCACTTTGTCACAGACCGTCGCATATCCGAGGGTTGTCAAAATTTTCGGATGCCACAATAAAATGCATTGTTATGTATATAACCAAATCATTATGTGAAACATGGTGTGCACATACATGAATCTAGATGGACGTTCTGTTGGTTGACAATTTATGTTGTAGATGAAAATGAAAGGTAAAATCTATTTATATTTGTATAATACTTATCGGATGATTATGTATTCATTTTAACTATATCAGGTGAAGTAGTAAGCTATGTAGTACCGACACAGACACACGACACAACACATCGACACGTCACTTTTTTAAAATTAGATAATTCTGACACATCGACACGTTATATATTAATATATTTTTATATACAAATGCAGTAATAAATAAATAAAAGAGCCTAGAATTAATCTACACTAAAAAAAATAATCCAACACTTGTTAATATTATTCATTATTTTAATTTGACAAATTCAACTATATTACATTGCAATAGTCCATAAAACTTGGAAAAAAAAAAATCACATTCTACTATCAAATTTAGGGTTATGTGCATTATAGATTCTAAAACTTATCGTGAAAGCATAATTGAATCTTGAAACTTATCAAATTTGTGTAATCGAGTCCTTCTATTAACACCGTCAATTTGTTTAATCAAAAATGTTGAAGTAGTATTTATAAATTTATTTATTTATCTTATGTGATAATTTTTTATTAATTTTTCTTTAAATCTTATTCTAAAAATAGTAAAAACTTCCAAAAAAGCTAAAATAAATCTAAAAAGACAAAACTAGGAAAAAAAAAAAAAAGGGCATGGTCTCAAAAAAAAAAAAAGGCAAGTGGGTGGTTGGGAATAATTCTAAAAAAATGGAAAAAAAAAAAAAGGCAAGGTCGTGAAAAAGAAAAAAAGGCAGGGCCGTGGGTGGCTGGGCATGCCGTTGCCAATGTCAGAGGGGGCCAGCAAGGTCACCAGCCCTAGGCGATGGAGGGTGGGCAGCCCTCGTCAGCATAGGTGAGGCCCAAGCAAGGCTCGCCCAAATCTAGGCGATGCCAACCCTCGCCTATAACTAGCGAGCCTCCCTAGCCCTAGGCGAGGCCTTCTCGACCTCAGGCGAGGGCTAGGAAACCTTGCTAGGCCCAAGTGAGGGCGAGCCTTGCTCGAGCCTCAGCCAAGGCATCACCAAATCTAGGCAAGCCTCATCGGCCCTTGCCTGGCTAGCAATGGCCTCACTCAAGCCAACGAGGGTTGACCTCCCTCCACCACCTTGCCGCCCCCCACCCCCTAACAGTGGTAGTCGCACTTGGATCCTTACTTCTTTTTTCTTTTTCATATATTTACATTTTGACCTCTTAAGTATTGAAAATTTTTAAAATTAACTATGTGCGTGTCAAAATTTCGGACTCATATGTCAAAGAGAGTTGACCACGTGTCGGATTTTCCGACACTTGTTGAACGCGTGTCGAAACATGTCGGAACATGTCGGAGCATGTCAAACACGACACGAAGGCCCCTAGAGAGTGTCGGTGCTACATAGATGGTAAGATGATTTTTCTAACTTCAAACTAGAGATTTCATTTACTAGGTTTTGGTTCATTCATTTTATTTCTCAAAAGTGTAGGATGGACACCCCTCAACCCTTGCACTATGGAGTCCCTGTACATAATGAAATTTTTTATGAAAGTATACTTGAACCAGAGTCTGAAATAATATATACCAAGTATAGTTTTACAATATGGGTTGATATAGGAGGCTTCGTGGAGTTGGTTCCTTTCTGGTTCGTTGCTTGGTACCGAAATCTTGATAGAGAGTTACTCGGTCTCTTGAGTAGCTTTGATCTAGACATTGGAGATGCAGCAAAAGGAGAAGTTATCAACCCGTGACTCATTCTGGTCGTTTGTATAGACAAACTTTTGAAAGTATAATACAGTCTATAGATAAGAAGAGATAGGTCTCCCTACCTCTACTCAGACTTCTGTCTTTTGCTAGAAATATAATGAAGTTGTGAACTCACATATGGTATAATTAAAAGAAGCGAAAGTATGTTTGCTATAATTGTGAAACTTTAATTATTAAAAGAGTATTCGTAAATATTTGTTTTCACTTCCGTACATTAAAAGAAAATAATAATACGAGAAACACGTATTATGTGACATTCCAAGATGTCACAATATGAGTTTATCTGGAGCAATGGAGCTCAAACTACTGGTTTAAGTAGCTTGACCCAGTTCAATGATCGAACTTCATTCTCGCACCCTATGAAGATGTTGCTTTCAGTTCCCACCTGCTTACAAGCGTGAGCCAGGCCGGCCCTAATTGAATAGTAAATATGTTCTTTCAACTTTTCAACGCTTATGCCAAGCGCACACCACGACAAGCACAGCCGACTAGTGCTCCCTGACAATCTTAAGCTTCTTTCGCTACGCCGATTCCATTCCCGTCAAATTTTTCCATTAGGAATATGCCTTTTTGTTTGATGTTATGAAAGACATATGACAGGTCGCATCTCGAATCGCGGCTCAAACAAGAAATATTTTTATATATTTCAGTAATTTCATGACAGCTGTAGGAAAGGCAAGTTTATAATCTTTAATTTTTTCTATATTATATTTCTTTTTTATTGGGACATTTGAACTAGACTGGACATATTAATTCACATGGTGACCCAAAGTCTGCGTCAAAAATATTACTTCTTTCAATCCCGGTGCACGTGATTACGAGCTCTGTAAAAATTAAATGTCCTCTGGAGGTTTCGTAGATGCTCAGTAAGATCCTAATAATGATAATGATAATGATAATGATAATGATAATGATGATAATAATGATGATGATGATGATGATGATAAATATGCATTTTAAGCGCATAGGAAGTTCCAAACTCCAGAGGATTTGCTACTTATATCAGTCGTCCACCAGGAACAAGCTCGTCGGAGAAGTCCCTCTTATGTACTGATTGAAGCCATGACCGAACCGACTCATTCATTTTTCGTATTGATTTGTGCCCTCTTTGTGTCCGCTACTTTACTTGTTTCCCTTCGCTGGAAAAAGTCAAGGTCATGTCGGCTACCACCGGGACCCCCCGGATGGCCGATATTTGGCAACATGTTCAATCTTGGGATGATGCCTCATCGAACCCTAGCCGGCCTCCGCAAAAAATACGGCCCGGTAATTTGGCTTAGACTAGGCTTCATAGACACCATGGTGATTCTCTCAAGCAGAGTTGCAACTGAGTTCTTCAAGAACCAAGACCTCAATTTCGCAGAGCGTACCGTCACTGATCTCATGCGTTCTCACGACTACCACGAGGGATCCGTCGCCCTAGCCCCATACGGCTCATATTGGCGGATGTCAAGGCGGTTGCTGACAGTGGACATGCTAGTTGCCAAGCGGCTCAACGAAACAGCTCCGATCCGGAGAAAATGCATTGACAAAATGCTGACGTGGATCGGGAGGCGGCGTCTGCAGAGAAGGTCCGACTTGGAGAAGGTATTCATCTGGCGCGCTTTGTATTCCTCACGACTTTCAATTTGCTAGGGAATCTCATGCTGTCCCGAGACTTGTTTGATCCGGACTCGAAGGTTGGGTCGGACTTCTTTGTGGCAATGGCCGGATTGATGGAGTGGACAGGCCATGCGAACATCGCAGACCTGTTCCCGTGGCTGCGGTGGTTGGACCCGCAAGGGCTGAGGAGGAAGATGGATCGGGATATGGGGAAGGCCATGAGGATCGCTTCGGATTTTGTGAGAGAGAGGATCGAGGAGAAGAAGATCGGCAGAGAAGACGATCGGAGGGATTTTCTGGATGTGTTGCTAGAGTTCGAAGGAAACGGGAAGGACGAGCCGGCCAAGCTTTCTGAGAAGCAAATCAACACATTCATACTGGTATGACCCCAAACTTTTAATTTTTAATTAAAAAAATACTATGACCAATCATATTCATAGGGATTGATCATTGGTGCGTATGTTGTGTGACACCTTGGCATGTCCATCACAATACTAAATACTTTAGTAATCCACTTAGTATCTCAATCAAAAGCAATAGAGGTTTGTCGTGTGAAAAGCACGGTAATAGAACTCCAACACTGGATTGGTGAATTTGTTTGGAGACTACAGGTGTGTCGGATTATCTCTAGATGCATTAACTGAATTTTTATTTTTATTTTTATTTTTCTTCTTTTCTAATTTTTCTTCTTTTCTTCCTTAGAAAAGAAATTTTAGTGTAGGGTCAAAAAACTTGGTTTATTTGTTTGTTCTGACACAGAAGAGTAAAAGCAGTAATATTAATATAGAATTGATAATTCGTAAGTTTTGCTAAGCCTAGCATAAATAAATCAAGAAGCTTTCGAAAAGTCATGGGTTGTCCTAACGTTTATATAGAACGTTTTGTCTTCTTTCCTTCCGAAGGTCATAACAATTAAGATGCGTCTGTATGTGTGCGAGCGAGAGAGAGTGCCCAAGTTTCGCTAAGCTAGCATAAATAAATCAAGAAGCTTTCAAAAAGTCATGGGTTGTCCTAATGTTTATATAGAACGTTTTGTCTTCTTTCCTTCCGAAGGTCATAACAATTAATATGCACCTGTATGTGTGCGAGAGAGAGAGAGAGTGCCCCACTAGAGAAAAACAAGGACCTTAAAATGAGATTTAAAATGAGATGAGGATTCTCTGTCATGTTTGGTGCTCTCCTCACAGCTTCGACAAATTACAATAGTTGTTTGATAACAAGATCATTTCCATAAATCAAGTTAAGATTTATTCAAATACCCAAAGGAGTATAGTGTGAAGTAGAGCATCAATGTTCCACAGGTTTATCAAGTGTTTTAAGTACTTACACGGATTGTAGGATGACCACACAACTAATAGACAAAGCCCAACATGACTGTAGAATGATTTATTAACAATTTGAACTTGTAGATACTAATTAGTTGCTTGAATATCAATTAACTATCCAAAAATCTCCTTATTTGTATAACACGTCATCATAATCAATTACAGAAAATCAACTTTTATATTCATAACTTCACTTGAAAGAAGATACGCATTCTTCCATCAATATAACCTTTTAGCTTGATTGTTAGAATTCGGAGCCTTGTAAAGTATGTGTCGAGAATCTGACAAATTAGACATATAAAAACCGGTTTATGAATTTATTTGATGAAAGTATTGTGTTAAATTAGTAGCCTATTTGGTATAACTTCCCCATAGTAGCTACCTTCATGAAAAAGGGCGTTGGCGATGTTTAGCAAACTACTCACGATTGCAATACATTTGAAGCTGCAATAGTTTATATCGGCTTCACTGAAGAGGCATCATCAGCTTTTGTAAAGCAATAACAGTTTATATTAGCTTTAAGTAAGCTAGTCATCCAGCTGAGTTGCTATTGTTTTTAAATAATATCACCAAACACAACTTACATTAATTTAAAACACCGATCCACTGTCTCCCAGTGAAGAATATCTTACTATCTCCCAATGAAGAATCTTTTTTATTTAATTTCAAATTCTGGTATATAATTATTGAAATAGAATTCTACCAAAAAAATGTTAAATAAGAGAAATCATAGCTGGTCCAAATTTCTGCGAACACCCTGGATGATGTTTCTTTGTTAAGCCTATAAATGATGGAGATGAAACGTAGAATATTATAAGAAATTGTATACGATTCACCAAACACAACATTTTACTCAGAAAGTGCCTGAATGGACTGCCCTCGGATGGGAATTTGGAACTCGGGGATGCAAAAATCATTGCCTCCCTAGAAAAGTCATGGATTGGCTCCATTTGATGAAATTTTGACATCCTTGCTCTCACATACTGGCCCCCTGACATCACAGGAAATATTTTTGGCCGGTGCGGAAACAACGAGCAGCACTATCGAATGGGCGATCACAGAACTCCTACTGAACCCAGAATCCATGGTCAAGGTCAAATCCGAGCTGTCCCAGGTGGTCGGGTCCGCCCGAAAGGTTCAGGAAGCCGACATAGACCAGCTTCCCTACCTGCAAGCAGTTGTGAAGGAAACCTTCAGGCTGCACCCGCCAATCCCATTCCTTGTGCCACGGCGGGCAATGCGCGACACCGTCTTCATGGGCTACGACATACCCAAAAACACACAGGTCTTTGTGAACACTTGGGCGATCGGTAGAGACCCGGATGTCTGGATAGACCCTATGGTTTTTCAGCCCGAGAGGTTCATCGGATCGAAGTTGGATTATAAGGGTCAACATTTCGGGTTCATTCCATTTGGAGCAGGTCGAAGGATGTGTGCCGGCGTGCCCTTGGCACATCGCGTGCTTCATTTGGCTTTCGGCTCCCTACTTCATGAGTTCGATTGGGAGTTTAATGGCCGCAAGGATCCAAAGACGATTGATATGAGAGATAGGTTGGGGGTGACCATGAGGAAGTATGTGCCCTTGCTAGCGGTACCCAAAAGTAGATCAATGTGAGTCTAGGTTCAGATCAAAATGTTTCCGTGTTTGCCTAAGTAATAATAGTCTGAACATTTCTTTGCTTGCTCAAATCTACTGCGCTTATCGAGGTTCGTCGTAAAAAAACAATGTTCCTGTAATCCCAAGTCTAAGTAAGTCCAATAATAACAAGGCTATGTTATTTTCAAAATTATAAGCGTGCATCCTTAAATGAATGAGTTAATACTATCAAAAACCTGAAATTATTACTTGCATACCACGTTTAGCATATCGCGACCTTCCTCAAGATGACCCAATAAGGCAAAGCTAATGTATACAAGGTGGATACAAATGGATTATTCATTATGAGATTTTGTGAAACCACTGCTAATTATTCTAAAAATTTAAACTATGGTTTATTATTTCATTTTTTCAACATGCTTAGTCTGGTCTTTTTTCCCTAATACTAAGCATGGAAATTTAATTGATGAGGCAAATAAGGCCTCGAAAGATTCAAATTCATGACCTTCAACACTGATATCATGTGAGATTTTGTAAGACCATTACCAACAAGAAATCCAAAGATCCTTTCTTCCAAAGATGGCAGGAAAAAAGACCCTTCTATCGGTCCACTTGGAGAAGATGAAGGACGATACCAATTCTTGGCGTCTTATGGCTCTCATAATAAAATAAATAAATAAATCAGAGCCCTTGGTTTCTCAAACCCCGCTCCCCTCGTCCCCCTCCCCCCCCCAAAAAAAAAAAAAAAAAAAAAGAGAGAAAACCACATCATCTTCCTATTAAACCCTGCTACAAACCTATCCTCAAATTGGCCAAGAAAAATCAAACTCGTGATCCAAACATCTTTCAATTCTCCAAGGTCTCCTCTTTCTTTTCAAATTCGGAACCATTTTGAACAAGATTATTCTCAACCTCTTGAAGTGAAAAACCGATCTCCTCAACTTCTTGAAGATTCATATTCTTCGATTAGGGCAATTAGCTTGTAAATGCCCAAAGCCATGGCACCTAAAGTATTTTCTTGCATCACCATCAGGCTTCTTTTGGACTTCTTTAGAAGGCTCGACAAACTTCTCATTGCCTTTGTGACGTCCCGGTAGGCTACTTACTAAGGCTTGCCTTAGTTTACTTTATATTGTCACGCAAGCGGAAGAAATTAATTTAATTTATGCATTTATAACATGAGTTATGCACACGCGAATCTAAGGACACTAACAACAAAGGGAAATCATGCTTTCATTTCTTAACATACTTATATACATTAGGTGATGGACTACATAGCAAAAGGAAGAGACCTAAACTAAGAGGAATCAAAAAAGTACTCATTTCTCTAATGCCACTTACTAGTGGATGCCCTCATGATTGTTCATCTATCCACGCTAACCGATCACACGATCCACTAGCGAGGGCTCACCTCGTTGGTGGCTAGGTGACCTTGCCATTGGCCAGCTCCCTCAGTCCGGCAATCAGCCCTCTCCTTTAGTCAGTCGCCAGAAGAAGAAGGAAGGATGAGGGGAAAAAAGAAGAAAAGATTTTTTAAAAAAATACTTAAAAATTATATATATATGTATGTATATGAAAAAATTGTCTGCCAACACCAGGCGATGTCCATGTTAGCGCCAACCAATCAAATTTGATCGAATGGACTGAATTGGTATAATTGCAAAAGGTTTAGGAGTCAATTAACCAAAAAAATAAGTTTAAGACTGAATCAGCGCAATTGTAATAAATTTAGAACTTTTTTGATACTTTTCCTGACTAGCGATGGTCCCCAGCCACACATGGGCCACCACTTTTATGTGTTGGGCACAATGGATTGTGCTATAGATAGAATAATTTATTCCTTTAATGACTTCCATGTGGGGATAATTGGACAACAATGGAATACATAACATAGTACATAAGTCTCAAACAAATTCATCTCATTATAAAATCAATTAACACCATACAACCAAACTAGTCAAAATGAATCATAAACATATTTCTAACTCGTATATAGTGGGCTAGGTTATTATTGGATTAGTTATATTCAATAAATGGATTTAAACATAATATAGGTATTAAATGAGTTTACAACTTACTTAAACCCAATTTGTGAAATCTTCTAAGATGTTAATGGGTAAAAGGATTCACATCTATGAGTCTCTTTTCACTCTCCCTTGCCCTCACTCAATCTCGCATGCACTCACTCCGCACTCTCACATTAGTTTAGCTATGAGTTTTTCTAAATTGGATTAAAAATGAAAGTGTTTTGGCAATATGAATCAAGTCAAATATAAGTTGGATATGGGTTGAGTGTGGGTTACTACATTTACGTTGCATGGAAATGAATCAAAATGGATTAAATATGTCTATTTGGGTTGAACCATTTTCAACCCAGACCGATCCACCCATTTGACAGGTCGTTTGCATACAACTTGTAGCAATCGAAATATGGTGACATAAGAATCAAGCTTACATAAGCCCAATCTCATAAAAAAAAATTACAACCTAATAATTGAGAATAACATACTGAACATGCTAATATAGACACATCTTTTCATCATACGAATACAAACAAATGCACTTACATAACTTTCAGATTAAATAAAATAAGTAAAATACAATTCTCAATGGACCATCCAGGAGAGGCTACGGAGCTACTCTTGGGCTTGACCATTTCGGTGAAATATGTGTCCTGGCGCCTTTTGAAGTGGCCTATTCCACCACTAGATTTCAAAGTTAATTTCACAGCACAAATCGTGACAGACGGCCTTCTTCTCGCCATTGGGGAAACATCTTGCAAGTATTTGATCCTCGCTAAAGAAAGTTCTTTGAAATTGGCGAGCCATTTAGAAATTGGGTGGGATGCTTCTGCTGATTTAAGTCAATTGGACTGCCAAGCTTAGAGATGGTCATTTTTTGAGAAGTAGAAGAGTTTGATCGTGAAAATAAGAGGAGGGATTGAATTTTGTAGAAATTTTTTTCATTAATGTGGCCGAACATCCCACTGTTAAAAAGGAATGGGCCATGCATGGGCCGGCCCATCAGGCCCAAGTACATGGGCCAGGTCAGGCCAGCCTAGCCCACCCAGGTTAGAGCCCGGGGTAACGGCCCCTTCTCCAAATGGGCCCGGCACGTACGGTGGCCATCGTTGCTAGTGACGCCAGCAAGCAACCAACCAATACGAAGGTTATAAGTAACAGCGGAGAATTGACTCTTCCGAACGGGAGTGGAGTCCACCTGTTTTCCGTGTCCGAACATCCTCCTTTTTTTTTTCATTCAACCACCTGGTCTAAAAAAAAGCAAAATGTAAACTGACCCAAACGCGAGAGCATCTCCCTTCGCTTCCACGAAACATCGATGCAAAACCCTACAAGCAATCCCCGTTAGATCACACGCCTTGAAACAAGAAAGACAGTAGATCAACCCTCTCTCTCTCTCTCTCTCTCTCTCTCTGTAGTAGACAGTCCGACGCATCAGCCCTCGTTTGTTCACCAGCATTTTGAAGATCCATCCATGGATGAGTAACTCTCTCTCTCTCTATCTCTCTCTCTTTCTCTCTCTCTCTCTCTCTCTCTCTCTCTCTCTCTACATATGAACGTTCTCTCTGCCATTTCTTGCAGATCCGAGACATTCCCGAAGGATTACTACACTCAGAACCCCGCGAGAACCCTCACCCCCTCCTCCAGCGACACCACGAGCGTCCAGGTGACCGCCCTCGATGGCATCGTGAACGTGAACTCCCTCTTCACCGTCGCCGTCTTCGTGGGGCTCTCCCTCACTACCCCAGACCAGCACAGCCTCGAGAACCCCGGCGCCTGCGACGCCGGCCTCGACGTCGTCAAGAAGCTGCTGGTCTTCGAGGTCGTCTCCTTCAGCTTCTTCCTCTTCTCCTCCCTCGTCGCCCAGGGCCTCAAGCTGGCCATCAACCTCCTCAACAGCAAGGACGTGAACGAGGCCCTCAGGGCCCACATCAACATCAAGGTCCTGAGGTTCGGGATGGTCGGCTCGGCCTGCGGGTCTGTCATGGGCTGCCTGTTCCTGATGCTGTCGATGATCAGCGTGATCGAGATTAGGCTCGGGATGCTGTCCTGCGGGAGCAAGTCAGCGGTCCACGCGGTGTTGGCACTGATCGTGCTTGTGTCGTCCGCTCTGGTGGCTTATATTTCCACTGCCGTGTATGCTTTTCTGCATTGATGACTCGTGAGCGAGTGTTTCGAAGAAATTGAAAGTACTTTTAAGTGTCTATTATGGGAAGTTGAAGCGAATTTCTAGCTCTTTTTATTCCATCGTGCTTCTCAAGTGAATTGCAGCTTGCTTCATATTAGATTTGTTGCTTAAGCATTTCATGGGAAATTTTGATTCTGAAGAAGCGACTCAAGCAGGGTTTTGAACGATGTGCTCTGTTTCGCAGTGCAGAGTGATGTTATTCCTAACTAAGAACGGTTGATAAAATTATGCGCAAGCTTTCAAAAGATAATAACAAGCACAATCAATCAAGCTGACTATAGCCCTTCCATTTTCTAAATCAGCTACGTTAGCCTTACTATTAACTAATTCCCCTATTTTTACAAGATTCAACTCATCCTGCAGTTAGTCTGCAACCTGAGGGGAAAAAGGCATGAACAAGATTAGTTCAGTTACAAGAGACATGAGTTGTGACTATTGGCCACTACTGACAGGAGCTCTCCTTGAGTCAATTTCTCTCACACTTTTAACTATGTCTTCGATGCTTTTTGATAGGTGGCCCGAATGCTCTTCCATGTCTCGCAAAACCATTTCGAGTTGCTCCAGATAAGCGGCAGATCTCTTCCGCTCACGCTGTAGCTCAGCAGTCAACTCCCGAATTTTAACATCTTTCTCATCCTGAAATGTCACAGTAAATCAAATTAAGTGTCGGAGAGATTCAAGACAATTGGCTGTGTAGCAATCAAATAATGCACTGCCAATCAGAATGGCAAATCCCAGGCATAGCATTAAGTATTTACTCAGAAAAGATCAAACCTCGGCTGATTTGAAATTCCAGAATATCATTATCATACCAAAACAACAGAAACCCCCACATGTTCAGTAGTAGAAAGAAAGGATCAAGTCGCCACAAGGACAATGGTCAAATGAAGCACATTTTGATGCCTAAAAACATAACCAGCTTCCCTCACCTGAGATGGGCGTTCCTGTTTAACTTATTTATACTAGTTTATCATCGTAATGGAACTCATATTCTTATCAAAATAAATCAGAATCATGCTGTCGGTTCTGAGGCAACCAGTACCTCAGTGACCAAGCCTCCAGCAGCTCGCCCTTGTTACGCCAGAGCAATATGGGGCTGCTCTCAAAGGTAGACCTGTCCTCCGTGCTATCTTCTATTAATCAAAGTTATTTTCCTTTCAAGGTATGTTGTTGTGATGCCTAATAAAAATGTTAACAAACTAGAAGATGGTTGCTTCTGTAACAAACCCATTTTCGAAGGGTGACTGTGGTGAACTCCTTACTTTAGAAACACAAAGCAAAATTCGCTAGAGCCAGGTAAGTGTGACAAACCGCCGGGAGGAAAAGGTAAACTCTTGCATAAGAATGCAAATAACTTTCTAACAAGAGGCTAATGCTCTTCGACTCAGACAACTGAATTGCTCTCTTTTCACCCCATTTGAACCCGAACCCTTCCTAGATACTAATTTGGCAACACACGGTCTCTCCAGAAGATATGCCCTTTCACATCCATCTTACATTTTAATTTCTATGGAAAGCAACAGGAAACCAATTCAATAGCTTCAGAAATAACTACTGTCGTAGGCATGCTACACTTCTACTGTTCATTTTTCAGGGTGCATCGGACTCTATAATACTTGAGACATATGCACTGTCAGGATGGTCGGTTCTCTTCTTCTTCCTTTTTTTTTTTTTTTTATGGTCTGAAAGGATGGTTAGATATGACCAGGTAAGGTTTCTGGGCCTCCAAGTAGCCAGGATTTAGGACAAGCAGAGCATAATAGAATTGATAGAATTGCATCACAAATCTACATGTTCACAGATCTTAACAATCTCCTAAGTGTTACTGCTACTTCATTAAGAGAGAATGCAAACACTAGCTTCAGTATCACACATGAGAAGCTATCTGCAGGTTCTTAAAATTATTGAATCTGATTCCTCGAGTTGGAAGCATAAAGGACAACTAATAACCTCCCACTAAGTTTAGTAGTGTGAGGTAATATCAGAGTACATTAATTTATCGGCACAGAGATAATAGATAATGCTCTTGGTGAATACCATGTTAGGACATGTGCGATGGAGTCCACTGCTTGAAAGAACCCTCATGGTGGTTCAGTCAGCTAAGAAGAAAAAAAATCAGTTGCTAGAGGAAGACGGAAGCAAGGGAAGACCTGGCAATCTTGGACTTTAATTAAATCAACCCATCCATATTTGTCATAACTAACAAGTGCGCACCTGCTTTCATGTGTTTGTACAAGCAAAAGTGAATGTGAAAGTATGGAAAATATGAGCATTTACTGGTGTTTGAGAGAGAAGAACACTCCGATGGCTATTTGCTGGAGCAGCTATCAATGGATGGTTATGCTCCTTTATGAATTTCGTGACTACCCATTTTCCAGTTTTGTCTTTCTTGACCACAATCATTGCCTTACAGCCTTCTCTCGTGATAGCTCTTGGCTTTCTATTTTCACTTCTCTGAGGCCTTGACTTTCGGAAGCCTTCTTTATTACAGACAAGCCGACGCCAGACAACCTTCCCATCACGCATTGATCTTCGAAATGCATCAACGCGCATGATGAAACCCATGTGTGTGGCATAAGTGTCATAAAAAACTTTTGCAGCTTCCTCAGATTCAAACTCCATACCGACATTTGGCTCCATATCAGAACTCTCTTCATTTGGTGTATCTTTTCCACTTGAACACTCTATTGCATCCCCATCCTCAACCACAGATGGCCGCTCATCCACTGCCAACATTACAACCCATCATAAGATAAGCCATACCAAAGCAAACAAGCTCACCACCTGAACCCTCATACATCTTTTTCCACAAACATATCCAGCAACAAGATACTTTTAGATGTTAAAAAAATATATATATCCCAACAACTAGCACCACAGAGACAGAGACAGAGACACAGAGAGAGAGAGAGAGACTTCCAATTTCATAAAAGGGAACTAAGCAAACCTGTTTTCTTCAAATTAGTTCTGATGAATAAGGCAAAGATACGATCATGGTTCCCATTAAATAAAGATCTATGGTGCATTCCTGGCAGAAAATATCGAACTGACAATGATGAAAAAACGCAAAATGACACCTAATTCTTGAGCTTATACTTTTGGCCCTCGAATAATCAAAATTCGATCATTGGACAGAACTCTGGCAGTACAATAAATATATGCAATCTACGGAAACAGACAACCCATAAAACAGTTGATCCAAGATTCAACTGAAAAAAATTGTCTTACAGTCATCAAACACAGCCAAAGATGAAACTTCTGTGACGGGGAAAAAGAAACAATAGACAAGAAGCTCCCAAGTATGCAAATCCCAGTTTTGACCATCACTCGTGAAGTTTTTCAGAAACAAGAAATAGAGGGGAAAAAAAACAAGAACAAACCTCACCGGGAGATGCGAAGCTGAAAAAACACTAGAACTGCACGGAAATAGGAAGTGTGCGGGAGCCATAACTTGAGACTAGAAGTAGAAGCAGTTTAGGAGCTTTACTTGAATTAACGGAAGTGCAAGGACCCCAATCCTTCTGCGACGCCGCGAGAGCGAGTTGCGAAGCTCCCTGCAGAGTTCAGACAGGCCTCAGAGACCTCCTGTCTTGATTTTGCTTTTTGTCACCTTAATACGTTTTCGATGAAAAATAAAAGAGTAAATCGTGTCTTTTCTTTATCGTTTTGAATTAGAAAGATCATTTGATAATCAATTATTTTTACTCCTCTTTTTCCCCGGCCAATTGAACTGAAATATCAAAATTTCATGGGTCATAATTCCATGAATCTTTAACTGATTAGTCTACCAGTTTTGTATGTATTAAAGATTATCTATTAATAATTATCGCCCACAAGGAAAATAATGTGATTTTTCAAACACTTCTTTTTATTTATTATAAAAATTGCCTATAGATATTATCATTTATCCGGAGTGTCCAACCTCAACCCGGTAGAAACATCTCATCCTCCACATTAGAAAAACCCAATATTAATAATTTTATACAACTCTAAATTATTCTACATTTTCTAACACATGCTGGTAGAGGCGGCTCCATTGCTCCAGAAAGGTATTTTCAGACTAGCCCCCAAAGAGCTGCTTGAAACCGAGAGCTAACTTCCAAAGAAATTTGATAGCAAAACGCAACGTAAAGATAGAAGTTCCTCCTCACAAAGCAACGTACAAAAGTGGCGAAAAAATGGAGAGAATTAAATGACTGCATTTGAATGAAGAATGACTTATTTCAGTCCGGTTGCTCCATACAAATAGCCAGACGCACAATGACCGCTGAAATACAATTGCAAGCCCGCGATGGTTCAGTTTGCCATTGAACTTCTGAATTTCAAGGTGTGCTTCCCTGGAGTGGCTTGGCAAAGCACAGCAAAGGAAAGCAGGACCAAAGAGGTTGTCATTCTCTCCTAAACCTTACCGAAACAGCTCAACACTCACAGCTTCATGGAAAAAAGGCGAATTTCTATCATATACATATGATGCCATTGCCACTTCTGCTTGCAGAACATTAACAAGAGGCACGCCAGACTAATACAACTTTAAGTGCCCCCCAACCAAAGCTAACAGCTGACCTTAGAAATGCATCTCTTGACCACACCAGACAGCTAACTTTTGAAATGTAGGGTAAGATGCTCTTTGGAGACTATGCTGAAGGCTTTAGTAATTTGAAGAAACTATCTTCTACTTCTCTTCAACTGCGAAGCTGCACGCAGAAACAGCCTGTCGACCTCATCAAGGTCTGGAGAGTCAGCATTTTTAGATAATGGTTTCACGTTTCTTGAATTTATGGATATTTGATGCAAGTGATCCTCAAATTCCTCAGACTCTCTGGCAGTTTCCACAGGAAACTTATCGAATATGTCCAGAAACAGGTCCTCTTCCCCCCTGTCCTCAGAATCAGCCTCGGTTTCTGTCTCAAAAATATCAGATAAATCTTCAGAATCTGATTCTAAGCCCAAATCCACGTTAGGGTCATCATCAATCGATTCATCATTTCCCCCCAAAATTTCTCTCAGCTTCTCAGAATTCGCCAGCTGCAATTTTGATTTGCTATCTGTTGTCTGGATTTCGCCAACCAACTCTTTTTCAACCTCAACTTCGTTTTGAGCCTGGGCTTGAAGCAACTCAAGATCCTGTTCAAGTCGTGGAATATACTTTCTAACTGCTCTCAAACCGTCCCTGTATTTGGATTTATCCAGTGCCTAATGACAAAAGGAATAACTTTACAGCATGAACAAACATATAAGCATCTTTGTAATGCCAAAAAAATCAGCCATGAAACTCCCAATATGAATACTTTGTATCCTATAGTGCAATTCAAGCAAATCAGCAAAGTCAATTGAAAAGAAAAGCAAATCAGCAAAGAAGAGCATTTCTTGCAGACACTAATCAATCTATCTATAAGCACATGATATGAAATTTACTGCATGTAACACGATAAACAAGCTCTAACTTCAGGAACCTTTTCTTAGCAATAAAGGAAATTAAGAGCTGAAATATACATTTTCTTGACCAAGAATGCCAGAATACAAAGTACTAACGATTTTGGAAAATGAATTTAGCTTGTACCCAAAAAAAAAAAAAAAAAAAAAAAAAAAATCAAGTTATGCTAACAATAAACAATTCAAAGTAATAATTTAGAGTCCACGATTTTTTTAAACCTATTATAATCTTGTCTACATGATATCTGTTAAGTCCTAAAGGTGAATTAAAAGCAGTAGCAGACTTGATCACTTAATTAAAACCAAAGGTTTACCCAACTTGAACTTAGTAGTCAGATATTCTATATGAGAGAGAGAGTGTGACCTTCCTCCTCGACAAAGTGATCCTGGGCGACATTATTTCTGTTGGCGGCTGACAATAATTCTTCCCTCGATACATAATTATAGTGTTTTCCTCATGAATGTTAAGAACTATCCCCCCGGTCAATCTAGCGAGTTCAGCAGCAATTTCCTTAACCTCTTCTGGTGAGAAGGTTTTCACCACCACTTTCACTGTCTGATGCTTCTTCCAATGCAAGTGCATGTTAAGTATTACACCTTGGTATATTCCCCTTCGCCCAACTGGCACATAATTCTTGCTCTTAAGGCCCATCTTCAGAAAGAAGAAGTGCTCTTCCGGAGTCAATATCTCAGGATCATGGGTTGGTTCGGATGATTCTGCAGGTTCAATCTTTTTCAAAGATTCAGCAAGATTCTCCTCTTTCTTTCGAGCCTGTAAAGGAGGATGATTAGATAGGCGAGAGAGGAGATCAAACTGGATCAGGAAATGGAAGAATTCTTCTTTACCTCTTGACAAGTAATTAGTAATTCAACTCTTAATCATGCTGTTACCAACACTTGAGGTTCCTATTCACACCAAACCGGCCAATAAGACAGCCAGTCACAAGAAGGGAAGGAAGGGTCTATAGATAGGGTATCCACGCGCAAATGATGGGCTCTTAAAATCCCTTAATCACATGGTTTCCAAATTCTATCACAGTCCTGAGCTAAAACAGACTACTAAATTGATCTGACTGACAAGTATTAGTGATTCTTTTTGGTGTTCCATAATACATAGACTTCTCTAATGGATTCTCGAGTGATAACTCTGTCCTCTATCCCCTAAATGACCTCCAATCTAAAAGATCTTTCTACTTTTGACAAGTCACGACAGTATGATGACCTTATAACTTCCTCCCATGTTCCTAACAATAAGTTTAAAAAACTGCTAGAAATGTCCAGTAATATCCTTCCTGACGAACTCCAAAACCTTTATCCATACCATATCACACAAGCATTCTTTTCATGATCCAGGGTATTCAGCACACTTTCTAGGTCATCAAAAAGCAAGTACCTAGAAGCTAACATACGTAAGACAAAAAGAGAAAACTATGGAAAGTTGGATTGCTAATCTCACTCTTAGATTTCTCAAATCAACAAGTGGTAGATAGTATACCTTTCTGAGCTTGAATAAAATCTTCTCTTCTGCTGTCATTCTTCCATACTCTTTCTTCTTCTTCCATCTGAAAAATTTAAGCCACCTGACAACAGCTCTTTTCCCCTTCAGCTTTTTCCTCCTCAATTTAGCTTCACCAGGTCCATCTACTGTGCCACTGCTTTCAGAATGGTTTGGCAGCTCTACAACTTTGTCCACCAAATTTGACAATGGACGCCGATGAGCTTGTAGACACCCAGCCAAGGACAGCCCTTTTGCATCACAGAGAGGCCGAACATCGAGTTTCTGTCTGAAAACCTTGAATAGAACATCATCCAAGCTACTGCAGTGAGGGATAGCATTCACACAACATTCATTTTCAGATTGATCTCCGTTCAATCGGAGAGTCAAGCTAGAAACATTTTAGCAATCATGCATACATACTTTCAACATCAAAGCGGAGACGGCACAATAATGCTATACAATACACGAATTACCATAAGAGACTTTGCAATCACAAAATAGAGGGAGAAGCCAAGAGTAATTTGAAAGACGTGATGGGACTTTCCGGGAAAACCGTTCATAACACTTGACTACTAATTAGTCTTTGCAACCCACGTAAGAATTATGAAGGGATCTCAAACTAGAATTAGAACACAGCCCAGCTACAAACCCAAGGCACACCATTTCGCGGCTCTTGAACGAACACGAAACAGAAAGTAATTATCTTGCGATGTAAAATAACATCTCCAGAAATCATTCGAAGTGTAACCACACAATACTCAACTCTTCTGCCAAAACATGAGCCAAAATTGCGGCAACTACAACAAAACGACTCACAGCCAAGACTAATCATTGCTTCAACTAGAATCCCATAGACAGCTGCCTCGTACAAAGCACTGGAACGGACAAAGGTCGTATCTTGTAGAAACTACGCGCTTAATTTTGGGGAACACGAGAGAACTGGAAGCGAAAGAGACGACGCGAGACTTGGATAAATTACAGGCGAGAGAGAGAGAAAGACCTGGGAGAGTGAAAATGGCAAAGAGGGACACGGGGAAGAGAAACGGGGAGGAGATTCTTGAATCCGTGGGACCCCCTACAGAGAGCAACCGCTGCCATTGAAGAGGCGGCAAAAGCCCTGCGCGCCATTTTTGTGCTTCCTCTTGCGAACTCAGATTTAGTGTCTTCTCTGCGACAGCTTCCTCGTCGATTGACTCAACGAGGACTGCCAGCTCCTTCACGAGATCGCTCGATTCGCTACTTCTTCAACCTTCGTCGTTTTCTTAGATTTCTCGCTAGCTGAACGAGTCGGGAGGGAGTCCGTCCCTGCCAGTCTGATATGGGCTGGACTTGCATCCAAGCCCCCCCGACCGTCTTGTTTTCTGCCCCAGAAGAACGCACAAATTATTTATGAACTTTTGTAAAGTATACAATATCGAAAGTTTTAATTCATTTAATATAGTAATAACATCCCTCAATTTTTTATTTTCTTAATATAATCCTTAAAATTTTGACACATATTCAATGTAATCCCTAAATTATACGAAAATACTCAAGATTTGTTCTTGAACATTTTCATATGGTTTAGATTGAACATGTACTAAAATTTTAGATATCGCATTAAACAAATTAAAAATTCAGTAATCATATTAAACAAATTAAAAGTACATAAATAACATTACACATATAACTATCTCATATTTTGAGGGGACATTAAGACAAAAAGTTATTGAATATATTTCTCTTCATCAAAACAAACGAATTCTTATTCTTATCATATTAAGAGGGCTTATGGTAATATTTCTGTTCCCAATAACACTTTATATTCAGAAATAGTTTTTATATTTTTATTCCCTAAATAAGTTCGTGAGCGAGAAGAACGCGTTTCGTAAATACACAAAATATATATTTTTGGAATAGAAATGCATTTGATATGACTTGTATAGTTTTTGTGACTTAGAATTTCTTTTAATTTTTTAATAATATTATTGCATTTTTCTCCTCTTTTTTTTTTTTTTTTTTTCTTCTTCCTCTAGCCCGTTACTAACCTCAGCCATAGCCAGTCAACAACCAACCAAACTTGACCTGGCAAGGTCGCCTCAAGCCTCGCCATGGCTAGGTGAGGTGAGGCACCTCAACATTGACCTTGCGGTGGCTAGGTCATGATGAGACTTGGGGCAACCTTGCTAGGGGTTGGCGAGGCTTTGTTGAGGTCATCGAGCCTCGCCTAACTAGTTGCTGGCTATTGTCGAGGCCAACGACCAACTAGGGGAAGAGGAGGAGGAAAAGAAAAAGAAAAGGAAAATAGTTTAGATTTGATTATTGAGTTGTTTCTGATAACAAAAAGTAATTTTTTTATTTGTTTATTGATTATGTTCCAAACTTATTCTTAGGAACAAAAATGTATTCCTATTCTATTTCTATTCTAGGGAACTAAAAACCCTAGAAACGGAAGAATTACTAAACGCGCCATAATTCAATGGGCCAAATTTATTATGATTACATTCAATCGATGGAGCTTGGGGTTGCCACCTCACCTTCTTCCTTTGTTTTCCTTTGGTTGCTTGAACCCTCATTATTCCATTGTTTTACTATTATTTTTAAGATTTTTATTTTCTAAAAATCTTTTAGAACATCTTTTAGAGGGAAAATTCCAGCTATCATTTTCGCAAATAATGGCCTAACCTCGTTGGTTGGCAAAAAATTCCAACTGATTAAAGATATATTCATCCAAATATAATTTAAATTAAATTATATTAAAAATTTTAAGAAATATACCCCCATGTGAGCACTAAGCCTGCATGAGGGCAAGCAACCCTTTGCCCATATTTGGGAGAGGGTCGCCACCCTCTCCCATTTCTAGCCAGTTGGCCCTTGCCAACCATCGGAGCCACCTTATCGGCGCAGCAATCACAAGTGAGAGTGAACCCTCATATGTGTTTCTTTTTTTGAAGGTTTTAATTTTTTTTTGAAATAATATTCACTTTAGGCCGTTATTTAAAAAAATAGTACACTTAAAATCCTTATTTGAAATTTTTCCTTCTTTAAATTTGTAATGCCATGCTCTTTTCAATTTTTTTTTTTTTTTTGTTTGAGGAATTTCGGTGCCTTTTTTCCCCTGTCCCCGCTTTCTTTTTTTCTTTTTTTTTTTCTCCATCCTTGTTTTTTCTTTATATGTAAAAATGGGTTCTAAGCTCATTTCTTAAAACAATATGTGTATTCAATTGATTAAGTAAATTGGTCATAAATGACTTTAAACACAATATGAGTATTTAATAGATCATAAATAAATATACAACTTACTCAAAAGTCAAATCCAATCCATTTTTGTGACTTTCTTCTCTCCCGCTTTACTCATGTTCACTCTATCCACACTCTCAATTATTGGATTAAATATGAAAGTGTTTTGGTCATTAAATTTGAATGGCCCGAAACGAGTATTTGGGTCAGACCACTTATGATTCGAGCCAAACCGACCTAACTCACCTTCTATCTAGCTTGCTGCTATTTTGGTAAAACAATGACATAAATTGCATAAAATGGAAGTTATGATGAGTACCTTAAGAACAAGAATTTTTCTCAACATTGTTGCTAACTGGTGATCTTTGCTAAACTCTTTAATTTCATATTAAAAGTGCACAATGCGTCCCAGTCAATATGCAAAATGGCTGTCACTGAAATTCGTTCCTTTTGTATTCTTTTCTTGGCAGACATTATGCGAACTCGATCCCAGGGGAAAGTGAAATGTGCTCCGACCATGTGCCCGATACGATCATCTCAAACCAAACATCATATGGGCGAGTAAGTCGGAGTATGATATGATGTCGCAAACGAAGAAATTGCCTCAAAACATTCATTTTTCCAATGGTTTAGGGACAGAGTGCGTTTGCTTTTCCTCGTCAGCCTCTTTCACTTTACGACAAAGAAACGCAAAGGAAGGACCGCGAAACTTTGACACCCAACAGATCTGCAGAAGGAAAAGAGAAACCTAGAACCGCATCACCGAACGAACTTCACAAACGATTAAAAGAGAAAACTTTTTCCTCGTGGGGCAAACAAAGAAAACGAACGAGCACGAGCAACTGGAAGATGTAAAAACAAGATAACATGTGCCAGTAATAAAAGGGCCTGGAAAATCAGCTGGGTCAGATCCAGGCGAGTGATACTGGTTGTCTTCTGCTATCGCAAGTTTTTTCATCTATAGAATTGCCTGGATCGACACCATCGAGATCCAGTCAAGAAGCTGACTTGCTTACGGACGACGCATGGAACGTTCAATGTTGAAATTGCGAAAAATAAAATAAAAATAAAGACGACCTCCGAAACTCGACAGGACCAAAGAAACTTGATCTGATAATGGAGAAGCAGTCTGGCCGAAGAGGAGGAAGCTCAGTGAGCGCCGAGACAGAAGAGTCGCCGATGGAGGTGATTTATACGGAGAGGGAGAGGGAGAGGGAGAGGGAAGAAGCAGTCAATTAGGGTTTTAGAGGTGTAAAATGGGCCTGGTCCTGGGCCTGGGCCTGATTTACTTGAACGGCCCAAAAAGATGGCGGTTAGAATGGTCTCTCGGCGGCAAAAAGATTTGACATATGGAGTTGCTAGGGGAAGAAGCGATACGACTAATTATCTCTATCATTAATGCTCGATAGGCTTATCCAAAACCGACATCCACCCAGAACACCTCATCGTCGAATTAGTTCCGCCATCTAGAAACTCCAAGCATTGCGCTGCTTGATGTGCATTTATTTTGGCATCATCCATTCACGAGACTATCGTCTCCGAAGGATGCAAATAGATTATGCTAACATATCAAATCACCAATAAACACCGGTAGTCACTATAGTTTTTTTGGGATAGAAAACAATTGAGTTTTTAAAACTCAAAACACGATCAATCTTCAAAAAATAACAATATTATCAATCGCATTCACTTGACAACTTTTTGCCCCCTAGATCTAATCAACTAAGGTTCTTATTATTCCGATGGAAAATCTCATTGGCTTTGTTTGGCTGAATTTTTATTTTTATTATGATTTTTAATAATTTATTTCTTATTTAAATAGAATATTGAAAAAAAGTTACCAAAAATCCCAAAAAAAAAAAAATTGTGACACAAAAAATTATAGATTTGCACATACATAACACATTTATCCATAATTTCGTAGCAATGTAATAATTTACCTCAAACTTTATGACATATTTAACTCAAAATAGTACTATTCAAGGGTTTTGGTGTTGCAAAAAATAATTTGAAGTAAATGTGTTACAGTCACAAAAAAAATTGAAATAAATGTCACATGAATATAATTTTAAAGATTTTTGATGTAAAAAACATTTGAGTCAATGTGTCCCAGTCAAAGTAATTTAGGGTTTTTTGTGACCTTATCCCCAAAACATTTTGAAATCTTCGAAATATCATATCGATAAATGTATTATCACATTCAATTTTTTCGTAATTTTTTAAAAGGTGATATATCCTTTAATATTTTCGGAAGCCATCATAAAAATTCAAAAGTAATGGGTTGATTTTTTCCTTTGGCGTTCCCAAACAGGCCAGAGGTCAAAAGCTATTTCTACGTCTGGTGGGACCCATTAAGACGCGCTGCTATCGTCGCCGTCCATCGTCGGCCATCGAAGCGAGCCGTGAGATCTCAAAATCCGAAGCGTAGATGGTGAACGGCGCTGGAGCAAACACGTCCGCAGATTTCGGAAAATAAAATAATTATAAAGAGGAGTCACTTTCTTTAGATAATCATTAAAAAAATCAATATTTGAAAATATTAAAAAAATTAATAATCGCAACCGCAATCTATCTCTTCCATCTGCCTTCGGACTTCCCACCACCAACAGTCCTTTCCCTCTCTCAAAACCTCGCCGGAATCCACCGCGTTGCCGGTGGCTCCGCCGATCCCATCGTCGCGCGACCACC
Source organism: Eucalyptus decipiens (assembly GCA_014182575.1). Taxonomy (NCBI): domain Eukaryota; kingdom Viridiplantae; phylum Streptophyta; class Magnoliopsida; order Myrtales; family Myrtaceae; genus Eucalyptus; species Eucalyptus decipiens. The sequence continues at coordinate 41,189,671 of CM024617.1, forward strand.
TCCGGTCCTCAATGGCTTCAGTTCCAGTTCTCTCTCCGGCTCCGTCCGCTGCCCCGCCGAGACTTCTCGCCGTATGTCGTCGCTCCGCAAGACCGAGTTCCGTCTCTCCTCCTCCTTCTTCCGCTCCTTCTTGTTCCTCGCCGTCTTGCTCGTGTTCGGTTTCGACTTCAATCCGCCAGCAACGGAGAGCCCTCGGCAATGGCGGTTTATCCGCGTACGCGTGCTCGACTTCGTTTTTCATCGGGAGAGTCGGACTACAGAGACGAGAAGGCAATGTCTCGTTGCTCTCGTTCGGGAACAAACAGCACGTCATCTCCGAAGTCGATAGAACCGATTCGTCTCAGGTTTTGTCCGCGATGCTTCCGTTCGTCGTCGCTGCTACGGCGATTGCTGCCCTTGCTCAGCCGGCGACTTTTACTTGGTAATTGGTCTCTTTTATATCTGTTCACTCGAGGAACTTTCTGGAGACCACCGCTTGACTTTTCAGGTTTAATTGCTATCCATTTGAAGATGTTTCGAACCTCGGGAATAGTCCTCGTCCTGCTCTTCTCTGCAATATCTGAACTTTGAATGTATAATATTTGTTAATGCGTCTCCTTGTCTTACCACCCAAAAAAAAAAAAAAATGCGGCTCACGGATCATCATCATATGTAACGTTCGCTATCATTATAAAATTCACTTTAAATTTAAAAAAATCGTATTTTTACTGGGACTATTAATTTTGTTTTGGTAAGTTTGTGAAGACATACCTGATACCACTCTGGTTCGTCACGTCTCTTTATGATATTGTCGAACATGATACAATTTGTAAGAGGAGGAGTTTGAGTTACTGTAAAGATCTGGTTTTTGGATGTGTTTGATAAAAGGTGCATTGGAACCAGTTGTTCAATGCATATTCTTCTTAATTGGCTTATTATCTGCTTCATCAATTCATAGTTTGCCAGATGTGGTGGTATTGCATAATTTTTGTGTAGTTAACCATCATTGGCCGTGCTTCTTAATTTCATTCTTGTATGTAGCAACTACCTAATAACATGAAGGTTCTACAGGGTATCCAGGGAGTTGTATGCCCCTGCTCTTGGTGGGATTATGTTGTCGATAGGAATCAGGCTTTCAATCGATGATTTTGCTCTTGCTTTTAAAAGGTGATTCTATTTTGCTTAGCTTCAGATGCAATAAAATATCAGCTCTTGTGCAACTTTTGGTGGAAGTCATAATTTCAATTGTTTCGTCTATTTATTGCAGACCTTTACCACTATCTATCGGGTTCATCGCGCAGTATGTTCTAAAACCGGTCCTCGGGGTGTTAGTTGCCCAGGCATTTGGGATATCTCACATGTTTTATGCTGGTTTTGTCCTCACAGCTTGTGTTGCGGGGGCTCAGCTATCTAGTTATGCGAGTTTCTTGAGTAAGGGCGATGTGGCCTTGAGCATTCTGCTCACCAGCTGCACCACTATTGCATCGGTTCTTGTTACACCTATCTTAACAGGCCTTCTAATTGGATCAGTTGTACCAGTTGATGCTGTTGCCATGTCCAAGTCAATATTGCAGGTAAGAGACGCTTGGGAGTGGTGCATATCTGTAATTTACTTCGATTATTCCTTTCCTGCCCACAAACATGATTGGAGATTTTTCCTCTGCGCATCAGGTTGTTCTTGTACCCATAACTTTTGGCCTTCTGCTCAATACCTATGCAAAACCAGTCGTTTCTATTCTTCAACCTGTGATGCCATTAGTTGCTATGGTTTGCACTTCATTGTGTATTGGGAGCCCGTTAGCAATTAACCAGAGCCAGATTTTGTCTAGAGAGGGTTTGCGCCTGGTTCTTCCAGTGTTGACATTCCATGCGGTGGCTTTCACTTTAGGATACTGGATCTCCAAATTGCCAGCTCTGAGGTAATTTGCACCTTCTATTCTGCTTTCTGTGTAGTGAAAAAAGAAAAGGAGTAGTTGTATTTATTAGCTAATCACAGAACTGTTGATGTGGAGTGGAGTTATTAGGAGTATGGACTGGTTCATGTAAGATGCCACTGTGGTCCCCCAGATATTGGAGCAAAGGTCGATGATGCAGAAGAAATAGGTGTTTCCACTACTTTATTATAGCTTTGTCGCCGTGTCATTGCTTTGAGGAATTGAGATTTGTCCGGGGCCTTTTATGTTTGAAAGAATCAAGTGCATCACTCTTTGTGAGAAAGAGATTTCTCCTTGGAAACCAGTTATCTGGGTGCTTCAGCTACTCTGATGTAACTTGAATGCAGTACAACCATTAAAGACTATGAAAATTTGTGGGATCACAACCAATTGTTCTAAAGACTTAAGCTATTAGATGAATGTGTGGTTTATTATTTAATGTTCTAACATTCTCCCTCACGCTTAGTGTGGTCTTCTGTCTAGAACTGAGTGTGAAAATTTAATTGGGATGGCAAATGGGGCCTGGGAAGATTTGAACTGAGGACTCCCAACTCTGATATGATGTGAGAATTTGTGAGACCATAACCAATTATTCTAAAAGTTCAAGCTATTCGATGAAGGCGTGGTTTATTAAATATTCTAACAAAGACTAGATCAAGAAGTCTACCGAAAAAACAACAGTGGGCTTGATCTCTTTGTCAGGATTAGGGGTCAAAACTTGAAATTAAAGTTTCATTGACGACAAGAATTAATCTAGTAGTCATGTTGTAGTAACAAATCAAGGACCTCCGATGACCCACAAATAGGAGCCTCATGCAGTGGTATGAAAGTCTCTGTGAATTGGTCTTGTCTAAAGAGTTTCTCTATTGGTGGGCAGAGATTTCATCTGACTTTGCATGTTTAATAATTATTTGACACTTGTGATTCACACGTGTCCTGCCATAATGTCTGCGAGTAACAACAAGAGCAGGATCAGCAGAAACTAGTTTCGTGCTGCATGAAATATAGGCGGAGTTTAATGATAGAGATGAAGGGTTTTGAATAGATTTATTTCATTTTTGTTACCATTTCCCTCTTCACCAATCAACTGCCTACAACTTGTCCTCTTTATTTCCTTGTAGGCAAGAAGAAGAAGTCGGGCGGACAATATCTTTATGCACAGGAATGCAGAGTTCCACTCTCGCTGGCCTTCTAGCATCCCAATTTCTTGGCAGCAGTCAGGCCGTCCCGCCAGCGTGTTCAGTAGTTGCCATGGCTATCATGGGACTGTGCCTTGCCTCTTTCTGGGGCCATGGTTCACGGATTAGAGACCTACCGTCATTAATCAATCCACAAGTTGGTTCTTCAGTGGAGTTGCAACAATAGCAGAAAAAAAAGCTAGCGAAGATCATATCAACACATCTGTTACAGTGCAACTTGTTGAAGATACTGATAAGTCATGGCCTGAAGTATGTAATTAACATGAGGAATGCCAGAGATGTGCCAGTACCTTCTTGAGTGTACCGAGTTCAGGTGCAAATACTTTGTACAGGTCAGCAAAAGTAGCTGGCAAAGAGAGTTCTACAGTTAGAGGAGGATAATTTTTTCCACATGGACATTGAGCTTGCTATACAAATGACGTATTTATCACATTAAATCGAGCACATACGGTGTAGCTTAACATCACCTCTCTCTCTCTATATCTCCCTCTCTCAAATTTTCTTATTTATTTAAAACTTGATGCCATGATGCATAAGTTGCCTACACGCCAAAAGCATTGATTAAACTAATTCACAAATTAGGTTGAAATGGAACATAAAATCATGGCAGGCTAGCTACACATACACTTGGCTCCAACGGCGAGAAGATCTCACCCGCTTGAGCTTTAAGTGTCTCTCGTCCATGTGAATTCAAGCATTGTCAATGCATTATTGGATGGGGGGAAAGAGAATCATCAATGCATATAGCAGTCTATGGATGGTTATTGTAGAACTCGTTTGGTATTGGAAATCTTGCCACGGCAGGAAAACGAAGTGGGGTTACAAATGCCTTTCCTGTCCTGTTATTCCAACTTTGCAAATGAAACTGCGACGATTACGCCAGGATATCGATGGATCTTGGACATGAGGTGCAAGAAAAGAATGATACTTTGGGTCTATTCTTTTAGAAGTAACGATGACGATGGTTACCAAATTTGTTTGGCTCTCGTCATTATTGCAGCCGACATTTTCCTTTTCCAGATGAACGTGTTATTTACACGAAAAAACTATGATGCACAGACTCGCTCCTATCTTTACAACTCGAGATATTTCATGAAGGGCCTCCATTATTGTTTTGTCCTCTTCGTATTGTTCCCCACATGATCAATGTGATCGAGTATTGAGTTTCAGGTAACTGCCACGATGGTGATGGACGCTGATGTTCTCGTCTCCTTCCCCGAGCCATTGAGCTCTTGTGTGCTCTTCTGGTCCCTCCCTTCTAGTCGACGAATCTCCGCCTTTTCAAGATTTGACACATCGAGATGCTGCCCTGCAAGAGGCTTGTTTGGGATTTTTATGGTCTGCTCGGCAGGGAGACTTATAGATTTCACCCCTAATGAAAAGTGGAGTTTTGCTTGCATTTCCAGTCCCGAATAAATGAAACTGTCGAAATCTCCAAGATAATTGGATACACTACGTGGCTAATTCCTTTATACATATGCTTTAGAATGGTGGATGTGCGATTGCCTTGAAGCATCCGACACGAGGATTTTTTTAGTTCTCCGTTCTACCGCCGGTGGAGCTATTCTGATCATTTCTTGCAAATAATCCAAAGACGCAGAACGTTGAACCCCAGGCGAGGCCTGTTTCCCGAACGTCGGAAGAGAGATGTTTGCACTGAACCGTACTGTAGTTTTTGCCCCTCACAGGGAGAAGCCTTTTCTTCTTCTCATGAATGACATTGGTGTTAAACTTTTCAGAAGAACGCATACTTTCTTGTGAAAACCATTTGGTTGATTCAATGATGTTCCTTCCACGGGAAAAGTTTCTTGCTCTTCAATGTATGTTTGGTCCAACGTGATTGATGGACAGACCACGAATCATGTGATGTCCTGTCCTATGCATAGATCTGGACGATTTAAAGTGAAAGAATTCACCTAATTCATGATTATAATCTATTGATCCAGTAATCGCCTCGTGTGTTGTACTTGAGTTGCAAATCACTTCTCAGATTGCGGTTCAAGAATCTGGTTGGGATTCCTAACATAAACACATCTTTTGTAAAGCAAAACATGCGAGGTAAGGCAATTTGTGTCTCAAATCAAGCGAATTGATTAAAAAAAAAAATCAATATCCATCTATTACTGACATTACAAATAATTGGACGAAATCATGAGATATGCATTTCAAAAGTTTTGCCCTCTCAAACTTCTTACTTCTTTAAAAAAAAACTTTCAACTTTAGGTATAGTTCTAATTTTGTCTTGATTTTTTTTTTCTCTAAAAAAACCTCAAATTTTAGGTTCAGCCTCAAATCTATCCTGAATTTTGTTATGTTGCAAAATAATCACCAACTTTCATCTATTCTTGAATATAACTCTAGATTGCCGTGGCATTTTCACATCAATAATAAATCCATATATTAACAAGGTGACATGAAAAATTATCTCCAAAATGAATTCGTTCTGAGATACGATAATTAGGGACAACTAACGGTAGTATCTTGATAGAGGGCTAATGGGAGCAAATTTGGGGTTAGAGTAAAAATTTGTGGTTTTTCTTTTATAGTTCAAAGTAGATTAAGTTGGAGTTTTCTTTAAGAGAAAAAAAGAGTTTAGAATAGATTTAGATGAACCTAAAATTTGGGTTTTATTCTAGAAAAAAAGTTTGAAACAAAATTGGAACTAGATTTTAAGGTGAGGATTTTCTAGGACAGTAGACCCAACAAGATAAATAACAAAAGACACTCTAATAACTTGAAAATTTATATAGAATCCATAGAAATATCGCCCAAAAAAGTTGTCGAAAGAGTGAGACATGCACTCTGGAAGTTTTGCCCTCTCAAGCCTCTTGCAACTGGACAAATAAGAGAAAACAAGTTTTTATAGCTTGATTCCTTCTTTTTCTTTTTCTTTTTAAAGTGTGCAGGTTAAAAAGGATAAAATTGACGTAAAGATTCTAGAATAGCCACACGGGGAATTATTTAAACAGAAAAGCTTCATGTATAGATTAGGTGATACAAAATTGAATTTAGGCATACACTATATACTCCAACATCCTAAGATGCAATACACTGATCTCTGCAAACAATATGGAAAACCATATACAAATTGAAAGCCAAAACAGCCAAAAGCTCACAAACTTTGTCAAACTCGGTCATAGTTAAATGCTCCCACATTCGGTAGAAGACTCGGAGCCAGAGTCATCCATTGTCGAATTCGAGGTTGTATCTAGCTGGCTTCCGGTCTCGCTATCGGAAGTCGTAGACGGTCTTTCTTCAACGGGTTGATTCAAGAACCAATGCATGATACTTGCAGTTAACGTCAAAATCATCTTCTGGTTCACCTGATAATATACAGGTCGATTAGCAATTGATATGGATATAACCAAGACAAAAATGAGCAGAGGAGCTAATATCGATGTACAAGAGCAGTCTGAAACTGCACAAAAATATGACCCGCTTCAGTCTTCACACAGTTGTTTGTAAGCAGCAATTCATATTACCTGCTAGCCAATTAGATCGTACAATGCAAAGAGACCCTGATGACTGGGTTCAGTCAGAAACATATTCGAGAGCACAACATGGGCCACGACAACGAGGTCATTCTTTGGAAGCAATATCCACTGGCAGTGGAATTAAATTTAATATGCCATTTAATAGTGAGACATGGTAGGATGGCGGAGAGTAGCACCTAAAATGTTTCGGAAGCACTGAACATGGGAGGGAGACTCTTGAGTGGAGCACATAATCCACCAGTCATACACATTACTCAATAGAACTACTAATGCGTACCTCAGTTATATCTTCTGGAAGAAGAAATATCGAGCATCCAAGCTTCCTCGCAATGCTTATGATGTAGGTAGCATTCATCTTTTTCTCTTCATCTACATTTGTCCAATAAATTCAAGTAAATTAGGTCAAGATTAGACATTTTTAATACGTTGATGATGACAATAAAGATCTGAAAGCAAAGAAGATGGAAGAAATGATAAGAGAACCACAAATTCTGGATCATTAAGAATTTGCTTAGTTGGACAAGGTTATCTACATATTTATTTACCCTAAGAAAGTATAAGTGGGGATATTCATGGAACTAATGAACTATTTGCCCAAGATTAACTACTTAGATTTGCAAAACCAATGTGGTAAAGTGGTTTGTCCTTTAGATGCTCCAAAGCAATAGAAAGAACAGCAGAGGAACATGGTAGACTTGGGGGATGACATATGAGCTTAGAAAGGCGGTAATACACAATACGATGTAGCAAATTACCACCAACATCCAGATTGGCTAGGAACATGAGTCCTTCAAATTTTAGTTGGCAAAGTTATGCGGATGAGAGAATTTATGTTAGCTTGGTTTTGTTTTACCTAGAAAACTTATTTACTTTTTGTGTCATGATGTACTTAGAAAATGCAGAGTGACAGTAAGTTGTTCTGACCATCTAACTATAAATCATTCCAAAAGCTCGCTGCTTCTTGAACTTTCAGACACTATCCTAGTTTAGCCAACAGTTCAACATCTACACTACAAGCCACATTTCTCATGTAAAGTATGTGGAAAGAAAATTAAAAAAAAAAAAACAGATATTAGAAGTAAACTCACCCGTTACTCCTCTTGTAACAAGACTCAGTTTACAGCTCTTGGCTGCACAGCACTAAAAGATCCAGGAAAAATATGCCATCAGACAAACTCCTATCCTGTAATGAAAACGCAATTAAAGAATTACGCTCCCATAATAAGTCGGACATTGAATGACAATGAAGACATCATGCAGCGCACACTAATCTCTTACAAGGAAGAATCTTTTCCAAATTTTCTTCTATAAATTATTTTAACGCCTGCTTCTTACCTATCTCCTGGAGATTGATAAGAGATTTTTAATTGAAAATTAAAGATGCAACCATATCAGGAACATTATAACAGAGCTTCACATAGTTGTCAATAATTGCAGTCTATCAATGGCTACCATTTTGAGTTAGAACTTAAAAGTAGGAAAACACAAACTAGCGCTCCATTGCAAGATTCGCACATGATGATGTATCCTATGAAGCTTGGTTATTAATTACCCATCAATTTTATACATTAATCTTGTCAGGATGACATCTAAGGATGCTAGATTTGAGTACTTTCAACGCTAGAAGCAGCAAGATGAAGACATTCTATTTAGAAGCCTCCAGCATTGATATCGTTCCTGAAAAGTAAATGATCAAATACGGAGAAAAGTTGTTAGGAGATCAAGATTATATAGAATGTAGAGTACCTTAAAACTATTTATTTGACTCTTACTTCCCGTGTTCCTCACTTTGGTGTTGGCCCATTCTAGGATATCAGCATCAGTGATCTCCTTTCCATTAGAACGAAATCTCAAATTCTTTAAAAGTTGTAGGATGTTGTATCGCATCAATTGCCATAAATAAGCTGAAAGAAGAAAATATAACCTTCTGAACTTAACATCATGATTTCCAAGATGCTTTTAAAATATATATTAGAGTGCTTGATCAAGTAAATTTAGCGGAGAGATCAAAACATACCCAATATCAATTTCTTATTCCCTGAACTATATCGTTGCCAGCAACATTAACCAAAGAAAACTTCAACTGTTTTCCTAATTTGACAACTTGGTTACAGTTCTCTACTTTCTTGAATGGCATTTTTATCGGGGGCTTATTTGCAAGCTTCCAGTTGACAATTCCTGGTGATACTTTGTCCAGTGTTTCCAACAATACCCACCTGCAGAGGAAAATCAAATTCACTTGATCTCTGGATATAATTGAAGTCTTTCACTCCATTAGAAAGCAAGATCACAAGCATGCACACACGTGCATGCGTGCACACACATTTCAGAAGATATCCAGTCAAAATTGACTACATCACAAATTCCACCACGCTTCTTTTGACAAACTATAAGGTCCAACAGGAGCAGTATCCTCAACAAGCAGAACTTCCACATTGAGGGTAGGGGGTTCTGGAAATTACAGGTATGCTGTCCTTTTGGAAACATCAATTAAATATCAAAACAACATTTACCCATTTCTAAGATCTTCAAAGACGTTGTCTATGTATGTTGAATTTCCAAAACTGTTTATCCAAAAGCGAAATGCTTTTTCTTCTCTAGATACTTGGGTGTCCTCTGGAGAAGTTTCAAGAAATGATATCTGTTTTGTCTGGGTTGACAGCCCATTCCTGCAGATCAGAGAAACAACTTTAACACACAATGATCTTCCAGCGGCATAAAAGAGGAGCTGAACTTTGAGTTGTCATTTCCCATATAATTGTTGCTAATGATGAGGGATTGGCTCTTGTTATGATGCTTATAAATTTTTTGTGACAAGGTCAATGGACTTCTGTCCTTCATGCGACTAATACACTTTATAAACTTTGGCATGCTCACAACCTTTACTAGATCATGTGGAAAAAAGTAAGTAAATCAGTGGAAAAATGTGAACAGGTCCATTTCACATCAATATCCTATGTAGAACTTGAATGCATTATTGTGAGACTGTAAAACATACAACTTAGGTAATCTCTATTTTCCTTTCTCTCCGCATTGTTTCTCTCCGCATTGCATCATGCAGCAAAGCAATATTAATTTATCACTAAAGCTGATAAATCATATACACCTGCTATAACATTAAAAAAGTATACTTCCTGAAGCTTCAAGGCTTCATTTCGCACATATTCCTATGAAAGAATGTTGGAAAGAATTTTTCCGATGAGATGTTTCCTGAGAACCCTTTGGTATCCATTTGCTTTCCATTTCAATTTTCTTTCTTCCAAATGAAGGACTTGTAGTCCAAGAAAGACAAACCTTATCAGCAGAAGCTCATAAGTGAGAAGGCCTACTCTTACCTATGTTGGAAAATATGGGCTACAAAAGCGAGATTGAGATTCGGAGACCCTTCAACAATATCTTTTGCAGTTAGGTATCTCTTGCAACCCATCCTATCTGCATGCTGAAGAACTAACTTCGCTCTTTCTAGAGGATTTTTTACTGTGAATACAGATGAATCAACGTGCTCCGGAGCAAGAACATTTAAGAGGTGAGCATAGGCCTCAGCATCCTACAGCCAAGATATATAACACAATCAACAAGAAAATCACCTTAGCAGATAACACTGAAATGGAAGTGACTGAGAATATCACAGCATCCATCAGGTGAAAAAAAAGAAAAAAAAAAAAAAAAAGGAAAGAAGACTGTTACATTTGAAATGAGATAATGAAATTGCGGAACACAGTTATTTTTGGTAAAAGCTAGGCACAACAAGCTTTGGAGAATTTAGGCTTTAGCTTTGACTTGTTCTCACATACCTTTACATCAGAAGAGAAGTTTGTTACTATTTTCTTGTAATTTGCTTTCTTCAACTGAAAATTCATCCATCTCAACAAGATTTTCTCTGGAGGTAGACTCATCAACTCTTCAACATCCTGTTGTTATTCAAGTTGGAATGCATTGCATATAAGGCAACAATTAAATATAGGGATAGCATGTGAACCACCTGTTGAGCAGCAAATTATACCTTACTATCTTCGACCAACTCCACCAACTGAGGTGTTTTCTTCAAGTTGAGATCAGCCAATAATTGTATCTGGAGAAAGTTTTTATATACTTAATGACTGATCAAATATATGAACTCAAACTTTTACAAAGCCTGTGCATGTAAAGGACCTTTTAACAATCTTACCTTTATGATTTGTGAAATCACACCGAGGACAAGATGGCGCTGGACATAGAAACGAGAAATGTCAATGTATGCTGAACTCAAAGAGAGCTAGATGCCCAAGCTAACTTCATCAACTCAATCAACATATGTAGCTCTTATATGTAAAAGAAAAGGCAAGCATACATACCCTTCCTTCAATGAAGTCTTGAGTCCCTATATTTACGACGGTACATCCAATAGCCTTGGCAGAATTTAGGCAAAGTGTGTGATTTTCATTTCTTTCCCATGGATTGAGCAATCTCTTAGTATTGATGGCACGCTCATCTATTGTCCCAGGAACTGCCACATTGATAAGCTTGCTGCAGTAGAGGAAGTGGTTCCAACATCAAAATTGCAAGCATAAAACCAGTAAGTGAAGCAGAGTCAAAGGACACAACTAAAATTACCAAAGAAGAACGCCGTCCTTTGCAATCTCGAAGAGATTATTGGTTGAAGGGTCTATGGGCAGATACTTCTTCAGAACTCATCTTCCTTGAGGTAATTATTAATATGCTCGACATAAGATGCCTTCTCAGACTCACTTATTGTGTGGAGCAGCGTGGTAGTAGCAGCCTTTAGGAACGCGGATGAACTTTTGCGCCACTACCTCTTCTGTCAGTCGCATGTGCTTGCAGTTTCGAGTAGACCTGGGATCAAACAAGACATCATCATCAACTGAAATCCCATATGGTACTACTGTAGAGAAAATTATAAGAATTATATTTAGCAATTTTGAACTCAAACACGGTAGTTTTGTGGACAAATTTTTGCAAACCCTTAGTTATCTTAGGAATCAAATGTACCATTTATTCCTAAATCTAGTGAAATTCTCGGATCAAATAGCTAGCAAATTTAAGTAATATGTAGCTACTCGACTTTCAAAGCCACAAGAAGGCCTTTCTGATTGGTCGGCTTTGCATTTTCTGGCAATTTTCTCATCAACCAAATAGTGCAGTAACCCAAAATATGGAGCAGAAACTTCATTCATGATAATAGCAATCAGTCGATCAACGTCAAAAAGCAAAATCCAGCTCAGGTTTCCCAAGTATCCACATAAAAGAGTAATGAAAATGTTAGATTCATGAAAAAGTGCTATTGTTGTCGCGAATTTGTAAGTAAGAACTTCCTTACCCTGAGAAAGAGCTCGAAATCCACCTCATCCTGCATGTTCTGATACAAATCCTGAATAAAAGCTTCTCTCTCATCCTCAGTCAGGCTCTCTCCGACTACTTTCAATCTCGACATCTTGGAAGGCAAGTCTCCAAGCGTAAGCTTCCCGTTCTCCCTCCTCATGCTCATAAACTGCACCGATCAAGTCATCACAACCACATTCAAAGCACAAATCTCTCCGATTCCCCAAAAAAAAAAAAAAAAAAAAAAAAGCTTGAGAACATAAAGCGGAGCCAAAACACAGGTCATCGGCATCAAAGAGATCGTCAAACGACCTCGGCGGGCACCGCGGGTGCAGATTTAAAGCCAGAGAAGGGGAAACTCACGTGCGTCTTCAAGCTGCGAAGCTCGACTTGGGTGAACTGGTTCTGGAGCCATGGATCGGACACCAGAATGCCGACGTAACCGGACATGTCCGCGGACAGCGAGGCGTCGGAAGCTCGTGATGCGGAGATGACGAACTTCGATGAGCTTCTTTCGCAGCTGCTGAGCTGAGAGAAAGGAAGAGAAGTGCGGTGTGTACGCGATCGCAACGCACGCGCGCACAATCCCTCTCTCTGAGATGAGCTCTGAAGCCTCTCCTTCGTCTTCCTCTAGTATCAATCTATCTCCTTCTTCCTGCTTCTTCTTCTTCTTCTTCTTCTTCTTTGGTGAAGGTGAGCGAAAGCGAGAGAGCCCCCAACAAACTTGGGACGGTGCAGAGCTGTCAAGCGTTCAAAGTTCGGCCCCCTCTCTGCCTTTCTCTCCCTCACAAATTCAAATTGTTCTCTCTCTCTCTCTCTCTCTCTACTTCCACTTAAGATGGACCACCCCTTGCCTGAAATTCTCCGAATGGACTGATTTGCCCTCCTTGGATCCTCCTACTTCTGAACTAATTGCGAATTAAAAAGGACTTATGTCATTTCCAATAAGTAATATATATTTTTAAGAAAAATGTGCTAAGTAGTTGATATCGATAATTTTTCAACTACCACCTCACAAATGTAATTATAAACTTTGGGTACTGCCTCAATATATATTCTAAATGTTTGAGTGAACATAGCCATTTCGTAGAATGGTCCTAGCATCGGTAGGAAAGTGCCCTCTCGAGATCCTATCAAGTTAAGTATCATTTGTAATTGACCAAAGTAAATGTTTACAGCTAGATCGATGTGTAAGAAAAAGTTTTAGATTGGAAGGGAAAAGCTTAGTGATCCATGCATCGTGATCATGTGATCTCACTAAGGTCATAAATGGTAACCTTACTTTCATGTGAAACCGGTGTATTTTTTTTCTTTTATTTGACTTTGGTATGTGAAAAGACTAATTTATCTCAAGAAAAATGGATCCAGCTTCATGAAATTCGTACATGAAGGGTGAAACGAAAAGAATGCGATTATCACAAGTAATTTGAAATGCAAAAAGTATGGTTTCAAAAAAAAAGCAAGTGCTATTAAATTGAAAAGTTAATATCACAAAAAACTTTAAATTAATACGCTTGTAATAAATTTATCTCAAATTGTTATACTTGTAATAAATTTATTTTTCAATAGTTCCATCAAATTATGACGCGTTTGATAATGTTTCTGTTCAAAATTGTTCGGGAACATAAACATTTTTTTTTTTGTTCCGAAAGAATAATTTTTGATCGAAACACGCGTTTAGTAAACTTGTTACTGGGAATAAAAAATGAATAGAAACACATTTGGTAGATTTATATTCTTATTTTGTTTCTTTTAATTTTTTAATTTAATTTTTCCTTTTTCCTTTTTTTCTTCTTTTGGCCAGGTCGTCAGCCTCCCTGCCACCGGCCAAGCGGGGCCGACGACCTCGCCTTGGCGCAGGCGAGCTCGGACTCGCCCAGATCCGGCGAGGCTCGGCCTCGCCCAATCCAAATGAGGCAAGCTCGACCTCGCCCAAATCTCGGCTCCGCCGGCATTGCAAGCTCGGCTCCCCAGCAAGGCTCGGCCTCGCCGGGCGGGCGAGGCCGAGCCTCGCCTTGGCCGGGCGAGCTTGGCCTCGCCAGGATCCAGCGAGGTCGTTGACCCTCGACGGCTGGTCACCCCACTGGCCGAGGGTGGCCAACCCAAAAGAAAAAGAAGAAGAAAGAGAAGATAGAAGTGTTTAACAGAGCAAACAACTTTTTTTTTTTATTTCTCATTTCCGTTCTTTTTTGTTAGGAACAAAAAACAAATAACGCAAACAAACACATTTTGTTCTTTTTTTTTCCTAGAACAAAAAAAAATTTATGTTCATAAACAAAAAAAAGAACATTACCATGGAGCCCTTAATGAGTTGGAGTTGAGTGGTATCTTGTTTGGGGTTTAATCTTCCGTTTATCATAGGTGTACATATTTGTTGTTTTTCGTGGTGTTAATCAATTTGACGAAAATTATTGAGGGGTAAATTTGTCACAAAAATTCTAATTTTGGATTTTTATTATATTAACTCATAAATAGAAGTTTGTGGCTTTATTAGCAAGAAAACAATAGGAAATCTGTGGAGGGGCAAAAATGGAAAATCGGAGGAGGGACATGAGGCAATATCACAAATGATGCGGCCCACGTGAGAAAGTATGCGTGCCTTTATAAAAGCGATAAGTGCTTTCGATAACATAACAACTATCATGCTGACGTTCTCTCTCTCTCTCTCTCTCTCTCTCTCTGAGGGCTCGGATTTGCGCTAATATTTTATTTAATTCTTTTGCAAATTTGCAGATTTGAAATAAGTTGAATTGAACCTCGAGCTAAATAAACGTGAAGCTTATTTTTAAAGTGAAAAATCATCATAAATTTCGGAAAATTGTAAAAAAAAAAAAGAGTGAATGAACGATTTACATATTGATATCGAATTTGAAGATTTTGAAATTCAAGTATTTCATTCTAAACAAAAGTCAAAGTATGAAATTTGTGAAATTAAAAAAAAAAAGCGAAAGTTAAAATTAAAAATCACTCTAGAAAGGCACATTCATCCACTCTCTCAAATCATTGAGATTTTTTGTATGATTTTCGAATTATGTTTTTCTAGATTACATTTTGAGTTTATTACAACAAAGTTCCATGACTATTATCGATTATCCAAATACCTTTACAAAATTTACCTTGTGTCAATAAAAAGGAAGTTTGGATTTAACAAATTAAGATCTTGCTAATAAGTATGCTTTGGCCACTTGTAAGCATACTAAATCGAGAGTAACTTGTTGGTATGGATTAGAAGTAACATGAGGCAGCCGCTTTCCTGAAAACTATCAAGTTTGCTTAAGTAGTTGCTTAACCAATGTTCTTGGTACATTCATTAACAAAACTCTACAAATTATGTTAGTCTTCTTTTTTCACATGAATCATGTTCTCCTCAGTTACTTTCTAATCAATGAGTTACAATTTTGACTATCAACTGCATTTATAATTAGCTAGTCTTGCATGAGAATTGTGTTCACAACTTGTAACCCACCTGTTATAACGGTAGTTGGAGGAAGTCCCTGGAATTCAAATTAGAGGAAAATATAGCCCCTCTCCAGCTATTGCTTTTCTCTCCCAATGGTGTCAAACCATCCATGAACAAATGTTATATGATCCTTCTTGAGATATGCTCATTTAGTTCTCTTCTTGAGCAGATAGATACTTATTAGTTGCGGTGTTCAAAAGGATCACGTTACCCAACCATCCACACCTTTTAATGCTACTTGTCAGACCAGCCGACCAAAGCATCTTGTTTCATTGGCCATTTGCCCTGA
This sequence comes from Eucalyptus decipiens, assembly GCA_014182575.1. Taxonomy (NCBI): domain Eukaryota; kingdom Viridiplantae; phylum Streptophyta; class Magnoliopsida; order Myrtales; family Myrtaceae; genus Eucalyptus; species Eucalyptus decipiens. Next base: position 41,205,345 of record CM024617.1, read on the forward strand.
TTTTTTTTTTCTTTCTTTTTTTATCTAGATGAAGTTTACCCTTTTTCATCTAGTCATAAGCAGATATTTCAGATCAAAATTAGGAACTTCACATCTCCAATTTAGCTTCGTGATGGGAATCTAATTGATCTTTTAGCTTAGGTTATGAAAAGAAAGGTGAATAGTGAAGGGGACATCTGAACAAGGGAAGCCAGAAAAAGGTGCACCTTTGAATGAAGAAAGGTGTATAGTGAGCGTGAGCGAGCCAACTAGAAAAAAGCAAAACGAGGATGGGACAGTCCTGTGAACCGCATCAATTACCTTCTGTCAATAACACTGCACCATCTCGATCGATGAGGCCTCTTTGGTACTAAAACTCAAGAACTGTCCCAATGATTTTTTCGGGAGATGGATGGCCTATACTACTCAAGACACTAATGATGGGACAATTTCTATTGTATTCCCCTAGCCAGGAATCTGAAAATGATCGGCCAAAGGAAAAGCTGTCTTTTTTCCTCAATTTATGTTCACATATTAATCGACCCAAATGACCAAAAAAGAGATGGAAGACGATGCGAATGATTCCTAAACTCTTGTTTAATGTGTAGTGTTATTCCTGAAATTTTAATTTATTTGATATAATCTCTGAATTGCTGATAAATGTTTGGTCTAGCTCTTGAATCATATGAAAATATTTACTGTCGCCCTTTACTTAATTCAAGCTAGCGAATCCATTGATAGTAGATAAAAAAAAAAAAAAAAGTCACGCGTGAATTATCCAAGTGCAATATTCATCTCATATCAAGATATGATCATCTATGTAATCACATAACAATGGATATGTCAACAGCTTAATTGTTATTTTCCCCTTTTCCAAAGTAGATGGATAAAAATAGTCATATTAACTCATAATATGTAAGAATCTAACCTAGCATATAACAATTAATGTTATCAAATAATGTTTACTTTGTCATTTGAGTAGACGGAAGGATTGCATTGGACATATTAAAAGTTCAAGGATGAAATTGCAATTAGACAAAAGTTTAGGTTGCATATGTGTCATTTTCCTGCATAAAAAAGAAAGAACGATATACTTGAAATCTGTTTTCCTCTCAATAATAAAAGCCTGTACATCTTTTTACCATTACATAAACACCTTACATTGTGTGATTTTACTGGTGCTCTAATGGCGCAATAATAAATCTTAGATAATATATTACATGATGTGATTTACATGTAGCTTGCCCTCATCACTTAAAATATCAACTTTGGTATATTTAGCATCCCTCGTCATGGAAACGATTCAAATGAACAGCCATTAGACACATCTATTTCCCTAACACTAGCCTATTTTCTTCTCTTTCTTACTACTAATTAATCCCTTTGTTTGGTAACATAGATTATAGCGTCAATGGCATGCAGAACATTTTTCTTCCCTTCTTTCATTCTTTTTCTCTTTTCATTATCCTTTGGGTCCGGAGACAAGATCACAGGACAGAGTGCACGAGAGAGTCGGTAAGCGTTTTCTTTTCGATTAAACAACTTGTCAAGTTAAAAAGGAAAAGGGGTTTGCATGATGCATGTGACGGAGGGGCCACAAGTGTGTACGAGGGCGGGTGGAGGGAAAGTTATGGTGGAAGAAAAGGAAGCCTTTGTGAATGGATGGATGGGTTGCCTTGGCTTCTATCCTTTGAGGTCCCATCATCACCTACTTTTGTTCATTTTCATTTATCAGTTTGGAGAGAAACAAGCAAGGTTATTTCCTTGTTAATTGACCTATATTCAAAGTCTTTATAGCGTTCCAGAGGTGGGCTATGATAAAAATACGATTTTGGGGATAGTTTCTCTCAGAGTTTTTTTCCTTTTCCCTCGCCAACAACATTGTTGTCGAGGCCAGTGATAGAAAGAATGAAATCATTCTCTCCAATGCGTTGACAGAACGATTTTGTCAATGAGCCTTTTTTCGATTATTTTTAAGCATTGTTTTCGAGAGAATGGATAAAGTGCAGCAATTTCACCTCGAATTGGAATCTGTCTAGAGAAACTTTAGCAACATTCGCACACCTTTTCAAGAGGATGTAAAAAGAAGTCATTCCCCATATATTGTAGCACAAAGCAGGAGGCACATAATGATTTGACTTTCCTAGGGGTCATTTCCAACTTTGACTAGAGATAATCCATTCTCTTTTTTACATCAAGTACTTAGACCATGGTCAAGAGTGACTCGCGCAATTAAGAAAGTGGTTATTCTCCTGTCGTCCTTAATCATCAATTATCTTTTCTAATTGGGTACTAATTCCATGATAACCATCTTCACCCCCCACCATGAGCTACTGATGACATTCTCAATCTCATGTGGACCATCTGGCAAAGACAAGTCATGTGGCTGAATCAAGTTTTATATTCGCTTCATCTCCTTTTCCTATATGTTAAATTGAATATTCTCTTGCATCGGTTCCTTCTTATAGCGACCCCATCATACCAAAGTGTGTGGTGGTGGTGCCAAAACCTCTTTTGGAAGTTTAAGTCCCCAAAATAATATTATTTCCCTTCAAAAATTGAAAAAAATAAAATAATAGAATAGACAGAAAAGAAATCATTGAGAAAATACGGTAGCAAGCAATCCTTGCTGTGTTTGCTTCTACTACTTGCAACATTGGAATCATGAAGGATGGTCATACAAAGATGTTACACCTTTGCTAATGAAATTGGGCCCTAACACATGGCCTTCCATTTATGCCAATCTGATTTAGGAGATCTTCATTATGATTTTGCTGATTCTGGGTATGCCACAAAGGTATGTCTTTCGAGGTGTATTAGGAGATATGACTTCCTTTGTTTATCATGTGCCATTCTCTTTTTATGGTAGATCATTCAATGACATGATAGATTCATATTAATTTAAGTTGCACGAGAATTTGACAAAAATAAAAATAAAGTTGCACGACGATCATGCGATGCTGAGGCCTCTGTATGATCATTCTTGGTGTTTTCTTCTCTTATGCCCATCACTAGTGATGCGTGATTAGGTGAGTGATTCAAGAACTCATGTTCTATTCCACACTTGTTAAAAAAAGTGAGTCACTAAACTAAACGAGATTTTTTGTCGAGGGATTTTTGTGATTAAGTGTATGGAATAGTGTATACGGTTTTTGAAGAAACAAAAAGGAATAAGAAAAGATAGAACGATCTCCTCCCAAGGAATAAAGGCCATGCCACTAACCGAAGTAGAGGATCGAGATCTACGAAGCTTACCACCAAGGCCTAAAGATTCCACCAACCAAGGATAAAGGACTTCAGGATAGGAAAAGCTCACCACCAAGGCCTAAAGATTCCACCAGCCAAGGATAAAGGGCTTCTTGGTTCACCACCAAGGAGTGATCTACCCTCCAAGGATAAAGAAACTGAAAGGAGTTATCCACTCTCCAAAGGAATTCACTCAAGCAGAGGAAATCTCACCATTTTCATTCATAAAATTCGTATCTCCCCTACATTGGATAGTTTCCCCTATTTATAGGAGGATTTTAGCCTTAGGAAATATTAAAAACAAACTTTAATGACCTAGGAACTTAAACGTTCGACTCTTGAGCTACATAAAAATAAAAACAACTAGGAACTTAATAAAAAAAACCTTTACTAACATGGGAACTAAATGCCTTTAATCTTCACTCTTGAGCTTCCCAAACAGCTAGGAACTTAGCTTTCCGTATAAATGCCCTTGAATCTTTGGCTTTCCATTTCTTGAACCGCATTCGTGAACCTTTAGCCTTCCTAAAATTCGAGCTCCCCCCTTGACCAGTATATAATCCTCTTGAAACTTCATCAATTGGTCATACAAGACATCTAAAATGGCCTCCCATTGATACCTATCGATATACCACAAAGTACCGATAAGTAATTAACATTATTCATTCAAATGATCCATCGGAGCACATAATGCCCAACTTCTTTATTGGCTTGGATAAGCATCGATGGTTCTGAGTTGGTCAATGGAGCTATGTTGGATGCTCCCGCATCATCCTCCCGGGTTGTTTGAGATTTGTCCTCAAATCTAGAAGGCTTTCATCCTCCAAGTAAGGAGAAAGGTCTCCCACGTTGAACGTTGCTGAAACTCCAAACTCTCCTGGAAGGTCAATCTTGTAAGCATTCTCACCAATTCGCTGAATAACTTTAAAAGGACCGTCAGCTCTAGGCATGAGCTTGTTCTTTCAACGAAATGGAAATCTCTCCTTCCTCAAGTGAAGCCATACAAGATTGCTTGGTTGAAATTGAGTCTTCTTGCGATGTTGATTAGCTTTCTTCTTGTAAGATTCATTGGCCTTTTCAAAGTTGGATCAAATCTGCTCATGGAGCTTCTTCATTGATTCAACTCTTTTCTTGCCATCAAAGCTCACTTAGAGTTAGACGGAATTGGAATCAAATCAATGGGTGTGAGAGGATTAATTCCATACACAACTTCAAATGGCGATCGACCGTAGTATAACTTGGTGATCGATTGTAAGCAAATTCAGCATGCGCAAGCTTTAAATCCCAATCTTTCAACGATTTACTCACCATACCACGAAGAAGAGTGGTTAGAGTACGATTTGTTACCTCCGTTTGGCCATCCGTTTGGGGATGACAAGCTGTGCTAATAAGAGCCTTGTACCAAGCATTCTCCATAGAGTCCTCCAGAAGTGGCTTAAGAACTTGGAATCACGATCCGACACAATGGTCTTTGGTACTCCATGAATGCGTATAATCTATTTGAAATATAATTCAGCAATATGAGATGCATCATTGGTCTTGTGACATGGCACGAAATGAGCCATTTTAGAGAACCGATCGACGACCACCATGATAGCATCTTTTCCTCTTTGAGTTCTTGGTAGAGCCACAATGAAATCCATGCTAACATCCTCCCAGGGCTGCAATGGTACCGGAAGTGGAGTATACAAACCTTGATGGAAATGGCTTTTTGATCTTTGACAAGTTGCACACCTTGAGATGATAGCATGCACATCTCCACTCATCTTTGGCCAATAGAAATGCTCTTGAAGAACCTCAAGAGTTTTGTTAATACCAAAATGACCAGCCAATCCTCCACCATGCGCTTCTCGAATCAGCAATTCGCGAAAAGAACTCTTCGGCACACATAATTGATTTCCTTTAAAAAGAAACCCATCTTGCAAAGAATATATACCTTGAACTCCCTGCTTGCAATTGTTGATGATGGATGAGAGAACTCCATCTTCAGAATAAAGTTCTTTCATTGATTGAAATCCGAGAATCCTAGAGTCCAAAACCGCAAGCATAGAATATCTTCTCGATAAAGCATCCGCTACAACATTAGTGTGCCCCGGTTTATATTTTGAGATGAAAGAAAGGATTGAAGAAATTCTACCCATTTTGCATGTCTCGAATTAAGCTTGCGTTGGCCACTAATAAACTTAAGCGCCTCATGATCGTAATGAAGGACAAATTGCTTTGGCCTCAAATAATGACTCCAATGATCAAGAGCTCGGACAATGGCATAGAACTCTTTGTCATAAGTTGAATAATTCCTCTTGGAATCGGATAACTTCTCGCTAAAATATGCCAATGGTTTTTGTGCTTGCACCGAATACCAACTCCGCTTGCATCACACTCAACTTCAAATACTTTATCAAAATCAAGAAGTGCAAGAATAGGGGACTCACAAAGTTTCTGCTTGATTAACTCAAAGGCATTTTGCAGCCTTTGTCCATTCAAAAGCATTCTTCATGCATTCAAAGAGCCATGATGGTACTAAAGTTTTTGACAAAACGTCATAGAAAGAAACAAGTCCATGAAAACTTCTTACATCTGGACGTTGGAAACTTCATAGCTTCCAACCAAGAATTCCACTTTGGACACCACATAACCAAGAAACACAATGCTCGGAGAGAAGAACTCACATTTCTCCATTTTAGCATACAGTTTTTGATCTCTCAAGACATTGAAGACTTGTTTTAAATGAGAGATATGCTCCTTCTCGTTCCTGCTATAAACAAGAATATCGTTGAAATAAACAACGACAAATCGACCAATAAAGGAATGAAGAACCTCATTCATAAGTCTCATGAAGGTACTCGGAGCATTAGATAATCCGAATGGCATAACCAACCACTCATAAAGGCCTCCCTTGGTCTTGAAAGCCTTCTTCCATTCATCACCTTCTCACATCCTGATTTGATGATAACCACTCAGCAAATCTATCTTTGAAAACACAGAAGAACCATATAATTCATCAAGCATATCCTCAAGTCTAGGTATAGGGTACCTATACTTAATGGTGATGTTGTTGATGGCCCGACTATCAACACACATTCGATATGTACCATCCTTCTTAGGCACAAGTAGAGCCGGAACAGAACAAGGACTCATGCTTTCTCGAACGTATCCTTTGACGATAAGTTCATCGACTTGTCTTTGCAACTCCTTTGTATCCTTTGGATTGCATCGATAAGCTGGCTTGTTTGGTAGCGGAGCACCGGGATCAAATCAATTTGATGCTCAATACCTCTTATGGGAGGTAATCCGGGTGGCAAATCCTCCGGAAACACATCTGCAAATTCTTTCAACAAGCAATGCATTTTTGGATGTATGGGTCCCTCTATCTCACTCTTTTTCTTGACCACAAGCAAAGCAAATACATTCTTTTGTTTGCTAATGGCTCTCTCAACCTGTGTCTCACTCAAGAACAAATTTTCCTTACAAGTGTTTCCCTCCCTAGGTTGATTATTATGTATCGAATAAGGACTCAATAGTAAAAGAGTAATGCATTTTTGTTCCTTATGAAAAGAGCATGTGTTTTTCCGACCATCATGCAGAGCATTTATATCAAATTGCCACGGTCTACCCAATAACAAGTGGCATGCCTCCATAGGAATCACGTCACATACAACCTCATCTCGATAGTTCTTCCCAATCGAAAATGATATAAGAACGCGTTTGGTTACCTTGAGTTCATTCCCTTTATTGAGCCATTGGAGCTTGTATGGTTGAGGATGTTGCATTGTTGGAAGTTTCAGCTTGTCGACAAGAGTTGTCGAAGCAACATTGGTGCAGCTCCCACCATCGATGATTACCGAACACACCTTTCCGATAATAGTGCAACGAGTGTGAAATATATTCTCCCTTTGCTCTTTATTAGGAGAAACTTCAACATGCAATGCTCTTCGGATGATCAACAGCTCACCATCATCGGCTTTCTCCACAACTTCTTCTTCTCGATCGGATTCAGAATTATTTTGATCATGATTGCCCTCAGCCTCTTGAAGCGCCGAATTGATCTCCTCAATTTCTTGAAGAGTCATAACTCTCCAATTTGGACAATTTGCTTGTAAATGCCCAAAACCAATGCACTTAAAGCATTTCCTTGCCTCACCTTCAAACTTCTTTTGGACTTCTTTGGAAGGCTCTGCATTCTTTCCCTTGCCTTTGTCTTTTGTCAACGTACTCTCGCCCTTGCTTGAGGAAGCACCCTTAAAATAGGATGTCACCTTTGTTGAGGTTATGGAGGAAAACCTCTTGCTCTTCAATTGTTTTTCGACTTTTATGGCTAACTTGCATACGGTTGAAGTTCAACCATATCAGCAATTTCTTGATTCATGCAACCAAGGAAGCGAGCGATGGTTTGCTCAGGAACTTCTGGAACTTCACTCCTCATTTTGAGTTGTTCAAACTCACAAATGTATTCTTTAACACTCATCCCTTGTTGTCTTAGGGAGTTCAGTTTGAGGAAGAGATCTTGCTTATAGTTGTCGGGCAAGAACCTCTTCTTCATCAACTTCTTGAGTTTTTCCCAAGACTTGATTCGGCCTTTTCCTTCCTTTGCTCGTTGATGCTTTAGATTCTCCCACCATAGAGAAGCATATTTGGTCAGCTTTAGGACAGCAACCTTACATTTCTTCTCATCCGAATAGGATTTGAAGTCAAAAATTCCGTTCGGTTTGTGTAGCCAATCCACAAAGTCGTCGGGATTGAGATTACCGTCAAACTCGGGGACCTCCACTTTAACGTCTCTTTCATCCTCCTTATGCCTCCCTCTCCGTCTTCGTCTTCGAATTGGAGATTCGAGAATCACTAGAGTGCAAAATTGTTCGGTTGTCTCCAAAGTGGACTCGGAATCGCCATCAGAATTTTGATGATTCAGAATCGTCACGCGATGTCGTTCATTGGGACGCCTTGCTGGTTGTCCTTGTCTCGCCGGATTCTCTAGAAGATTGAGGACTCGCTCCATTTGTTGTTGAAGATTTTGGATTGCACGATCTCGCCTTTCGTTGTGCGCCTGCTCCAAAGTCAAGCCTCTAGGAACTGGTTCATCCATAAGGAATTTGTAACAAAGAAAGAAAGGAATCACTCAAATGAGTTGAACCTTGAGCTCGGTGGATACCAATATTTTGATGCGTGATGGGTTGAGTGATTCAAGAACGGATTTTTTTGAGGGGGATTTTTGTGGTTAAGTGTATGGAGTAGTGTATACTGTGAAGAAACAAAAAGGAATAAGAAAAGATAGAACGATCTCCTCCCAAGGTATAAAGGCCACGCCACTAACTGAAGAAGAGGACCGAGATCTACGAAGCTCACCACCAAGACCTAAAGATTCCACCAACCAAGGATAAAGGACTTCAGGATAGGAAAAGCTCACCACCAAGGCCTAAAGATTCCACCAGCCAAGGATAAAGGGCTTCTTGGCTCACCACCAAGGAGTGATCTACGCTCCAAGGATAAAGAAACCGAAATGAGTTATCCACTCTCCAAAGGAGTTCACTCAAGTTGAGGAAATCTCACCATTCTCATTCATAAATTCGTATCTCCCCTACATTGGATAGTTTCCCCTATTTATAAGAGGATTTTAGCCTTAGGAAATATTAAAAACAAACTTTAATGACCTAGGAACTTAAACGTTCGACCCTTGAGCTACATAAAAATAAAAACAGCTAGAAACATAATAAAAAAGCCTTTACTACCACGGAATTAAATGCCTTTAATCTTCGACTCTTGAGCTATAAAAATAAAAACAACTAGAACTTAATAAAAGCCTTTATCACGTAACTAAATGCCCTTTAACTTTTGGCCTTCCATTTCTTGAACCGCTTCGTGAACCTTTAGCCTTCCCAAATTCGAGCTCCTCCCTTGACCAGAAAATAATCCTCCTGAAATTTCATCAATTGGTCATACAAGACATCTAAAATGGCCTCCCATTGATACCTATCGATATACCACAAAGTACCGATAAGTAATTAACATTATTCATTCAAAATGATCCATCAAAGCCCAGATAATGCCCAACTTCTTTAAACTAGATAAACTAATGTGCTTGGATAAAGCACTAAAACTAGATAAACTAATGTTCAAGAAAATAAATTAGGTTATAATAAACGTCTGTGGGAATCGGAACCATGGCTAAAAGCACCGTTAAGGATACATTATACTTTTTATCTATTAATATTTTAATTAACACGCAGCTAATAATTCCAAACTATCCCTTGATCAATGGTAATCACGTTCAGGAAGTTGCATGCAGTTAAAATGCTCATCTGAAACTACACCAGTGTCTATCTCTACCTTTCCTTTCGATTTCTCTTGAGCAAGTTCTGTCTTATGCAAAGGAACTTAATCTTATCCCCATGGTCACGCGAAAAAGAGAAAAGTGCCGAATTGATATGGTCTAATCTTCAAAAGTTCTCTCACGAGAAAATAATCTTTCTAGATGATTGGACATGAATTTTTGGGGGAATAAGTACATTAAAGTGTCAAAATTATTTCTGACACTCATTTTTAGTATCAAAAGTTTTTGTTGACTCACTTGAATGGTAAATCAAAGAAAAAATAATGACTTAGGACGTGCATGATAATCATTCTGCTCTAGAAAATCAATTTCTAGCTAGAAATTGATTTTCTACTTTCTATTATTCGAATAAGTTTTTAAGCAAAAATATGCATTTGATAATTTTATAAAATTTATGTTTTTCTGAAATAGAAATTCGTTTAATAATAACACAAAATTTCTCTATTCTAAGTGGTGGTATGGGCGTTCGATGATTGGCGATTGGCAGCGGGAGGCGCGAAGCAAACGCTCCTGGGTGTTTGGTAGTCAACTAGGGGGCCGCTAGCAGCGACGATTGATGGCAAGAGGCGGGCGGGCGATGTCTAGCTACTAGTGGTCGATGGTCCGTGGGAGGGGGGGGTGGCTGGTGATCGGCAATCGATGATGGGAGGCGGGTGGTTGATGGTTGGGGGGCGGCGGGCGATCGGTGATCCCACGGTGGGAGGCGAGCGGGTGGTGGCGAGTGACTAGCGATCGACGGTGGGAGGCAAGCAATCGCGGCGTTCGGTGGTCAACCGTGAGCGTCCGATGTCCCATAGGCGGGTGGGTGGGAGCAGCGGTGACGATAGTGAATAATGAAAAAGTTTTTCATTTCTCACTTTTGTTTTAGAAATAAAAAGCTAAAAATTTTAATTTTTAATTTTTGGTCAAAATCTATTTCAAGTAGAAATCTATTTCAAAAATAGAAAAATGAAATTGCGTTAGTAAATGAATTATGTTTCAAATCTATTTTGGGGAACAAAAAGACAGAGAAATAGAAAAACAAAATAGTTACCATGTTCACCCTTAAGTGTTAAAGGCAAGAAATTCTGGCCAAATTGATTACGTGTCATTTATAATTAAAATTATAATATGACTAGGGCAAAATTTTTAAAACTCAATTCATGTAACATGCTTGGCACTGAAGTGATCTCTTTTAAGTAACGACTAATACTGAAGTGATGACTTTAAACAAAATTTGGTATTCGAATTATTACTTTAAATAAAATTTAACACTCAAATGATTGCTACTTATAACTTTTGGAGGACATTGTTTAGGGGATTATATATTGACTAGGCACACCAGCGAGCCATGTAAGATTGAGAAATTAATAAAATATAACCATGTCGGATTTCCAACAATCCAGATTTTTGGAGTTAGCATTTAAATGATCATTTTTTTTCAGAAAATGGCACTTAGGTGATCTGGAAATTTTCTTTTACAATAAAGCGAATGTCATACATAATTTTTAGCACTTTTAGTATATTTATTCTCAATTTTTGTGAGTTCGCTAACCACCGAGGACCTGCCCCAATCTTGACCTGTAGAATTGAAGATGGCCGGCAATCGTCATCCAAGTGAACTCCCCCGAGTCAGTTCCTAAATTCCTTTACGTCTCAACCATAGAAATTAAACTCGAGATCTCATCCAAGCGAGGCTAGGGTCGGCCATCGCCCATGATTTATCTCCTTGGATTTCTTGTGGCATGAAACGGAGCTGCATTCATGGGCATAAAAGGCACGTTTGGGCCACTGGAACTTCTCAATGGAGATGGTTTCTGGGCCTATCCTATCCATGCTTGATCCACTTTTTTCGGCTGCGAAAAGATGCTTTCGAGAAGAATCCAAGAAGTTCGACCAAAAAAAGAATGCAAGAAGGTCGCAGTCATGGGTCGTTAAGCTGAGAAGACCTCTACAGCTTAACAAGACCTCTACGTAGTTTAGGGACTAAAGTTTAACCTAGGCGAAACAGGATTGGGATCTAAGTAGATGATAACTCGGTAGCCCACTCACGGTGGGGGGCTACCCGGGCCTCTTCATTTCCCTAAACCTGACCCTATTTATGCTAGGAGAAGGGTTGCGGGGGGATCTAAGGTGGGTCCCTTACCCTTTCAAGGTTGGCCGGGTACCCACGGGGACGTTGCTCCCGTAATCCCAGTTAAACACTCTATAAATGGGGGCTAACCGGGCACTCCCGTATGCCCGATTCGGGGTGAAGTAGTTTAAGGACTTGCTCAGGTCCTATGCTTGATCCACTTTTTCGGCTGCGAAAAGATGCTTTCGAGAAGAATCCAAGAAGTTCGACCAAAAAAAAGAATGCAAGAAGGTCGCAGTCATGGGTCGCTAAGCTGAGAAGACCTCTACAGCTTAACAAGACCTCTACGTAGTTTAGGGACTAAAGTTTAACTTAGGCGAAACAGGATTGGGATCTGAGTAGATGATAACTCGACAAGAGATATTGAGATGGGAAAAGTACCAAAGGAGTTATAAATTTATTATATTGATATTAATTTAGTTATAAATATTTTAATTAGACCAATTTAATCATAAATCTTTTTGCTTTAATATCAATTTAATCCATCCGGCCGATTTAGATTGAAAGTTGCTAACGTAGACACCGATGGTCTTCCATGGCATAACTAATGCTAACATAGCTAAATTTAATAATTTTTTAAATTTTTTTAGATTTTTTTAGATTTTTTTTTTTCTTACCCTTTGGCCAGCAACCCTCACTTGGTTTGGGCGAGGCATGCCCTAGTGCAAATCCAATCGAGGGCCCTCATTAGCCACGGTGCGAGAGCAAAGAGGCCCGCCGCCATGATGCGACCTTTGCCGGCCATGGGCAAGGGCCTCCACACCCTTGTCGGCCATGAGTGAGGTCCCTTCATGCCCTCGCCCGAGGCCGATGGGGCGTGGAGGCCCTCACCCGTGGCTAGTGAGGGTCGCGATGCTCTTGCTTGGTTTGGGTGAAGGTGTGAGGTGGCCCTCACCATTGGTTGGCAAGGGCGCGATGGCCCTCACCGAGTGCCTTGTGGAGGCCCTCGCCCGGACTAGCTCGTGTCTAGTGATGGTCAGCTGGCGACCTTGCCAACCAAAGGGTAAGGTAAAAGAAAAAAAGAAAAAATAATGACTGGTTGTGTCATATAGGATTGCTGGCGTCTACGTGAGCAATTTTCAACCTAAATTGGTTAGAATTAGTACCAATGTAAACATATTTAAGATTAAATTGATCAAATTGAAAGATTTAGAACTGAATTAGTATTAATGTAATAGATTTATGACTTTTTTGGGGTACTTTTCCTGTATTGAGGCACCAAGCAGCGAGCTCTAGTCAAGATTCGAGCGCCTAACCATCCGACACTTGATTAGTGTAATGAAGGGGACAAAGTTGAAGATAAACGAGACAAAAGAAAAGCCATTTGCCCTTCTTTCCCCTCAACACACAGCTTACCTCTCGGTCGCTTACTGTCATAAAAGTTGCGGTGCCACGGGCTTTGTTACCTTATCGTTCTCCTTTTCTCTTCTTTTCAAATCATAAAGAAAACCACACATTCACTTTAAGCTGACAAGAAAAATTTTGAAAAATTTTCAAATGAACTTTATTCCATGTTTACTACATTGTATCCAAAGGAACATTCAAAAGCAACCTAAAAGAGGTCTAATCCACATGTATATATAAACCCGGTTGAGATGAGGCTGAGTATCTAGTGACTAGTGAGTGATTAGTTTTTCCAACATTACACACGCCTCTTTGCTTTTGTCTCCAATGATGCACGTAAGGCTACAATCGCTACTGTTTTTGCCTCTGATTGCTCATTTCTTTTGTTACTTTCTTCAATGGTCGATGCACGCTCATATGAAATGCATGAAATGGTATCGTAGGGTCATTCCAAGAGGCAAGGGGGCAAGTCCCGGCTTTCGGGAGCTGGGATAGCTATGAAGGCCTTCCTTTCACTCAATGCTTTGACTCGGCGAGACGGGTTGAGTCGCTGCGTTATGAGTATTGCTACGAGGATCGGGACTTATACATGGATGGTGGTCTTTACGAGAATGATGAAGTAACACCTGCTGTGATCGTTGTTCCTCGCCGGAGGGTAAGTTAAAGAAAAGCCGACATGAACGAGTTATGCTTCTCTTTTGCAGATATGAACAGTTGTTGACGTGATTTTTTGTTGGATTTATTGCTGCGTAATGCGAATGAATCCTGTTCACTATGCTTTCACCTTGATCCTTTAAATGTCCACGCTCGTCCTATCTTTGGTTTTCTTCAACTTGATTCGAAAATTCCGCTTAATTACTTCAGTGCTTGTGTGTTTTGACTTAGAAATTTGAAAGGGTTTTAACTTTTGGTTTTGAATGAGTAAACTTGAACTTCACTTTCAAGATTTTTAAGGAACAAGTTGACTTCGCTTGCCAAAATAACATTTCTGTTAAATGTTTAAAATCGAGTTCTATTTATAATGGATTACTATATCTATAACTTCAAGAATTAATTTGCTCTTTTATGTTGTAGAGTCTAGAATGCATATATGTTAGCAGTAAATAAAAATGTCACCGAGCTTGAGATGCACTTTATTAAGGTCATGATCATAAACAAAAATAACCTAATGACTGGCGGAATGTACTGACAAATTTTTGTTCTTTGTTGCAGGCAAAAGTTCGCGACCCTCATGCCAAAATAGTGAAAGAAAAGCGATGGCTGAACAATCTCGAAGGGTCTTCAATCCCAGGATTTCACTTCAGGGCAAGGCCGAAACCTGTTGACGAAGATCTGTACAAAGTCCCGGCCGAACTCATTCATGCCAAACCCAGGAAGGCAGGCTCTTAGACCATTTTCAATTAAAATCATGGTCATTCAAGAATGATAATCTGATTACAATTAAGCCACAATTTGCTTGTTCCATCACCATTTTTGAATTTATAATGGCTAACTAAACTTCTGAATTCTCTTAAATTTTTCCTGCAGAAGAGAGGGTCGGGCTTCTTTTCCAGCTGCTTGATTCCAGCCTGTGCCTTGTGTTAGAAGCTTCCAACGATGAATTCTACAGAATGCTTGTACCATGTATATATTAATCTGCACTTCTGTAGTAAATCAAGCAGTTTACTTTCTTTGGGTGCAAGAAGACAAGCTTTTTTGTGGTGGAATGGTAATTGAGCTTAATCCTTTTTCCTCCTCTTCCTCTCCCATCGCAAGTCACGACATTACACTTTCGACCCGACATAAATTGAAATGAGGAGACGAGCCCGATTGGACAATGGCGCTTAGTCTCTACAGGAAGAGATGATCATCGACTGGTGTTGACATTCAAGTTGAGGAAACTGGAAGAGGCTGATATGAGAAAGCAAAAAAATACTATTATGGGTAGGTTTGATTTCCCTTCTACAAAAGAGGAGGTCCAAAAGAGCAAAAAGAAAAGGAAAAATAAAAGGCGGGAAAGAACGTTTAATTTTACTTCTTAATTTTAGATTTTCGGCCTAAAGATTCACGAGAGAGAAAAGGTGAGAACTTTGCAATCTTCCCGCGACACCATCGAGACAAGCGTGAACATGAAATTGACATAAAGTTCAGCGCACGCTAGTGACCCTTTTACTTTTGTAGTAGACTTTGATAAAGCATTTCACGTTGAAACTAATCAAAAGCAACGCATTGAACTTCCAAAAACCAAAAGCAAAAGCAAAAGCAATGAATAATCGGGAGGCAAACCTAAAGATTTCGGTCAATCATCCCATTGGACCTGCAGTTAAGAACAGTTAAGTCCCGAGATCGTGGTCTCTTTTTGATTTTCGAGAGAGAGAGAGAGCCTTTTTCACTTTACTTTCACAGCAAATGGCCAGCTCTCTCTCTTTGTATTCACAGTGAGAATGCAATAACTAGATGATAAAAGAGATAGAGTCCTCAATTCTGATACAAAATTACACTGAACCATATGATTATATTCCTCAAATCGCATACACAGGTATAAGGGAAGAAAGATGGTTAACAGTCCAGATCCTCTGAGCACACCCCCAGAGCATGCCGTGCAAACTGCTCTGCTGAATCTGTGATTGAGGTTCGCTTCGTCAACTACCACAAGTGAAAAGTGACGCGCAAATCACTGCTTTTACCGGTTCTGGCATGGGAACGTCGTGACTTGTCAAGGACAAATTTTCCTGATATGCCACTTTTAGCCGGCAAGATACAGAACTTTAGTTGGGAGCCATCAGTCACTTTCACTTTCTGAAAAGTATCTCTGAGCATCAAATGGCTGATACCGGGAGCTTGCATCTTGATTATCCGAAGGAGGTGTTGCGTTCATGGGTGCAAATGCTGCAATCGGCATGCATAAATACATGAGAAATCGCACCAATACACCATTGCAACCTGAATTACAACAACTCGAGGAAAATTCCAATGACGAGAAAGTGCCATCAATCTAAGTGCTGCCTTCAGCCTGCACTAAGAAAATGGGACAGCATCCACTCACTGTCCTTGTGAGCTTTTAGGATTTGCAATAACATAGTTTGTCTGATTTACTCTACAGATAGAAAATTATTCCAGGACACCTGATATTGTTTATTTGATTTTTTTTTCAATCTTCTTATGGCTTTTAGAATATTACACACAACTGCTTCAAATTCAACTGCTTTTGCATGTTTAAATAATGAGGATGGAACCTAAGCTAGATCTGCAATGAGAACAATTTCAATTCCTTGATAAAGTACATTCATTTTCTTCACAAAGATAATTCATTTTCCTGCAAATCGACCAAGAACACAGCTATTCAATCACATTTGCAATGTCATAGCCATCTGACATCTAGGGAAATGCTTGAATAAGAAAATAGGAAAAAGGTATATGGAGAAAATTTTCATCTTCTAGCTAAAGAAGTTGAAAGAGGTACTAATCAACGAAAAGAGTGAACGGACAGGCATGATCAAGAGCATCTATTAAAAGCATGCTGCTGCTGAAGCTTGAGTGTGTCAAGACAAGTAATAACTATTAACAGAAAATATAGCTCATACGTTTTCTTATAGGTACAATATGCTTATATATGACCAGATAATTTTTTATTTTTTATTTATTTATTTATTTATTTTTTTGTGATAAATGAGATTTCATTAAGAAGGTACTGACGGGGTAATGCCCCCCATACAAAAACGGCCATAGGTAAAAGCTACCCATATGCAAAATTAGCATAAAAGACCATTTCTAACATTTACAAAAAACTGGAAGCATGAAATTGAACTTAAACATACATAGATTTTGCGATATTTTGAAAAAAGACTCATAAACAATTCTGTAGACAAATCACAGATTGATGACATCACAAATCCAAGGGAATGTGTCTATAAAATTGGACTAAGAGACATGACTCCCACAAAAAGGGACGGATCAAGACTTAGAATCTTTTTTTGTTTTTTTTTTAGGGGGAGGGGGAATGGCCCAACTATGTTCCCTCAGGGACCAATCTCCCATTGTTCCTCATTGAAATCAAGGTTCATTTTTGTGGTATTTCCATGAGTGTCCTAATATGCAAATTATTGATTTTGTGCATTATGACACTTTGTGTGGGAGTTATGAATTTGAACCATAGATACAACTAGGTAACTCAGGGATTGATCCCCTGACTATAGAAACCCTGAACCTAAATATTCTTAACAGGAATATTTTAAAATAATCATTGATTTAGCTAATCATGGGGTGAGAGCTAATTTCTTGCCACTAATATCAAACCATCAATTTTGCTTATACCAATATGGAACAATAGAAAGTTGTTAACTTGATAAAACATCTTAATCAGAATTGGTCAATAATCTTAAGAGCCAGGATAATTTAAGGGTTTCTATATGTCGTTTAGAATGAGAAAATAAGAAGAATTCCTACTTTTGTAACCATGGTAATATGAGGAATAAAATTCAAAGTTTTAACTTGGAATTCATGTAGACTTAGTAATTCAATCTATTCATTGGGTCTCCTGATTTCAATCTGTTAATTTGGAAGCTGTGATTCAAATTTTCATTTTTGTTTGCAAAATCTAATTGGACTGGCTTTTGGGGACAAGAGAGTGATGGAGATTTACATGCATGTAAGAAAAATATAACTAGTGAATAATGGAAGCTACAAATCAGGAATATACTTGGCACATATATATTGCTTTAACGAAGGTGAGATGTGAGAGAATCACCTGGTGGGGCTTAAAATAAAAGACAAAATTACTAAATGACTTGCTCATCCTCATTAGGAAAATAAATGGAACACTCTTTTATCTTGCAGCCTTGATCAAGTACTCAATCTTTCAATAAAAATCAACCAGAATCCGTCCATGCCCACAATTACAGATCCATTCAGAGGTCATTCAACCATTTGATGTTGAAAAAATATAAACATCTAAATTCCAGATCCATTCAGAGGTCATTCAACCATTTGATGTTGAAAAAATATAAAAAATGTAAAACTGGCTATTCAGCTCAGTTTTGCAATTTATCATTTCGTTTAAATCCAAATAGTGACTTAAAGTGCTTTGCATTATCAACTGCATTTTGTAAGGATGAAATAACAGGTAGATACCCAGAATATTTTGCATAAAACCACTCGTTATTTAATTCAAGGAACAGCTGCAGATTAGTTATTTAACCACTCGTTATTTTGCATAAAACCACTTGTTATTTAATTAATGGGATAACAGGTGATACCCGGATTAGTTTCCATAACCCACTAGCCTTCAATTCCAGGTGCAGATGCCTTGGGCGTGTGATAAGAATGTAGGTGCCAATGCAATCGACTCTTTACTCAAAACAAGAAATTACATCAGCCCTATGCCTTTTATATGTATAGCTAATCCATCAACTATCAAAAACAAGGTCTACCCCAAGATTCACAGAAGTTCAATAGCCTACAGACCCATTGCAGTCAAGAAAAGATGACAGATCATGTAGCTTGACTTCTAAATGGGAAGTTAAAAAATTCATGCTGATGTGTTACCACGCAGCTCACAAACAATAGAAGTTGGTGGCAGACATGCATGTTACCTTGCGAGTAAAATATCACTGGCAAGCAGACCAGATTGGTGAAACCAATGGACAGATTAACTCTTTCATAAAGTCAAACATGAAGTTACCTTTCTCCCTCATTCTTCTCTCTCTATCATATTCAAACTTATCTCGAATTTGGTTAACCCTTTCCCATTTATCAGCATGTCCATTCCTTACAAATCCTTGCTCCTGCATTCAGAAAATCATGTCTTTAGATACCTTTGCAATATAATGGAGGTTGATAGATTATTGACAAATCATTCAGAGACACAGCAGTGTAAGTTGCAAGAAAGTAACCATATTTGCCTTCATAATAATACAATCCCAAGGTGATTCCATCAGATAAAAAAAGGTAATACTGTAAATAAGACAAGAATTCTTGATTCCACACCAGTACCTTCACTTGGCCTGCATAAGACCTCCTGCTCCTGAAACATAAAAAGATATACAACATAGTTACATTTGGTTCATACTATCTCTTGAAAGCTGAAATAAAAGCTATGCTTTACTTTTCATGACTCAGCTATACAGAAACTTCCCATTATATGATTTGTGTCTCCAATTTTAGGGGCTAAAAGTTCTATAAACCGCATCTATTAAAAAGGAGAAAAATTTCATGCATATCATTGCCCAACCTGTATGGGGAAAATCTTGTTCATCATCCTCAGCAGATTCATAATTGCATGATCTTGGGCAATTTTCTTTGAATACCCTTCATCCTAACACAGCTTCTCCCAATTTTCTCTAAGCTCATTATACAGTTCCACATACCTTTTGGCACCAAGGCCTCATGCTCCTGAATCATTACCGCAAGTCAAAAGAAAATGCAACGAGTAAAAAAATTCAAACAACAAATTTTCAACACTTGAATTGACTCAGAGCATATAGTTGAGATTCAAAACAAATTAATGTGGGTTCTTTCACTTCTCTATCACAGACTGTTCACACAGTCCTGACATATACACCAATACTTAACCTCAGAAGTGCTCTCAAATGTTCAAAGTGTATAGCTCAGAACATTTCGAGTCCCAAAGAAGTGCCCTAAAGCTTGGAGACCTATTAGGGAAGATTGGGCAAAGAGGCACGTTGTCGATTTCTCATCCGTATTCAAAACTAACAATTCTAGACCCAAGAAAATCTGGATATCAAAGAAACTTTGAGTTCTTTTTGTAATTGCGGTCACTATAAATAAAAATTAAAAAAAAAAAAAAAAAAAAAAGATCGGTGGTATTTAGATAGTGGCTGTTCAAGACATATGACTAAAAATTCAAGTTATTTCATTAAACTTGTGCAAATAAATGGTGGTTTTAACCAGACTGAAGGGAAAGATGATGATGAGAAGATGTTCTTTCATTTCCAGCCTAGGATGGGTGTAGCCGCAAATGTTTGTAGTGGAAGGACATAACTTTTTTGTTCTAAATGCCACAAGAGGACTTATTCTAAACTGCTGAAGCGAGAGGTGATGAACCCCATGAGTGTTGATTTTGATTTTCTTGATTCGTTGAAAGTCAATCTAAGGGAGAAGTTTGCTCTTTTACAACTTGAATGTTTTTACACTTTGGCGATTGTTGCTCACCGAGAACTCATGACTTACTTCTATTCGAATCTATCTTTTTAGATGCGAATAGATTTTGTTTCAATGTTAGAGACAAGGATTATGTGGTCGATATAGACACTGCGGCTGATGTGATTGGGGTGGAAAGAGGGAGTTTCCAACCAATCGGTATGTTTGTTAGTCATGCTACTTTGGAGCTTGTTCGGTATAGGATTGCTGAAGGTAGGATCTCTTACTCCAGAATGAATGCATCCAATATCATGCTCACAAGATCGTAATTAACTGTCTCAGACCCAAATCCACATCAAAAACTGACGTCTCAAACTCTGAAGCCAAGCTAATGTATGCGATCAATATCAGACGCAAGTTCTCTCTGCCTCATACAATTCTCATGCACATGTATCAAACAGTTGTGAAGGACAAGGGACAACTCCCTTATTTTGCTCTTATTACTTGTCTATTCAAACATCTTGACATTCAGCCTCCCAAGATTCTTTGTGTTCGTACCATTGATACAATGGTAGTGGGACTAAAAAAGGTTTCCAAGATGCGTATGAATGAACTAAGCAAGGTTTTAGAGAGCATGAAGGTAAAGTCTCCTGTCAAAGCTAGGCCAGACTCTGCAGCAGGAAAAAGAAAAGGTAAAGAGCCAATTACTAAACTAGTTAAGAAGAGAGCACTCATCTTGTAGGATGATGAAGAAGATGAGGATAAGCTTACTCTCACCGCTATTGCCTTAAAGAATTTACAGAGTTTCAGCTTTCCAGCAACAAAGAATCGAGAGAACAGAGCAAGAGAAGAAGCATAACAGAGAGATGAAGCAAGAGAAGCAATGAGAATAGAGGAAGAGGAAGGAAGAATAGAAGAGGAAAAGAAAGAAGGAGAACAACAAGATGAAGGAGAAAGTCATGATGATTGTCCTCACTTTGATGCTGAAGAAAAGCAAGATCAAGAAGAAGAGTACTTTTCTCCACTAGACAGCACATAAATAAGGGGAGCCACTGCTAAAAAATGTACTTCTTCACTTGCTAGTGACGATGTTAGTCGTTCTCCTACAGATCCAGAGGAAGTTTATGCCTCCTAGTTTCCTGAAGGTGATAATGAGGCTTCATCTCCAAGTCTGGATAACCCTACTAAGATTCCATCATCGCCAGAACACTCCTCAAACTACACGTCTTTGAAACAAGTACTCAAATCGACAATACAGCAAACTTTAAGAGATTGCACGAGCTTCTTTTGGAGATCAAAGCTCAACTTTATGGATTGGAGTGTGAATTTCAGACAATGCAGTTAGCTTATCAAGCCTCTTTAGTTATGTTGCACAATTAGGTACAAGCCCTTTCGCTTCAAGTTCAAGCTAATGCCAATGGTGAAATATTCAACAACTGAAGTAGGACCTGAAGAAGCTGGAAGATACTGTCACGTCTATGGGGGATTTCCAACTAGTTCTTGTTCCCAAGAAGCCTTAATTTTTATCCAACCCTTTTTATCATCATTTCTCACTTTTTGCCGTGACAAAAAGGGGGAGAGTTTATACAGATTTGAACAATTGACTTTTGTTTTGATTTGTTTGTTTTGTTTGGTTTGGTGACTTTGTTTTTGGTACTTTAGACTACTTTGGACTGTTTGGATTTGAACTTTGATGCTTGCAACAAATTAGTTTGTGATACGAATTGTGACTAGATAATTAGTTTGTTTTTGCAAGACTAACATGTTTCCTGTGATTGCAGAATCAATGATATACAGGTCTCAATCAATTTTTATCATAGATTACTTAAGTGTTGCTTTGCAGGATAAAAGTTTCAAATCTACAGGAAAATTTTGTTACCATCAAAAGTGAGGAGATTGTTAGAGAAGACACCTTATTGTTTTGAAGCTAACAAAGCCTTTCCAAAAAGTCTAGTTTGAAAGGTTGCAGACTCAAGTGTTATAGTCTGAAGATCTCAAGACTCTTCTATCAAAGTTTGAAGACTGAAATTCAAAGTCTGACTTCACTGGCAGATTCTAGACCAAAGAAAAGATTTACCAAGATGCAAGTTTATCTCTAAGGATTCATTTCGTAGGGTTTGTGGGTGATCTTACGGTTGGAGAAAGCACCTATGATCAATTATTCTTATTGAAATCAATTTGGATAAACAGATCTTTTGAAAGGTGAAGTTTACTTAGAAAGTTTTATGTATGGAAACCAAGATCTTGATTGTATAGGCAAACATGATTGATGGGCTATCAACACATTCCCTAAATGACTCGAGATCTCCTTTGATTGATTCTGTCCAATGGTTAGATTAGAGGAACTCTTTTGGAAAGTGCCAACGATTTTAAAGGCATGGAGGAGTATATAAGGATAATTCTCAAGTTGTTCGAAAGTGTGCGTGAAAGAAGAATTCTAAAGTTTGAAGCTCTTAGTTCTTTGCTATTTCAATCATTGTGCCAATCTTGTACTCAAAAGAGAGAACAAACACTCGAGAGACTTTGAAAGAGTGCAGTAGAGTTTTTACATTGTGAAGTTGTGGATGTGAGACTGTAAAATCTTTTTTGTTTCTTAGTGAAATCCAACCAGTGGACTGTTAGTGCGAAAGAATGAACGTAGGCTTAATCCAAGCCAAACCACTATAAACCTTGTGTCTCAATTCTCTTTCCTTGATCTTCTCACTTTAATACGTAACCTTATATAATTGCTTGTTGCCATTTACATCTTTAGTTTATTATCTTAAAAAAGGAATTCGACTTTTTAAATCTTGCGAAAATTTTTTAACACCTATTCACCCCCCTCTAAGTGTTCTCACTAGCCCTTACGACATATATGGCATTAACAATAAAAGGCCTCTCTACTAATATCACTTTCCTAGAGGACTCCACAACTCTATCAATCTCCCACTTGGAGATTGATATTAAAAACAGCAATATTCTTTTAGTCTTCCCTTGTCTTTATTAGCCAAATTGTCCCAGTGTAATGGCCTCTTCATCACTAACCATGAAGGCCAACTAAGGTAATGCACATCCTTAGTTTTTCGATGGTGACAACCTCGGTTAATATATATGCTAGATTTTTACACCAAGAATTTTCTTCAATGACGGTGTCCCATTATTTATCGGTGACGAATGTGACAATATTTTTAGTTCAATATGCTTGTCCTCGAATGAAAAAATGAATTTTTTACTAGACAAATAGCACTCGATTGTCATTGAAATTAACATTGCTATCTTGCAGGGAATTCTTCAACCAAATCATCTCTGATATCAATTGTTAGGAACAAGACTAGTTAAAGAGAAAAAATAGGGAAGAAGACACATGAAGTTTTACTTGAAAAACCTTTTCAAAATCAGAAATGGAAAAAACCATAATTCCGTATTAGGTGATCTCTTCACTATTAGTATCAAATTTCTAAGTTACAACTACAAATATATAGCATAAGTTTTAAGATAGACAAATTATAGTAAATTAGCCGTAGTACTTTATTCTATGTTTTAACATGAAAATTTTATGTATGCCATTAGCACTAAAAAGCTTCTATGCTTTAATATCACTTTTCTCTATCATACTCCACAGCTCCATGGGAGAGAGGGGAACACAAAGAAAGAGTTGAACTTGTTTGTTATTTAGGGCTTAAACATGACAATTTTCAATTTAATTGGATAAGTATTAACAACGATTATACACCAATAGTCCATGGAATGATAAGTATTAACAATGATTATACACCAATAGTCCATGGAATGTGTCGTTAACATCTAGCCTAACTAACAAAAAATGTCAAGATCTGTGGTGCTCACAGTGAGTCTCACGGAACAAAGTAAATGGTTCAATATGGTTCATCGATATTATATCATGTGCAAAAATGAGTTCAAGACAATGGTAAAGGACTTTAAAAAAAAAAAAAAATTGCGGGCCAATGTATTTACCTTATATACTGATTGGAATTCCTCCTAATAGGTCTCTTCCATGGACATAGTTACACAAATCAACACATGTTGTAGTATTTTATTAATATGTCCATGATGAGGTGCGATGAAAACGCACCGTTTCGTCTTGATATGCTATGATGGAAAGACACCCTTTAAAAGGTTGTGAGGGAGTCATATAAAAGACTCCTGAAGACAACCGTTGAGGCGGTTGACAAAATGTACGCTCAGAAATTCCTCTCATTTTCTTTTCCCATTTTCATCAAAAGAAAAAGAAGGCGTTCCATTTCACCTTTACGAGAACAATTGACATTTATGTTGTGAAAATCAGATGTTTTCCTCGTGATTACATTCAGACCAACGTGAAGTATTTTTATTTGTGATTCATCTGCAATTCAATGATCGTTTCGGGGTAAATTGTTGACTGTGCATCGGAAACAAGTAAGTCATTTTCCTTCGACTTTCTTCCAACATCGGTATCAAAGCCCGATCGTGATTTCTGCCTCGTTTTCATCAAATTTCCTCATTTACTACTTGATATCGAGATTAAGAGATTGAATTCTACACATTGTTTGGATGTTTATTGCTCAGAAATGCAATTTGAATTGTCGAAAACGAACCAAAGCGAAGAACAGGTTCAGGGCCATGTAAACCCGTATGGTTTTGGCCATTTTTCGGAATATTTTTTCGGCCAAAATAAACTTTTAAATATACAGGGTGAAAGCACTCGTCGAGATGAGTTCGTCGATGGGTTGAGCACCACCAGAGGACGCCGAACGTGCCCACACGCGCGGCCAAAAGCCACTGTGCATGCGCTCCACGCGCTTGACGCACTGGGCATGCCCATGCGTGCGCATCAGCGAACCAACGTGTGCTAACGTCACCATAATGTCATCCAACGATCGGTAACCGCTGGATGACATCATCAATGAAGTCACTGGCAGTGGCAGTTGGTCAGTCGGTCACGGACCAACAAATCGACTTGTGACCTAACCCGACTTAAGACCCGCCCGACTATTAACCGTTCAACCAAACCAGTGGTCAAATCAATCGGACAGATTATTGATTGGATTGGTCGGACCGGTCGACCAGCTAGGATCCTTTAAGGATCACTGGCGCATGTGCCACACGCACCGCACACTCAGGCGACGCATGTGGGCGCATGAGTGGTCAGATTGGAGCGTGGTGGGTGGCATTTGGTTCATATGGATGTGCTCTACACTTTGTGGTATAATTATTTTTTTATATTTGAGTTTTATAAATGTATAAAAATGTATAGGGAACCTTGAGTACGCGTATTTTTAGGGTTTAAATGCATAGTTTATTTATTTGTAGCTTGTATTTTCTTATGTTTTAAAAAATACAATAGCTAGCCTATATGAAAATGATGTCAAATATGCTGTCTAGAGCTTAGTTTGATGGTAACATATATATAATTTAATATACTTGCAATTTTCTAATTTCATGAAAATTTTGATAGTGCTAGTATGAACACCTAGAGGAGGGTGAATAGGTGTAAAAACGAATTTTATAAAACTCAGAAACTTAATTCAATTTATATAACAACGGAAGACTTAAGATATAGAAAATCTGCAATGATATATATAAGACTATGAATTAAGTAAAGAGATAAGGGAAAGAGAATTGAAAACACGATGATTTATAGTGGTTCGACTTAATCCAAGCCTACGTCCACTCTCCCGCACTAACAGCCTATCAGTTGGATTTCACTATGAATTAAAAGAGTCATTACAGTATCATGTCCTTGATTCCATAGTGTAGAGACTTTGCTACACTTCCTCAAGGCCTCACAAATGTCTAAATTCTCTTTTGACTACAAATTTTCGCTCAACAAATGAATCAGCAAAGAACTAGGAGCTTTAGACTTTGGAATTTATCTATCGCACACACACTCAAATAACTAGAGCATTTTCCTTATATACTCCTCCATGCCATCATATCCATTGGTACCTTCCGAAGGAGCTCTTCCAATCTACCCATTGGACAGAATCAATTAGGGAGATCTCGAGTTACTTAAGGAATGTGAAGATAGCCCACCAATCCCGCTCGCCCATACAACCAAAATCTAGGTTTCCATAAGTAGAACCTTCCAAGTATACTTCGCCAATCAACGGATCTGAATTACTCGAATTATTTGCAATATGAATAATAGATCTTTATACTATCTCCAGCCGTGAGATAATCTTCAACCAAATAGATCAAATCCTTAAAGATAAACTTGCATCTGAATAAGATTTCTTGGTCGGTTTAGAAACTGTCAATGAGAGCAGACTTTAAATCATGAGTCTAGCGGTCTTCAAACTTTGATGAAATGAAACGTTTTGTCAACTTCAAAACAGATAATGAAGTTTTCTTCAACAATCTCCCCCTTTTTAATGGTGACAAAACATTCTCGTAGATTTGGACAATTTGACCGACAAGACAACACTTAAGCAAACCAAGATTTCTTATAGACGAAAATTAGATATTACGATAGAGATAGTAGCAATTCTACAACCACAAAAAACGTGTTAGTCATGTAAACACAACTATCTTTAATGTAATCAATAATAGCTTAAGTTGCAAGCATCATCAGTCCAAACCAGTCTGAATCAAAACTAAACCAAACAAAAGTTAAAGTCTAAAGATAAAGTCAATAAAATCTGCATAAAACCTCTCCTCATTTTTGTCAACAGCAAAAAGTGGAGAATAGACCAAAGAAATGGATAGAAAATGGAGTTAAAACCAAGGTTGTTTGGACAGGTGAACAAGCGTGAGTTCTCCCATAGAATGCATTGTCTTCTCAAGCCTATCAAAACTCTGCTTCAATAACAGAAAATCTTCACCTTGCAAAGACTGAACTTGAAGCTTTAAGGCGTTCAACTATTCATGCAACGATACTGAAGTAACCTTAAAAGCATTCTTGAGATCCTGCATCTCAAATCCCATGGCATATTGTTGCTTGACGTCCAAAAGAACTTCCAGCAATCTTGAAAAATCTGCTGTTTGAGCAGATGCATCACTAGGACCAGCTGAGTCAAGGATGGGGATTTTGAGAATCAATGGATCTTCAGCAGATTGTCCATCATGATTGTCTTCTGGATTGTGCAAGGCATACACATCCTCAAGATCTACAGTAGAATGACTCACATCACTAGCAGGCAAAGATCAAGAAATACCTTTTGGATCAATAGCTCCCCCTATTTTGATGCCCTCAAATGGAGTAGGTGAAGTTTCCTCATCTGCAGTCGCACTAGACAAAAAGATAGCCAAGGTTGGCTCAAAAGAGTCCTCTTGACCCTGATCTTGTTTTTCGTCTCTCTCTTCTTCTTCCTCTTCCTCTTCTACTTCTCTTCTTCCTTCCTCTGTCCTCCTCTGTTCTTCTTCCTTTTCTGTGACTTCTCTCTCTCTTTCCTCTTCTCCTAGCTCTTCTCTTGTCTCACGAAAGCTTACAAAACTCTTTAAGTTTCTCAAGGCTGCTATGGTCAGTTCATCTTCATCTTCTTCATCTTCTTCATCTTGCAAGATAAGAGTTCTTTTCTTCTTCTTCACTAGAGCAACCATGGGCTCCTTGCCTTTTCTTTTCGCAATAGCAGAGTCTTGTTTTGCTTTTATGGGAGACTTTTCCTTCACATGCTCCAACACTTTGTTCAACTCTTTCAATCTCATCTTTGTCACCATTTTGAACCTAGTCACGATAGGAGAAATGGTTGACAGGCATAATGGTGCAAAGATGTGAATTTTAAAGTGCCGAAAGAGTCTCGAGATAAGAGCAGAATAAGGGAGTTGTCCCTTATCTTTTTCAACAGTGTGGTACATATGAAACAATATGGTGTGAGGTAAAGAGAATTTATATCTAGAGTTAATGGCACACATTAGCTTAGTTTCCGATCAAGAAACATCTGTCTTGGATGTTGATTTAGGACGAATGCAATTTATCACAATCTTGTATAGCAAAATGTTAGAGGCACTCATCCTTGAGTAAGAAATCTTGCCATCAACATTCCTATCTCTTACCAATGACAGAATAGCATGTGCAATAGACACATTAATTGGTTGAAAACTCGATCTTTCCACCCCAATTATGTCGGCCAGTGCGTCTGTATCCACCAAAAACTCTTTGTCCTTCACAGTGAAAATAAAACTGTTTACATCGAAGAAAGATAAGTTCAAATAAAAGTACGCAGTGAGTTTTGAAAAAGCAGCAGTGGATTTAGAACAAAACCGTTCTAGTTGCAGAAAGGCAAACTTCTCGCGGAGATTGACCTTTATCGAATCAAGAAAATCAAAATCAACAGTTCTAGGGTTCATTACTCCTCTCTTCAGAAGTTCCGAATAAACCTTCTTGTGCCCATTCGATCTAAACAGATTAGAGCCATCGATAACGTTTGCAACTACACTCAATCTAGGCTGAAAATGAGCAAACAAACATTCATTGTCGTCCTGAGGTTGATGTGCAGAGCCATAGAATGGGTCACTCGGTATGTTCTCAAACGTTCTGTCAGTCGTTCCTTTCTCTACAACTCACAATTTTTCCAAATCTCTCAAAAACAAGGTTTCATTTTTGAATCCTCTATCTTTTAAGAATTCATCGATTAAGAACATCGGCATATATCCTTTCTTCAGATTAGAGTAGAGCTTATAAGCAACCTTGGGAGTTAGAGTTCTTATAGGTTCAACATCCTCTATGACTTCTTCTTCAAGTTAAGTCGGTGGAGAAGGTTGACGCTGTTGAGAAGGTTGTTGCTAACTCAGACGCAGTGGTGGAGAAGAATCTTCTTCCTCAGTTAAGTCAAAATGGGTAGGATCCTCAGGCATAGATCGCTGTTCCCTGCTTGCAATTCTTGAAGACTTTCTCGAAGACATTTTCGCTTCAAGGGAGGAATCCACCACTTGCTTGAAAGAGGAGATAATTTTTTGACAGATCGAGAGTGAAAGTGAAAGCAAATAGAAATTTTGTATTATAGGGTTTTAGTGTAAAGATGAAGTAGACGAGTCTCAGCAGTACAAAAAGCAAGTGAAGCAAGGTAAACGAAACATCGTAAAAGAAAAATAAAAATACCTTTTTGAAAAGGATAACTTCCCTTTTTGTAAATAACTGTATTTTCAAAATTAATAACTATCTTTTTGAAAAGGTAAAGAAAACTTGGAAAGATGACTTCAATCAATTAGCAATTAATAAACAACCGTACCTTTTCAAATTTAGAAATAACTTACTGTTGTAACTCTTTGTTTTCTAAGTCTGAACACATTCAGATTTTACCTTTTAAGTCTTGTGCACATCCAGACTGTAAAGAGATATAATATTCAGTCTGGTGCGAATAGACCCAAATAGACTTTTCTCCAGTGGCTTTGTAAATATATCCGCCAGTTGATTCTTTGAGTCAATAAATTGGATCATAACTTCTCCATTTTGAACAAGGTCTCTAATAAAATGATGTCGAATCTTTATATGCTTTGCTCTTGAATGAAAAATTAGATTCTTGGTGAGATTAATTGTGCTGGTGTTATCACATCTGATCTCAATGCATGACTCTTTGATTCTAAAGTCTCTTAGTTGTTGTTTTATCCACAAGATTTGAGAACAGCAACTTTCAAGAGCCACATATTTTGTTTTTGCTGTTGAAAGAGTTATTGTACTTTGCTTCCTTGAAAACCATGATACTGTCCTGTTACCAAGCAATTGACAAGTACTAGAAGTGCTTTTTCTTTCAACTCGACAACCTGCTAGATCTACGTTTGAATATCCAAGGAGAGTAAAGCCTCCCTCTTTGGGATACCATAGACCTATCTTCGAGGTTGTTGCAACGTATTTGATGATGCATTTCGCAGCACTTAGATGAGACTCTTTTGGATCTAATTGAAGTCTGGCACACATGCAAACACTAAATAAAATATTAGGTCTAGAGGCAGTAAGATAACGAAGTGAACCAATAATACTCTTGTAAAGTTTCTAGTCAACTTTCTTTCCTCCTTCATCTTTATCCAACTTCGAAGAACTAAACATTGGTATTTCAGTCTTTTTACAATTGTCTAATCTGAACTTTTTAACAAGTTCTTTTGCATATTTTTCTTGGTGAATAAAAATCCCTTCCTTCAATTGCTTTACTTGTAATTCAAGAAAGAAGGATAATTCACCCATCATGTTCATCTCGAATTCTTCCTACATAAACTTAGAGAAATTCTTGTATAGATTTTTGTTAGATCATCCAAATATTATATCACAAACATAAATTTGGACAAGTAAAAAGTTTTTACCTTCCCTTTTAATAAACAGAGTAATGTCTACTTTACATTTGACAAAACCACTTCGGATTAAAAATTTACTTAACCTATCATACCAAGCTCGATGTGCTTACTTTAATCCATATAGCACCTTTTTCAGTCTGAATACAGAGTTTGGTTTCCTTTGATCTTCAAAACCGGGAGGCTGTTCCACATAAACTTCCTCTTGGACAAATCCATTCAGAAATACACTTTTGATGTCCATTTGGAATAACATGAAATTCTTATAAGACGCAAAAGCAAGCAATAATCTAATTGCTTCTAACTTTGCTACCGATGCGTAAGTCTCATCATAGTCTATCTCCTTTTTTTGTGTATATCCTTTGGCTACAAGTCTTGCTTTGTTTCTTACAACTTTTTCTTTTTTCGTCCATCTTGTTCCTGAAAACCCATTTAGCTCCAATAACAGATTTATCTTTTGGTTTAGGAGTTAGTTCTCAAACATCGTTAACACTGAACTGCTTGAGTTCTTCTTGCATAGCTTCAATCCAGCTTTCATTAGTTAAAGTTTATTCTATATTTTTGGGTTCTATTTTAGAAATTAGAGCTACAACGCTAGACTCTTCATGCCTTTTGGATCTTGTACGAATTTCTTTATCAATGTTACCAATGATGAGTTCTTTGGAATGACTGGACTTGTGCTTTTAGTTGCTGGTTGGTCTGACAGATTGCTGAACTTCTTCTTCAGTTGATTCTTCAATATTTGTTCATTGTTGTTCTTCCGTAGTCTGAGCTGCTTCTAGGGAAGTTGATTTTGTAGAGTATGGAGCAGGTTCTAATTCTTCAGGTTGAGTCTGGATTGATTGATTTTGTATAGAGTCTTGAAATTTGACATTCATTAGCTCTTCCACAGACTGAGTCTTCTTGTTGTATACTTTGTAAGCTTTGCTGGATGTTGAGTATCCAAGGAAGATTCCTTCATCTGACTTTCCTTCAAACTTACCAATTCGATCATTTGCATTTTTCAATATAAAACATTTGCAACCAAACACATGAAAATAAGAAACAATTGGCTTCTTCTCTTTGAACAACTCATAGGGAGTTTTCTCCAGAATAGGCCTCAAGAAAACTCTGTTATTGATATAGCATACTGTAGAAATTGTTTCAGCCCAAAAATGAGAAGAAATGTTGTTATTAATTAAAAGAGTTCTAACCATTTTTTGCAACGATCTATTCTTTCTTTCCATAACTCCATTCTATTCAGGAGTGTATGGTGAGGAGAACATATGCTGAAAACTAGATTCATCACAAAATTTAGCAAAATCTTGATTTTCAAACTCACCTCCATGGTCTGTCCGTATGCTTGAAATAACATACCCTTTCTCATTCTGAACATTATTGGAAAATTTAGTAAAATAAGAGAAGGTTTCAAACTTACTTGCCAAAAAGTAGACCCAAGTAAATCGTGAATAATCATCCATTATTACTAGGAAATATTTTTTCCACCAATGCTTTGAGTTCTAGTTGATCCAAATGGATCCATATGCAAGAGCTGCAACCCACGATTAGTGGAAACTTGATTCAATGGTTTGAAAGAATTTCTAACCTGTTTTCCCAATACACATGGTGTGCATAAGTCAGATTTTTGGTACTTCAGGGGTAGTCCACGAACAAGCTTCTTTGAAGAGATCTTGGCAATTTGCTTCATGTTGATATGGCCAAACTTTTGATGCTAGAGATTTTCTTCATCTTGAATTGAAATTAGACATTGATATCTTTCTAGATTGATATCCAAAAGATAGATATTTCCATGTCTTCGCCCAGTAAAGGATTGTGAAAGATCTTTACTAGTGCTTGAACATATTCCTTCTTGAAAATTGATCTTGAATTCAGTGTTGCAATATTGGCTGATGCTAAGCAAGTTGTACTTGAGTCATTCCACGAAGGAGACGTTGTTGATTGTGAAACTTCCTATCTCTATAGTTCCACATCCAACAATTCTTTCCTTACTGTTTCCGCCAAATGAGACTTTTCTACCAATTACTTGCTTAAGTTTAATAAAAACAATTTGAATCTCCAGTGAGATGCCTTGAATAGCCACTATCCAAATATCATTTGGCCTTTTTCTTGATAGTGACCTACAATTAAAAAAGAAACTCAAGTTTTCTTTGGTACCCACACTTTCTTGGGTCCAGTGGAGTTAGTGCAATATACAGTCTTTGCCCAATCCTTCTTAACATGCTTCGAAACCATAGGACATTCTTTTTCAAAATGTTATGAGCTGTTACACTTAGAACATCTAGGAGCACTTCTGCCAGCAGGTTTTACAAAGAATTTTTGAAAATGATTTCTATAGAAGGCTTTTGTAGGTCTTTGTTTGATTCTTTCCTTTACTTTTGGAAAATCAATTAAAGGAATAGTTTCAGATGTCATTCCCAAGCCTGATTTGTTAAAGTAAGATCTTTGTACTGAAAGAATCTTTTCCAAATTCTTAGATCCCATGGAAAACCTTTTTGAAATGTTTGAAATATCATTTTTCAAAAGTGTGTTTTCTTTTGAAAGAGATTCTGCATTTTCTTTTAAAGTAATTAAACTTTTATCTAGATTTTCAAACTTTTCTTTCCATAAAATTTCATGTTGCTTCAGTGTAGAATTCTCCATTTTTAGCTCGAAATTCTCTTAAGAGAGGTTTTGAGACTAAGACATAGTTTATCAATATATTTAGAGACTTTAGTAGGAATTTTAAATTACTTACCTCGATTTCACTTTGTCTAATTCTGAGTCTGTATCTGATTTTGATTTTGCCATTAAACAAATATTAGCATAATCATCATCACTCTCTTCGCATTCGGTATCACTCCAAGTCTCTGCTTTGAGTGCTTTTCTGTATTTCTTAGCTTTTCCTTTCTTTTTCTTCAGCAAGGGACAATTGGGTCGATGTGTCACTTTCTCTTGTATTCAAAAGAAATCACATATTTATTGGATTCATCGTCCTCAACAGATTTATTTTGAAAATTTTAAGAGCTTTGTTTCTTCCAATTGAATCTTCTTTCCTTTTTGTTAAATTTTCTAAACATTCTTATCATGAGAGCAAGCTCTTCATCATCCATATCATCTTTAGAATCTGTAACATCAGAATCATCATTAGATTTTAAAGCAATATATTTTTTTACCTTTGAGATCTTCATCTTCATTGATTTGCTCTACTTCATAAGACTGAAGAGTGCCAACCAATTCGTCAATGGAGAGTGGCATGATCCTTTGTGTCTCCCTTATTGATGTCTTTACGTGATTCCGATCTTTGGAAAGTCCATGTAACAATTTGTTAACCTTCATGGGTCCTAAGATTGGTTGACCTTGATACTCAAGACCATTCATGATTTCTGTAAAAAGACTAAACATGTCAGTGATAGATTCTCCTGACTTCATTTTGAAGGCTTCATATTGACCGAGCAGAATATTGATTCTAATTTCTTTCACTCGATCATTCACTTCATACGTAATGTACAGCCTACTTAAACTTCTTTAGCTGTTTTACAAAAAGATATTATATTATATTCAGGTGGAGATAATGCACAATATAAGGAGTAAATTTGTCATGCCCCGTACCTCGAGTGCACCAACATCCCACCATGGTCATGCAAATGCAACATTCCCAGGTAGTGTCGTCGACCCCATTCATTTATTATTACGCAAGCGGAACTTATTATAAAACCCCTGACAATGAAATACGGGATAGAAAAGCAAGCAATCAATCACAACACCAAACACTCATTTACAAACATATAGGTTTAAATACAACTCTGAACTATCTGCAAAATAGACCAGCTCGACAAAAGGGGGACAATCCTAAAACCAACTAGCAGGTCACGTTCACCAATACTTCAGTCTCCTCCTTTCCAGACTTAGGGCTTCGGGTCCTCCACGACCGCCATCTAGGGACCTGAAATTTTGATTCCCCAAACTGGGATGAGACAATGTCTCAGCAAGTTCAACCCCCTAAACCCCTATTAGAAAGAAAATACACCCAAGGGTGGCCTAGCCACATCACACAGGAGACTTACCTCGCCTCAGTTCCTTCCTGCAGGTTAGCACAATTCAAACCACTCAATCACAAATAGCAACAGGACTTAAACAACCGGAACGCATTCACTTTCATATAACCAACAACCACGGGGGTTCTGATTATAAGACTAAATCGTTATGACACGTCCCATTCCATGCCACACAATTCCGTCCCATAATCCGACACATCAAATTCACTCAATATGCATTCCAATTATTATTCACTGCCACACAAGGGCATAGCCTACTCGCAGTTCAGCTATCTACTGGCATATAGCCAGGCATCGCCTCCCCCCGTGGAGCGCGGCTTCGTCAGTACGTCGACGGCATTCCCGAAGGAGCATGGGCCCAGAATCTACTGCGACCCGCAACCACTGCGTGGGCATCCCATATAGGGGCAAGTCCGGCTCAACAGCCCAGGACGATTCCTCTTAATTATCACACAATCAAATCATACTTGGCCCCAGGACACTTTGTCTTTCACTCAATGCTTCCACTTAAAATAGTGATCCCGGCCATTTTTCTTCATATTAAAAATATTCTAGAAATTACTCACGTGTGTGGGGACACGCTAATTTCGAATCAAAAAGCCAATATCTCACTTTTTCAAATCCCACTATTTAATATAATTATTAAAATCCAATTTTTGCATCAAAACCCAACACTTAGGTTTTTATGAATAAAATCCATATTTATCACAATCAACACCCAATTTGCCACATCCATTCATCAAATTCAAATTCTAAATGCACGACGGCGATCGGCAAAGAAATTACGAGAATTTAGGGTCCCAAAATAAATTTTCGAATTTATTAAATAATTAAATTTATTCCGAAAATTAATATAATAATAATATCCATATTTTTCACGATTCACGCTCAATTTATGATATCCAATCATCAATTTCAAAATCCGACTACACGACGGCGATCGGCACGAAATTCGAGCAACCGGGTCAAAAATAATTTTTCGTTTTTTTAAAAATAATTTCGGAATATAATATAATATTATAAATTCCAGAATTCGAATTCATTAAATAATTCAAAAATAAACCCTATTATGTCACATCAAGGCTTTATATTAAAAATAAACATACTTAACTTTAAACTAATCACACTTTAACTTAATTAAGCACAATAATCTAATAATCAACCAAATAAACTAATCTAACCACATAAACTTACTTAACTTAAACTAAGCACACTTAGGGCATCATTAACCCTCTAATCAAGATTTAATGAGTTAAACTCACCGGATTAGCGAACTGAGCGGACCAAAACGACGGGGACGAAGCGAGGATCGACTTTCCTCAAAGCGGGCCGAGCATCCGGGCTTGGGAAGGCGGCCAAAATGGCCCATGAAGGGGTTGCCATACCCATTTTTCCAGCCACTGATTTGGGGCCGAGAGGGGCGGATCCGACGCCGGGATGGGTGGCCACGGGCGGCTGAGGGTGAGGCGGAGCTCCGGCGAGGCTAACGGTGGCCGGAGGAGGTCGGGCGGTGGCTGGAAGCGGCTGAACGGGACTGAACCGAGGCAAAACAGGGGCTGGGGTTGCACAGCGGGGAAGGCGAGCGCGAGCGTGAGGTGGCGGAGCGTGGGGCGTCGCGCGGGCGGCGGTGCGGCAGCTCCGGCGAAGGGGCGGCGATCGACGGCCATGGCTGTAGCTTCTTCGACAAGCTCGGATCTGGTTCTTCGAGCAAGGACCCGAGATGGATGAGAGAGGGCGACGGGGGAGAGGACGGGCGGCTGCGCGCGCGAACGGCAGCGACAACAACGGCACCGGCGGCGAGCGACGAGCGGCGAAGGAGGCGGACGGCGAGGGACTGCTTCGGCTTCTTCCTCTGCAAATTTTCTGGTCTTCGCACACCAACCATGGAGGAGAAACCAACGGAAAGGGAGAGGAAGAAGA
Organism: Eucalyptus decipiens; assembly: GCA_014182575.1. Taxonomy (NCBI): domain Eukaryota; kingdom Viridiplantae; phylum Streptophyta; class Magnoliopsida; order Myrtales; family Myrtaceae; genus Eucalyptus; species Eucalyptus decipiens. Next base: position 41,241,586 of record CM024617.1, read on the forward strand.
GAGAAGAAGGAGAGAGAGAGAGAGAGATGGGACCATTTTTCTTTTCTTTTTTCTTTTTCTTTAATCCCACAAAATGGCCCACCATGACCTAGGATGACATCACACTCCACTATCTCCCACAACCTCTTCCAAGGGGTTCACTTGCAATTTCCGCTGGAGTCCAATTCTTGTACACTAATTTCTCCAATTCCATTCAATTCTCTTCCAATTGAGTCCAATTGAAGTTCATAAAATTAATCCAATGTCACCACACTTCAATTTACATCTTCACTTGTCCATAGAACCAACTTAAGTCCCAAAAGCACGACCAAAGACAAGCCTACTAATTTCTCGAGCCAAATTAGCCATTCTCTAATTATTTTGCTGAAAAACTCGGGTTGCATGAAAAATCTTCCGAACATTAGTCAATGATCCTAAAATGATTTGTGACATACCCAGACTTCCAATTTCTGAATTCTATCCCAATTCCACGGTTAATTTCACTTTGGCACGATGCTAGCGTGGCCCAACCTACCTGGTAGCCTTTAGAAATTTTCACGCATTTGACCTGTGGTTGATCATCTCAAGCCACAATGTACATCTTTGAAACATTGGCGACTTTCGGTTGTCGGGGTAATCTCAAGGTTTCAAATACGAACATAGGGTACCCAATCGATAGAAAAGTCGGCCCAGTGCCGATCGACAAGAATTGTGCGATCTAGTGGAATCACCCACACCTGATCACATGCCTCTATCGAGTTGACCTATCTCTGATCTCTAATCGATTTTAATCGTGCCGTAATGACCCTTGCGACATTAGCTCGGTCAAAAGGTCGCTTCACGATCAAATTCTCGAGTCGATGCATTAGAAACTCTTAACTTCACCCGATATATTAGTTTTCATATGAGTGGCCGACTCAAGGAAAAGAACTATATGCGTGCCAACGAAATGCCCGTCTCAATTTATTGAAAATAGGATTGGAAAATCGGGATGTCACAAAATTGCTTTTGCATCAAGAGTTTGTCTCTTGGTTATCTCTTCTTGAGTCATCTCGCTAGCCTCTGCAACTTCTTTTTCCCTTTCTGAGACTGTTGTAACTTTATGAATGATTTCTTTATCTACCACATCTCATTCTAGAGGATCTTTCAATCTTAGGAAAGCTTTCATCTTGTTTTTCCATATGATGTATTCATTTTCATCAAAATAAGGTGGTCTGGTGTTGTTGTGCCTTTCAACCAAACCTGGAGCCAACATACTAGCCATGGATCTTTAACTCTGAAGTAAAAACAATTCAATTTAAATGAGTACATAGGCTCTGATACCAATTGATAGTGCTAGTATGAACACCTAAAAGGGGTGAATAGGTATAAAAATGAATTTTATAAAACTCAGCAACTTTATTCAATTTATATAATAACGGAAGACTTAAGATATAGAAAATATGCAATGATATATATAAGACTATGAATTAAGTAAAGAGATAAGGGAAAGAGAATTGAAAACACGATGATTTATAGTGATTCGGCTTAATCCAAGCCTACGTCCACTCTCCCGAACTGACAGCCCACCGGCTGGATTTCACTATGAATCAAAAGAGTCGTTACAGTATCACGTCCTTGATTCCACAGTGTAGAGACTTTGCTACACTTCCTCAAGGCCTCACAAATGTCTAAACTCTATTTTGAGTACAAATTTTCGCTCAACAAATGAATCGGCAAAGAACGAGGAGCTTCAGACTTTGGAATTTATCTATCGAGCACACACTCAAATAACTAGAGCATCTTCCTTATATACTCCTCCATGCCTTCATATCCGTTGGTACCTTCCAAAGGAGTTCTTCCAATCTACCCGTTGGACATAATCAATTAGAAAGATCTCGAGTTACTTAAGGAATGTGAAAATAGCCCACTAATCCTGCTCACCCATACAACCAGGATCTAGGTTTCCATAAGTAAAACCTTCAAAGTATACTTTGCCAATCAACGGATCTGAATTACTCTAACTATTTGCAATACGAATAATAGATCTTTAGATACTATCTCTAGCCATGAGATAATCTTCAACCAAACGGATCAAATCCTTAAAGATAAACTTGCATTTGAATAAGATTTCTTCGTCGGTCTAGAAACTGTCAATGAGGGCAGACTTTAAATCTTGAGTCTGGCGGTCTTCAGACTTTGATGAAAGGAAACGTTTTGTCAACTTCAAAACAGATAAGGAAGTTTTCTCCAACAAATTCGAACAATACTAGGAAATCCTTGTTTTTCCATTACATGTTGAATTGCAGTTTTGATTATAGTTGCAGCATGATTTTTTTGGTACGTTGGTTCACATTATGCTATGCTTTTGTGTTAATGAAAAAATGTAGAAATAAATGAGGTCATGTAATTATTTTTCCTACTGGGAGTTCATAGGTTGGTAGAATTCGAAGAAGTACTCACCTAGAACTTAAAATTTGTACAAATTAAATTAGTTAATGATATTGGAACAATTGTACATAGGAGATGATTGGGAACATAGTGAACCTTCGTTTCTGTGTCTTTTGTTGAATTATCATTAATTTAATTTGTCTTTGCTGCAAATTAAATATATGTGTTATTCTGAAAAGTGTGCAAGTATTGATTCTGCATTTTTAATATCAATGTGTTTAGAGTAATTGATTATGGCTTCGGCATCCAAGATCATTATGGCTAACCTCAATAATGATGAGAATTTGAATGGTGACAATTATGATATTTGGCACCAAAAGGTTCAATGTATCCTTGAGGAACAAGAGGTTTTGGAAACCCTAACCACACCATAGATGAACCTGAGAATGGAATTTCAATTCAACACATGAGAGATTTAGAAGCTTATTAAGCTTGGAAAAAGAAAAATGGCATTGCTCGCATCACGTTACTTGAGCTATATGCAAGATGATCTCATGTGTGAGTTTGAAAGTTATGATAAAGCTCAAGTAATGTGGGCTGTTTTAAAATGTGTGGGGATCATTTGTCTGCTTCCGCATGTGCATTAAAATGAATAGATCGACGATGCGTTCTAAGACATCATTAATTAATCGACCGCAAAGGAATGGGCACGTGCTCAGAGGGTCAAAACGTGACATCCTCATTTAAGTGGTATCAAAGCATGGTTTAGTGATTGGAGTGATAAGGTGCAATGGTCTTTGGAATAGTCAATAGGAAAGGCCTTTAAATTCATGCCGGTGTACGTCTATGATAGCTGATTGGTAGAATTGTTTGTTGTATGGATCACTCAGTTTCTAATTCTATATGGAATTGGGAACAGGTTCTGTAGAAATGCTACATTAGAGTGATCAAAAGCAAAGGTCTTTAGGAAGAGTACCGTCCGGCCTATAGCTCGAGGTCGAGTGCCGACTAGGGTTGGTACGCAAGGAGGCTATAGTAAAGTGCTAGCTCAGGCTAGCGCGAGTGGAGTAGCACCACCTCTTGTTGGTGCTGGAGTTGTAGCCCCTGGTGATTTGGGAACTATTAGGATCACGCATCATTGGATGCAATGAGAGAGATGATAGGGCAGTAGGCCCAGAATCAAGCTGCCACCTTCTCCGCCGCTATTGCAGCCACCACTACTACTACTACCAATGTCGTTGCTGCTCCCGTGCCTACCATCGCACTTGTTGAAGTTCCGCCAAGGAACGTGGTTGCTAGAAGATGATTCATAAACTGGTGGAACAGTTTTTGAAGTTAAACCCACCGAAGTTTATTGGGGCAAGAGATCTCGAAGTTGCTGCTTTGTGGATCCAAGGACTAGAGAAGAAGACCTTTGCACTTTTTTGATGTGCACTGAGACCGAGAAGGTAGTCGTTGCAACCTACCGACTGGAGGGAGTCGCGAGTACTTGGTGGAGAACCACCCAAGGAGCGATATTTCCTAAAGGTGTAGCTCTAGAGTGGAACGCCTTCGTTGAGGTCTTCAACGGTAAATACTTTTCTAAGACTACCAAAGAGATGAAAATGGCAGAGTTCCAGTGCCTTCGCCAAGGCTCCCTAACTGTAGATCAGTATGAGATGAAGTTTGCTGAACTATCGTAGTACGCTATTAAATTGGTTGAGAATCCAATGAATTGAGTTATGAGATTTAGGGATGGACTCAAGCCAGAATTGAGAAGCCCATTGATTTTGTTTAATTTGAGGAATTATAATGACCTATATGAGCGGGTCCAGATGATCGAGAGAGATCAGAATGAAAGAGCCACCGCATCTAGATCGTGGTTCGGATCAAGTAGAGAATTGGATCCGACATGGGAAGAGGCCCATGATTGGAGGAAAGTTCCATGTCCCGCCCATCAATAAGGATGGAATTGGAAAATCAGGGCCGAATTAGAATAGCTTGTGTCATTTTTGTGGAAGGCGACATGGTATGGCTCCGTGCCCTTGAAGGATGGGTGTTTGTTTTGAATGTGGCCAACAGAGTCACATAGCCAGAGATTGTCCTAGATGACCAAAAGGACAACCGCAGTTGCTGCCGCCACCACCGTTAGGACAGATTAGAGGGTACGCACCATAGAACGCACCACCGAGGGGACATATGAGACTCCCCAGCTTAAGGAATAGTGTATGCCATCACCAAAGGTCAGGCAAAGGATGCGTTTGATGTGATCACAGGTACAGTTTCATTGAACAACCATCTCACTTATGCTTTATTCAACCTAGGAGTGACTCATTCTTTTATTGCCGAGCAGTATGTTAAGTTGATAGGATTAAGTCCTGTATTATTGGAGTCAATGGTTAGCATATCTACACCATTAAAGGATAAGGTATTGTTTGAATTGGGTCGTTCTGGTTGCAAGTTAGTGATTGGTGAGCGAAAGGGGAAAATATATTTGTTAGTCCTAGCCCTGTATGACTTTAATTTGATAATAGGCATGGACTTGCTCACCAAGCAACGAGCTAAGATGGACTGCTATCATAAAGCAATACAATTTGACTCGTTAGAGGGTGGAAGTTTCGAGTTTGTTGGAAGTCGAGGAATACCCTTGATTACATTGATCTCGTCGCTTAAAGCAACCCATTTGTTAGACGAGAGTTGTTAGAGTTACTTGGCAACTGTCGTGTATACAATAGTTGAGGAGCGGAAGATCAAAGATATCGAGATAGTGCAAGAGTTCCCAGATGTTTTTCCGAAGGAATTACTAGGCCTCTGCCAGAAAGAGAGATTAAGTTCGTGATTGAGCTAGCACTTGGGACTTAGCCAATCTCTAAGGCTCCTTACCAGATGGCGTTGTTAGAATTGAAAGAATTGAAGGTACAAATGTAGGAATTACTAGATAAGAGATTCATCCATCCCAGTGCATCACCTTAGGGAGCACCAGTTTTGTTCGTTAAGAAGAAGGATGGTTCATTATGCCTGTGCATTGACTATCGTTAACTTAATCAGGTGACGATAAAGAACAAGTATCCACTACCGAGGATCGAAACCTTGTTTGTTCAGTTACAACGAGCGTCGATATTTTCAAAGATCGACTTGATGATAAGATATCATCAGCTAAGGATCAGCAAGAAGGACATACCGAAATCAGCATTTCGTATTCGATATGGTCATTACAAGTTCACTATAATGCCGTTCAGGTTTATGAATACTCCAGCTGCTTTTATGGATCTGATGAACCAAGTGTTCAAGGAATATCTCGATCAGTTTGTGATCGTGTTTATCGATGATATTCTGGTGTATTCGAAGAATGAGGAAGAGCATGAGAGTCATCTGAGATTGGTACTACAGACTTTGAGAATTCATCAGCTGTACGCTAAGTTCAGCAAGTGCGAGTTTTGGTTGACTCATGTTACTTTCCTAGGTCACGTGATTTTAGGCAAAGAAATCTCCGTAGAGCTGTCCAAGATTGAAGTAGTGATCAACTGACCAAGACCAACTATAGTGATAGAGATCAAAAGTTTTTGAGTATGGCAGGTTATTACAGACGGTTCGTGGAAGGGTTCTCAGCATTAGCATCACCGTTGACTAGGCTCTTAAAGAATGAAGAAAAGTTTGTGTAGACAGACAAGTGCGAGGGTAGTTTCCAGGAGTTAAAGCAAAAGCTAACTATCGCACATGTGCTAACCATTCCATCTGGCCTTGGAGGATATGAGACCTATAGTGATGCGTCGTTCAGAGGATTGGGTTGCGTGTTGATGCAATATAGTAGGGTCGTTGCATACGTCTCCTGTCAGTTGAGGCCTCGTGAACAGAACTACCCAACACATGACTTAGAACTCACGGCAATTATTTTTGCTTTGAAAATTTAGAGACACTATTTGTGCGGAGAAAGATTCCAGATTTTCATTGATCATCAAAGCCTCAAGTACTTATTCTTTCAGAAGGAGTTGAATATGAGGCAGCGCCGTTGGATGAAACTTCTGAAGGACTACGACTATGGTATTTTGTATCACCCGAGAAAGGTGAATAAGGTCACCGATGCTTTAAGTCGAAGTCTTCAGTTACTCATATTTTGGTTAAGGAATGGAATATAATCGAGAGAGCTCGAGATTCGGTTTTCAAGTTTAAGGTGGGTCACCTTTCAAATCTTATGGCCATCCTCAGAACTAAACCGAATGTGCAGATCAGGATCAAGTTACTTCAGCTAATAGACCCAGATGTTCAAAAAATTCTGCAAGAGGATACTGATAAAAGGAAAGCTGACTTTCAGATTTTTGAGGATGGAACACTGAGGTTCCAAGGACGACTGGTTTTACCTGACAATGTGGATATTCTATCAGAACCTCATATTAGCAGTTACAATATTTATCCTGGTAGTACCAAGATGTATCAGAATCTACGTCAACACTATTGGTGGTCTAGTATAAAGGCGGACATCGCTAAGTATGTCATCAAGTATTTGACGTGTCAGCAAGTTAAGGCTCAGCACTGTAAGCCAGAAGGACTTATGCAACCTCTTGAGATCCCAGAGTGGAAATGAGAGCATGTCACGATGGACTTCGTGAAAAGCTTACCGAGGAGTCAAAGAGGAAATGATTCCATTTGGGTAGTGGTCGATCGATTGACAAAATCGGCTCACTTCATTGTAGTTAAAAAAAGACTCCAGTTTGGACAGACACGCAGAGTTGTATGTGCGTCAGAGAAAATTGAACACAAGATTTATAGTGATTCGGCTTATTTTAAGCCTACGTCCACTCTTCCGTACTGACAGCCTATCGGCTGGATTCCACTATGAACAAAGAGATGTTACAGCACAGTTCTTCCTTGATTCCACAGTGTGGATGTTTTATCACACTTCCTCAAGGTTTCTCACAAGTATAAACTCTCTTTTGAGTACAAGTTTTTCGCTCAAAGGAATTGACTAAACAACAGGAAGCTTCAGACTTTGGAATTCTTCTATCGCGCACATTTTCGAATAACTAGAACGTCTTCCTTTTATACTCATTTATGCCATCATATCCATTGACACTTTCCAAAGGAATTCCTCCAATCTACCCGTTGGACGGAATCAATCAAGAAGATTATTTGAGCTATTAAAGGAACATGTCGATAGCCCATCAATCTTGTTCGCCCATACAATCAGGATCTCGGTTTCCATAAGTAGAACATTTCACGAATATTTCGCCAATCATCGGATCCTTGAATCAATCTCAATCAATTCAAATAGATGAATCCGTTATTTCATATCCAGCCAATAGATATTCTCCAGTGGATAAGACAAAATCCTCAACCAAACACTTTGGCTCTGGATTGCATTTGATGCTGGATTAGAAACTGTCAATGAGAATAGTCTTGAGTCTTGAGTCTTGAGTCTGGCTGTCCGGAGGTCTTCAGATTTTAAATAGCGAGTCGCAAACCTTCGAGACTAGACTGATGGAAATGTTTTGTCGACTTCAAAACACTTCAAGAAGATTTCTCCAACAGTATTAATCGAATTTTTAAAAAATTTACCATTAAAAATCAAATCAATTTATTTATAATACAACGGTGACTAATTTTGATGACGTGTTAAAATTGTTGTCTTTGCACCCACATGGATATTTGTATTAATTGTTAGAATTTTTGTGAAATTTACCATTAAACATCAAATCCATTTATTTATAATACAGCACCGATTAATTTTCTGGGTTTTCATCTTCGTCCCTTATCAAGGGGGTTTTTCAAGCTCAAATCACGAAAAATGCGTTGATGAGCAACATTATGGGCATGTAAGGAGAATATTTTATATATTATATTACATGCGGATTAATAGCTGCAAAATTATCTGCTTCCTCTTGAAGGAACAGAGAGACAGGATGGGCCCCACATGACTCGTCCCTCAATGTATGCTCGATCATTTCTTCACGGTTGGATTGGCTTTCAGTCGGACCGCTCAACTCCGAACTTTTCCTGACCGCGAGAAGTTTTGGGTGTGTAATTGAAGTTGGTGCATTTAAGCTCACATGTCTTTAACCCAAAAAAAGGGGAAATAAAAAAAAGCTCACAGATCTCTCAGCATCAAATTTGAGATACATTGGGCTCACATGCATCTTAATTATTAAAACCTTTCAATTTTTACATTTCATTTCACTCATCCCCTAAAGGTGGACTATCTCTCTCGAGTCGTTTAAAAGACGCCATTACTGCTAGCAATCTGAGGTGATTAACAGGTGGATCCAATTAGGACATTGCATCTGCCCAAAATTACAACTTAGACTCCCCTTTCCACTTTAAAAAAAAAAATGTAACATTTTTCCATGTGTAGTTAGGCTTGGATAAGTCCAAATCAGTTTGGGCAGACTCCTACAATTATATGCAATCGCCTAGCTCACGCCAAAGCTGCACTTGGCCCCTGTGGCTTGGGCTAAGCCTAGTGATGCTAGGTGGTTGTCATGCTCATGATCAAATTTGCAATTCCTCTCCCGTTGCCATAACACCCAAAAAAAAAAAAAAGAATCTCCTTCATTACCCTATAGCCCAGCAGACGCGTCACCCATTTTTTAGGGATAAGAGATATTGGTGGTCTTTGAGGGCTTGTTGGTTTGAATTAAGTGAAACTAATTTCTCATATTCAATATTCAAAATTCAAAAACGTTTAAATATACTTATATGCAAATTCAAGTGCCAACATTTACTTGTTGTGAAAATTTTGGTTGAATTAATGAAAGATAATATATATATATATATATATATATACGTGATATATTTAGATTAAAATATAATAAATAAAGGTCTACTTAAATATACCAATTTTTTTGTAAACGATCCAATTAAATTGTATTCTTTTTTTAATTCAACTGGATTCTTAAATTATGTAATTCCTTTCGTGTTAATTTTTCGATCAGATATACAAATGAATATAATTGATGCGGTTAGGGACACAGCAATTTTGCTCAAATTAATTGTCTGTGTGGAATAAAAAGAGACAAAAAAAAAACTTTAATAAAAAAAACGAGAAAGAGAGAGAGTCCAGCAAGGCTCTTCCTCACTACAATGGTGGCCCAACGGGAGACGAGGACGTCTTACCTTCCATGTGCACTAGCCTCGCCCTCTACTGTAGCTTCCTCTCCCTCTTTTTTATGTTATGAAATATATGAATGAATATTCATTATATTCATCTTATCTAATGTACTTATTATGGTACATTTGTATCATACATCTCCTATACAATGAATGTTCATCTCCTATCCAATACATGTATAACTCGATACATTGATATTAATGGTAAGTACATTATTATTTTCCAATAAATAGGAGCTTAGTTTTTGTTGTAGATACAATACTCATAACAATCACTAAAAATAAAATCTTCTTCTCTGACTTTCTCTACTATATTTGGTATTTACCTACTTTCTCTTCTTAATCTCTTTATTCTCTCTATTACATATTTGCAACGCAATATTTTACAATACGTTATCAACACGAAGATCTACCGACTGAGTAAGTAATTTTTGCAAAGTAGGTATTCTTTATTCTTTTTATTAATCGACTTATACTTTATCTTCTTCTATCAATTCTTCATTTTTATTTTTCTTGACCCGAAACCAAATTTCAAATCTAAAAATATCCTTCTGCTCCCGAAGTGGCAGTGGATATTTAGAAATCCTTTTAATTAATTTAAGGATTTGATTTTGCAAGAATTTTATGCAAATTTTATGATACTTGACATCTGAAGTTGTCAATATAAATGTAAATGGAAAATACTGAGAAAAAGAAAGATGTTTGTTTATTTGATAGTGTAACAACACATACTATATTTCATAATAAACACTTTTTCTCGAGCGTGACATTGCGTAAGGCACAAATCCATACAATATCAGGTCATGTTATGATTATTGATGGTTTTAGGAATGCTACAATTGTTTTGCAAAGTGACGCCATCCTGCATATTGAGGATGTGTTTCTAAGCATTAAATCAAAAAGGAATCTGCTTAGTTTCAAAGATGTATGCTGTAATGGGTACCTTATTGAGACTATTTATGAGTAAGATAATGAATATATTGGCATTTCCTCTTATAAGATGGGCCTGAAGACCATCCATGAGAAGCTTGAAGCTTCTTTGATGAGTTTGTATTGTATCATGATTAGGGCTATTGAAACCTATGCCACCACATCCCGGAGATTGGCAAACCTTAATCAGTTTGGACTGTGGCACGATCACCTTAATCACCCTAGCGCTTCAATGATGCGCAGGATAATTCAAAATACAAAATGACACCCTTTAAAGGATATAAATGTATTGTTGTCCAAAGATTATAACTGTGAAGCTTATTCACAAGGAAAACTCATTATCAAACCTTCTATAACAAAAGTTAATCTTGAATCCCCTTTATTCTTACAAAGAAAATAAGATGATATTTGTGAACCAATACAACCACAAAGTGGATCATTTTAATATTTTATAGTACTAGTGGACATATCATGTAGATGATCCCATATTTGTCTATTATCTACATGCAATATCACATTTGCACATTTACTTGCGCAGATTATAAAACTCCGGGTACAATTTCCTGATTATCCAATTAAGAGCATAAGGATGGATAATGTTGATGAATTTACATCAAAGAGTTTTGATACCTATTGTGCTTCACTCAAAATTGAGGTTGAGCACCCGGTTGCATATGTTCATACTCAAAATGGATTGGCATAATCATTGATTAAACATATCCAAATAATTGCCCGAACTCTATTATTGAGAACAAATCTCAACGATACAACATTGGGTCATGCAGTTTTGCATACGACAGTTCTAATAAGATTACACCCCACTGCTAGTTTTTTACAATCTCTCATTCAAATGGTTCTTGGTTATGAACCAAATATTTCACATTTGCCCACCTTTAGCTGTGCAGTACAGGTGCTTATAGCACTGTCAAAAAGAACGAGAATGGGTCCCCAACGCCGTTTGGGCATTTATGTTGAGTTTAATTCACCGTCTATCATTAAGTTCTTAGAACCAACTACTGCTAGATATTTTTACTGCCAGATTTGCAAATTGTCATTTCAATGAGATTAGGTTTCCATCAATTGGAATATCTACAACTTCTATGACTGCAAAACAAAAACCAGTTAGGGTTTTCTTCTAGAATGAGAAAAATTTATCTCAATTAGACCCGAGAACTCCTGAATGTGAAAATGAGGTGCAGCGCATAATCCATATATAGGCTATGACCAATAGACTTCCTGACACATTTAATGATACTACTAAAGTAACGAAGTATCATATTCCAGTTACAAATACTCCTGATAGGATAGTTGTTCCCGTAAGACAGGCGAAAATGGATCAAGATCCCCCACACTTGAAGCGTGGTAGATCGATAGGGTCAAAAGATACTGCTCCTCGAAAATGAAGAGAAAAGAATCAAGAATCTACTCCATAAGAGCTTGGCGTTATGCTTGCTCCCAAAGGGCTTATTGCCCCTAAAGAGGCGCAAACCTATGAAATGAACACCAACCCCGAGAATACTAAGAATTCCATTACATATTTGTAATGAGATTTATGATCGAAATGAAATCATTATTAATGACGCTTTTGCATTATTAGCTGCTCATAAAATTATGAATGATGATTATGAGCCACAATCTATTATTAAATGTCATCAAATGCAAGATTGGCCTAAGTGGAAGAAGCAATTAAAGTTGAATTAACTTCATTAACTAAACAAGATGTTTTTGGACCCGTAACTCATATCCCCGATAATGTAAAGCCCGTTAGATATAAATGGGTATTTGTCCGGAAACGAAATGAGAAAAATGAGGTTATTAGGTATAAAGCCCGACTCGTTGCCCAAAGATTCTCCTAGAGACCTAGGATTGATTATAATGAGATATATTCACCTGTGATGGATACGATTACATTTCGTTTTCTCATTAGCCTAGTAATCTCGAAAGATTGGAAATGCATCTTATAGACGTTGTGAAAACATATTTATATGGCTCATTAGACTCTAATATTTATATGAAAATTCCCGAGAGATTCAAAATGTTTGAAGCATGCATTCCCCGCAATTTATTCTCAATAAAATTGCAAAGGTCCTTATACGAGTTAAAGCAATCTGGTCACATGTGGTATCAACGCCTAAATGAGTACCTAATTAAGGAAAGGTACAAGAATGATCATATCTACCCATGTGTGTTTATTAAGAAATTAGAAACCGGATTGTTATTGTAGCAGTTTATGTCAACGATATAAATTTAATTGGAACTCGAGAAGAGTTAGCTAAAACTGTTGAGTATTTGAAAAGGGAGTTTGAAGTTAAAGAGTTGGGTAAAACCAAACTTTGTCTTGATCTAGAACTTGAGCATAAAGCAAATGGAATAATCGTCCATCAATCAGCATATATTGAAAGATTGCTTAAACGCTTCAACATAGACAAAGCTCACCCATTGAGTACCCCTATGATTGTAAAGTCTATGGATCCCTAAAATGACAATTTTCTTCCTAAAGAATCTAATGAAGAGATACTTGGTCCTGAAATACCATATCTCAATGCAATTGGGGCTTTGATGTACTTGGCATAATGTACGAGACCAAATATCGCTTTTGTGATAAATTTATTGGCACGTTTTAGTTCTAAGCCAACTCGAAGACATTGGAATAAAGTTAAACATATTTTCCGTTATCTCCAAAGAACCATAGATTTTGGACTATATTATTCTAAGGATTCCACTAACTCTGATTTAGTTGGATATGCTGATGCTGGATATAGATCTGATTCACATAAGGCTCGCTCTCAAACTAGGTATTTATTTTGTTATAACAACACCGCTATTTCTTGGCATTCTACAAAGCAATCGCTAGTAGTTACATCTTCTAACGACTCTATGATTATTGTTTTATATGAAGCCGGAAGAGAGTGTGTTTGGTTAAGATCCATTATAATGCATATTCATAATTCTTGTTGTTTAATATCAATTACAAATTCTCCCACTATAATTTATGAAGATAATGCTGCTTGTGTTGCACAAGTGAGGGGAGGATATATCAAAGGTGATAGGTTCAAGCATATCTCGCTGAAATTTTTCTATACTCATGAACTCCAAGAAAATCAACAAATTGATGTTAAACAGATTCGATTCATAAATAATCTTACAGATTTTTTTACCAAATCATTACCAACATTAACTTTTGAAAAATTAGTATACGGCATTGGTATGCGGCGAGTTCACAAGATGCGAGATTGACTAGCACAACAATGGCTATATGGCTCAATTGAGGGAAATATATTATGAACTATGTATTGCACTATTTTTCCTTTCTATCCAGTTTTTTCCCCATGGGGTTTTTCAAGATTAAAATTTTTAACGAGGCAGTTAATGCATCCATAAAATGGAGAGATCATAAAATTTGTGCTCTGCACTCTTTTTCCCTTTTGTCCAGTTTTTGTCTCATTGGGTTTTTCCGGTTTAAAGATTTTAAATAAGGCAGTATCATTCGATACACATAAAGATATCATAAGTGTCATTACTTTCATACGGTACTAACTTAAGTGCCACATTGATGGAAAATCATTTACTTAGGTGCCTATTTCAATGAATTGCTACATGACTTTGTAAATTAAATTTTGATTAGAAGTGGCTTTCCTCTAAGAAACTTAATTCCAACATGGATAATCTTCTTTTTGGCTCTTTTGTCCTCAAATTTTTTTAAAATGAAACCCTAAATTCTAGAGAGGAGATGCTCTTCCAAAAGCTTGAGCAGCGGAGAGGTTGGAGCTTGAGATAAGCAGTGGAGAGATCCAAGTTTATAGAAAGCGAAAAGGGGACTGGCAAAATAGGCTTTAGTGAGGTTGAGATGTTGACGAGTCTAACGGTGTGACGAAAAGAATTACGCTGGATTCGGACGAATCACAGACGTTCATGGATTCAGGACATAAATCGCTATGGTGCTTGCAGGAATCCAGCAAACCGCAAAGAAGTTTGAAGGTGATGGAGATGCCACGTTGGGTGTATCAGTGAAAAATCACCAGGTGCATACTCCACTAGATCTCTTCTTGGCCACTATTGCATTTTCTCCTTTTTTTTCTTCTCTGTTTTGCAGATCCTTTCGTTTCTCTGGCCTTTCGTCTTCAGCTTTCACAATTTTTTAGCTTCCTCTCTCATTCCCCCTCCTTTTTAAACCCTTTCCTGAACATCTTCTCCAAAAAGTTCTGCCAGGTTCACGATTTGAAAGTGCAAAAACCCCTCCACCGAATCTGCTTAATGTTTTTCTTTAAACTCTTGATTGCCATGTCAATTACCTTCGTCAATTTTACGCTAACGTTAAATGACTAAGCTCTATCGCGGAGCCATGTCTCAAACACTAGAGAAGAAGACAGAGAAATAGAGGATTTGGTGAGCAGCAGATCTCTTCTACTTTTTCTTATTTTGGTTTTTCTTTATTATTCTTTTTACCAGTAGGGCGAAAACGAGATCCTCTTATGGTTCTTGCAAATTAGATTTTTCCGAACCACATCAGTCAATTTATAATAAGTTAATATTTAGTCGAATTTCTAGCCACACAAATTACCAGTAACACTCAAGTGAAAGATTTTTGAATAATTTGGCACTCGAGCAGTTAAGTGAGTAACACACAAAAATTATGATATTTTATACTATCCTATTCCCCAATTTAAGAAGAGAAACGATCTATCCGATAAAAGATTCGGAAGCACGTGTTCTTCAAGCAATTCAGCGGTCACTATATGGTGACAGCACCGTTGTTCTCCATGAATAATGGTGCCTTTTCAACCACACAAATTTCAGAAAGAATCTGGAAAAAATATTCTCACAATTTGGACAATTTTTTTTTTTTTTAATAGCCAATAAAATTAACAAAAGGAAATATACTTGATGCCTGTGAACTTTTTTAACAGCTCTGAATAACTATATAGATGTAAAACTCAATTCTTTATAGTGTACTTGCAACAATATTTTCACATATAATTGATATAAAGAAATTCATATAAGTAACCCACACGTGTATTTCACTAATTTAATTACATTCCAAAACATTATTGAACAAGTGAAAAATTTTGTACGGTACAATGAGTCTTGTTGTGTTGTTGAATGTAGACACAATATATACTTATCTAGTTAAGATATGTTAAATTGAAATTTGACTAGCATGGTGAAAAAGTTGGGCTACATACAATATAAAAAAGGGAAGTGAGGCAAAAACTTTAACCAAACAAATTCAATATACTATGCATTGTTCAATTTTGGATAGTTACAAAATGATCATGTTTTGGGTTTTTAGTTAACTTGGATCACTTTGGCTCAAGTTGAATTTATCAATGCTTTAAGTTGCATAAATAGATATTCAAGTGCTAATTTTGGTAATTGTATTCATTTTGTTAAACAATGAATATAATTTTTTCATGACTGAAACTATGAAAAATGTTTTAAATAGTGATATTGTTGATAGAAATCCTAAATTTATTTGTTTTATAATAAAAATGTTTGGACTGGTCTTTCTATATGAAATGTAGAATATTTCATGTTGATAATGCTTTCGATAAAGGTCTTTTCAATTCCCTAAGATTTTTCTATTTTCTATTTTATTTGATTTATTTTTTTAATCTAAGCTTGTGGTTAGGGAGCACCGTTACCCTCCAGTGAGTAACAGTGCCGTCACCCCGTTATTATTCATTATAGTTAAGCCATGAGAGTGAGTGTATCGAATAACTCGTCCCACCCTTGGGGATTTTTTGAGATCCATGCTGTACAATTCTTTTAGGGATGGATATTTATCGAGTTTGGAACTTAGAATCTTTTTCGAATATAAATTTGATTTGTCTGTTGACTGACCAATGCCTCCATTCCGCGCATTTACCAACAATCGATGAACGTGTCTTGTTTTTTTTACCAAGAAGACATGCGACAACTTAGTCTAATATACTATGCTGACCGCATGTCAAGCAGAATTAAGAACTGTACCGGTTCCACTAAAAATATACAAACTCCCGTGCAGCTTTTGCATCATGATAGAATCTCTCTTACCACGGGCATATGAGTAGATTCCTTTCCATGGAGACAAAAGCATTTCCCAGAGACTCAATTATACAATTTCCGGCATAAGTCCTGGAAAATGGTTTCTTACCTTTAGGAAGAAGAAAAGCTTTAACAGGGAAGGCAATCCAGACTGAATATCTTCATAGCAAGGAACATCCTCAAAGCTTTCCCGACCTTTTTTTTTTTTTTTTTTTGGTAAAGAGCTTTCCCGACCTTTTGAGACCTCATAAACATGGCAACTGTCGAAACTAAATAATCAAAAAACAAAAGGCTAGAATTAAGAGCGTCGTAGATACTCGGAGAAGCCTATCATTCTTCCTGTGGCATATGATCCTCACCCTCCATCACCTCAAGTTTGATCACTGGGGGGTTTCCTTTTCGGAAGTCTTTGGTTACTGTTAAGGCAAATACTCCTCCGATACACCCCATGCAAGTAAATTGGTATTATCCCAGTTATGAGTGGATAGCAATATAAGCAAGGAGAAAATGTAATCGCATCGGAAATAATAGGAACTCGCCCACAATTTGCTATCTTATTCAAGTTGTTGTTTTTGTTAAATTATATATTGAGTTTGAGTCGTGGACGAAACTTGAATTGAATTGGATGATGTGGATTCAAGTTCTCGTGATGTTAGAAATATCTTTTTAAGATTTGACCAAATCAGGATTGCTTATTTTAATTTTATTTAATATCTCAAGAAGACAACAAGATGTACGATGACCATTTCATCTAAAATCCACACAAGGAAAAGGTGAATTTAAATTCGCGGCTCCCGATCCAAAAGTAAGTGCCTGCCGGAGAAAAATAATAATAAGAAGGGTTTGCTTTTAGTTTTCCTCTTTCCTGAACAAAGCAGCGGCCTCGCGCAAGGAAAAAAAAAAAAAAAAAAGGAGGCTGGCATGCGTTCTTTCAAGAAACGAAGCCGCGCGAAGAAGAAAAAGAACGCACTACCTTCTTGGTTTTCGGCCGCACAGACGTGAGTGAATACGATAATTTCGTGCTGTGATTTTTTTTAAATGCAAATTGAGTTTGTCTATTTATATATGTTTTGAGTTTAGGCTTAATTTATGTGTGGAAAACACTTGATTATATGAGAGATTGTAATCCTGATTATCCGATTACACTGAATTATTTACTAAAGGCTTCTCTTAGAGTTAGAGGTATCGACACTCAAACTGAACCACATTAATTTTTGATGTTCTTATTGTTTCTCATTTAACTCTTTGCGTTGATTTAATTGCAATATCCTTTTATCGTTTTTGCTTAATTTTATGATAGTCTCCTTGCAGTCAGCTTTTCTCATAGCTTCAAACAAGGCTTGTCAAAAAGGAAAAAGAAACAGAGAGACATCAGGCTTGGAATTTAGAATTATGCCTGTCGCATTGGAGTAATCCAGGCAATCATAACTTTACTAATCTGATGACTAAATTCTCTATAGTTATTCCATCAATTTCCTTTTGTGTTTATGAAAATCTACGATGCATTCATTCTTTTATCAATCAAAAACTGACGGAGAGTTTAGAAGGGAAGTTTTGTATCCAGATGAATGAGAGAATGTCTCCTGCAGAAATGTCAGTTTAAAGGCTCTCGGTGTTTTTCCAGGATTTTCAGAACTTCAGAAGACCGTTACGGACCGAGTCCAGTTCCGACGCTTCACGAATGTGATGGTAAACATTGACCTTTTCGACCTTCAGAAATAACTGCAAGACAAGATATTTATATGTCGGGATTCCACGCAGAGGAGAGAATTTAATGGTAACTTCATGAATTTTCAAACACAGAGGAGTCCCAAGTAGAATGATGCGGTTCATTCAACCGCATTTTAGGAGGACACTCATCTGTTGCTTGTTTCCACATGTCATCTGCATATGCTTGTGCATAGAATTGGATCTCTATATTTCGATACGAACCTTATTAATGCAGTTCTTCTTTTTTGAGGCAAATAGTATCATTGCACTCGTTCTCAAAATCCTTCTTAAAACCATCACGAACCGTTGAAAAAAGTGCACCGGCTAAGTTCATCTGAAATTCTTTGCGAGTGTCTGATAAATTAACCACGTAAGGTGCATTAAGCATGTAAAGCACAATATGATACTTTAAAAAATTAAGCAGACTAGGGTGTCACGGTTCTTAAATCAAGGGGATATATTATGGTGTCTAAAAATGATAAAGATGCTTTCTTATCGGGAAAAAGTACACTAAAAGCATTTGGTACCAAAATTTTTCATCAGATCACTTATAAAGTGTCATAAATAAATAAAAAAAAACAATCATTTAAATGCCAACTCCAATTTGGGATGTTGGAAATATGACATGACAATATGTTCTCAATTTCCCAAACCTAAGTGGGTGGCCAACATGCCTAGCCAATGTTAGTAACGCTCAACAACGTGATTGTCGTGACCTTCCCAAGGGTAAATCACTTGAGAGGAAAGCTAATAGATTGCTAAACAAGAAAAAATGTTCCTCTTACAAGACCAATGCTCGCTTTTTAGCGAACCCTCCCAAGCCCTGCCAATCACAGTGTGGTACTCAATTCAACGTGTGATTAATTCTGCAAATCAGAGATTTGTGGATATAGGGACTTGGTTTTGCTAGATTAATCTAACTTCCTTCCGGTACCTTTTCTATTTATTTTGAAAATGTTTTGCATGCAGTCTTTATCCATTTTTACCCTGTACTAGTAATGTGCGGGGCAATCATGTGGGTGCGTAATCAAAACAGTAAATAAATTGTAACAGATTTTAAGAACCTAGACGCAACAAGCAAAGCACATCCCTATCCATCACCACAAGATTTCAACAAACTATTACTTTAGAATAAGATGCATCGAAATAGACATTAGAATATATCTCATCGTAAACATTCCAAATCAATGCAACCATTTATCGAATCAATCATAACAAGCCGCAAGACAATATTAAGGTCCCACCTTAGTGTCTAAAAGTCTGAAACCCCAACATGCCTTGGTCAATGCAGGGAATGATCGAAAAGAGTAAAGACAACCTAAAACTTAATCGCTATAATAGAAAGCTAAATGATTCTTTCAAATCGAACAAAAACTTAGTTGCCTTATATAAAACCCGTCGAAGCCAATGAGAGAAGTCACGGTCGAAGCAAAGACCAATGCAGTGGACCAAGCAAGAGACCAGCAAAAGGGGCTGTTTCAATTGGAATAATATATTTGACCAAAAAATGGAGTCGTGCAGACTTGTAGTAAAACTTTCTCGAGAAATTGAGACCAATGGAATGGAAGAGACCCCAACCAGCGACCAAACGGTGACTCGGTGAGATCTCAAAGTGAAGACGACAACGGAGGCAAACCTGGCCAAGTGTTGACTGAACCGTCGTCGCTCGGGTTGTATAGAATGCCGAGGGTGCTAGCGTCAGTGGGAGTGGACCACGGTAGGGGTGAGCGGTTCCCAGTTCCGGTTCGGTTCCGTCCGGAACCTGGAACCTACCCTCGGGTACAGGTTCCTCAATTTTTGGAACCTGGAACCTACCCGTCAAAACCGAAAACTGAATCTACCCCACACCGGTTCCGGGTCGGTTCCGTTCCAACGGTTCTTTTTTTTTTTTTTTTTTTTTGGTTTCATTTTCGTAGTGAGCGCGAATATCCGAAAGCCGAAATAATTTAATAGTTGGCCCTTCATTTTCGGTACCTGCCAATACATAGCAATGTGAATATTTTACATTTGAATAGACAACTAAATTCATAGTTCTTCATTCTCTAATATATAATTTAGTGATTCAATGTCAGCAGAAACTTTAAAGGTGTTGACAGTTGTTGGAGCATCGAAAACAATAGCTGAACAAGTGAAAAAAGAAAGAAAGAAATGAAATAATAGAGAATATGGAGTTGGGTCAATTTAAGTCGGCATGCGAGTTAGGACAGCATTTACCAACAGCCATATCTAAAATTTTTGAAAATTAATGAAAGAATGAACTGATATAAAAGAGAGAAGCGGATATTTCTCCCCATTTTCTTCCCCTTTCATTATTGTCAGGGGTATCTACATTAGCCTTACGCATGATGTTAAATTCATCTCTTCCACTGTCTGGAATTAACGTAATCAAGTTCCTCGGGAAGGAGCTCGACCTCTACCCACAGTGACGCCGATGTTGGCAGAGATTCGGGAAGCGAGAGCCTCATGAGGACGTACCGCATCACGATGAAGAAGATGGAGGCCGAGGCGGAGCGCAAGGAGTCGGAGATCTCCGCGCCGAGAAGGAAGCTCGACGAGCTCGTCTCCGAGAACCGGGTCGTTGGAGAAGAAGCTCAATGCGAGCGGCGTCTTGCCCTCGTTCGACGGCTTCAAGCTCGCGTCGTTGAGCCCGACCCACTTCGCCCAAGTCCTCCACTACGCCTTACGATCCGTGAGGTACTTCCCGAAAGCCATGGCTCGCAAGATGGAGGCGGCGAACTGGAATCTCAACGAGGCCATCCGATTCATGGAGCCGCGAGCCAGGTTCGCAAAGCCCGGCCACCGGCACTTCGCCATCGAATCGTTCGTGGCCAGATCGATCTTCGAGGGAGGTCCAGCAACGGTGAGCACGCGGCGACGGCAACGGCGACGAAGACACGAGTCTCACGGCACCAACGGCGGCACGGACGGCGCGGCGAAGACGGCGGCGGTCGCGGCTCAACCCACGGCCAAGGGGGGAAGAGCTCGGTTCTGGCGGTTCGAAGCAACGACGGCCTGGACAGCCGAGCGATCGACGGCAAGAGGTGGTGATGGTGACTTGGAGACGGCGGCGGCGGCTCACAGCGGCGAGGGGTAACGCGGACGGCGCGACAGCTCGTCGGCCTCAACGGCGAGACGGCTCGTCGGACGAGCGGTGGGTGGTGGTGGTTCGGTGGCCAAGAGATGGTGGTGAGTAGGGTGTGGGGGCAGCGGTGTGGTGGTGGGTGAAGCAAGAGCCAGCAAGAAGAAGAAGAAGAAGAAGAAGAAGAAGAAGAAGAGGTGGGGTCTCGGCCGAGAGGGGGAAAGAGGAGAGAGAGAGAAGAAAAGAAAAGTTGGGGGGGCAGGAAGTGACGTGATGAGTGAAAAGTGGAGAAAAGAAAGAGAGAGAAAGAAAGAGGAAGGGGGGGAAGAATCGCAGAGGAGGGAAATCATGCGGGGGAAGCTAGGGTTTTTTTTTTAGAATTGTGACCGGTTCCGGTTCCGGTTCCGGTTCCAATTCCTATGGGAACTGTAACCGGAACCGGGAACGCCGGTTCCAAAAAGGGAACCGGGAACCGAACGGTGTCTTTGGAACCGGAACCGAACCTAATCCTCCGGTTCGGTTCCTCGGTTCCCGGTTCTACCCGGGAACCGTGCTCACCCCTAGACCACGGCAGCCAAGGCGAGAAAGAGAAACTGGAATTGATCGAGTTTCGTGTGTTTGAGAAAACTCCTTTACTGTTTTGAAGTTGACAAAGTATTTTCAAAGTCTAGTCTGAAAACTTCCAGACTCTAGTGTCAGAGTCCGAAGACCGCCAAACTTTAGGTTCAAAGTTTGCCCACGCTAACAATTTCTAGATTGAATAATGAAGACTTATCCAGATGCGAGATTATATTTATTTCTTCAAGGATTTGATTCGTATGGCTTATGGATGACTTTATGGCTGGATATAGCACATACATGATTGATTATCCTTATTGGAATCAATTCCGATAATCAAACTTGGAAAGTTCTACTTATAGAAACCAAGATCCTAATTGTATTGGTGAACATGATTAACAGGTTTTCATCATAATTTTCAAACGACTTGAAATCTCTTTGATTAATTTTGTCCAACAGGTAGATTGGAAGAATTCATTTAGAAAGTACCAACGGTCAAGAAGGCATGAAGGAGTATTAAGGTGGACTCTTTAATTGTTCGATAGTGTGCGTGAAAGAAAATTTTCAAAATCTAAAGCTTCCTAGTCCCTTGCTATTTCATTCACTAAGCTCAAAGTTGTAAATAAAAGAGAGAAACTCTTAGTAAGACTTTGTGAGAGACCAATAGAGGCTCTTCATTGTGAAGTTGAGATCGCAAGACTGTAAAATCTCTTTGTTATTAGTGGAATCCAGCCGCAGGGGTCAGTCGGTCTTTGGAGAGTGGACATAGGCTTGATTTAACTATAAACTTTGTATTCTAATTCTCTTCTCTCAACTCCTTTATTTTTATTCATAGCTATAATTAATTGTTTAAGTTGAGACTCCTTTATTTGAAGATTTATCTAATTGCTAAAGTTTGAATTCATCTGTGATTCTCTATAAGCAATTATTACTTATGAATCTTGCGAGAATTTTTGTTCACACCTATTCACCTCCTTTTAGGTGTATTTTCTAGCTCTTTCAATTGGTATTAGAGCTTATGTGCTCATTTTATTGAAATGTTTTTTACTTATGAGTTAAAAGATTTATGGCTAGTATTTTGGCTCCAGGTTTGGTTGAAGACGAAAGCAACACCAGACCTCCTTGCTTTAATAGGGAGGAATACAATGCGTGGAAAAACAAGATGAAGGCATTCTTGGGATCGAAAGATCCCCTGAAATGGGATGTGGCAAAAAAAGAGACCAATCCCAAAGCTACATCAACCTCAGAAAGAGGAAATGAAGTTGTAGATGCTGGCGAACTGACACAAGAATAATTAACCAAAAGACAAACTCTTGATGCTAAAGTTGTCTACTCTTTATATTGTGACTTATCTCCTACTAAGTATAATTGAATTTCTTCTTGTGAAATAGCAAAAGAAGTTTGGGACAGATTGCAAGTTCCTTATGAATGAATTAATCGAGTAAAGGAAACTAAAATCAATATTCTACTCGGACAAAGATGAAGCCTTCAAGATGAAGTTAGGAGAATCCATCACCGATATGTTTAGTTGTTTCGAGATATTGTAAACGGCCTGGTATATCAAGGACAGCCAATCTCAGGACCAATGAAGGTCAATAAACTGCTACGTGGACTCTCCAAAGACTGGAATCACGTAAAGAGATCAATTAGAGAAACCCAGAGGATCATGCCTCTTTCGGTAAATAAACTTGTTGACACACTTCAATCATATGAAGTGGAGCAAATCAATGAGGAAGAAGATCCTAAAGGTAAGAAGTCAATTACATTAAAATCTAATGATAATTCTGATGATCAGATTCAGAAGATGACATGGACGATAAAGAACTAGTACTCATGATTAGGAAATTAAGGAAATTGAATAAGAAGGAAGGAAGATTTAACTGGAAAAAGCAGAGCACGCAAAATTTCCAAAAGAGACCGACTGAGGATAACGAGATCAGCAGAGATGTATATATGCTTCGAATGCAAGAAAAATTGGCATATTAGACCTAAATGTCCTTTGTTAAAGAAAAAGAAAGAAAGAACTGAGAAGTATAAGAAGGCTGTCAAAGCTGAAACCTAGAGTGACACTGAATGTGAGGAAAGTGATGAAAAATATGCCAACATTTGTCTAATGGCCAATTCCGAATCAGACTTATACTTTGAAACAGATTCACATTCAGACTCAGACAAAGAAGTTGAGGTTAGCAATTTAAAAATTCCTGTTAAAGTCTCAAAGTATATAGATAAACCCTGTCTCAATCTCAAAACATCTCTTAAAAGGATTTCCGAACTAAAAAGGGAAAATTCTAAATTGAGGCAACAGGAAACTTCTTAGGGAGAAAATTTTGAAAGTTTAGATAAAATTTTTGTTGAGTTGAAAGAAAATTTTGATTCTCTTTCAAAGAAAAATACCTTTTGAAAGAAGATATTTCAAATATCACCAAAAAAAAAAAATTCAAAAGGATCTGAAAAGTTGGAGAAAATTCTTTCCGTACAAAAACCTTATTTTAACAAATCTGGTTTAGGAATGACTCCAGAAACTATTCATCTAATTGATTTTTCCAAAATTAAAGAAAGAATTAAACAAAGACTTACAATAGCATTTTACAAAAATCATTTTCAAAAAGTTTTTGTAAAACATTGGGCGAAGTACTCGCAAATATTCAAAGTGTAACAACTCGGACATTTCGAGAAGGAATGTCCCACGGTTGGGAAACCTCGTTAAGAGGGATTAGGCAAAGACTATTTTTAATACTAACTCTCCTAGACCCAAAAATGGGTACCAAAGAAAACTTGAGTTTTCTTTTGATCACAAAGTCACTATAAAAAGGAAGATCAAATGGTATTTGGATAGTGGCTATTTGAGACACATGACTGGAGATTCAAGTTGCTTTATAAATCTTATTAAAATAAATGACGGAAAAGTCTCATTTGGTGGAAACAAAGAAAGGAAAAATTGTTCGATGTGGAACCATGAAGATTGGAAGCCTGACTATCAACAATGTCTCATTGGTGGAAGGACTCGAATTACAATCCGCTCGCATAAGCCGGGCCAGTGATACAAGATTCAAAATTAATTTTCAAGAAAGCATATGTTCGGTGTCGCGACCAATTTTTTTTTTCGGGTGTGAACCACCTAAGGTTTGGCTAATGGATTATTAAGCCTAGACTTAACTCGGGCTCTCCCAAGCCCATACCAATTCGCGACTTAGGTTTAAATTTTTAACATGCAATTGATTTTCAATTAGGAGTCGCCACTAATCTATTTTTGGTGAGTTGATTAGAAACCCAAGTAAAATAACGGGAGAATTATTTTACTCCTACGAACTAGAGACTATAGGTACGGGGACTTGGTTACGCTAGAATTCTCTAACGCCCTTTCGGTACATTTTTATTTTGAAAAATGCTTGGCAGGCAATTTGGATTGATTTTAAATCTATTTCCCTAATATGTGAGGTGGTCATACGGGTGCACAATCCACCAATTTAACACTTAGATAAACAATAAATTGCAGAAAAAAAGTTAAATTAAAATCCACATCAACAACCCTAGATATGGTTTCTAGTTAACACGCAATTTCTTTTTCTTTTTTTTTTTATGTTTTCACTTAATTAATGAAAATCATGCAATATGCAATGCAATATTAACTAAATGACCTAATTATAATGACACGTAATTTTTAATTAAATGGGCCTAGCAAAAATACTAAATAACATGCATCTCAATTAATCGAACCCTAATGACGTGCATATGACAATTTTTCTTTTTCCTGAAAGAATGCATTTTTTATCCTAAATAATAAAACCAAATCAACTTATGGCATTTTTTGTATTTTTCATGAAATTCGAAATTAGATGAAATGTGAAAATTACCTAATTAGATTAAGATCCTATTTAATTTATATTAGGAATTAGGTTGAGCCACATCCTAATTTAAACTAAAATATTATCTTAACCTAGATAATCTTAAAATGCAATATATTTAATAAAATACCTAAACCTATAGTAAATTAAGAAATTATCTAAATTAACTTAAGTGCAATTTCTATCCTAATATGCAATGACGTGCAAAATGTACCCTAATTCTACATGAATTATGCATGATGATTTTTTTTTAATGTTTTTCCTTTTTTCCCCTTTTTTTAAATTTCGAAATTAATAATTGCCAAATAATTAAACATGCAATCCAAGTTTTAAAGAAAACTAGCAACCTAAATTAATTGATTTGATATTTTGAAAATTCGAAATAAAATACCTATTATGAACATGCAAACCCTGAAACTACATTTTTTTTATTTTTTTTTAAAGAAAGCTAATTTAAGTAACACCACAGCAAATCAAGCTATATTGATACCCAAATCGACTAACCATATCTCGAGCATGAGATCGGGTTAGCCAATTTCACATAAATCACGAATCGGATCTCGAGCGGGAGATTAGATTGGCAATTTTTTTTAAGTAATTGCGAGTTGGATTTCGAGCTCGAAAATCGGACTGACAATTACTAATTTCAAGGCAATTTCATATCATAGAATTTCAATTTCACATTAACGGAATAATTACACTAAAAGATAAAATAAAATGGCAAAAATAATAAAACAAAATAAGATAAAGAAAATACCTAAATTTTCTTTTACTTTTCTCTGTTTTTTTTCTTTTCTTTTTTCCTTAAAAAGAAAAAGAAAAATAAATGTGGTGGCCGGTCCGGCAAGGGGACATCGCCGGCTAGGGTTCCGGCGAGGGCACCGGGCGGCGCGACGGCGGCACAGCAAAGAGCTTCGGGGATTGGTGCGGTGGCATCGCGGGTCCGGTTGGTTGCCGGCGTCGCGGGCGAGGGATTCCGCGAGCGCGGGCTGAAGCAGGGTGAAGACGGCGTCGAATCTGGGAGCGTTGAGGGTCTAGGTGCAGATGTCGCGGGCCGAATGAGGGTGGTCTGGAGATGATATGCTAGTGGAGCGGAAGCGCGAGGACACCGGCAGCAGGCGAAGGCGGACGAGTGGTAAGCAGAGGCGGCTTTGCGGGAGTTTGCTGTCAAACGGACTGAGGGCTTTGCAGCAGGCGCCGAAAAAGCGGTGGGCGATGGTGGGCGTCGGAGGCAAGCGTCAGCGGCGTCGAGGGGTTGCTGCGTCGGCGGCAAGGTGCGGCGACGGTGCTTGCGGTGGCGCAACGGCGAGTGGGCTTCGGGATCAGCAGGGCATTGGGCACGAGTGGGCGGAGCTGCGGTGAGAGCAGCAGAGGCGCGGATCAAGTGGCGAAGAAGAGGCAAAGAAGAAGAACAGTAACGTTGCTTCTTCTTTTTTTACCTCTGTCAACCGCACATCCTTTCTGATGACTTCTTTTCCTCTGCACTTGTTAGGAAAAGAGAAGAAAATACTCCCTTTTGTGTTTTTTTTTTTTTGGACTCTTTTTTGCACAGATTTTTTTTCGCTCATATTTCTCTCTTGAATTTTTTGGTCTCCCTTCCCTCACACTTTTCTCTGCACTTTTGCACGAATTCTTTTCACGATTTTTTTCAACTCTCGCTCTTGAAATTTTTCGAATTCGCCTTCCCCCCACGTACGGCCGTATGTATTGATATATGTGGCCCCCAACTCACGTTTTTCTCTCTGAATTTTTTTTCTTTCAATATGGCCGAATGTCTCAATTGCGTGGCCTCCCCCCTAATTTACCGTACGTGAACCTTTTTATAAGCCCAAAAATTTAATCTTAGGGGTATATTTCATTTCTAATTTTGCTTGAGCACGATACCCATAAATATATTGATAAAATATTTATCGCATATTGCATCAAGAAAATTTCCCCTTTGTGCAAAAGTGCATCTCCTAGTGTATATTACCTAAATATGTGAAAAATCTTAACGAAATATAACAAAAAATGAAATTTTCCTAAACTATATGCCATGTGATTATGATTTTTTCATTTTTTATTTTTTATTTAGCAAAAATTAACCCCCAAAATTTAGGTGTCAACAGCTGCCTCTCTTTGAAGGTGAGCTCGCAGAGGTTGCCTTGAAAGGCAAATTGAGACCTAAATTTTGGTCATGCTCATGCAATGAATGATTTTTTGTTGGAACATGAATTCCATTTTTTTTAATGCAATTTATATGGTGCATGGAAATACTAATGCAAATGATAGATAAACCTACGTGGAATAACTTACCTTCGAGGAGGATAGAGTAATTTGAAATAGTGGGTGTTACTTGTCCAGGACCCGTACCATTCTACTGTCGCCTAGAATAGTAACATGACTTTGTGAAGATGTTGCTTTCCTAGGACCCGTACCATTCTACGGTCGCCCAGTATGGCAGAAAGGAGCTGCTTTCTCAGGACCCGTACCATTCTATGGTCGCCCAGTACGGCAGAAATGTTTTGTAAGGAATCGCTTCCCAGACCCGTACCATTCTACGGTCGCCCAGTACGGCAGAATGGTTTTGTCTAGGACCCGTACCATTCTACGATCGCCTAAATAGGGATTCATTTTCTAGGACCCGTACCATTCTACGATCACCTGAATAAGGAATAGGTGTTGTCAAGGACCCGTATCATTCTACGGTTGCCTCGACGAAGAAAATTATTTTTCCAAGACTCGTACCATTCTACGGTTGCCTGAATGAGAAAATTGCTTTTCCAGGACCCGTACCATTCTACAGTTGCCTGTTAGAGCAATAAATATTGTCTAGGACCCGTACCATTCTACAGTCGCCTAGATTGAGGTTTTGCTTGGCTAGGACCCGAAACATTCTTCGGTCGCCCAGCCTTGCGACAGAAATCATCTGACTAGGACCCAAACCATTCTTAGGTCGCCTTAATCAGATTGAATCTGGAGAGAAATCTTTGGGGGACAACTCCATTGAGTGTCGGTGTAAAGGACTCTGGGCTACGAAAGCACGCCAGGTCATGAAGAGGAACACCGGGCTACGGAAGCACGCCGGGTCGATAAAAGGGATATTGGGCTACAAAAGCACGCCGTGTCTATTAGAAGGGACTCTGGGCTACGAAAGCATGCCAGGTCGATAAGAGAAATCCGGGCTATGGAAGCACGCCAGTTCGATATAAATGACACCAGGCTACAAAAGCATGCCGTGTCTATTAAAAGGGACACTAGGCTACGAAAGCACGCTAGAGAAATCCGGGCTACCGAAGCACACTGGTTCGATATAAAGGACACCGGGCTACAAAAGCACACCATGTCTATTAAAAAGGACACTGGGCTACGAAAGCACGCTAGAGAAATCCGGGCTACGGAAGCACGCCGGTTCGATATAAAGGACACCGAGTTACGAAAGCACGCCGAGTCGATATAAGAGGGACTCTGGGCTACAAAAGCACACCAGGTCAGGAACTCCGGGCTACAAAAGCACGCCGGGTCTATTAAAAGGGACGTCGGGCTACGGAAGCACGCCAAGTCAATGAAAGGGACTTTGGGCTACGAAAGCACGCCAGGTCAATATAAAGGATAGCTTGACCGAGTCAAGTGTCGATGCAGCTTGAGAGAGAATATCTGCACAATGACAAGTATTTAGAGTATAGTTAGAGATATACTTACCTGGTGATATCTCTGATTTTTGGAGGAAAATGACTTTTGGAATTTAGATATTATGTGGAGGTCTTTCACCTTATAGTGAAGGTTTCTCATCTGCTAATATCATGAAACATTCGGAAAGGAACTTGAATTACCCATCAGACATGATTTAGAGCAAAAATTGATATGCATTCATCAAAGAGATAGACAATCTGAGTTACTCTAGAATGCACATTTCAAAATTTAGTGAGGTTTTCATCAACTCAATCGGGATTCATGCATAATGACATTTGCATCACCCAAATTTCCATTGGAGAGAATTATCATTCAAGACAATCTTCACTCATGACATGGATTTCCTAAGAATATCAAATGAGAGACCTTCAGTTAGAAAGGACTTTTACTCACTCTCATTTAGAGGCTATTTTATGAGAATCACTCCATCTCACTATCATCATACCAACAAGGGTTCGAGTATTCTCGCAAGCGGTACAACCTTACCAATTTGAGAGGTCTTTAATAGGGACCGTAATGTGGACTTAGTCAACGGCTTAACAAAGGGGACTCTTTGAGTCAAGGCAATTGAAAGAACAATTTGTGAACATCTTCGGGCTTACAAGTCAAGAACCCTGCAAAATGAGAAATAAATAATTTTGCTCGCACTTCTTCGAGCGATGCTTGAAAACATATGAATTCTTATGTTAATTCAAGTGCTATAATCTGAAAAGACTTTGTAAGGGACGTAACATAAGCTGGGTTCATAGGTTGAGAAATGAAATGATCATTAGGCTCAAAATGTGTATAAAAGGTGAGAGTTGATGATCATCTTGGCATTGCCACCAGTTCTTTTACCATCGGGGATTGTCTTCATGAAGTGCCCCATTGATTGTAAAAACTCAGCATTTGAATTATTTGAGTATTGCTCCATCGGGATTCAATTCTTGCAATTAACAGTCACCTATATTGACTTTCTTTTTTCATCTATGGGCATTTGCCTTACTTTTACTAGGCACACTGCTTTTTCATGCCCCTTAGTTCTATTTAAATTCAATTCTTACGCATAATACATGGGTCAAGCAATTACACTTTGAATGACACTCGAACTTTTCAAGAGTCTTCATTGCCTTTTGCCTTGCCCCAGTGTGGGGGATGATCACCAACCGGGTTTAAAGAAATGAAATTGCAGGCTCAAGTGGGCTATGCAAATGATATAAGTGTATAGGATAGAGAAATAAATGCTCTTCGTCATTCTAGGGCACTTAAATTAACACATGAATTCAATGTAATGACATGACTAGAAGATTGATGTAAGTGAGAGCAAGAAAATCTCAATTCATTTTCCTCACCTCATGATGCCATTTGATCTCTTAGTTGCCCCGATGTGGGGTGATTCTTGACATGGATAATTTGAAAAAAAAAAAATCTTCACAAGTGTATGGGGCTCAAAAGGGGTTAAGAAATGTATCACTTGTAATGTTTGGGATAGAGAAATGAACTACCCCTCATCATTTCGGTCATTGTACCTTTTGCGAGAGAACACTTTACCTTGCGGGTATGGAACTTCCTACACTCATCTTACAAGTGTATAAGTAAGGGACTGTGTATAGGATAGGGCTTGCCTTTCATCATCCTGACACGTCTCATTCAGCATTCTTAAGCATTGATGTCACTCCATTAAATTGTCTATCTTAACAAATCTCCACATGAAATTGGTGAGCTAAATCAATATGAAAATTTTCTTTTCAAAAGAGTCTAGCAACTTTAAGCATAGAAAGTGTTTGTAATTTCAAAACAAACAATTTACTTAAACATGATTTCAAGCATTCATTCAAGGAATTGTCCCATGAAGGGATTGTCTTAGCAATGCATGTCCCTAGATTGCCTCTATCGAAAGGGAATAAACACACAAATTGATCAATCGAGGATGAGAGTCCAATATTTGATTTGATGAAATCTTGCTTTTGCCCCTGCACAAAACAATGTGCATGAATAGGATACTATGCAACATTAAAGTAAATTCAAATTGCACGACCATTTTGGCTCGGATTGAGATTTTGTCTCAGTCGTGTCACTACTAGAATTTGTAGTGCCCCCAATTCGTCATCTGCAAGGAAAAGAACATAGCGTTATCTCCCAAAATTATTTATGTTCAAAGACGAGATGTACCTCTTTCACCAAAGATGGATGATCTTCTTTTAAGTTGCCCCTCATTTAATGGGCGAGAATGAAAATTCCGTCAAGCATGAAAACGGAACACACTTTGTTTGGCCCTTCAAGATCGATATTTCAAGTAGTATCGAGATTAATTCTTTAGAAACTTGTTAAGTAACAATTGAACCAATTGCAACCTGATGTGCCATTTTCAGATGCTTTCTTATCGGGTCAAGAAAGTAATGCTCTGAAACATGAAGTAAATGAGTCAGAAAATTAAACAAGGCTAATCTAATGCATGCTTTTTTGGAAATGACTTGAAAAATGATTTTTTTTTCTTTTGGATTTTTTTTTTTTGGATGAGGAAGCATGAAGAAGCCCAGTCCTCAGAATTCTCCTTGGATGATATTTTCTTTTCATTGTTGGATATCGTCACCAGGCTAGTTTGGTGTACCCCATCATGTTCTCAAAACAAAACTTGTAATTTTATTGATATTTATCAATCAAATTACATTTATTGGAATGTGATGCTCAAGCACAGAAGAAATTGAAAGCGATCCCTAAAAAGCGATAAGAATTCCCACGCAGGGGAAGGTGCATGCCCTAATTAAATGAGGAAATGGAACAACTTAGGACCATGAATCATGTGTACTTGAATTCTTCACCCTCCTTGATCTTGTGAGGCGAACGCTTGGTCAGATATTTTCCTCTCTCGTATATGTCACTGGTCTCTTCAAATTCGGCTATCTCAAAAAATGAGACGGTTCAAAAAAAATTTCTTGGCTCTCTCATTGGAGTCACAATTTCTCATTGAAGATAGATCACAACATTTTTGCTTGATGAGATTAGC
This sequence comes from Eucalyptus decipiens, assembly GCA_014182575.1. Taxonomy (NCBI): domain Eukaryota; kingdom Viridiplantae; phylum Streptophyta; class Magnoliopsida; order Myrtales; family Myrtaceae; genus Eucalyptus; species Eucalyptus decipiens. The sequence continues at coordinate 41,273,819 of CM024617.1, forward strand.
TCTTTTTGATTCATCATTTTAGCTCTCGATCGTGAACAAATGGGTGAGCGGGATCGTTCCAAAATCACCTAAAGGAAATAGATGGGAACATGTAAGCATGAGGTGTAAATGGATAGTCAATTCATGACAATGATCTAATCGATTTTTCTATTTTTTTTCTATTTTTATTTTATTTTTTTTCATTTATTCATGAAAAGTCTATGCAAGAAGGGAATTTCCTAAAAATGGATATCCTAGTAAAACCAAATTTTCTAGACATGATGTAAAAACAAATTCTCCAAAGTTTTTTTAAATGTATCATTCCCTAGCAATTTCTCATTTCATTTCCAATTGACAAATGAATTAAATCAATGATTGATCTAGACTGTCATGGACCGACCCAAGAATATGACAAAATAAATAGCATGGTATAGGGAAAGAACACTTACTTCACCAAGGAGAATCAATGGCAATTACATAAATATGCGCATGGTAAGTGGCTCAATTTCTAATCTATAAGGCTTATCAAGGTGGAGCCACAAGGATGATCAGACTAGCCACGAGCTTGTGAACTATATCGGGTCCTCATGACTCCGGCTTGGTCAAAGAGCCGACCCGGGTCGCGAGCATGCGGACCGAGGTGGGTACTCTTGACACCATGAAAGAAATTTCGGGATTGAGATGGGCGACTCGTACCGCGAGCATGCGGTCGGAGTGGTATCCATCTCAACACCATCCCAAATGATCCTGTGCGGCCCAGGTTCGGCAGCAAGTTGTGTATGCAATAGTGTAGTGCTAGATGCAAGGCATACACGATAGTTTATATCAAGCAACACTTCGTTCATGAAAATAAACCATACATTCCTACACCTCCCTGCAAAACAAAGGTTAACAAACACTTCCCCTTATACCTCCCATCCTGCAAAAACATCTAACACCTTAAATGTTAGGGACGTACCTGGAATCCTCGCTGTCAAACAAAAACTTTTTCAAAAGAAAAGAAAATTTGGCCTAAGTCCACTAAGACTTTCAACTCAAGTCCCCAGCGGAGTCGCCAAGTTGTCGCGACCAATTTTTTTGGGTGTGAACCACCTAAGGTTTGGCTAATGGGATTGTTAAGCCTAGACTTAACTCGGGCTCTCCCAAGCCCATACCAATTTGCTACTTAGGTTCAAATTTTTAACATGCAATTGATTTTCAATTAGGAGTCGCCACTAATCTATTTTTCGTGGGTCGATTAGAAACCCAAGTAAAATAACGGGAGAATTATTTTACTCCTACGAACTAGAGACTCTGGGTACGGGGACTTGGTTATTCTAGAATTCTCTAACGCCCTTTCGGTACCTTTTTATTTTGAAAAATGCTTGGCAAGCAATTTGGATTGATTTTAAATCTATTTCCCTAACATGTGAGGTGGTCATACGGGTACACAATCCACCAATTTAACACCTAGATAATAATAAATTGCAGAAAAAAAAAAAAACTTACCTCAAAGTAACGAAAGCATCTGTATTAAAATCCACATCAACAACCCTAGATATGGTTTCTAGTTAACACGCAATTTCTTTTTTTTTTTATGTTTTCAATTAATTAATGAAAATCATGCAATATGCAATGCAATATTAACTAAATGACCTAATTCTAATGACATGTAATTTTTAATTAAATAGGTCTAGCAAAAATACTGAATGACATGCATCTCAATTAATCGAACCCTAATGACGTGCATATGACAATTTTTCTTTTTCCTAAAAGAATGCATTTTTTATCCTAAATAATAAAACCAAATCAACTTATGGCATTTTTTGTATTTTTCATAAAATTCGAAATTAGATGAAATGTGAAAATTACCTAATTAGATTAAGATCCTATTTAATTTATATTAGGAATTAGGTTGAGCAACATCCTAATTTAAACTAAAATATTATCTTAACCTAGATAATCCTAAAATCCAATCTATTTAATAAAATACCTAAACCTATAGTAAATTAAGAAATTATCTAAATTAACTTAAGTGCAATTTCTATCATAATATGCAATGACGTGCAAAATGTACCCTAATTCTACATGAATTATGCATGATGATTTTTTTTTTTTTATGTTTTTCCTTTTTTCCCCTTTTATTAAATTTCGAAATTAATAATTGCCAAATAATTAAACATGCAATCCAAGTTTTAAAGAAAACTAGCAACCTAAATTAATTGATTTGATTTTTTTTTTTTTTTAAATTCGAAATAAAATACCTATTATGAACATGCAAACCTTGAAACAACATTTTTTTTTTTTTTTTTAAAGAAAGCTAATTTAAGTAACACCACAGCAAATCAAGCCATATTGATACCCAAATCGACTAACCATATCTCGAGCATGAGATCGAGTTGGCCAATTTCACATAAATCATGAATTGGATCTCGAGCGGGAGATCGGATTGGCAATTTTTTTTAAGTAATTGCGAGTCGGATTTCAAGCTCGAAAATCAGACTGACAATCACTAATTTCAAGGCAATTTCATATCATGGAATTTCAATTTCACATGAAAGGAATAATTACACTAAAAGATAAAATAAAATGGCAAAAATAAGATAAAGAAAATACCTAAATGTTCTTTTACTTTTCTCTGTTTTTTCTTTTCTTTTTGCCTTAAAAAGAAAAAGAAAAATAAATCTGTGGCCGGTCCTAAGAAGGGGAAATCGCCGACTAGGGTTCGCGAGGGCACCGGAGCGGCGCGATGGCAGCACAAAGAACAGGAGCTTCGGGATCGGCGCGACGGCGTCGTAGGTCCGGCCGGGTGCGGGCATCGCGGGCGAGGGACTCCGAGCGCGGGCTGAAGCAGGGTGAAGATGGCGTTGGATCTGGGAGCGTCGAGGGTCTAGGTACGGATGTCATGGGCCGGATGAGGGTGGTTTGGAGAGGATATGCTGGTGGAGCAGAAGCGCAAGGACACGGCAAAGCAGTGAAGGCGGATGAGTGGTGAGCAGAGGCGGCTTCCCGGGAGTTTGCTGTCGACGGACGAGGGCTTTGCAGCAAGCGCCAAAAAGCGGTGGGCGCACGGTGGGCGTCGGAGGCGAGCGACAGCAGCGTCGAGGGGTTGCTGCGTCGGCGGCAAGGAGCGGCGACGGTGCTTGCGGTGGCGCAACAGCGAGTGGGCCTCGGGATCAGTAGGGCATTGGGCACGAGTGGGCAGAGCTGCGGTGAGAGCAGCAGAGGCGCGGATCGAGTGGCGAAGAAGAGGCAAAGAAGAAGAATAGTAACCTTGCTTTTTTTTTTTTTACCTCTGTCAACCGCACATCCTTTCTGCTAACTTCTTTCCTTTGTACTTGTCGGAAAAGAGAAGAAAATACTCCCTTTTGTGTTTTTTTTTTTTTTTTTGACTCTTTCTTGCACAGATTTTTTTTCGCTCGTATTTCTCTCTTGAATTTTTTGGTCTCCCTTCCCTCACACTTTTCTCTGCACTTTTTGCACGAATTCTTTTCATGATTTTTTTCAACTCTCGCTCCTGAAATTTTTCGAATTCGCCTTCCCCCCATGTACGGCCATATGTATTGATATGTGTGGCCCCCAACTCACGTTTTTCTCTTTGAATTTTTTTTCTTTCAATATGGCCGAATGTCTCAATTGCGTGGCCTCCCCCTAATTTACCATACGTGACCCTTTTTATAAGCCCAAAAATTTAATCTTAGGGGTATATTTCATTTCTAATTTTGCTTGAGCACGATACCCTAAATATATTGATAAAATATTTTTCGCATATTCCATCAAGAAAATTCTCCCTTTGTGCAAAAGTGCATCTCCCAGTGTATATTACCTAAATATGTGAAAAATCTTAACGAAATATAACAAAAAATGAAATTTTCCTAAACTATATGCCATGTGATTATGATTTTTTTTAATTTTTAATTTTTTATTTAGCAAAAATTAACCCCCAAAATTTAGGTGTCAACATTCGGGAACTAGTAAAGACTTTTCTGAATCTTTCACTAGATGAAGACATGAGAACATTTACCTTTTAGATATAAAACCAGAGAGTTCTTAGTGTCTAATATCCATTCAAGATGAAGCAAATCTTTGGCATCGAAAACTTGGTCATGTCAACATGAAGCAGATTGCCAAGATTTCATCCAAGAAGCATGTTCGAGGTCTCCCCAACCTAACTTATCAAAAGTCTGAATTATGCACTCCTTGTGTTTTGGGAAAACAGGCTAGAAGTTCCTTTTAACTTGTAGATCAAGTTTCTACTAATCGAGCTTTGCATCTTCTGCATATGGACCTCTTTGGACCAACTAGAACTCAAAGCATTAGTGGAAAGATATACTGTCTAGTAATCGTGGATGATTACTCTCGTTTTACTTGGGTTTACTTTCTGGCAAATAAGTTTGAAGCCTTCTCTCACTTCTCAAAGTCTACCAAGAAAGTTCAAAATTAAAAAGGATATGCTATTTCAAGCATACCATCTACAGACATATACAGACATATCATCTACAGACATATGGCCAATAAGAGGACAATTCAAACCCTCGAGGATATGTTGTGAGCTTGCATACTAGAATTCAAGGGAAATTGGGAAGAACAACTTCATCTGGTTGAGTTTGCCTACAACAACAGTTATCAGCAGAGCATTTAGATGGCTCCCTTCGAATCATTGTATGGCAAAGCATGTAGAACACTCGTGTATTGGGATGAAGTTGGGAAAAGAAAGATCATAGGCCTAGAGTTGGTTCAGCAATCAATGGATGCAATTCAATTATTAGAGACAGACCAAAGACTACTTAGAGCTGACAAAAGAGTTCCGCAGATAAACGTCGGAGACCTTTGAAATTCCAATTTGGTGATCACATTTTTCTAAAGGTGTCACCAATGAGAGGTATTTCGCGCTTTGGCAAGAAAGGAAAACTAAGTCCGAGGTATGTAGGTCCGTTTGAAATTCTTGAGAGAATTAGGACCCCAGTGTATCATCTTGCGTTGCCACTGAGATTGGCACAAGTGCACGACGTCTTTCACGTCTCGATGTTGAGGAAGTATGAGACTAACCCGACCCACGTGCTTAATTTCGAGGAACTGGACATGGATGACCGTGTGTCGTATGTTGAAAGGCTAGCTCGGATTGTGGATCGGAAGAACAAATTCTGTGTACAAAGACCATCCCATTGGTCAAAATGGTCTGGCAACACCACAACATTGATGGAGCAACCTGAGAGAGTGAAGAGTCGATGAAACAATTGTACCTCCACCTCTTTGCTTAAAGTATCATAATGGTTTAAATTTCAAGTACAGCATTTTTATAAGAGGGGAAGAGTTGTGACATTTTGGATTTTTCAGTTTTGCTTTCAATTAAATTAATCAGGCCTTTCATCGACGCGCCTATAGTGCTATTCTCATAGTTGATCACTCCTAAGATAACTAGACTATCTAGGGAAGTCATTAAGAAATTTTAATGCAATAGACTTGAGGATTCAACCAGGAATCGACTACTCGACCGTGCTCATCTACAGATTTCACTGAGATGTGTGGTTAAACGTGGGTGATTCCACTAAATTACAAAATTCTAGTCGATTGACACTAGATTGATTTTTCTATCGTTTTGGTACCATGTGGCCCTATTTGAAACCCCAAGATTTTCACGACAACCGAGAGTCACCAATGTATCAAAGAGGTTCATTGTGGCTTGAAGATAATCGACCACAAGTCATTGGTACTAAAAAATTCTAAAAGTTACATGGTAGTCTAGGTCACGCTAAAATCACGCTAGATTGAAATTAATTGCGAATTTGAATCCGATTTCAAAAATTGAAAGTTTTGTCATGTCATGAGTCATTTGAGAAACGTCAACTCAATCTCCGAAGATTTTTTTGCAAATCGATACTTTTTTCGGAAAAAAGTCGAAATAATGCCCTTTTTTGTCCAAAATTTCAGAGGATCGTTTTTATTTGCAAAATTGGGAAGCGAGTAGGTTCTATTGGCCAGGAAAAATACCAATTTGATCGAGGTCTCAATATTGGAATTTTTAGAAGCCGAATTGAATGAATTCAATGAGGAATTAAAGTTCATTTGAGGGAAACTTGTGCAAAATTGGTATGTCCCCATGGACCTAACTTGTGGACCAACTCATGCATTCTAGAATGGGTGTTTTGGGCTAGAAATTGAGCTAAGGAGGCCAGTTGATGGTGGGGACCAAGCAAGGGGACAAGAAGATGAGATTGAAGGCTTGGTGGCCCCCTCCATAAAGCAGCCGGTTCTTCCCCCCTTTCCCCAGTCATTTCGTGGACCACCTCCTCATTCTTCTCTAAGTTTCGAGCTCAGCAACCCAGCAAGGCCGACTAGCACCTCCTTTTCCCCCGTCACAGCCACACGCCAAAGCCTGAGCTCCACCTCGACATCGTCGCGCCCTGCTCGCCAATCGCGCCAATCCCGAGAGTTCCTGGCCACCGTTCCACGTCATCCGTGAGCCCAAACATTCCCCCACGTTGTTTGCAACCGCCCGCCAAGCTTTGCCAAGTCCACTGCAGCCCGTTCGCTTCAAGCTGATCGATTCAGCCTCTCTCGGTCCGAATCTGAGCAGAATAGAGTGGGTCTCCAGTCTACTGTCGAGCTAGTTTTCAAGGCTTTCCCGACCCCGTTTAGTGGTCCCGCTTTGGAGCTTCTCGACCCTCATTGCGTCCCCATTGTTTTGATCCAAGTGGATCATTAAACAAGTAAGTTTAACTCGCTAATTCTTGTTTAGTAAGTTAATGATGTTTAAGGGTTGATTAGTTTAGAATAACCTTTGTTTAGGTGGATAGATTAGATTAACAATTTAATTAATTGTCATTACATGTTAGGTGGTTAGAGTAGTGTAGTTAGGGCCTAGACAAGCTCTAGTATTTATTTAGAGTGGTTCAGAAATTTTCCAGACCCGTCTCGACTTTCAATTAGGCTTTGCAGGCCTAATTCCTATTTATTGGCATTTATTAATTATTTTCCGTAATTATTTTCCGGAAATTAGACTAGGATAGCCTGTAACCAGAATTTTATGCTGATTGCAGTGGTGTGATCCGTTTATTTAATTGAGTTCTAATTTGTGCAAATTTTGTATGTATTTTATGAATTTATTCATAAATTTATTTAATTTCAGTAATTAATTGAAAAATTACCAAGCGTCGGTCTACAGTGTCAAAAATATATCTTAGAACATTTAAAATTAGTGAGATTTTCAAGTGTGCAAATATTATATTTTGACTAAGGTCGACCATGTATCCACACACGATTATTTTTATCGGATATGATAAAAATTGCGAAATTGTTAGATGATCAGAATGGTACATCATATTAGCCTCGTGGGTGATATGGTAGCTTTTGGCGAGCATATATAGTATACTATCAGTTTATCTGGCAGCTTTTAGTGAGCATATATAGTATACTATCAGTTTATTTGGCAGCTTCTGGTGAGCTATAATATCTATTTTCAGCTCAAAGTAAGCTGTCTGTAAGGTAGTCGACTTTATAAATAGTATTGCTTGAGATGACCGGGGAATGGTCTTGTTGACATGAAATCAATTAAGTACATTGATCAATAGTCTGATCTGATTAGTTGAAATGATTGAATGGTTAGTAGAATTATACTGATTTGCAAGAAGAGACTGAGTCTAAGGTAAGTCATCTAACTCATGTTTGTGCTTAGGTAGCTCTCAGGGCGTATTTTCTTCCTAATCCCGTCTTAGGGGTTGAACTCGCTGAAACGTCGTTTCACCCTATTATGGGATAACATTTCAAGTCCTTAGATGGTAGCTCCTCTTGAGCATTTTGGTCAGCCGAAGAAGGTTACAAAACATGTTTCTCAGATCCCATTACATGGGCACTCGAGGGGCTAGGTGTACGGACTTGTAAGGTCCATAGTTTGGGTCGATATGGATCTCACCCACAAGGTGCCCCACCAATACCATTCATGGTACTGCCAGGCTTAGGATGCCCAGAGAGAAGGTCCCATACCGGAATTTGAGATACCTCTGTATGTGCTGGAGGTTGCTTTTGGGAAAGGCACAGTAGATCCTCCTCAAGGCTCGATCGTGGACGCAATTATCTCGGACCTTGAAGACCCCGGGAGTCTTTGTGTATTCAATAATAGGCTCCAATTAGAGTGTGGAGGGAGATGACGAGGAGGATGAGGACCCGTAGTTTCTAAAACCCCCCCTGTTTTGTAAAACTTGTGAATAGAGTGGTTTGTATTGTATATATATGACTCGATTTGTTGAGTTGTGTGTGTGTTGTAGTGTTGGTTTTCAAAATATGTCCCTACTTTTCTATCCCATTGAATTGTAGTCTGGGAATCATTTATCTGCTTCCACATGTGCATTAAAACGAATGGGTCGACAATGCGTCCTAAAATGTCACTATTTAATTGACTACAGAAGGATGGGCACGCGCTCGGAGGGTCGGGCGTGACAACGGGTGGTTGGAGTCCGGTGGCCGTCAGTTGGCGGCGGGCGGCCGGTGGCGAGCGGTCGAGTAACGGCGAGTGGCGGGAATCTGGCATCCCATGGGCGGTTGGTGGGCAATGGGCAGTAATAAGAGTGAACGATGAGAAAAATTTTGATTTCTCATTTCTATTCCAGAAATAGAAAAGTTAAAAATTTTAACTTCTGATTTTTACTCAAAATTTATTTCTAGAATAGAAATCTGTTTCAAAATTAGAAAAATTAAATTACATTACCAAACAAATTTTTGTGCTAAACCTGTTCCGGGGAATAGAAAAACAGAGAAATCGAGAAATAGAAATATTGTCATGTGCGCCCTAAACTAGATCACTTTACGATAATAGTCCATAGTAGCTCATTGTTTGGTGAGTCAATCCATTCGGACCATTCCAATGATAACGTCAAAATCATGCATCGCCAACACAATTAAATCTATATATGTGGCATCCTAGAATTTCATGACAACCTCGAGATGTGCTATGAACCATGGATAGGTGATGGAAGTATCATCAAATTATGTTGTAGCCATTTGATCCATGATTTGAAATAAAATTAAAGCCAAGCTTTTCAATGGATAATTATTGATAGGAAAGTTCTACTCTTGGCCATGTGTTTCATAGATTGGATGTTATTGATTTATAATATGGCCATATGAATTGGTAATTAGGTGTATACTTAGGTGATGATTAAATGGGAAAAATTATAGAAGAATGGGTTGATTTTCTTAGGCCAAGACCAGCCCACAAGAACCCCACCATTCGACCAGCCCAAGAAGCCCAAAGGGAAGGGGCTGCCGTCAACCATGGGAAGAGAGGAAAGGAGGGAGGAGTCCAGCCCATTTGGCCCATCATGTGCATGGGAAAAAATGCCAAGTGTTGTCCCCTTGTAGCCAAGTGTAAGAAGCCATGCAAAATCAAATGATGGCTAATGATGAAGGGAAATAAAGAGAGGGAGAGTGGATGGAGTGAGCGAAGCAACCGAGAGGGAGAGAGAGAGAGCTACCGTGCGAGAGAAGGAGAGAAAGAGAGGAAGAGAGGAAGAGAGAAAGGAAGAGGGAGGCCGAGTCGCTGCCGTCGAGCCGCTTAGTCGCCACCGTCAAGCCGCCTTGCCCCGCTGTTTGCTTGCTGTGTTTTTGCTTGAATCAGAGGCAAGTAGAGTCCATTGATCTACCTTTTGCTTGCTGTGTTTTGTGTGTGATGAATGGTGAATTTCGGATGTGGATGAAGTGTGAAATTTCGGAGTTATAGAAGTTGTGTTCTAGCTTAGCATTCTATTTTCAGGAAAAACAATCCTACCTTTGATGATTTCGTGAGTTGCACGCAATGTTCTAGTTGGAATATGACTTCGACTTCTTGATAAAAGTTGTAGAGGACTGCTTGTAGAATAACATATCAAAATTTTAAAGGAAACAAACGAGTATAGGTCGGTGAAACCATTTTTCCTCGAAGAAGCTAGATCTGGAAACTGTTATGTTGGTCTATTATGATTCTATGAATTTTGTGAAATTATCCAGTCCGAATTTGATATCATGTTCTCAATGAGAGTTTTAGATGACATCTTGAGGAATAACATACTAAAATTTTAGGAGAAACGAACAAGTATTGGTTGATGAAATGATTTTTCTTTGAAATGGTTAGATCTGGAAATCGTCACTAAGGGTTAGGAAGAGTATGGTGACTATATCTTTTGATCTATCACGAATCTGACTTTGATTTCTTCATGAAACTTTTACCTCTATTTCTCAAATATAACATGTTAAAATATCAGAATTTTTGGAGTTCATTGAAGAGCCTAATCAAAATTATTTCCGAAACTGTGCAAGAAGTGATGCTGGAATTTCTTTTGCTGTGATGTATGGATCTATGTGATTGATGTGAAACTTTCTTGATATGGTGTTCTTCATAAAATATCTTCCTCTGGATCTTTTTTACATCATGTTAAATTTTCATAATTTATTGAGATTGTTTACTAATTTTCCAAGAATTTTTATTAAAGAAGTGCATTATGCTTTATCCGAAGTTTGCTGTATTTTCAAGAATAAATGGATTGCTCTATGAAATATGATGTCTTGAGTGGTTATATATGCTGCATATATGGTGATGTTTGGCATATCATATGACATCAAAAAGATGGTGTCGCGACCAAATTTTCGGGTGTGAACTACCTAAGGTTTGGCTAATGGATTGTTAAGCCTAGACTTAACTCGGGCTCTCCCAAGCCCATACCAATTCGCGACTTTCGGTTCAAGTTCTTAACATGCAATTGATTTTCAATTAGGAGTCACCACTAATCTATTTTTGGTGGGTCGATTAGAAACCTAAGTAAAATAACGAGAGAATTATTTTACTCCTACAAACCAGAGACTATGGGTACGGGGACTTGGTTACGCTAGAATTCTCTAACACCCTTTCGGTACCTTTCTTTTTATTTTGAAAAAAAAAAGGTTTTGCAGGCAGCTTAAATTGATTTTAAACTATCTCCCTAACATGTGAAGTTATCATGCAGGTGCGCAAATCACCAATTTAACACCCAAGAAAGCAATTAAATAAATTGCAAAACTTACCTCAAAGCAACAAAAGCATTTGCTATGTTAAATTAAAATCCACATCAACAATCCTAGATATGGTATCTAATTAACACACAATTTTTTATTTTGTTTTCGCTTAATTAATGAAAATCATGCAATATGCAATGCAATATTAATTAAATGACCTAATTCTAATGACATGTAATTTCTAATTAAATGGGCCTAGCGAAAATACTAAATGACATGCATCTCAATGAACCTAACACTATATGACGTGCCCATGATTTTTTTATTTTCTTAATAAGCATGCAATCTATCATAATATGCAATGACGTGCAAAGAATGCCCTAATTCTATTTTTTTTATTACGAAATTCGAAATTAAAATTGCCAAATAATTAAACGTGCAATTTAAGTTAATGAGAAGAAAATATGATATCTTAGATTAATGTTTTTGGTCTTTTTTATAAGAAATTCGAAATAAATTTCCTATCCTAAACATGCAACATAACCTTAAAACCGGTAATATCCTAACATGCATTTAACCTAACTCAAATAAATATTTTTGGGCTTTTCTTTTACGCGAGCAATCAAATAGAGGCATCAAGAAAGCACGGCACCAAATCAAGCAATATATCATCCATGTCCATTTAATTTAGGGAAATAAATTGACGAATCATATCTCGCACATGAGATCAGATTGGCCAATTTTTAACAAAATCACGAATCGTATCTCGACCGTGAGATTAGATTGGCAATTTTTCCGTGTGATTGCGAGTCGTATTTCGAGCGTGAAATTGGACTATCAATCATGTGCACGTTGTGAAATTAGGGAATAAATCCCTAATTTAAAAAGACTTTCGAGAAAATTTGGATTGGATGCATCATCGGAAGATTTGAATTTGAAAGCAATATCAACAAATTAAGTAAGGAAATTATCAAATTAAATTTGGATAATATCTTTACCTATTTCGTAATATGGTTCCCAAATTTGGACTCATCGGATGATGGGACTGGTGATGGCTTATGGTGAGCTTGATGCAGTGGTTCGATTGGGTGTGTCCACGGCTACAGGGCACGCGAGAAAACTGCGTTGCTGGAGGAGTTTATCGTGTTTAATGGTCTTGGACCACAGGGAACACTAGAAAACCTTTTATTCCAAAGGAAGCACCTGCACCCACAGAATACACTTGAAGCTAATCAGACTTTTTACCACTTGTAGTCTCCTTGTTCGCATATGGTCCACGTGCACTCCTCTAGGAAATTTTCACCACTTCATTCATGAATCACACCTACAAGGAAAAAGAACTTTCTTATTTCTTTCTTCTATTTTAACAAAAACCTCCGGTGGACATAACGTGCGAGAATTTCTGCCACAGCTACATGCAATCAGAACTTGTCCTAGCGATTGATACGGGTGAACGCGGAGGACCTCAGTCACCAACGGCATGAAGGAACTGCTGGGTCAAGCGAGACATTGACGTCGATCGTGTCGATGGGGCTCGCCAAGGCAGAACCACGGCAAGTGGACTCAAGGATGAACGGCGAAGGGCTTGACAACCTGCAAAACAGAAACTCAACGTTGCTAGTTCGATGGTTGCTGCTTGTGGCACTTGTGGCGAGGATTGTCATTTGAAGGTTCACGGCTTGGCTGTATGGGAACTCCTCGGCAGCAGTTGGTCATCGGCTAGAAGCAATGGCGCTGGGATTGCGGAGTTGGAGGAACCCATGGATTGAGAATCGTGGTGATGGACTCGGCTATGCACCTCCTAATTCTCTCACCTGTTGCCAAGAAGAGAGTTCCTTCTCTTGTTTCTGAATTTCATGGCCGTATATTCTCCATTGCGTGGCTCCCTTTGAAGCCTGATGTTGAATACGATGGTGGGTGGTTGCCTTGACTGAGTTGTCTTCTTCCTCTCGGTTCCTTCTCTTTTCACAAATCGTGGCCGTGTATATCAATATGTGTGGCCCCCTTTTTTTCTTCTCCGTACGCGGCTCTTATATAGGTGAATAACTTTGATTTTCGTGGATTATTTCACTTCCTTTCTCAGCTCATGCACGAAATCTCCTTTGATGATCAAATATTTCTTGTCTTGAGACATAGAATATATCGCTCAAAATATCCCCACGTGTGATATTCCTCTTGATATTTCATGCTTAAACTTCCAATCTTCTGTAATATATCGCCTAATGTGAACATAAGAAATAATTACCGAATATTGGAAGAATAATATGAATCCTTTCTGAAAATACCGAATTGCCAACTCATAAAGGTGAAGCTCATCCGCCGCTGATCAAATGCAAAAGTGATAAAAGAATAATGTAAAATGCTTCTAAACTATATGTTATGCAATTAATTTTTTTTTAGGGATAAAATTAACCTTTAATTTTTTAATATGATAAATGTCTAATTGGGTCGCCAAAATTTAGGTGTCAACAGATGGTTTAAACCTTTGGTATTGTTGCATCAAATGCTATGTTGAAAATGATACATACATGTGATCATAAATGGTGATAATAATGAGACCATCGGAGGTATGAGCCGACGATGCCACGGGAGTTTCAAGATGCCCAGAGGTTTGTGCCGGAGGCTCCTCGTGATGCTAAGTTGGATGCGAGCGATAAATTGATGGATGCAAACATTGGTCCTTGGAAGAAAAATGATGAGATCCTTGTGAAAAATGAAAATTGAAATTGAATCATGTGTATGGGTATAAGCATGTGGCATGATGCATGATCTGCATATGGAAGTAAATTGATGTTATTTGAATGTGAGAATGCAATCATGAAAGTTTGAATGGATCTCATGGGGATGTGTACATGATGGTATGAATGATATGAATCATGCATATATATGTGCATATGGCCTGGGATAAACCTCTTGGAAATATAAGTATGACTGCATGGTGATATATGCACGATGGTATGGTGAGATATGCACAACTGCATGGTGATATATGCACAATGGCATGGTGAGATATGCATGACTGCATGGTGATATATGCACGACTGCATGGTGATATATGCTTGATAACATTGATGATATGTGCTTTACTTGTGATATCTCGGTTGTCTTGCTTGTTACATTGTGTAGTTTGATGGATCTTTACTGTTGAGTGATTGTACTCACCCCTTTGGGGACCAACATTTCAGATTGAGCTATGCCTCTAGCACCTGTCACGCGTAGTACGTTTTATGGATTACCGTCCGATGTCGAGGTCGAGTGCTCAAAGCACCCCTACGTCGATGTTTATGGTTTGGTGTTTATCCGCCTCCGTGTTTTGGTCATGTATGATGTGGGCTTACTTGATGGCCCCGTTGTACAAGAGTTTTTGTCTGTTCACATTCGCCGAGATGGGAGGATGATGGGGATGCTACCGCCGCCACCGGCCGATGCACCGGGATGGGTATGATAGGAGCGTGTGACTGGTGGAGGTTGTCACTTTTTGGGATGGCCGACACTAGCTAATGGATAGATGTACATATTTGATGTATAGTCGGGTTCTTTTTTAGTTTAGCCGAGCTTAGATATAGTCTTGGCCCTTTTGTTGTACCGACTTGTGAAATCCATCTTAGTATGCAAATAAAAGTGATCCAGCCCTAAAATGCATATATATATGAAAGGTTATAGTTGGTGTGTATTGCATTGTATTGTTTGGTTTGTGTATGGGTTAAGGAGATGATAAGTATGCTTCCGTTATATGATCTGCGTTGGGACCGATCTAAAAGATGAAACCCCCAGGTTGTAAGGACCCACTACAATTGAAATGGTATCAGAGTGGAATGTTATTAGGACAAGTGATAGGTGAGCGAGCTGTGGAGACCTTAGCGAATCGGGGGCCACATCGAGGGGTACCATTGTCTCACAATATATTCCTCTCGACTGCCAATGATTAACTTACAGCTTGAACATCTTACCACAAACAATACTTTATCATTTAACATTGTGGAAATATTAAGAACCGCTTCCAACGATTTCAGACTTAACCCCTCTAATTTAATAAACTACTCAACAATAGACAAGTGCATGGCTCTTGAAACGATACTTGTAACCACGGTCTGCAAATCTTCCGCCCCCTTTCTAGTGATGGCATAGACCCTTCCTTGAACTACAGTCCTGCTTAGATTGTTCTCTGGCGCGTTCCTTTCTAATTGTCCTATCTATGGCGATGACGCTTGCGCTCCCATGGATTTGCATGGGTAGTTCTTTACTTGGTGGCTGTACTGACCACATCCATAGTAAGCTCCTGTCCTAACAGAATATGGGGCTATTCCATGCCTCCTAACGCAAAATCGGCACACGCCTTTTGAATTGTGTGTTATCTTTTCCATGCCAATTTTTCGGTTGGGAGGGATGGGATGAGATGTTTTCCTCCTATTATTAGACTCTTCCCAAACCAATGATTGTCTTTGTTAGGCACCAACTGCAACTTAGACGCGGCTACCCATTCTATCATATTCCTCTCGATCAACCGAGCCCTCTCGTATAATTTATTCAATGGCACTAAGTGGTCCTTAATCTCCAATTTTAAGCCAACTCCGAATCTCATCGCCCTATCCACCAGGTCCTCAATCAACCTCTGTGTGTACTCGAATAGCTCGGAGAATTTCGCCTTATACTAGTCTATAAATAGGTGGTTCTAATGAAGGCGCTATAATTCAGCCATCTTCTATTCCCGTGTCTAATCCGAGAAATACTTCCCATTGCACACTTTAATGAAGGCATCCCACACTGAGACCGTACCTTGGGGAAAAACCCTTCCTTTAGTGGCTTCCCATCACGTGCTAGTATTACCTTGTAGTTGGTAAATGGCTAGTGTCACCTTATCTTTTTTTGAGCAACTCAGCAATGCAAATGCTTTATGCAGTTCCTTGATATAGAGGATTGCAACCTCAAGATTTTCCGCCCTAGTAAACTTTGACCGCTTCAATTTCAGGAATTGTTCTACCAACTTATGCATGGGCTAGTCACCATTTTCATTCTTAGCCTATGGGACTTCAGCAGGTGCGATAGCAGCAGTAGCAATGGCAGCAACAACAACAGCTTGCATATGAATTTGCTACCGAATCATGTTTCCCAAAGTTTCCAATACTTATAGGATCCCATCCAACCTGAGATCACCTATTGACATTCCTTTAGCATCAGCCTAAGTCGATGCACTTTCTCTTGCACAAGTCTGAGTCAGTGCTCTTCCTCTAGCACCAGCTAGAGTTTGGACTACCCTTCTCCTAGGGCCCTTTGATAATGATCACTAATCTTGTAGGATTCTCGAGGAAACATGTTATATAATTCTGTAAGGAAATTAGAAACTTAGAACATCTACTTAGAATCAATCAATCAATCACAAGCATAAGATATCTTCCTAGCGAACTATCCCAAAACTCATCGCAACTTATCACTTCAGACTTTGACCGGGCTTTGATACCACTTAGAGAAGGATGTTATGCTCCAAACTCCCAAGCGCGCGAACATCCTTGCATGGTCGTTTAGTTGCAATACCCTAGGGTGTGTCGCTGACTCATATCTTTTTCCTTCTTTTTTTTTTTTTTGTCTTTTGATTACACGCAAACAGAAGCATATAATAAACACCCAGTCAAACATAATAATAGGGATAGCAAGAAAAACACAATAACATCAAATCAAACACTTCTTTAATACATTTATTGTTAACCCATCACAAAAGGGTGACTTCCCATGCAACCAAAATACAAAAAGGGTTGGAAAGGTCGGAGTTAACCTAACTCCTCTATCACGAGAGCTATCCATAAAGTGATTTCCCACCCAAGCACCGGTTCGCTAAAGCAGGCCATCATGCCTTGGAAAAGAACCAATGAGATCCCCATCAAACCTAACGAACGAGGCCACAAAATGATAAAATCATATGATCCCCTTGGTAACCCATAAAGTAATGGTGCGCTTCAGAATAGTCGCTGGGTCCCCATCACTGCATACTTGGCCACGGTCCATTCAAAGAATATGGGGATCCCAAAACGAATACGGTGCACATCCATATCATCTCAATATAAATAGGAAAAAGCTATAATTAATTTTATTACTTTCGATTGAGATCGTAGATAATTCTTGTTCACAAACAACTTGAAGTTTGACAAAACATATGCTTGTAAAACAAGTTAGTGGTCGATTAGTTCTTGTCCAGTTTCCTGGAATTCAGAGAGTGAGTAGAGATTTTAATTGAAGAATAATAACATCAAAGATTGATTGAGGGAGTAAAAATTCTCAAAAATGAATAAAGAAAGAAAGGCATCTTTATCCAACCAGATACTTCACAACATTATCCCAGCAGATGGATCTGCGGGCTTCGTGGACCAGATCATTGGCACCGGACCTTTTCGGCTGGCGTATTGTCTCTATTATCGGCGTCAATATACAGTAGCTCCATATTTGGATTGATGCGCGGCCCTTGTTTAAAGCTTCTTCACCTTTACGTCTTTGGCACCCGTTTTTAAGCAGCTTTCGACTTAATATTATCACGATGTCACATTTCTACTTTAAAGCGCCAAGACCACCCCTCTCATTTTTTTTCTTGATTTTGTTTTTTCAAATCAACCCCAGGAATTTGGATAATCCAAAACCTTGTTAAAAATTCTTGCATGAGTAGTCCGAAGCAGTGGAGGAGCTAGAGTGGTTTATCAGCTCGTGTAAAACGACATGGAAATAGATGCTAAAGTACAAATTGACTTGATGACAATGCTACTGCTAATGCCCCTGCTGCTACACATGGGAAGTCGTCCGTTCCCTCAGAGAATCTTGAAGAGCAGACCACCGTAAGTAGCAAAGAAGGGGGCGAACACGAGCGACTCGACCGCCATTAGCTGGATGAGGATGTTGAGTGGTGGGCCTGAAGTGTCCTTCCGTGAATTGCCAATGGTCTTTACAATATCGTCAATTTCGCTTGAAGTGTCCTGTGAATTGCTACCAGTCGGTTCTTCACAGTGCTCCGAAGCACCAGTTTGTTCTTCACGGCGACGGGTCTTCGCATACTCCGAAGCACCGGCCAGAAAGCAAATTCAAGATACTAAGGAATAAGCCTGTTGAGTCAGATAAGTATTTTTAGCAGGTCACTGAACCACCACAGACAGAGTATAATCGACAAAAACTAGCTGTCGAGAAGTTGGAGCAGCTACATACCCTAATGTGATCGTTTGCTTTCTTCCATGCTTCATCAGTGTTGGATGCAGAAATCGCAATCTATTCGAAAACAAGCCCACCGAATAATAATCATCAGGAAAATACTACAATCAAATGAGACAACCGAAACAAAGCTCCCACATTGTCATAGATATGATGATCAGAGCATTACTCGGCAGCTCACCAACCTACACAAATTTTGTCCAGCAATGAAGAAACTACAATATCCTAACCCGGTTTAACAAGACATACCTTGAGCAACGCAAGCTACAAAAATAGATAGACTTTGATTACTCCAGTAAAGATTACCTGAACTACGGAACCGAGAGAGCCAGCCAAAACACCAGAGAGCGTCTTTACACCAAAGACAGTCCCGATGACAAGTGGTGTAAGCATGACAATGGCACCAGGTAGAATTACCCCTCTGACAGACGCATCAGTGGAAATTTCAAAGAATGTAGCATAATTCTCAGGTCTGTTATCAGTTGATAGGTTGTCTAACCCAGGCGCTAACTTCTTGCGGACCTCCGGAGCCAGCTCAACTACAGCACGTCCCACACTTTTCATGGTCATAGAAGAGAAACAGCGAGGAAGTCAAGCGCCCATGATTAAACCAATGATGATCTTCGGTGTCAGGACATCATCAGAAGACATTGCTGGACGACTCACAAATGCACCAAACAGAGCAATAGAAACCAGGGCAGCTGATTCAATGGGGAATCCCTACATAACAGACAAGAAACGAAAAAGGTCCATCTAATATTAGATTTAAACAGTAGGAAAGTAGAATTTGCAGTATGGCTAATATTGAGAATGACAGATGAAAGGCAGCACTCAAAGGAATGCAAGGCGATTTAGCCAAACATCATGCCACACCAGCAAGAATCCAAACGGACTCACAACTAACGTAATATTTAGTTATTTACGGTGAAAAAGGAAATAATTGGACAATCTGGACAGATTCTGGATGACATGAATGTGATCTCATGAAAAGTTCCTACAGAGAGACACCCTTTCCTCTGCTATGTTATGGATTTTATCAAAATAAGCTACTAATAAAAGGACGATAGGACGGTGTCACTACTTCATTCATGCAAGGATAAGGATTGCCTGTACCTTTCCAGTGGCAGCAGCAGTAGTATTGCAAGTAGCGTCACCGGCATCAATCTCACAATATTCGTCTCTCATGCCAGCCATGCGAGCCATAACTCCAGCATTGTGGCTGATGGGACCATAAGCATCTATGGCCAATCGAGTGGCAATGGTACTTAGCATCCCAAGGGCAGCTACAGCAATTCCATACGTGCCAGCAAAATTGGAACTCACTAAAATGCTAACGGAGGCAAAAAATGGGATACTGACAGAGCTAAGGCTAACATTAACGCGGTTGCCAGCAACACCTTGGAGACAGCTGCAGAAATAAGGATCATTACTTGGTCAGCACACGACCATCAACAGTTGTAACGATTCATATCATTCATTTACTTCAGCAATTATAACACCTGAAGGTCTTGTTGGTATAAATTTCATTGACAAACCCAATAATTAGCCCAGCCCAAAGACCGACATCAACACACAAGAACAGCTGCCTGCAAGATCATATCCATAATTAGCGACTGCATTTGCTCAACGTATTGACTTAATACTGTTAACAGTCCGCTGACATTAAAGCATGTCACAAGGCCAACATTAGAAGAAAGACCATTTAGGATCAGAAAGAGATAAGTATCATCAAAGAGTTTACCAGTACTTCACAACTTTCTGCGACCCAAAGTTATAAATTGTGAATGATGATGGCAGAGCAATCAGGCTAACAAGAAAAACTCCCCCAGTCATTAGAATTGTGGAAATAAAAAGTTGCGTCTTCAATCCAGGCATGATGGAAATGAAAAGTTTCTTCAATCCAGGCATGATTTCCCCCATGAGAGTTGTGATCAAGCAAACAAGAATGCCCATAGAGCTGATAAGCAGGGGATAACACATAGCTGTAAAGTCGTGATCAATTCCGAAAGAAGAGATGGAAGCAACAACAAGGGCAGCGCCGGATGATTCGGCATAAGAGGCAAAAAGATCAGGCCCCATACCAGCAATATTCCCAAGAATATTGCCAACACAATTAGGAATCGCCTGCATGATTAAGGTCAGTCCCATTTATGACTAAAAGTGAATGATATACCTAGGAGATAAAGCTACAGTAAGAGAGTACATACAACTGGGTTTCGATCATCTTTTGGGATATTTGGCATAGTCTCTTTAACCAGATGATGACAAACATCAGCAGCCTTGGCATAAATTCCACCACCAGCTCTTCCAAAGAGAGCCATGAAAGATCCACCAAGACCATAACTGGTAATAGCCTCAAAAAGACCTTCCCAGTCATTGCCATAGTAAAACTTGAACAGATAGATTGCAAGATAGAGCACGAGAAGACCGATAGCAGCAAGAAGAAATCCCATAACTGCACCAGACCTGGAAGCAGCAATGGAAGTTCTTTGAACGAAGTTACTCTCTTCAAAGACTGTCCTTTTGTGAGCATAGATAGCAATTTTTGTGCCTAGGAAACCAGAGACCACTGATGTGAAAACACCAAGTAGGAATGAAACAGTACTGAAAACGGCAGTGAAAAGTGCAGGCTTGCACGTGTTTGAAGGATCAAACTTGCAGGGCCGGCTTTGGGTGCTGAATCTCTCAACAGAGCCAAGGCAAATGAAGATTAGAATCGAAAAAGCACACACGAAAGCTCCAACATACTGGTATTCCTTGCACAGAAAAGAATTCACACCTGTTTCAATCACAAACAGTAATTTAGCCCTCTCTATCAAGCATATAAAGCAACAATCTGATTCTGGACATTCTACTTATGTGTGATGAAATAACGTATAATTCAGTTAAATCCAGTTACTCCATTCGGTTGCCTTGTTTTGTTCAACGTAGTTACAAGAAATAAGAAAGCCTAACTTACAGGCCTCCAAAAGAGTAACTTAAAAGATGATGCGGTGTCTATTATTCACCTTTGGCAAGCTGGACAGTGTAAATGTCAAATCCCACTGATGGAAGAGTGACAAGAACATAATGAGTAGGACAAGATGGGAAAAAGGATGAAAGAAAGTACTCAGTTCTGCAAAGTACTGAAATACAAAGAACTGGAAATTAACAACAACGTCCCGGATCCAGAATATTGTTGTAACTTATAAACACATCTAACCATTACTTTAAAATTAAAGCATTGCAAACAAACAAGAAACTAGAAACAGATTATGACCTACAAAAGTAAACAGTAGGTTAGAACCAAAGATTAAACCGAGAGTATTGAAAAACATCAGAACTAATTTAGAACTAAAATGATATGTTAGAACTAGAAGTGGAGAATGGTGAACTACCTAACGGCTATAATGATTGGAAAACATAAAAGAAATAAAAAATAAATTAATTGCACAATAGAACTGATAATGCTCTAGTTCGAAAGATTATTCAAATCAGAATGATAAGAAATAGGTATGAATGTCACATATAAGGACTTCAATTAGGAGAAGAACATAACACAAAAGAGAACCTTAGAGAAATCTAAGCACAATTCATTACCTATATATTCCAAAATAACCCTATAGAATTAGTGTTTCGTCCCAACAATGACAAAGCAAGGATGACAATCTCATGAAAATGAGAAGTGTTCTACATCAAATCACAACATACGATGGTAAAACCCTTGAAACACATTCACAGACGAAGGTTGTACATCCTCATCAATTCACATTTTTAATACAATATGATTCTACTAAAGCCACTTACATAGAAAAATTACTATACAAACTTTAATTAACTTGACGATGTGTCATTACTTGCATATACCAAGGTTCCTATAACTAATAAAAATCAGATGGAAGAAAAAAATTAAACTTAGGCTCCATTTGTTTTGTAGATAGCTTGACTTTTCTTTAAAATGTGCTCAAATAAGTCATTTTTCTAGAAAATAACAATATTTTATAGTGTTCAGCTGAAATTTGCGAGAAACTGAAAATTATTTTCCGTCGTTGAGAAATGAAAATCTACATTTATTTTTTTGGAAAAAAATATCCTAATTGTGTGATATAAAGGCTACATGGGCTACATCATCAGATTTTAAAAATAATTTTATCGAATAAGATTTTCTTAACTTAAGTACTTTCATATATACAACTAACTTTTTCTCTTGTGAATTCCAGCTTAGGCCCCGGGCCAAGCCTTAGGGTACTTGGCTCAAGCGCCGGGGCCTTGGGGACTTGGGTGCGACTAGCAAAGACTAGGGCATGATGCCAAGGTCTTGGGCCAAGCTTCGAGGTTCTCTAGCCCCACCATTCGGAACTTGGACTCGATTTCATGGACCTTGCTTTAGTCTTGGGGACTAGGCCTCGACCTATGGGGAGTTGGGCCCAGCCACCGTGGTACCGATTGCAGGAGCTATTGTTTCTTGGGCTCAGCCACTATAAATCCGAGCATGGGCATTGGGGGCCTGGGCTTGGCCTCGATGGACTCAAGCCCAGGTGTTCATGACTCGAGCGCAGGAACCGGGTACCAGGCCTGGGCGGCTTGACATAAATCATAGATTGAATGTATATGAGAACATGACTTGTCGATTTATCAATAAGAATATAGAGAAAACGAATTCTGAAAGAGAATGAGGATGAGAGGGAGATGGAGCGCTTCATTGAAGCTCTAAGCTTGGTTGAAATTCCTTGATGTTTCATGACATGGAATAACATAAAACTTAGCCAAGGAAAACGTTTTCCTTTTATTAGGAAGGAGAAATCTTTTTCTTGATTTTAAGAACAAATACTTTCTTTGATTGGAAATGCTTTTTCAACTGACTTATAATTTTGATGGTTTCAAATATTGGAAAGTCTAGAAAATCTTTTTCACAGAAATTCTTTTCAACGACACGATTGCACCCTAGGCTTGTAAACAAATGTAATCTATCTTACAAACGTACGAATGCCCAAATGCAACACCGAGTCTGACTTACCCAAGCCAGTTCTTGAGCTAATAAATCAATTAATCTTTTAAGACGTGTAATTATTCGTAGCTTAACCCCAGACATTAATCAAAAATAACTTTTGAAACAGCTATGCTATATGATAAACATTATTGTCGTGTAATGCAATAAAATAGAGTGCCTCCCAGTCCCGTGGGGGCCTGCAGCTAAGTTGGTGACTAAAGAGACGAAAACTTTCGGGTGACGTGCACAACACGTGCATTTACTTAATACAAACAAATCGCGAACTTGTTGAGAAAATAAGACGAATGGCAAAAGCCAAAAGGACGAGCCACACCAGTGAAGACTCCGCTCAAGAACTCGACAAAGACGACTAACATCATTCCAACCATCTTCTTTAGAAGAGCTCTGCATGAGTAAATATTATACTCTTGTGTGCTCAGATACGTCGCTCAAAGCTCTAGCAGCTGTGACGCAGCTGTGACAAATCCTAAAAATGACTCGCACCACAAGCAGCAGAAGAAGCTCGGGATTTCACTGAGCTATCATCAGATTACAAGACTCGAATTTGTTGCTATTGCTCAGGCAGATGCGAGATTGACCATAAAAAATCTGCTAACGAACAGTGTGAGTGAGACATAGAAAAAAGGGGGTTGAACTACAACTCTCTCTATGACCAGAAAAAGAAAGACTCGCAACCCAGAAAATCAAATGGACTTCATTTTCTGTCTCCGTTCTCACTCTCACTCTCTCTCTCTCTCTCTCTCTCAATGAACAAGTGCTAAAAGCGTACGAGCTTTATTGGAAAACGTGAACATAGAATTTCATTACCGAAAGATCTAACATGTTTGAGAATGTCCAACTATCAATCCCGAGTCCAGCAAAGAGGAAATTCCAATAAAGCATACAAGTTGTGAAGCCATAGGATCTGTACAAAGTCACCTTTAGAGACGGCACTCGATATGTCATGACAATTGGCTTCAACTCCTTCCTCCCTGTCGTTTGAGACTTGCTTTTCGTTACTGCGCCACCTGAGGCGCCACAGCACCAGGGAGAACGCGATCCCGACGACAGCACAGACTGGGATCGCAATCTTCGTCATAAGAGCTGAGAGCAATGCCATTGTCGTGGGAACTCTAATGTAAGTCACTGGAATCGCTGGACTCCACGCCTATCAAAATGAGAGAGAGAGAGAGAGAGAGAGAGAGAGAGAGGGAGTGAGGTCGGAGTGAAGCGGGGAGTGTGGTCGTCTATAAGGGAAGAGGCGAGAGATTCATGAATTAGAATGTAATGGTTATGCGCATGCGACAGTAAAAGATCCAGGCCTTTTGATGTCGTCCGTCGGATTTACGGGCCATGGACCCGAGTTCGAGAGAAGGATAATCAGACGGGGAAAAGAGAGGGAGTATAATCTTATACTGTATTTTTTACGCATCAATGTCTGAATGCAAGTAGTGTATTATTATTTCTCAATATAAAATATATACTTTCTATGCACATTGAGCTCGTTTATAATTGGGCTAAAAGATTTCCAATATGTCCATTAGTTCTATGTAATTGACAAGTAAATAAATCCGTACTAATGAAAAAACCAAGCATAGTTTAATAGATGTAGTAACCTCTCATGTCAATAAGGATGATGCATTGAAATTGTTGTCTTTGCACTCACATGCATAGTTGTATTTGATGTAGCTAGTATAAGCACCTAGAGGTGGGTGAATAGGTGCAACAACAAATTTTCGAGATACCACTGTAATACTAAGCAGATAATAGAAATGAGATACTCTTTTGCTTAACAAAAATGAATTACGATCAAAGTAAAGTAAAGAGTAGGGAAGAGAAAATTGAACACAAGGTTTATAGTGGTTCGGCTTATTCTAAGCCTACGTCCACTCTTTCGCACTGACAGCCTATCGGCTGGATTCCACTATGAACAAAAGAGATGTTACAACATAGTTCTTCCTTGATTCCACAATATGGATGTTTTATCACACTTCCTCAAGGTTTCTCACAAGTATAAACTCTCTTTTGAGTACAAGTTTTTCGCTCAAATGAATTGACTGAATAACAGGAAGCTTCAGACTTTTAAATTCTTCTATCGCGCACATCTTCAAATAACTGGAACGTCTTCCTTTTATACTCCTTTATGCCATCATACCCATTGACACTTTCCAAAGGAATTCCTCCAATCTACCCGTTGGACGGAATCAATCAAGAAGATTATTCGAGCTATTAAAGGAACGTGTCGATAGCCCATCAATCCTGTTCGCCCATGCAATTAGGATCTCGGTTTCCATAAGTAGAACCTTCCACGAATATTTCGCCAATCATCGGATCCTTGAATCAATCTCGATCAATTCAAATAGATGAATCTGTTATTTCATATCCAGCCAATAGATCTTCTCCAGTGGATAAGACAAAATCCTCAACAAAACACTTTGGCTCTAGATTGCCTTTGATGCTGGATTAGAAACTGTCAATGAGAATAGTTTTGAGTCTTGAGTCTTGAGTCTGGCTGTCCGGAGGTTTTCAGACTTTCAATAACAGAGTCTGCAAACCTTCAGACTAGACTGATGGAAACGTTTTGTTAGCTTCAAAACACTTCAAGAAGATTTCTCCAACAATCTCCCCCTTTTTGATGGTGACAAAACTTTCCTGTAGATTTGAACAACTTTGACTTGCAAAACATTACTCAAGTAATATGGATATCTCATAAAGATTAACAACTTAATTTGACTCTGCATCCACAGAAAATAGGTTAGTCTTTCATGAGTAAGGCCATACAATAACACGTGATATAAATGCAATAGTCAATTTCAAATTCACACCCAAGTCATACTCAAAACAAATATCCAAACATATCCAAACAAACTAAAGTAAAGAATTTTAAAGTAAAAAAGTTCAAGTCAAAGTTCAAATATTGCAATTCTCCCCCTTTTTGTCATCATTAAAAAGGTGAGAAAAAGGTCAAGTCTGCCTAGGAATGCGCACAAGCTGAAAATCTCCCATGGACTGAATTATCCCTTCCAGCCTTTTCAAGTCTTCCTTCAGTTGTGCAACCTCCTCACCCTTTGCATCGGCCTGAATCTGAATTGAGAGGGCTTGGATCTGATCTTTCAATGAAACTGAGAAAACTTGACCTGCATTTTGCAAGCTTTGAACCTCGCATCCCGGAGCATAGATTTGACCGCACATTTCCAAGAGAATTTCCATAATTCTGCGAAAATCTGCTGAGATGTCTGTCTGCGTACTAGCTTCAACATGATTTGCAGATGATGGCATATCAGAATAATTTCGCAGATTTGGCGATGAAGTATCATGTTCTTCTTCAGGAAAATGAGAGGCATGAATGTCTTCTGGGTCGGCTGGAGAGCGGCTGACTCCTTCATTATCTCCCCCTGTCTCTGTGCCTTCAGGTGGAGAAGAGTGATGGTCATGCTTGTCAGCGTCTTGATTGCCTTTCTCTTCGGCTTCATCTGTAGACTTTTCTTTCACTGCTTCTTCTTCTTCTTCAACTTCCTTCTCCTCTTCTTCTTTTTCTTTCTCTTCTTTCTCCTCTGCTTCTTTGTTCTCTTCTTTTCCCTCTTCTTCTCTCTGTTCTTTTTCCTCTGCTTCTTTTCCTTTCTCCTGTCGTTCCGTTGATTCGGGTTCAAAACGACTGAGCCTTTTCAATGCCAAGGTAGAGATAGTGAGTTCATCCTCTTCATCTTCATCCTCTAAGATAAGAGTTCTTTTCTTTTTGGATGGAACACCCATGGGCTCCTTCCCTTTCCTTTTCAATGCAGAAGATACTGTATGAGATTTGACTGGAGTTTTCACTTTGAACTTCTCCATTGCCTTATCAAGCTCTTTCAGACGCATTTTTGTCAGCATTTTCAAACCCACCACCATTTTGTCACACTGTCGATCACAAAGAGTTTGTGGAGGTTCAATGTTCAAGTGTCTGAAGATCTTGGTCACAAGACCTGAGTAAGACAACTGGCCCTTGTCCTTCACCATCGCTCTGTACATGTGGAAGAGAATGGTGTGAGGGAGAGAGAACTTTTTCCCTGAATTGATCGCGTACATCAATTTCGCCTCAGAGTTAGACACGTCAGTCTTGGATGCTGATTTTGGCCTGAGACAATTGATCACAATTTTGTGAAGCAAGATGTTGATGGCACGCATTCTTGTGTAGGTAATTCTCCCTTCTGTATTCCTGTCTTTGATGAGCTCCAGTGTGGTACGAGCAATTGAAACCTTGACCGGTTGATATTGTTCTCTTTCAACCCCAATTATATCTGCCAACATGTCTACATCTACCACATAGTCTTGGTCTCGAACACTGAAGGATATTCTATTCTCATCTAAAAAGCTGAGATTTGAATAGAAATATGCTGTCAATTGTGCATAGCCGTCTGTGGTGTCGGAGCAAAATTGCTCGAGTTGAAGCAGATTGAACTTCTCCCTCAAGTTCATACTAATGGCATCCAAAAAGTCAAAATCAATGCTCCTGGGGTTTATCACCCCACGTTTCAATAGTTTGAAGAACAAATCCTCATGTTCCTTCGATTTGAACAACTCCGTTCTTTTTCCTTTAACCTTCGCTGCAACACCCATTCTAGGTTGAAATTCACTAAACAGTTTATCATCATCGTTCTCATCAGTTGGATTCAATCCCCCTACATGAGGGTCACTTGGAATATTTGCAAGTGCTTCCTCAACCTTTCCTTTCGGAGCAATTCTCAAATCCTCCATTTGTCGCAAAAAGATATACTCATTTCCATAACCCTTGTCTTTAAGGAAATCATCTACATAGTTCAGCGGAGTACCAATGCTCTTCAAAGCATGATAGAGCTTGTAAATAAAAAAGGGTTTTTGGACTCTTACAAGGTCTACTTCCTCAATTATTTCTTCCTCTGGTTGATGACTCACATCCTGTGGGGTAGATGGTGGAGAGTGACATGGCTGAGAGTGAATCGGGTTCTGTTGCTGTCTCGATAACTCTTCTTCCTCGGTGAGATCGAAATGGGTAGGTCCCTCCCTCATTCTTTGTGGTCTCCTGCTCGCGATTCTTGAAGACTTTCTCAAAGAAGACATCGTTCCTTGTCGTTGAAAGATTCCTTGACTCACCTTCTCAAGAAAAGATGACAACTTTCTCGAAGATGAACATGAAGTCAGAACAGGATTGGGAGGAGAATGCTTTTTAGGGTTTTGGAGTTAAGCGAAGAAAACAACTAACTGTATATATATCACCCAATTTAAAAAGGAAAAAACCAATCGACACAAAGGAAAGTGAACAGTTGTCTCTTTTTAAAAATGGTAACTGCCATTTTAAATAGAAATTATCTTTTTTGAAAAGGCAAGTTTCCAGTTTTCATGGAAATTAATGATAATATAAATCAATTATATCTGAACGAATGATCGTACCTTTTCGAGATTGAATATTAAAACAACTTACAGTCTATAGCCATGAATGTCTAAGTCTGAGGGTCTAAGAGTCTCTAGACTTTAACTTCTTCAAGCTTCAAAATATTGAGTCTGGAACGGATAATATCGAATTGATTTTTCTCCAAAGGCTTTGTGAATATATCCGCTAGTTGGCTCTTTGAATCAACAAATTGAATCGAGATTTCTCCATTTTGAACATGAACTCTAATGAAGTGATGTCGAATCTCTATATGCTTTGCTCTTGAGTGAAGGATTGGATTTTTAGTGAGATTGATTGCGCTGGTGTTGTCACATCTAATCTCCGTGCATGAGTCTTCAATTCCAAAGTCTTGTAGCTGTTGTTTTATCCAGAGAACTTGCGAACAACAACTTCCAAGAGCTACATACTCTACTTCTGTTGTAGAGAGAGCCACGGTATTTTGTTTCCTTGAAAGCCAAGACACTGTCCTGCTTCCAAGTAACTGGCAAGTTCCCGAGGTGCTCTTTTTATCAACTCTACAACCGGCTAGATCTGTGTCTGAATATCCAAGAAGAGTAAAGTCTCCCTTCTTAGGATACCACAGACCGATACTT
This sequence comes from Eucalyptus decipiens, assembly GCA_014182575.1. NCBI lineage: Eukaryota > Viridiplantae > Streptophyta > Magnoliopsida > Myrtales > Myrtaceae > Eucalyptus > Eucalyptus decipiens. Next base: position 41,302,893 of record CM024617.1, read on the forward strand.
GGAGTTGAAGTAATGTACTTGATAATACGCTTCGCAAAGACCGAGATGAGATTCTTTAGGGTCCGCTTGAAATCTAGCACAAATGCAAACACTAAACAAAATGTCGAGTCTAGAAGCGTAAGATAGAGAAGTGAACCGATGATACTTCGTATAGTTTCTGGTCAACTTTCTTTCCTCCTTCATCTTTGTCTATCTTCAAGGAACTTGACATTGGAATGTCGGTCTTTTTGCACTTTTCTAGTCCAAACTTCTTGACAAGATCAATAGCATATTTTTCTTGATGAATGAATGTTCCTTCCTTCAATTGTTTTACTTGGAGTCCAAGAAAGAAGGTTAATTCTCCCATCATACTCATTTCAAACTCATCCTGCATAGACTTAGAGAATTTCTTGCACAGATTTTCATTAAAGGATCCAAAAATAACATCATCCACATATATTTGAACAAGTAAAAAGCTTTTGTTTTCTTTTTTGATAAATAGAGTAGTATCTACTTTACCTTTGACAAAACCATTCTATGTTAAGAACTTACTTAGTCTGTCGTACCAAGCTCGAGGTGCTTGCTTTAAACCATATAAGGCCTTTTTGAGTCTCGAAGACGAGTTTGGTTTCCTTGGGTCTTCAAACCCAGTGGTTGTTCCACATAAACTTCCTCATGGATAAATCCATTTAGGAAGGCACTTTTGACGTCCATTTGGAATAACCTGAAATTCTTATAGCAAGCAAATGCAAGTAATAAACGAATTACTTCTAACCTTGCTACTGGTGCGTAAGTCTCGTCATAGTCTATCCCTTCTTCTTGCGTGTATCCCTTGGCCACGAGTCTTGCTTTGTTTCTTACGATCTTGCCTTTCTCGTCCATCTTGTTTCTGAAAACCCATTTAGCTCAAATAACAGATTTACCTTTAGGTTTATGAGTCAATTCCCAGACATCATTGATACTGAATTGCCTGAGTTCTTCTTGCATGGCTTCAATCCAGCTTTCATCAGATAAAGCTTCTTCTATGCTTTTGGGTTCTATTTCAAAAATAAGAGCAACGGCACTAGACTCTTCGCGCCTTTTGGATCTTGTGCGAATTTCTTCATTGATGCCGCCAATGATAAGATCTTTGGGATGACTGGACTTATGTTTCCAGTTGCTGGTTAATTTATCAGATTGATGATTACTTCCTTCACTTGAATCTTTAGTAACCGTTTGTTGCTGGTCTTTCAGAATCTGAGCTGCTTCTTGAGATTTAGACTTTGTAGAGTCTGGAGCAGGTTCAATTTCTTCAAGATGTGTCTGAATAGATTCACTTTGTATAGAATCTTAGAATTTGACATTCATTGATTCTTCCACTGTTTGAGTCTTCTTGTTGTAGACTATGTACGCTTTGCTTGTGGTTGAATATCCAAGGAAGATGCCTTCATCTGACTTTTCTTCAAACTTACCAACTCGATCATTTGCATTTTTCAGTATAAAACATTTACATCCGAATACATGAAAATATGAAATAATGGACTTCTTTTCTTTGAATAGTTTATTGGGGGGTTTTCTCTAGGATAGGTCTTAAAAAGACTCTATTGATGATATAGCACGCTGTTGAAACAGCTTCAGCCCAAAATCGTGAAGAAATCTTCTTTCAATTAAAAGAGTTCTAGCCATTTCTTGAAGAGATTTATTCTTTCTTTCCACAACTCCATTTTGCTGAGGAGTATATGGAGAGGAGAACACATGCTTAAAGCCAGATTCATCACAAAATTTTGTAAAATCTTGATTTTCAAATTCGCCTCCATGGTCTGTTCTTATACTGGAGATAGCATATCCTTTTTCATTTTGAACTCTTTTAGCAAACTTTTCAAAATAAGAGAAAGTTTCAGACTTACTTGCCAGGAAATATACTCAAGTAAATCGTGAGTAATCATCCACAATTACTAGGTAATATTTCTTACCTCCAATGCTTTGAGTTCTGGTTGGTTCAAAGAGATCCATATGCAAAAGCTGCAGTACACGGTTAGTGGAAACTTGATTTATTGGTTTAAAGGAATTTCTTACCTGTTTTCCCAATATGCCTGGTGTACATAAGTCAGACTTTTGGTATGGTAAATTGGGTAGACCACGAATAAGCTTTTTTGCTGAGATTTTGGCTATCTGCTTCATGTTAATATGCACAAGCTTTTTGTGCCATAAGCTCGCTTCGTCTTGGATTGAGATTAGACATTGCGATTCATCTAGTTTCACATCCAGGAGGTAGATATTTCCATGCCTTTGACCCATAAATGACTGAGTAGAGTCTTTACTGGTTCCTGAACATATCCCCTCTTGAAAACTGATTTTGAAACTGGTATCACATAGCTGGCTGACACTGAGCAGATTGTAGTTGAGTCATTCAACTAAAGAAACGTTGTTTATTGTGAGGTTTCCAATCTTCACAGTTCCAAGTCCCACTATTCTTCCTTTGCTATTTCCTCCAAAGGAAACTTTTCCACCATTCATTTGAACAAGCTTTATGAAGCAATTTGAATCTCCTGTTATGTGTTTTGAGCATCCACTATCTAGGTACCATTTCACCTTTTTCTTGATAGTGACCTGCATTTAACAAAAGAGACTCAAGCTTTCTTTGGTACCCATATTTTCTTAGGTCCATTGGTGTTAGTAAGATAGACAGTATTAGCCCATGCTTTCTTAACAGGTTTCCAGACCATAGGACACTCTTTTTCAAAGTGATCCGGGTTATTGCACTTTGAACACCTGAGAGCATTTCGACCTATAGACTTTACAAACCTTCTTGAAATGATTTTTGTAAGCCTCTCTCGAGGGTCTTTGCTTAATTCTTTCTTTTACTTTAGGAAAATCAATCAAATGAATAGTTTCTGCTGTCATACCTAGACTAGACTTATTGAAATAAGGTCTTTGAACATAAAGTATTTTTTCCAGTTTCTCAGATCCTATAGAAAATCTTTTGGAAATATTTGATATATCATTTTTCAGGAAAGCATTTTCTTTTGAAAGATTATTTTCACTTTCTCTAAGAGAAGAAACATTCACATCTAAACATTTCACCTTTTCTATCAAAACATTTTCTTGTTGTTTTAAGGCAGAATTTTCCTTTTTGAGTTCAGAAATCCTTTTAAGAGAAGTCTTAAGACTAAAACACAACTCATCAATATACTTAGAAACCTTGACATGAATTTTAAAATTACTTACCTCAAATTCACTGTCTGAGTCTGATCCAGAGTTTGAGTCTGAGTCTGATTGCGCCATCAGACATAAGTTGGCATATTCATCATCATTTTCTTCACACTCTGTATCACTCCAGGTTTCGGCTTGGAGACCCTTTCGAGACTTTTCAGCTTTTCCTTTCTTCTTTCTCAGAAGAGGACAGTTGGGTCTGATGTGTCCATTTTTCTTACATTCAAAGCAGACTACATCCCTGTTTGATTCATCATCGACAGACTTGGTCTGATGCTTTTGAAAACTTTGTTTCCTTGGATTGAATCTTCTCCCTTTTCTGTTCAGCTTTCTGAATCTTCTTATCATGAGAGCAAGCTCCTCATCATCCATATCGTTTTCAGAATCTGTAGCATCAGAATCATCATTAGATTTTAATACAATGGATTTCTTACTTTTAGGATCTTCATCTTCATTGATTCGCTGCACTTCATAAGACTAAAGAGTTCCAACCAGCTCGTCGACAGATAGTGGCATGATTCTTTGCGTCTCTCTTATTGAAGTCTTTATATGGTTCCAATCCTTGGAGAGTCCTCGGAGCAGCTTGTTTACCTTCATGGGATAAGAAATCGGTTGACCTTGATTTTCAAGACCATTCACGATATCTGTAAAACGACTAAATATGTCAGTTATAGATTCTCATGATATCATTTTAAAGGCTTCATATTGACTGAGGAGAATGTTGATTCGTGTCTCCTTCACTCGATCTGTTCCTTCATAAGTGATATGTAGTCTATCCCAAACTTCTTTGGCTGTATCACAAGAAGATATTCTATTATATTCAGTATGTGACAAAGCACAATATAAAGAATAAATTGCTTTTGCATTGAGTGCTTGTCTCTTGATTATCTCTTCCTGAGTCATTTCTCTTGATTCAACAGTTTCTTTTCCTCTCTCTGAGACAGATGCAGCTTTAGGAGTAATTCCTTTTTCTACAACGTCCCATTCCAGAGGATCATTTGATCGTAGGAACGCTTTCATCTTGTTTTTCCAGATGTTGTAATCATTTCCATCAAAGTAGGGTGGTCTAGTATTGCTTTGCCCTTCCACCAGCCCTGGTGCTAGCATACTAGCCATGGATCTTTAACTCTGAAGTAAAACACTTCAAACAAAGTGAGTACAGAAGCTCTGATACCAATTGATGTAGCTAGTATAAGCACCTAGAGGGGGGTGAATAGGTGCAACAACAAATTTTTGAGATACCACTGTAATACTAAGCATATAATAGAAAGGAGATACTCTTTTGCTTAACCAAAATGAATTACAGCACAGTTCTTCATTGATTCCACAGTGTGGATGTTTTATCACACTTCCTCAAGGTTTCTCACAAGTATAAACTCTCTTTTGAGTACAAGTTTTTCGCTCAAATGAATTGACTGAACAACAGGAAGCTTCAGACTTTGGAATTCTTCTATCGTGCACATTTTCGAATTACTGGAACGTCTTCCTTCTATACTCCTTTATGCCATCATACCCGTTAACACTTTCCAAAGGAATTCCTCCAATCTACCCATTGGACGGAATCAATCAAGAAGATTACTCGAGCTATTAAAGGAACGTGTCGATAGCCCATCAATCATGTTCGCCCATACAATCAGGATCTCGGTTTCCATAAGTAGAACCTTCCACCAATATTTCGCCAATCATCGGATCCTTGAATCAATCTCGATCAATTCAATTAAATGAATCCATTATTTCATATCCAGCCAATAGATTTTCTCCAGTGGATAAAACAAAATCCTCAACCAAACACTTTGGCTCTGGATTGCTTTCGATGCTGGATTAGAAACTGTCAATGAGAATAGTCTTGAGTCTTGAGTCTTGAGTCTGGTGTCCGGAGTTCTTCAGACTTTAAATAGCGAGTCTGCAAACCTTCGACTAGACGATGGAAACGTTTTGTCAGCTTCAAAACACTTTAAGAAGATTTCTCCAACAATATTAATCGAATTTTTAAAAAATTTACCATTAAAAATCAAATCAATTTATTTATAATACAACAGTGACTAATTTTGATGACGTGTTAAAATTGTTGTCTTTGCACCCACATGGATATTTGTATTAATTGTTAGAATTTTTGAGAAATTTACCATTAAACATCAAATCCATTTATTTATAATACAGCACCGAGTAATTTTCTGGGTTTTCATCTTCGTCCCTTATCAAGGGGTTTTTCAAGCTCAAATCACGAAAAATGCGTTGATGAGCAACATTATGGGCATGTAAGGAGAATATTTTATATATTATATTACATGCGGATTAATAGCTGCAAAATTATCTGCTTCCCCTTGAAGGAACAGAGAGACAGGATGGGCCCCACATGACTCGTCCCTCAATGTATGCTCGATCATTTCTTCAAGGTTGGATTGGCTTTCAGTCGGACCGCTCAACTCCGAACTTTTCCTGACCGTGAGAAGTTTTGGGTGTGTAATTGAAGTCGATGCATTTAAGCTCACATGTCTTTAACCCAAAAAAAGGGGGGAAAAAAAAGCTCACAGGTCTCTCAGCATCAAATTTGAGATACATTGGGCTCACATGCATCTTAATTATTAAAACCGTTCAATTTTTACATTTCATTTCACTCATCCCCTAAAGGTGGACTATCTCTCTGAGTCGTTTAAAAGACGCCATTACTGCTAGCAATCTGAGGTGATTAACAGGTGGATCCAATTAGGACATTGCATCTGCCCAAAATTACAACTTAGACTCCCCTTTCCACCAAAAAAAAAAAAAAAAAGTAACATTTTTCCATGTGTAGTTAGGCTTGGATAAGTCCAAATCAGTTTGGGCAGACTCCTACAATTATATGCAATCGCCTAGCTCACGCCAAAGATGCACTCGGCCCCTGTGGCTTGGGCTAAGCCTAGTGATGCTAGGTGGTTGTCATGCTCATGATCAAATTTGCAATTCCTCTCCCATTGCCATAACACCCAAAAAAAAAAAAAAAAATCTTTTTCATTACCCTATAGCCCAGCAGACGCGTCACCCATTTTTTAGGGATAAGAGATATTGGTGGTCTTTGAGGGCTTGTTGGTTTGAATTAAATGAAACTAATTTCTCATATTCAATATTCAAAATTCAAAAACGTTTAAATATACTTATATGCAAATTCAAGTGCCAACATTTACTTGTTGTGAAAATTTTGGTTGAATTAATGAAAGATAATATATATACGTGATAGATTTAGATTAAAATATAATAAGTAAATGTCTACTTAAATACACCAATTTTTTTGTAAACGATCCAATTAAATTCTATTCTTTTTTAATTCAACTGGATTCTTAAATTATGTAATTCCTTTCGTGTTAATTTTTCGATCAGATATACAAATGAATATAATTGATGCAGGTTAGGGACAAAGCAATTTTGCTCATATTAATTGTCTGTGTGGAATAAAAAGAGACAAAAAAAAACTTTAATAAAAAAACGAGAAAGAGAGAGAGTCCAGCAAGGCTCTTCCTCACTACAATGGTGGCCCAACGTGTGGCATCCTGGAAATTCAAAGCCAAGCCTTAAGGTGTATTAAATGTTTTTTTTTTATTTAATTAGGTGATAAAATTTTATGGCCTATGCTTTAGCCAATTTGTCTTTTAATTTGATGAATTGTGCTTGTGATTGTGGAAATTTAAATTTAATTTATTAATGCTTGGCCATATGATTTAAATTTCAATAATTAAAAATATTCCAAGACTTTGGCCAAGATGGAAATTGGAATTTCAAAAATATTATAGAAGGAATTTCAAAAAAAAAAAAGGGGGGGAAAGGGCTAATTTTCGAATGGGCCTTGAGCCCATTAGCCTAAAGCTTGGTGGGCCAAGCTAGTCGGCCCATTGGGCCCAAGAGGGAGCTCGACCAGCCCAAGGGGAATGGCCGGTTGGGCCTAAGCCCAAGCCCATAAATTCAAATCAAATTTCAAAAATAGAAATGACAAGTGGCAAGGGAGATAAGCATGCATTGGCCATTGGAGAGGTGAGGCAATGATGGGTTTTAGGGGATATAAAAGGGGTTAGGAGAGAGTGGCCGGACTCTTTGCTTCATTTTGGCCGAGAAAGAGAGAGTGCGAGAGAGAGAGCTTGAGAGGGAGAGAGGAGGCGGAGCCGAAGGGAGGAGCCGCCGTGTCTCGCCGTCGCCGCCTTGTCCGACCGTCCTACGCCGCCGTACGCCGTTGTTCGTTGCTGTTCGTTCATCTTGGAGGCAAGTGGGGGTCTATGACTTCTCTTGCATGTTGTTTTTGGTGTTTGCATGTTAGGTTTTAGGGGTGTTTTGGGCGAAATACCAAGCAAGGGTTGAATGTGTTCATGTGATGTGGCTGTTTCCGTTCGGTTTGTGGTAGACAGTTTCTTATTCGAGCTTGCATGTGTATTTGGAGTGTGATTTTGGATTCGGTGTCTTCATGAAAGTTGAAGCTAACATCTTGAGGTATGACATACTCGAATTTCATGGAAAACGAAGGTGATATGAGGGGTAAAAAGTTCTATTTCACGGAGGCTTTAGATCTGCGAATTTCCTACTGACCTCTTGATGATTTCTTGGTTGCATGTTGATTTCTGTTGGAGATCTCACTTTGTTGTCTTCATGAATGTTGTAGGTAACATCCTAAACTATAACATACTAAAATGTGAAGAGAAATGAACAAGTATAGCATAGTTAATCGGCTAGATCTTTGAGACGTTTGGTTCTGATGAAGTATACCGAGACACCCGAGACTTCAAGGACTTAAAAGAGGATCATACTTTGGTTATTTAACCTAGATCTCTTCATGAAACTTGTAAAGGACATATTGATACATAACATACTCAAATTTCAGAAGAAACGAAAGAGATTTGATGGGTCAAACCTAAGTTTTTCGGTGATGTACGTTCTGGACGAAACGGTGGAGGTTCCAGAAGCTTCATGGAGTTGTATAAATTAATCTAAAAATAATTTGGCTTAGTGTTCTTCATGAAAAATGCGCGAAAATGTGTTGGCTATCACCCTGTGAAATTTGGGAATTTTCGGAGGTCATATGAGTATTTTAATTGAATTAATTCGAAAACTGTGCAATCTGGCCATTATCCGAATATTGTGTGTATTTTGTGGAAATTTGGGAAATTATGTGAAATACAAATTTGGCCATGAATTTGTGTGAAATGGTGATTTTAATTGTTTGTTTAATGATTGTTTGAATATTATGATTTTTGGAAAATCATAAATATTAAATATAATATTTATTTATGAAAATAAATAAATATAATACAAAAATAAAAAAATAATAATAAAATAATAATAAAATAAAAAGTGGATTATTTTATTGGCCATGAGGTTTATTGAGTTATAATGCATTGTTATATGACATGGGTGTATGTATGCACATGAATATGATGCATTGTTATATGGCATTGATGCATGTATGATTATGAATCATGATGCATGTGTGTGAATCATATGCCATGAAATAATAAGATGAAAATGATGATAAAAAGTGGAAAGTGGTATGTGAGTAAGAGGTTGTGGCGGAGGATGATGTCTGGTGGCCGATTGGCATAATTCCGAGAGATTCCCCGGAGTTTCAGGATGCCCGGAATGTGGGGGGCCGGAAGCCCTGTCGGAGGTTTTTGCCCGAAGGGAGTGACTCGCGATGCCAGGATTGGGGTGCGAGATCCCCGGCTAGAAGGGTAAAGGCCGGAAGCCCTGTCGGAGGTTTCTGCCCGAAGGGAATGCCTCGTGATGCTAGTTGAGATGCGAGATGCCCGGAATGTGGGGGGCCGGAAGCCCAATGGCCATGAGATGGCTGGGATACTGAGATCCCTGTCGGAGGTTTCTGCCCGAAGGGAGGATGATGATGATGGTGAATTTGATGATTTGAGAAAAGATAATGTGGGATCAATTGATAAGTAAAAGTGGAAATTGATCTATGATATGATATGCATGGTGATGCATGGCCAATGATGATATGATGTGATATGCATGGTGATGCATGGCCAATGATGATATGATGTGATATGCATGGTGATGCATGGCCAATGATGAGATGATGTGATATGCATGGTGATGCATGGTTAATGATGATGTGATATGCATGGTGATGCATGGCTAATAATGATATGATGTGATATGCATGGTGATGCATGGCTAATGATGATATGATGTGATATGCATGGTGATGCATGGTTAATGATGATGATATATATGCTATGATGATGCATGAATACGCTTGACATCAAAAAGGTAAGTAATGCCCGTATTGTATGATGGTATGCATGGTGCACTGAGTTGTTATTGGATTTCCCTATCTGCTGAGTGGTTGTACTCACCCCTTTTGGGGATAACATTTCATATTAGCACTATGCCGCTTCCTACCGTCACGCGAGGCACCTTCTATGGTATACCGTCAGACGTAGAAGTAGATTGTACGGAGATCGACTGCGTCACTATCCCTGGACTGACATATGTGCGAGTGCGTGTGCTGGTCATGTACGACGTGGGCCTAGCTGGGGGCCCAGTCATCCAGGAGTTTGTGTCTGTTCATGTTCACCGAGACGGAGTGATTAGGGGGATGTTGCCGCCACCACCACCCGATGCACCTGGATGGGTGTGATGGTTGCGTGAAGGGTAGAGAGCTGGTGTCTCTTTTGGGGAGTAGCCGCCACCGTTAGATGGGAGATGTCATGTGATTTTCTTAGGGGTCGTAGTATCTTTTTGGGATGAGGCCGAGTGTGGCTGAAAAATCTTGGTCTCCTTTTTGTTGTATCGACCCGTGAAAAACCCATCACGTTAATATGTAAATAAAAGTGGCATGGCTTATCTTTTTAAATCATGATGAGTTAGTGGTGTGTATTTGTATCATGGATTGGTAGGGGGATAGATGGTGATGTTTTATTTGCTTCCGCTATGAGTCGCGCATGGGACCGCTTTAAAAAAAAAAATGCCTGAAATCTGGCAAGGCTTAATTTAGCCAAGAGATAGAGATGGTGAAAGATGTAACATCGGCACCGCTAACGACTGCGAAGGGTTCGGGGTGTTACGCGCCCTTTTTGGTATCAGAGCGAATGGTTATAAGTGGAGTGATAAGGAGTCTCATTTGGAATTGAGGAACATGATGACAATGCACACCATAGGATGTAAACGAATAAATGAATAACGGGTGATGAGTATTCACTCGTAGATCCCCAGTAGTTGTCTTGAATTTCCAGTAACATGTATATGTTACTTATATGATAGTAGTAATTGCTTTAAGTGGAGGCAATAAGTCTCAGATTATCCCTAAGGCAATGCTTGGAAATTGCAGGAGAGTCATGGTGCGAGCTGGAAGTGTTCATCCATCGAGGGCTGAAGCCTCTGCTGCGAGGGCTGAACCCCGAATGGAAGATATCCTGCAGGCATTAGCCAATATTGGAAATCTGATGGAGAGGCAGGCGCAGCAACAGCCCGGAGCAGAACGCCGTACTCAGGGACTAGTGGAGCAGTTTTTGAAGCTGAAGCCACTTAAGTTCAATGGAATGGGAAGTCCCGAGGAGGCAGAGCAATGGATTGATGGAATGGAACGAATTTTTCGGCTGTTTGACTGCACTAATGCTGAGAAAATAGTTTTAGCAGAGTACCAGTTGGAGGGAAATGCGAAGTTTTGGTGGAGAGCTTCGAAGGACATAATCTTTCCACCAGGTACTGATGTTAACTGGGAGGAATTTGCTAGGGCCTTTAATAGGGAGCATTTCTCTGACTGTGCTAAGGATAGGAAGATTACTGAGTTTGTTCAACTAGAACAAAAGGGATTGACTGTAGATCAATATGAGGCTAGATTTTCTGAATTGTCTAGATATGCTCCTAGATTGATTGAGGATCAGGAGGAGAAGGCTAAGAGATTCCTGAAAGGGCTGAGGACTGACATTAGAAAGCAACTGGTGCCTTTGAATATAAGAGATTATAATGAGATTTATGAAAGGGCGCAGTTAGTAGAGCAGGAGTTGCTGAGGGAAAGGTCGGAATTTAAGAAACCGGTGAACTTTAGTGATATGAGAAAAGGAAAGAGACCTTATTCTGGTCAAGGTCAGACCTGGAATGTGAAGAAGAAGGGTAATTTTGGAAATTTTGGAGGAGCAAGGAGTGGTTTGAACATAGGGAAAGCACCCTATCAGCCTGGACAACATAAATGTTTTGGCTGTGGACAAGTGGGACATCTTAGGAGGAATTGCCCGCGAGAGAGGTCGCAAGTGAGTGTTGGCTCAGTTCGACAGGGATATCAGAGTGCTGTTAGGTCGAATCCGCAAGGAAATCCTCAAAGACCACCTGCGCAAGGAAGGGTGCATGCAATCACCCAGGAGGAAGCGGAAGCTTCCAAGAATGTTATCTCAGGTACGATTCTTATTAATGGCGAAAGGCATATGCATTGTTTGACACGGGTGCAACACATTCGTTTGTGTCTGAAAGATATAGATGTTTGAAAAAGATAGAAGTTATGCCTCTTGAGACGCCTCTTTGTGTTTCCACGCCTTTAAAGGATATGGTATTGTCTACGCTGGTGTGTGAAAATTGTAAGATCTCAATGGGAGGAAAGGATATGGAAATAGACTTGGTTGTAATGGCTATGTATGATTTTGATGTTATTATAGGAATGGACTCGGCTTCGTAAGTATCGGGCTAGAATGGATTATTATAGAAAAGTGATTCAATTTGTTTTACCTGATCGGTCTAGTTGTGAATTTTTAGGAGGCCAAACCCATTTTCCTGTAGCACTTATTTCGGCAGTAGAAGCTTGTAAGTTACTTGACCAAGGATGTCAAGGGTATCTAGCCATAGTTAGAGATTGTGCTAGAGAGGAGTCTAATCTTGAGGGAGTTCATGTGGTTAATGAATTTCAAGATGTATTTCCTGAGGAATTGCTTGGATTGCCGCCAGAACGGGAGATTGAATTTGAAATTGAATTAATGCCTGGAACAGGACCAATATCAAAAGCTCTATATAGAATGGCCTTAGTTGAATTGAAGGAGTTGAAAGTGCAACTGCAGGAATTGCTTGATAAAGGATTTATTAGACCAAGTGCTTCACCTTGGGGTGCACCGGTCTTGTTTGTGAAAAAGAAAGATGGGTCAATGCGTTTGTGTATTGACTATAGGCAGTTGAATCAAGTGACCATTAAGAATAAGTATCCTTTGCCTAGAATTGATGACTTGTTTGATCAACTTCAGGGAAGTTCGGTCTTTTCTAAGATTGATTTGAGATCGGGATACCATCAGTTAAGAATTAAAAAGGAGGACATTTCTAAGACTGCATTTAGAACTCGCTATGGACACTATGAGTTCCTTGTTATGCCATTTGGATTGACTAACGCCCCGGCTGCATTTATGGATTTGATGAATAGAATATTTCAGCCTTATTTAGACCAGTTTGTGATTGTCTTTATTGATGATATTCTGGTGTATTCGAGAGGGCCTAAAGAGCATGAGCAGCATTTGAGAATTGTTTTGCAGACCCCAAGAGCATAAGTTGTATGCTAAGTTTAGTAAGTGTGAATTTTGGTTGGACCGTATAGTATTTTTAGGACATGTGGTGTCGGGAAAAGGAATTGCAAAGAGATCCAAAGAAAAGTTGAAATGGTAGTGAATTGGCCGAGACCAACGACACCTCTTGAAATACGAAGTTTCTTAGGACCGGCCGGTTATTACGTAAGGTTCATTGAAGGATTCTCGCAACCGGCGACCTTTAACTAAATTGACTCGAAATAATGTGAAATTTGAATGGAATGGGGAATGTGAAAGGAGTTTTCAGGAGCTCAAAAGGAAATTGACTTCAGCTCCAATTCTGACTATACCTACTGGACCTAATGGTTTTACGGTGTATAGTGATGCATCTCACAAAGGACTAGGATGTGTGTTGATGCAGCATGGCAAGGTTGTAGCCTATGCATCCAGACAATTGAAACCCCATGAGTTGAATTATCCGACGCATGATTTAGAGCTAGCGACTATAGTGTTTGCTTTGAAGATATGGAGACACTATTTGTATGGGGAAAAGTTTGAGATCTATACGGATCATAAAAGTTTGAAGTATTTGTTCTCACAAAAGGAGTTGAACATGAGACAAAGGAGGTGGATGGAGTTATTGAAGGATTATGATTGTGAGATAAAATATCATCCAGGAAAAGCGAATAGAGTAGCAGATGCTCTTAGTCGAAAGTCAGTGATGGAAATAGCTAGTTTGAGAATGGCAGAATGGAAATTGTTAGAATCTGTAGCAAATTCTGAATTTAAATTGGAATTGGATTATCTTACTGGCGTGCTTAGTGCATTAAGGATTGAGCCGAGATTTTCCGTAGAGAATTAAAGTTTTGCAAAAATCTGACCCAGAGATTTTGAAAATGAAAGATGCTGTATCTTTAGGGAAAAGATCAGAATTTCAGATCTCTGATGATGGGATAGTGAAATGTCAAGGACGACTTTGTGTTCCCGACAATGAGGAATTGAGGAAGGAAATTCTGTCGGAGGCACATAAGAGTAATTATAGTATCCACCCAGGTAGTACAAAGATGTATAGAAATTTACGTCAGCAATTTTGGTGGAGTGGTATGAAAGGATATGGCTAGACACGTATCTCAATGTTTGACGTGCCAAGTAAAAGCGGAACATCGAAAACCCGCAGGACTTTGAGACCATTGGACATTCCTGAATGGAAATGGGAACATGTAACGATGGATTTTGTGCAAGGATTGCCAAGGACATTAAGGAATCATGATTCAATTTGGGTTGTAGTGGATCGTTTGACTAAGTCGGCGCATTTCTTAGCGATTCGTATGGACTACCCAATGGATAAGTATGCGGACATGTATGTAAGTCAAGTGGTACGCTTACATGGTATTCCAGTGACTATTACTTCAGATCGAGACCCGAGGTTTACGTCGAATTTTTGGAGAAGTCTCCAAGTTGCGTTAGGATCTAAGCTTCAATTTAGTACAGCTTTTCATCCTCAGACAGATGGCCAATCAGAAAGAGTGATTCAAATACTGGAGGATATGTTGAGAGCTTGTGTGATTGATTTCAAAGGAAATTGGGACGAGAGATTGCATTTGGTAGAGTTTGCCTATAATAATAGCTTTCGAAGAGTATAGGTATGGCACCTTATGAAGCATTATATGGAAGGAGATGTAGGACTCCTGTTTGTTGGAATGAAGTAGGTGAGAGGAAATTGACAGGGACTCGAACTGGTACAAGTTACCACTGAGGCTGTTGATGTTATTAGAGAAAGGCTTAGAGCAGCTCAGAGTAGACAGAAAGGCTACGCAGATAAGCGTAGAAGGCCTTTGGAGTTTAGTGTAGGAGACCATGTATTCCTTAAGGTATCTCCAATGAAAGGAATATCTCGATTCGGGATAAAGGGTAAGTTAAGCCCCAGTTTGTTGGACCTTTTGAAATTCTTGAGAAGATAGGAGATAGGGCTTATCGTTTAGCATTACCTCCTAGATTAGAAAATCTGCACGATGTGTTTCATGTATCGATGTTGAGGAAGTACCAGCCGAATCCCGGTCACATACTCGATCATGAAGCCATCAAAATGGATGAGAAAGTTAGGTACATTGAAGAGCCTCGTGCAGATATTGGATCGAAAGGAGCAAATTCTTAGGACTAAAAAGATTCCATTAGTCAAAGTGTTATGGCGACATCATGATGTGGAGGAAGCCACATGGGAAAGTGAGGATCAGATGAGGGAAAAGTACCCTTATTTATTTCAAGAAGGCGCGAGTAGTGCTTGAATTTTGAGGATGAAATTCTCTAAAGAGGGGAGAATTGTGGCATCCCGGAAATTCAAAGCCAAGCCTTAAGGTGTGTTAAATGTTTTTTTTATTTAATTAGGTGATAAAATTTTATGGCCTATGCTTTAGCCAATTTGTCTTTTAATTTGATGAATTGTGCTTGTGATTGTGGAAATTTAAATTTAATTTATTAATGCTTGGCCATATGATTTAAATTTCAATAATTAAAAATATTCCAAGACTTTGGCCAAGATGGAAATTGGAATTTCAAAAATATTATAGAAGGAATTTCAAAAAAAAAAAAAAGGGGGGGGGGGAAGGGCTAATTTTTGAATGGGCCTTGAGCCCATTAGCCTAAAGCTTGGTGGGCCAAGCTAGTCGGCCCATTGGGCCCAAGAGGGGAGCTCGACCAGCCCAAGGGGGAATGGCCGGTTGGGCCTAAGCCCAAGCCCATAAATTCAAATCAAATTTCAAAAATAGAAATGACAAGTGGCAAGGGAGATAAGCATGCATTGGCCATTGGAGAGGTGAGGCAATGATGGGTTTTAGGGGATATAAAAGGGGTTAGGAGAGAGAGTGGCCGGACTCTTTGCTTCATTTTGGCCGAGAAAGAGAGAGTGCGAGAGAGAGAGCTTGAGAGGGAGAGAGGAGGCGGAGCCGAAGGGAGGAGCCGCCGTGTCTCGCCGTCGCCGCCTTGTCCGACCGTCCTACGCCGCCGTACGCCGTTGTTCGTTGCTGTTCGTTCATCTTGGAGGCAAGTGGGGGTCTATTACTTCTCTTGCATGTTGTTTTTGGTGTTTGCATGTTAGGTTTTAGGGGTGTTTTGGGCGAAATACCAAGCAAGGGTTGAATGTGTTCATGTGATGTGGCTGTTTACGTTCTGGACGAAACGGTGGAGGTTCCAGAAGCTTCATGGAGTTGTATAAATTAATCTAAAAATAATTTGGCTTAGTGTTCTTCATGAAAAATGCGCGAAAATGTGTTGGCTATCACCCTGTGAAATTTGGGAATTTTCGGAGGTCATATGAGTATTTTAATTGAATTAATTCGAAAACTGTGCAATCTGGCCATTATCCGAATATTGTGTGTATTTTGTGGAAATTTGGGAAATTATGTGAAATACAAATTTGGCCATGAATTTGTGTGAAATGGTGATTTTAATTGTTTGTTTAATGATTGTTTGAATATTATGATTTTTGGAAAATCATAAATATTAAATATAATATTTATTTATGAAAATAAATAAATATAATAATAAAATAAAAAATAATAATAAAATAAAAAGTGGATTATTTTATTGGCCATGAGTTTTATTGAGTTATAATGCATTGTTATATGACATGGGTGTATGTATGCACATGAATATGATGCATTGTTATATGGCATTGATGCATGTATGATTATGAATCATGATGCATGTGTGTGAATCATATGCCATGAAATAATAAGATGAAAAGGATGATAAAAAGTGGAAAGTGGTATGTGAGTAAGAGGTTGTGGCGGAGGATGATGTCTGGTGGCCGATTGGCATAATTCCGAGATTCCCAGGGAGTTTCAGGATGCCGGAATGTGGGGGCCGGAAGCCCATCGGAGGTTTCTGCCCGAAGGGAGTGACTCGCGATGCCAGGATTGGGGTGCGAGATCCTGGCTAGAAGGGTAAAGGCTGGAAGCCCTGTCGGAGGTTTCTGCCCGAAGGGAATGCCTCGTGATGCTAGTTGAGATGCGAGATGCCCGGAATGTGGGGGGCCGGAAGCCCAGTGGCCATGAGATGGCTGGGATATGCGAGATCCCCGTCGGAGGTTTCTGCTCGAAGGGAGGATGATGATGATGGTGAATTTGATGATTTGAGAAAAGATAATGTGGGATCAATTGATAAGTAAAAGTGGAAATTGATCTATGATATGATATGCATGGTGATGCATGGTTAATGATGATGTGATATGCATGGTGATGCATGGCCAATGATGATATGATGTGATATGCATGGTGATGCATGGCCAATGATGAGATGATGTGATATGCATGGTGATGCATGGTTAATGATGATGTGATATGCATGGTGATGCATGGCTAATAATGATATGATGTGATATGTATGGTGATGCATGGCTAATGATGATATGATGTGATATGCATGGTGATGCATGGTTAATGATGATGATATATATGCTATGATGATGCATGAATACGCTTGACATCAAAAAGGTAAGTAATGCCTGTATTGTATGATGGTATGCATGGTGCACTGAGTTGTTATTGGATTTCCCTATCTGCTGAGTGGTTGTACTCACCCCTTTTGGGGATAACATTTCAGATTAGCACTATGCCGCTTCCTACCGTCACGCGAGGCACCTTCTATGGTATACCGTCAGACGTAGAAGTAGATTGTACGGAGATCGACTGCGTCACTATCCCTGGACTGACATATGTGCGAGTGCGTGTGCTGGTCATGTACGACGTGGGCCTGGCTGGGGCCCAGTCATCCAGGAGTTTGTGTTTGTTCATGTTCGCCGAGACGGAGTGATTAGGGGGATGTTGCCGCCACCACCACCCGATGCACCTGGATGGGTGTGATGGTTGCGTGAAGGGTAGAGAGCTGGTGTCTCTTTTTGGGGAGTAGCCGCCACTGTTAGATGGGGGATGTCATGTGATTTTCTTAGGGGTCGTAGTATCTTTTTGGGATGAGGCCGAGTGTGGCTGAAAAATCTTGGTCTCCTTTTTGTTGTATCGACCCGTGAAAAACCCATCACGTTAATATGTAAATAAAAGTGGTATGGCGTATCTTTTTAAATCATGATGAGTTAGTGGTGTGTATTTGTATCATGGATTGGTAGGGGGATAGATTGTGATGTTTTATTTGCTTCCGCTATGAGTCGCGCATGGGACCGCTTTTTAAAAAAAAAAAATGCCTGAAATCTGGCAAGGCTTAATTTAGCCAAGAGATAGAGATGGTGAAAGATGTAACATCGGCACTGCTATCGACCTGCGAAGGGTTCGGGGTGTTACACAACGGGAGACGAGGACGTCTTACCTTCCATGTGCACTAGCCTCGCCCCCTACTGTAGCTTCCTCTCCCGTTTTTTTTATGTTATGAAATATATGAATGAATATTCATTATATTAATCTTATCTAATGTACTTATTATGGTACATTTGTATCATACATCTCCTATACAATGAATATTCATCTCCCTATCCAATACATGTATAATTCGATACATTGATATTAATGATAAGTACATTCTTATTTTCCTATAAATAGGAGCTTAGTTTTTGTTGTAGATACAATACTCATAACAATCACTAAAAATAAAATCTTCTTCTCGACTTTCTCTACTATATTTAGTATTTACCTACTTTCTCTTCTTAATCTCTTTATTCTCTCTATTACATATTTGCAACGCAATATTTTACAATACGTTATCAACACGAAGATCTACCGACTGAGTAAGTAATTTTTGCAAAGTATGTATTCTTTATTCTTTTTATTAATCAACTTATACTTTATCTTCTTCTATCAATTCTTCATTTTTATTTTTCTTGACCCGAAACCAAATTTCAAATCTAAAAATATCCTCCTGCTCCTGAAGTGGCAGTGGATATTTGGAAATCCTTTTAATTAATTTAAGGATTTGATTTTGCAAGAATTTTATGCAAATTTTATGATACTTGACATCTGAAGTTGTCAATATAAATGTAAATGGAAAATACTGAGAAAAAGAAAGATGTTTGTTTATTTGATAGTGTAACAACACATACTATATTTCATAATAAACACTTTTTCTTGAGTATGACATTGCGTAAGGCACAAATCCATACAATATTTGGTCATGTTATGATTATTGATGGTTTTAGGAATGCTACAATTGTTTTGCGAAATGACGTCATCCTGCATATTGAGGATGTGTTTCTAAGCATTAAATCAAAAAGGAATCTGCTTAGTTTCAAAGATGTACGCTGTAATTGGTACCTTATTGAGACTATTTAAGAGTAAGATAATGAATATATTGACATTTCCTCTTATAAGATGGGCTTGAAGACCATCCATGAGAAGCTTGAAGCTTCTTTGATGAGTTTGTATTGTATCATGATTAGGGCTATTGAAACCTATGCCACCACATCCTGGAGATTGGCAAACCCTAATCAGTTTGGACTATGGCACGATCACGTTGATCACCCTAGCGCTTCAATGATACGCAGGATAATTCAAAATACAAAATGACACCCTTGAAAGGATATAAAGGTATTGTTGTCCAAAGATTATAACTGTGAAGCTTATTCACAAGGAAAACTCATTATCAAACTTTCTATAACAAAAGTTAATCTTGAATCCCCTTTATTCTTACAAAGAATTTAAGATGATATTTGTGAACCAATACAACCACAAAGTGGATCATTTCAATATTTTATAGTACTAGTGGACGTATCATGTAGATGATCCCATATTTGCCTATTATCTACACGCAATATCACATTTGCACATTTACTTGCGCAGATTATAAAACTCCGGGTACAATTCCCTGATTATCCAATTAAGAACATAAGGATGGATAATGTTGATGAATTTACATCAAAGAGTTTTGATACCTATTGTGCTTCACTCAAAATTGAGGTTGATCACCCGATTGCATATGTTCATACTCAAAATGGATTGGCATAATCATTGATTAAACATATCCAAATAATTGCCCGAACTCTATTATTGAGAACAAATCTCAACGATATAACATTGGGTCATGCAGTTTTGCTTACGACAGCTCTAATAAGATTACACCCCACTGCTAGTTTTTTACAATCTCTCATTCAAATGGTTCTTGGTTATGAACCAAATATTTCACATTTGCCCACCTTTAGTTGTGCAGTATAGGTGCCTGTAGCACTGTCAAAAAGAACGAAAATGGGTTTACAACGCCGTTTGGGCATTTATGTTGAGTTTAATTCACCGTCTATCATTAAGTTCTTAGAACCAACTACCGCTATATCTTTTTACTGCCAGATTTGGAGATTGTCATTTCAATGAGATTAGGTTTCCATCAATTGGAATATCTACAACTTCTATGACTGCAAAACAAAAACCAGTTAAGGTTTTCTTCTAGAATGAGAAAAATTTATCTCAATTAGACTCGAGAACTCCTGAATGTGAAAATGAGGTGCAGCGCATAATCCATATACAGGTTATGACTAATAGACTTCCTGACACATTTAATGATACTACTAAAGTAACAAAGTCTCATATTCCAGTTACAAATGCTCCTGCTAGGATAGTTGTTCCCGAAAGACAGGCGAAAATGGATCAAAATCCCCCACATTTGAAGTGTGGTAGACCGATAGGGTCAAAAGATACTTGCTCCTCGAAAATGAAGAGAAAAGAATCAAGAATCTACTCCATAAGAGCTTGGCGTTATGCTTGCTCCCAAAGAGCTTATTGCCCTTGAAGAGGCGCAAACCTATGAAATGAACACCAACCCCGAGAATACTAAGAATTCCATTACATATTTGTAATTAGATTTATGATCAAAATGAAATCATTATTAATGATACTTTTGCATTATCAGTTGCTCATAAAATTATGAATGATGATTATGAGCCATAATCTATTATTAAATGTCATCAAATGCAAGATTGGCCTAAGTGGGAAGAAGCAATTAAAGTTGAATTAACTTCATTAACTAAACAAGATGTTTTTGGACCCGTAACTCATATCTCCGATAATGTAAAGCCCGTTAGATATAAATGGGTATTTGTCCGGAAACGAAATGAAAAAAATGAGGTTATTAGGTATAAAGCCCGACTCGTTGCCCAAAGATTCTCCTAGAGACCTAGGATTGATTATAATGAGATATATTCACCTGTGATGGATACGATTACATTTCGTTTTCTCATTAGCCTAGTAATCTCTGAAAGATTGGAAATGCATCTTATAGACGTTGTGAAGACATATTTATATGGCTCATTAGACTCTAATATTTATATGAAAATTCTCGAGAGATTCAAAATATTTGAAGCATGCATTCCCCGCAATTTATTCTCAATAAAATTGCAAAGGTCCTTATACGAGTTAAAGCAATCCGGTCGCATGTGGTATCAACGCCTAAATGAGTACCTAATTAAGGAAAGGTACAAGAGTGATCATATCTACCCATGTGTGTTTATTAAGAAATTAGAAACCGGATTGTTATTGTAGCAGTTTATGTCAACGATATATATTTAATTGGAACTCTAGAAGAGTTAGCTAAAACCGTTGAGTATTTGAAAAGGGAGTTTGAAGTTAAAGAGTTGGGTAAAACCAAACTTTGTCTTGATCTAGAGCTTGAGCATAAAGCAAATGGAATAGTCGTCCATCAATCAGCATATATTGAAAGATTGCTTAAACGCTTCAACATGGACAAAGCTCACCCATTGAGTACCCCTATGATTGTAAAGTCTCTAGATCCCTAAAATGACAATTTTCTTCCTAAAGAATCTAATGAAGAGATACTTGGTCCTGAAGTACCATATCTCAATGCAATTGGGGCTTTGATGTACTTGGCACAATGTACGAGACCAAATATCGCTTTTGTGATAAATTTATTGGCACGTTTTAGTTCTGAGCCAACTCGAAGACACTGGAATGAAGTTAAACATATTTTTCGTTATCTCCAAGGAACCATAGATTTTGGACTATATTATTTTAAGGATTCCACTAACTCCGATTTAGTTGGATATGCTGATGCTGGATATAGATCTGATTCACATAAGGCTCGCTTTCAAACTAGGTATTTATTTTATTATAACAGCACCGCTATTTCTTGGCATTCTACAAAGCAATCGCTAGTAGTTACATCTTCTAACGACTCTATGATTATTGTTTTATATGAAGTCGGAAGAGAGTGTGTTTAGTTAAGATCCATTATAATGCATATTCATAATTCTTGCTGTTTAATATCAATTACAAATTTTCCCACTATAATTTATTAAGATAATGCTGCTTGTGTTGCACAAGTGAGGGGAGGATATATCAAAGGTGATAGGTTCAAGCATATCTCGCTGAAATTTTTCTATACTCATGAACTCCAAGAAAGTCAACAAATTGATGTTAAACAGATTCGATTCATAAATAATCTTACAGATTTTTTTACCAAATCATTACCAACATTAACTTCTGAGAAATTAGTATACGGCATTGGTATGTGGCGAGTTCACAAGATGCAAGATTGACTAGCCCAGCAATGGCTATATGGCTCAATTGAGGGAAATATATTATGAACTATGTATCGCACTATTTTTCCTTTCTATCCAGTTTTTTCCCCACGGGGTTTTTCAAGATTAAACTTTTTAACAAGTCAGTTAATGCATCCATAAAATGGAGATATCATAAAATTTGTGCTCTGCACTCTTTTTCCTTTTGTCCGGTTTTTGTCTCATTGGGTTTTTTCGGCTTAAAGATTTTAAATAAGGCAGTATCATTCGATACACACTCATAATGAATACAATGAATATTCAAGGGGAAGTGTTATGAAATACATGAATGAATATTCATTATATTCATCTTATCTAATGTACTAATTGTGGTACATTTGTATCATACATCTCCCTATACAATGAATGTTCATCTCCCTATCCAATGCATGTATCATTCAATACATTGATATTAATTATAAGTTATTTTTGTTTTCCTATAAATAGAAGCTTAGTTTTTGTTGTATATACAACAGTCATAACAGTCATTGGAAATAAAATCTTCCCCTCTGACTTTTTCTACCATCTTTGGTGTTTACCTACTTTCTCTTATCAATCTCTTTATTCTCTCTATTATATATTTGCAACAGAATATTTTACAACACTTTCTCTATTTTACCAATTCTGTTTTTTCTTTTCAGAATTTCCCTTTCTTTCTGAAATTTAAAAAATATTTATTTTGTTAAGGTTTTTAAGGATGTCGCTTATGATGCTAGCATAGCACTTAAACGGCCACGTCAGTTGTCTCAGTTACTTTTTCAACTAAATGACTAATGTTATCGAAAGAGCAATGAAACATATGTGAGATCGCTTTGGTGCTAAGATAAATCCAACTTCTTATAGAATCAAAGACAAACTTCTCATTTTCAAACAAAAGCTCGCTCAATCTATTAGGATTTGGCACACAATCACAAGGAAATCGAGAAAGAATTTGAGATACAAGATTTTATTCAAATTCACTCTTAATCAATTAAAATAGACATCCAACAGCAGAGGATTCCACTATAATTAACACTTCGTACCTCTCTATTACATTCCTCAATTATGAAGCAAAAAGATTATATATCCAGTAACTATTCATGGGCTCAAGCCCAAACTACTAATAAAATATAGACTCAAACTATAAAAGCCTTCTAGTGACTTGAGGACGCTGCTCTTGAATCCCCGCTCATTTACTGAAAAGCCAAACCCTTGTGCCATCTTGTAGATGGGGAGTATGAACCACACTCCAACACAATTTAAATTTTAAGTTCCACGTTATTTAAAAGAAAAATTTTCGAAGTTTTAGAAAAAGGTAGACCTTGCTTATGCAGTGACAAAGTCTCCCTTGTCATTATCTTCATCCCACTCCTTCAACATATTATAATATTCATGGCTTCATATCAAAACCATTTTTGGATACATCCGCAATGTGTTCAAGTTTCAAATATGATAGTTGTTTTGTTACAGTTGGCAGGCTGAATGAAGATTATCATGCTCTTTGGCTGCCGGAGAGATTTGGCTGTACTCTCTGCGATTCTTGTCCTTGGGCCCTTATTTTGTAACAGAAGGGCTTTTGAATACTAAGTTCTGTTCTTGGTGTTGAGAAAGCGTTTTACTGTTGGTGCTGGCACAAATATCATGCTTCTCACTGCATATGCCACTTGTGGGAAGATTATGACATCCTATGCATCCTAAAGTACATATATTTCAATTTAAAGAAAATAAAGATATCATAAGTGTCATTACTTTCATACGGTACTAACTTAAGTGCCACATTGATGGAAAATCATTTACTTAGGTGCCTATATCAATGAATTGCTACATGACTTTGTAAATTAAATTTTGATTACACGTGGCTTTCCTCTAAGAAACTTAATTCCAACATGGATAATCTTCTTTTTGGCTCTTTTGTCCTCAAATTTGTTTAAAATGAAACCCTAAATTCTAGAGAGGAGATGCTCTTCCAAAAGCTTGAGCAGCGGAGAGGTTGGAGCTTGAGATAAGCAGTGGAGAGATCCAAGTTTATAGAAAACGAAAAGGGGACTGGCAAAATAGGCTTTAGTGAGGTTGAGATGTTGACGAGTCTAACGGTGTGACGAAAAGAATTACGCTGGATTCGGACGAATCACAGACGTTCATGGATTCAGGACATAAATCGCTATGGTGCTTGCAGGAATCCAGCAAACCGCAAAGATGTTTGAAGGTGATGGAGATGCCACGTTGGGTGTATCAGTGAAAAATCACCAGGTGCATACTCCACTAGATCTCTTCTTGGCCACTATTGCATTTTCTCCTTTTTTTTCTTCTCTTTTTTGCAGATCCTTTTGTTTCTCCGACCTTTCGTCTTCAGCTTTCACAATTTTTTAGCTTCCTCTCTCATTCCCCCCTCCTTTTTAAACCCTTTCCCTGAACATCTTCTCCAAAAGTTCTGCCAGGTTCACGATTTGAAAGTGCAAAAAACCCCTCCACCGAATCTGCTTAATGTTTTTCTTTAAACTCTTGATTGCCATGTCAATTACCTTCGTCAATTTTACGCTAACGTTAAATGACTAAGCTCTATCGCGGAGCCATGTCTCAAACACTAGAGAAGAAGACAGAGAAATAGAGGATTTGGTGAGCAGCAGATCTCTTCTACTTTTTCTTATTTTGGTTTTTCTTTATTATTCTTTTTACCAGTAGGGCGAAAACGAGATCCTCTTATGGTTCTTGCAAATTAGATTTTTCCGAACCACATCAGTCAATTTATAATAAGTTAATATTTAGTCGAATTTCTGGCCACACAAATTACCAGTAACACTCAAGTGAAAGATTTTTGAATAATTTGGCACTCGAGCAGTTAAGTGAGTAACACACAAAAATTATGATATTTTATACTATCCTATTCCCCAATTTAAGAAGAGAAACGATCTATCCGATAAAAGATTCGGAAGCACGTGTTCTTCAAGCAATTCAGCGGTCACTATATGGTGACAGCACCGTTGTTCTCCATGAATAATGGTGCCTTTTCAACCACACAAATTTCAGAAAGAATCTGGAAAAAATATTCTCACAATTTGGACAATTTTTTTTTAATAGCCAATAAAATTAACAAAAGGGAAATATACTTGATGCCTGTGAACTTTTTTTAACAGCTCTGAATAACTATATAGATGTAAAACTCAATTCTTTATAGTGTACTTGCAACAATATTTTCACATATAATTGATATAAAGAAAGTCATATAAGTAACCCACACGTGTATTTCACTAATTTAATTACATTCCAAAACATTATTGAACAAGTGAAAAATTTTGTACGGTACAATGAGTCTTGTTGTGTTGTTGAATGTAGACACAATATATACTTATCTAGTTAAGATATGTTAAATTGAAATTTGACTAGCATGGTGAAAAAGTTGGGCTACATACAATATAAAAAAGGGAAGTGAGGCAAAAACTTTAACCAAACAAATTCAATATACTATGCATTTTTAAATAAATTTCAATTTTGGATAGTTACAAAATGATCATGTTTTTGGTTTTTTAGTTAACTTGGATCACTTTGGCTCAAGTTGAATTTATCAATGCTTTAAGTTGCATAAATAGATATTCAAGTGCTAATTTTGGTAATTGTATTCATTTTGTTAAACAATGAATATAATTTTTCATGACTGAAACTATGAAAAATGTTTTAAATAGTGATATTGTTGATAGAAATCCTAAATTTATTTGTTTTATAATAAAAATGTTTGGACTGGTCTTTCTATATGAAATGTAGAATATTTCATGTTGATAATGCTTTCGATAAAGGTCTTTTCAATTCCCTAAGATTTTTCTATTTTCTATTTTATTTAATTTATTTTTTTAATCTAAGCTTGTGGTTAGGGGAGCACCGTTACCCTCCAGTGAGTAACAGTGCCGTCACCCCGTTATTATTCATTATAGTTAAGCCATGAGAGTGAGTGTATCGAATAACTCGCCCCACCCTTGGGGATTTTTTGAGATCCATGCTGTACAATTGTTTTAGGGATGGATATTTGTCGAGTTTGGAACTTAGAATCTTTTTCGAATATAAATTTGATTTGTCTGTTGACTGACCAATGCCTCCATTCCGCGCATTTACCAACAATCGATGAACGTGTCTTGTTTTTTTACCAAGAAGACATGCGACAACTTAGTCTAATATACTATGCTGACCGCATGTCAAGCAAAATTAAGAACTATACCGGTTCCACTAAAAAAAATACAAACTCCCGTGCAGCTTTTGCATCATGATAGAATCTCTCTTTACCACGGGCATATGAGTAGATTCCTTTCCATGGAGACAAAAGCATTTCCCAGAGACTCAATTATACAATTTCCGGCATAAGTCTTGGAAAATGGTTTCTTACCTTTAGGAAGAAGAAAAGCTTTAACAGGAAGACAATCCAGACTGAATATCTTCATAGCAAGGAACATCCTCAAAGCTTTCCCGACCTTTTTTTTTTTTTTTTTTTTTTTTTTTTTTGGGTAAAGAGCTTTCCCGACCTTTTGAGACCTCATAAGCATGGCAACTGTCGAAACTAAATAAACAAAGAACAAAAGGCTAGAATTAAGAGCGTCGTAGATACTCGGAGAAGCCTATCAGTCTTCCTGTGGCATATGATCCTCACCCTCCATCACCTCAAGTTTGATCACTGGGGGGTTTCCTTTTCGGAAGTCTTTGGTTACTGTTAAGGCAAATACTCCTCCGATACACCCCATGCAAGTAATATGGTTTTATCCCAGTTATGAGTGGATAGCAATATAAGCAAGGAGAAAATGTAATCGCATAGGAAATAATAGGAACTCGCCCACAATTTGCTATCTTATTCAAGTTGTTGTTTTTGTTAAATTATATATTGAGTTTGAGTCGTGGACGAAACTTGAATTGAATTGGATGATGTGGATTCAAGTTCTCGTGATGTTAGAAATATCTTTTAAGATTTGACCAAATCAGGATTCCACGCAGAGGAGAGAATTTAATGGTAACTTCATGAATTTTCAAACACAGAGGAGTCCCAAGTAGAATGATGCGGTTCATTCAACCGCATTTTAGGAGGACACTCATCTGTTGCTTGTTTCCACATGTCATCTGCATATGCTTGTGCATAGAATTGGATCTCTATATTTCGATACGAACCTTATTAATGCAGTTCTTCTTTTTTGAGGCAAATAGTATCATTGCACTCGTTCTCAAAATCCTTCTTAAAACCATCACGAACCGTTGAAAAAAGTGCACCGGCTAAGTTCATCTGAAATTCTTTGCGAGTGTCTGATAAATTAACCACGTAAGGTGCATTAAGCATGTAAAGCACAATATGATACTTTAAAAAATTAAGCAGACTAGGGTGTCACGGTTCTTAAATCAAGGGGATATATTGATGGTGTCTAAAAATGATAAAGATGCTTTCTTATCGGGAAAAAGTACACTAAAAGCATTTGGTACCAAAATTTTTCATCAGATCACTTATAAAGTGTCATTAAAAAAAAACAATTATTTAAATGCCAACTCCAATTTGGGATGTTGGAAATATGACATGACAATATGTTCTCAATTTCCCAAACCGAAGTGGGTGGCCAACATGCCTAGCCAATGTTAGTAACGCTCAACAACGTGATTGTCGCGACCTTCCCAAGGGTAAATCACTTGAGAGGAAAGCTAATAGATTGCTAAACAAGAAAAAATGTTCCTCTTACAAGACCAATGCTCGCTTTTAGCGCGAACCCTCCCAAGCCCTGCCAATCACAGTGTGGTACTCAATTCAACGTGTGATTAATTCTGCAAATCAGAGATTTGTGGATACAGGGACTTGGTTTTGCTAGATTAATCTAACTTCCTTCCGGTACCTTTTCTATTTATTTTGAAAATGTTTTACATGCAGTCTTTATCCATTTTTACCCTATACTAGTAATGTGCGGGGCGATCATGTGGGTGCGTAATCAAAACAGTAAATAAATTGTAAAAGATTTTAAGAACCTAGACGCAACAAGCAAAGCGCATCCCTATCCATCACCACAAGATTTCAACAAACTATTACTTTAGAATAAGATGCATCGAAATAGACATTAGAATATATCTCATCGTAAACATTCCAAATCAATGCAACCATTTATCGAATCAATCATAACAAGCCGCAAGACAATATTAAGGTCCCACCTTAGTGTCTAAAAGTCTGAAACCCCAACATGCCTTGGTCAATGCAGGGAATGATCGAAAAGAGTAAAGACAACCTAAAACTTAATCGCTATAATAGAAAGCTAAATGATTCTTTCAAATCGAACAAAAACTTAGTTGCCTTATATAAAACCCGTCGAAGCCAATGAGAGAAGTCACGGTCGAAGCAAAGACCAATGCAGTGGACCAAGCAAGAGACCAGCAAAAGGGGCTGTTTCAATTGGAATAATGTATTTGACCAAAAAATGGAGTCGTGCAGACTTGTAGTAAAACTTTCTCGAGAAATTGAGACCAATGGAATGGAAGAGACCCCAACCAGCGACCAAACGGTGACTCGGTGAGATCTCAAAGTGAAGACGACACGGAGGCAAACCTGGCCAAGTGGTGACTGAACCGTCGTTGCTCGGGTTGTATAGAATGCCGAGGGTGCTAGCGTCAGTGGGAGTGGACCACGGCAGCCAAGGCGAGAAAGAGAAACTGGAATTGATCGAGTTTCGTGTGTTGGAGAAAACTCCTTTACTGTTTTGAAGTTGACAAAATATTTCCAAAGTCTAGTCTGAAGACTTCCAGACTCTAGTGTCAGAGTCCGAAGACCACCAAACTTTAGGTTCAAAGTTTGTCCACGCTGACAATTTCTAGATTGAATAATGAAGACTTATCCAGATGCGAGATTATATTTATTTCTTCAAGGATTTGATTCGTATGGCTTATGGATGACTTTATGGCTGGATATAGCACATACATGATTGATTATCCTTATTGGAATCAATTCCAATAATCAAATCTTTTGGAAGGCAAGCAAACTTGGAAAGTTCTACTTATAGAAACCAAGATCCTAATTGTATTGGCGAACATGATTAATAGGTTTTCATCACAATTTTCAAACGACTTGAAATCTCTTTGATTAATTTTGTCCAACCGGTAGATTGGAAGAATTCATTTAGAAAATGCCAACGGTCAAGAAGGTATGAATGAGTATTTAAGGTGGACTCTTTAATTGTTCGATAGTGTGCGTGAAAGAAAATTTTCAAAATCTAAAGCTTCCTAGTCCCTTGCTATTTCATTCACTAAGCTCAAAGTTGTAAACAAAAGAGAGAAACTCTTAGTAAGACTTTGTGAGAGACCAGTAGAGGCTCTTCATTGTGAAGTTGAGATCGCAAGATTGTAAAATCTCTTTTGTTATTAGTGGAATCCAGCCAGTAGACTGTCAGTGCGGGAGAGTGGACATAGGCTTGATTTAGACCGAACTACTATAAACTTTGTATTCTAATTCTCTTCTCTCAACTCCTTTATTTTTACTCATAGCTCTAATTAATTGTTTAAGTTGAGACTCCTTTATTTGAAGATTTATCTAATTGCTAAAGTTTGAATTCATCTGTGATTCTCTATAAGCAATTATTACTTATGAATCTTGCGAGAATTTTTGTTCACGCCTATTCACCTCCTTTTAGGTGTATTTTCTAGCTCTTTCAATTGGTATTAGAGCTGTAGTACCCAAAAAAAAAAAAAAAAAAATTGGTATTAGAGCTTATGTGCTCATTTTATTGAAATGTTTTTTACTTCTGAGTTAAAAGATTTTTGGCTAGTATTTTGGCTCTAGGTTTGGTTGAAGACGAAAACAACACCAGACCTCCCTACTTTAATAGGGTGGAATACAATGTGTGGAAAAACAAGATGAAGGCATTCCTGGGATTGAAAGATCCCCTGAAATGGGATGTGGCAGAAAAAGAGACCAATCCCAAAGCTACATCAACCTCAGAAAGAGGAAATGAAGTTGTAGATGTTGGCGAACTGACACAAGAAGAATTAACCAAAAGACAAGCTCTTGATGCTAAAGCTGTCTACTCTTTATATTGTGACTTATCTCCTACTAAGTATAATCGAATTTCTTCTTGTGAAATAGCAAAAGAAGTTTGGGGCAGATTGCAAGTTACTTATGAATGAACTAATCGAGTAAAGGAAACTAAAATCAATATTCTACTCGGACATAGTATGAAGCCTTCAAGATGAAGTTAGGAGAATCCATCACTGATATGTTTAGTTGTTTCGCAGATATTGTAAACGGCCTGGTATATCAAGGACAGCCAATCTCAGGACCAATGAAGGTCAATAAACTGCTACATGGACTCTCCAAAGACTGGAATCACGTAAAGACATCAATTAGAGAAACCCAGAGGATCATGCCTCTTTCGGTAAATAAACTTGTTGACACACTTCAATCAATGAGGAAGAAGATCCTAAAGGTAAGAAGTCAATTACTTTAAAATTTAATGATAATTCTGATGATACAGATTCAGAAGATGACATGGACGATAAAGAACTAGTACTCATGATTAGGAAATTCAGGAAATTGAATAAGAAGGGAAGAAGATTCAACTGGAAAAAGCAGAGCACGCAAAATTTCCAAAAGAGACCGACTGAGGATAATGAGATCAGCAGAGATGTATTATGCTTCGAATGCAAGAAAAATTGGCATATTAGACCTAACTGTCCTTTGTTAAAGAAAAATAAAGAAAGAACTGAGAAGTATAAGAAGGCTCTCAAAGCTGAAACCTAGAGTGACACTGAATGTGAGGAAAGTGATGAAAAATATGCCAACATTTGTCTAATGGCCAATTCAGAATCAGACTTTTACTTTGAAACAGATTCATATTCAGACTCAGACAAAGAAGTTGAGGTTAGCAATTTAAAAATTCCTGTTAAAGTCTCGAAGTATATAGATAAACCCTGTCTCAATCTCAAAACATCTCTTAAAAGGATTTCCGAACTAAAAAGGAAAAATTCTAAACTAAGGCAATATGAAACTTCTAAGGGAGAAAATTTTGAAAGTTTAGATAAAATTTTTGTTGAGTTGAAAGAAAATTTTGATTCTCTTTCAAAGGAAAATACCTTTTTGAAAGAAGATATTTCAAATATCACCAAAAAAAAAAAATTCAAAAGGATCTGAAAAGTTGGAGAAAATTCTTTCCGTACAAAAATATTATTTTAACAAATCTGGTTTAGGAATGACTCCAGAAACTATTCATCTAATTGATTTTCCCAAAATTAAAGAAAGAATTAAACAAAGACTTACAATAGCATTTTACAAAAATCATTTTCAAAAAGTTTTTGTAAAACCTGTTGGGCGAAGTACTCGCAAATATTCAAAGTGTAACAACTCAGGACATTTCGAGAAGGAATGTCCCACGGTTGGGAAACCTGTTAAGAGGGATTAGGCAAAGACTATTTTTAATACTAACTCTCCTAGACCCAAAAAAAATGGGTACCAAAGAAAACTTGAGTTTTTCTTTTGATCACAGGTCACTATAAAAAGGAAGATCAAATGGTATTTGGATAGTGGCTGTTTGAGACACATGACTGGAGATTCAAGTTGCTTTATAAATCTTATTAAAATAAATGACGGAAAAGTCTCATTTGGTGGAAACAGCAAAGGAAAAATTGTTCGATGTGGAACCATGAAGATTGGAAGCCTGACTATCAACAATGTCTCATTGGTGGAAGGACTGAATTACAATCTGCTCAGTATAAGTCAGTTTTGTGATACAAGATTCAAAATTAATTTTCAAGAAAACATATGTTCGGTGTCGCGACCAATTTTTTCGGGTGTGAACCACCTAAGGTTTGGTTAATGGATTGTTAAGCCTAGACTTAACTCGAGCTCTCCTTAGCTCATACCAATTCGCGACTTAGGTTCAAATTTTTAACATGCAATTGATTTTCAATTAGGAGTCGCCACTAATCTATTTTTGGTGGGTCGATTAGAAACCCAAGTAAAATAACGGGATAATTATTTTACTCCTACGAACCAGAGACTATGGGTACGGGGACTTGGTTACGCTAGAATTCTATAACGCCCTTCCGGTACCTTTTATTTTGAAAAATGCTTGGCAGGCAATTTGGATTGATTTTAAATTTATTTCCCTAACATGTGAGGTGGTCATACGGGTGCACAATCCACCAATTTAACACCTAGATAAACAATAAATTGCAGAAAAAAAAACTTACCTCAAAGTAACGAAAGTATCTGCAATGTTAAATTAAAATCCACATCAATAACCCTAGATATAGTTTCTAGTTAACACGCAATTTCTTTTTTCTTTTTTTTATGTTTTCACTTAATTAATGAAAATCATGCAATATGCAATGCAATATTAACTAAATGACCTAATTCTAATGACACGTAATTTTTAATTAAATGGGCCTAGCAAAAATACTAAATGACATGCATCTCAATTAATCGAACCCTAATGACGTGCATATGACAATTTTTTTCTTTTTCCTGAAAGAATGCATTTTTTATCCTAAATAATAAAACCAAATCAACTTATGGCATTTTTTGTATTTTTCATGAAATTCAAATTAGATGAAATGTGAAAATTACCTAATTAGATTAAGATCCTATTTAATTTATATTAGAATTAGGTTGAGCCACATCCTAATTTAAACTAAAATATTATCTTAACCTAGATAATCCTAAAATGCAATCTATTTAATAAAATACCTAAACCTATAGTAAATTAAGAAATTATCTAAATTAACTTAAGTGCAATTTATATCCTAATATGCAATGAGATGCAAAATGTACCCTAATTCTACATGAATTATGCATGATGATTTTTTTTTATGTTTTTCCTTTTTTCCCCTTTTTTAAATTTCGAAATTAATAATTGCCAAATAATTAAACATGCAATCCATGTTTTAAAGAAAACTAGCAACCTAAACATGCAAATCCTAAAACTACAATTTATATATTTTTTTTTTTTTTTAAAGAAAGCTAATTTAAGTAACACCACAACAAATCAAGCCATATTGATACCCAAATCGACTAACCATATCTTGAGCATGAGATCGGGTTGGCCAATTCACATAAATCACAAATCGGATCTCGAGCGGGAGATCAGATTGGCAATTTTTTTTAAGTAAATGCGAGTCGGATTTCGAGCTCGAAAATCGGACTAACAATCACTAATTTCCAGGCAATTTCATATCATGGAATTTCAATTTCACATTAAAGGAATAATTACACTAAAAGAGAAATTAAAATGGCAAAAATAATAAAACAAAAATAAGATAAAGAAAATACCTAAATTTTCTTTTACTTTCTCTTTTTTTTTCTTTTCTTTTTTCCTAAAAAAGAAAAAAAGAAAAATAAATATGGTGGCCGGTTCGGCAAGGGGAAATCGCCGGCTAGGGTTCCGGCGAGGGCACCAAGAGCGGCGCGACGGCGGCACAGCAACAGGAGCTTCGAGGATCGACGCGGCGGCGTCGCGAGTCTGGCTGGGTGCGGGCGTCGCGAGCGAGGGACTCCGAGCGCGGGCTGAAGCAGGGTGAAGACGGCGTCAGATCTGGGAGCGTCGAGTGTCTAGGTGCGGATGTCGCGGGCCGAATGAGGGTGGTTTGGAGAGGATATGCTAGTGGAGAGAAAGCGCGAGGACCCGATCCGGACAACGGGAGGGTGGTTTGGAGAGGACATGCTAGTGGAGGGCGCGGGACACCGACGCGGGCGAAGGCGGACGAGTGGTGAGCAGAGGCGGCTTCGAGGGAGTTTGCTGTCAGACGGACTGAGGGCTTTGCAACAGGAACCGAAAAAGCGATGGGCACGCGGTGGGCGTCGGAGGCGAGCGGCAGCGGCGTTGAGGGGTTGCTGCGTCGGCGGCAAGGTGCGGCGACGGTGCTTGCGGTGGCACAACGGCAAGTGGGCTTTGGGATCAGCAGGGCGTTGGGCACGAGTGGGCGGAGCTGCGGTGAGAGCAGCAAAGGCGCGGATCGAGTGGCGAAGAAGAGGCAAAGAAGAAGAACAGTAACGTTGCTTTTTTTTTTTTTACCTCTGTCAACCGCACATCCTTTCTGCTGACTTCTTTTCCTCTGCACTTGTCAGGAAAAGAGAAGAAAATACTCCCTTTTGTGTTTTTTCTTTTTTTTTTTGGACTCTTTCTTGCACAGATTTTTTTTTTTCGCTTGTATTTCTCTCTTGAGTTTTTTGGGCTCCCTTCCCTCACACTTTTCTCTGCACTTTTTGCACGAATTCTTTTCACGATTTTTTTCAACTCTCGCTCCTGAAATTTTTCGAATTCGCCTTCCCTCCACGTACGGCCGTATGTATTGATATGTGTGGCCCCCACCTCACGTTTTTCTCTCTGAATTTTTTTTCTTTCAATATGGCCGAATGTCTCAATTGCGTGGCCTCCCCCCTAATTTACCGTACGTGACCCTTTTTATAAGCCCAAAAATTGAATCTTAGGGGTATATTTCATTTCTAATTTTGCTTGAGCACGATACCCCTAAATATATTGATGAAATATATTTCGCATATTCCATCAAGAAAATTTCCCTTTCTACAAAAGTGCATCTCCCAAAGGTATATTACCTAAATATGTGAAAAATCTTAACGAAATATAACAAAAAATGAAATTTTCCTAAACTATATGCCATGTGATTATGATTTTTTTATTTTTTATTTTTTATTTATCAAAAATTAACCCCCAAAATTTAGGTGTCAACAGCTGCCCCTCTTTGAAGGTGAGCTCGCAGAGGTTGCCTTCAAAGACAAATTGAGACCTAAATTTTGGTCATGCTCATGCAATGAATGATTTTTTGTTGCAACATGAATTCCATTTTTTTTAATGCAATTTATATGATGCATGGAAATACTAATGCAAATGATAGATAAACCTACTTGGAATAACTTACCTTCGAGGAGGATAGAGTAATTCGAGGTAGTGGGTGTTACTTGTCCAGGATCCGTACCATTCTACGGTCGCCTAGAATAGTAACATGACTTTGTGAAGATATTGCTTTCCTAGGACCCGTACCATTCTACGGTCGCCCAGTATGGCAAAAAGGAGCTGCTTTCTCAGGACCCGTACCATTTTATGCTCGCCCAGTACGGCAGAAATGTTTTGTAAGGAACTGCTTTCCCAGGACTCGTACCATTCTACGGTCTCCCAGTACGGCAGAACGGTTTTGTCTAGGACCCGTACCATTCTACGGTCGCCTAAACATGGATTCATTTTCCAGGACCCGTACCATTTTCCAGGAATAGGTGTTGTCAAGGACCCGTACCATTCTACGGTCGCCTCGACGAAGAAAATTATTTTTCCAAGACTTGTACCATTCTACGGTTGCCTGAATGAGAAAATTGCTTTTCCAGGACCCGTACCATTCTACGGTCGCCTGTTAGAGCAATAAATATTGTCTAGGACTCGTACCATTCTACGGTCGCCTAGATTGAGGTTTTGCTTGGCTAGGACCCGAACCATTCTTCGGTCGCCCAGCCTTGCGACAAAAATCATCCGACTAGGACTCGAACCATTCTTCGGTCGCCTTAATCAGATTGAATCTTGAGAGAAATCTTTGGGGGACAAATCCATTGAGTGTCGGTGTAAAGGACTCTGGGTTACGAAAGCACGCCAGGTCATGAAGAGGAACACCGGGCTATGGAAGCACGCCGGGTCGATAAAAGGGACATCGGACTACAAAAGCACGCCGTGTCTATTAAAAGGGACTCTAGGCTACGAAAGCATGCCAGGTCGATAAGAGAAATCCGGGCTACGGAAGCACGCCGGTTCGATATAAAGGACATCGGGCTACAAAAGCACGCCGTGTCTATTAAAAGGGACACTGGGCTACGAAATCACGCCAGAGAAATCCGGGCTACGGAAGCACGCTAGTTTGATATAAAGGACACTGGGTAACAAAAGCACACTGTGTCTATTAAAAGGGACACTGGGCTACGAAAGCACGCCAGAGAAATCCGGGCTATGGAAGCACACCGGTTCGATATAAAGGACACCGGGTTACGAAAGCACGCCCGGTCCATATAAGAGGGACTCTAGGCTACAAAAGCGCACGCCTGGTCAGGAACTCCGGGCTACAAAAGCACGCCGGGTCTATTAAAAAGGACGTCGGGCTACGGAAGCACGCCGAGTCGATGAAAGGGACTCTGGGCTACGAAAGCACGCTAGGTCAATATAAAGGATAGCTTGACCGAGTCAAGTGTCGATGCAGCTTGAGAGAGAATATCTGCATAATGACAAGTATTTAGAGTATAGTTAGAGATATACTTACTTGGTGATATCTCTGATTTTTGGAGGAAAATGACTTTTGGAATTTAGATATTCTATGGAGGTCTTTCACCTTATAGTGAAGGTTTCTCATCTCCTAATATCATGAAACATTCTGAAAGGAACTTGAATTACCCGTCAGACATGATTTAAAGCAAAAACTGATATGCATTCATCAAAGAGATAGACAATCTGAGTTACTCTAGAATTCACATTTCAAAATTTAGTGAGGTTTTCATCAACTCAATCGGGATTCATGCATAATGACATTTGCATCACCCAAATTTCCACTGGAGAGAATTATCATTCAAGACAATCTTCACTCATGACATGGATTTCCTAAGAATATCAAATGAGAGACCTTCAGTTAGAAAGGACTTTCACTCACTCTCATTTAGAGGCTATTTTATGAGAATCACTTCATCTCACTATCATCATTCCAACAAGGGTCCGAGTATTCTCGCAAGCGGTACAACCTTACCAATCTGAGAGGTCTTTAATATGGACCGTAATGTGGGCTTGGTCAACGGCTTAACAAAGGGGACTTTTTGAGTCAAGGCAATTGAAAGAACAATTTGTCAACATCTCCGGGCTTACAAGTCAAGAACCCTGCAAAATGAGAAATAAATAATTTTGCTCGCACTTCTTCGAACGATGCTTAAAAACATATGAATTCTTATGTTAATTCAAGTGCTATAATCTGAAAAGACTTTGTAAGGGACGTAACATAGGCTGGGTTCATAGGTTGAGAAATGAAATGATCATTAGGCTCAAAATGTGTATAAAAGGTGAGAGTTGATGATCATCTTGGCATTGCCACAAGTTCTTTTACCATCGGGGATTGTCTTCATGAAGTGCCCCATTGATTGTAAAAACTCAGCATTTGAATTATTTGAGTATTGCTCCATCGGGATTCAATTTTTGCAATTGACAGTCACCTATATTGACTTTCTTTTTTCATCTATGGGCATTTGCCTTGCTTTTACTAGGCACACTATTTTTTCATGCCCCTTAGTTCTATTTTAAATTCAATTCTTGCGCATAATACATGGGTCAAGCAATTACACTTTGAATGACACTCGAACTTTTCAAGAGTCTTCATTGCTTTTTGCCTTGTCCCAATGTGGGGGATGATCACCAACCGGGTTTAAAGAAATGAAATTGCAGGCTCAAGTGGGCTATGCAAAGGATATAAGTGTATAGGATAGAGAAATAAATGCTCTTCGTCATCCTAGGGCACTTAAATTAACACATGAATTCAATGTAATGGCATGACTAGAAGATTGATGTAAGTGAGAGCAAGAAAATCTCAATTCATTTTCCTCACCTCATGATGCCATTTGATCTCTTAGTTGCCCCGATGTGGGGTGATTCTTGACATGGATAATTTTAAAAAAAAAAAAAAAATCTCCACAAGTGTATGGGGCTCAAAAGGGGTTAAGCAATGTATCACCTGTAATGTTTGGGGATAGAGAAATGAATTGCCCCTTATCATTTCGGTCATTGTACCTTTTGCGAGAGAACTCTTTACCTTGCGGGTATGGAGCTTCCTACACTCATCTTACAAGTGTATAAGTAAGGGACTATGTATAGGATAGGGCTTCCCTTTCATCATCCCGACATGTCTCATTCAGCATTCTTAAGCATTGATGTCACTCCATTAAATTGTCTATCTTAACAAATCTCCACATGAAATTGGTGAGCTAAATCAATATGAAAATTTTCTTTTCAAAAGAGTCTAGCAACTTTAAGCATAGAAAGTGTTTGTGACTTCAAAAAAAAAAAACAATTTACTTAAACATGATTTCAAGCATTCATTCAAGGAATTGTCCCATGAAGGGATTGTCTCAGAAATGGATGTCCCTAGATTGCCTCTATCGAAAGGGAATAAACACACAAATTGATCAATCGAGGATGAAAATCCAATCTTTGATTTGATGAAATCTTGCTTTTTCCCCTGCACAAAACAATGTGCATGAATATGATACTATGCAACATTAAAGTAAATTCAAATTGCACGACCATTTTGGCTCGGATCGAGATTTTGTCTCGGTCGTGTCACTACTAGAATTTGTAGTGCCCCCAATTCGTCATCTGCAAGGAAAAGAACAGAGCGTCATCTCCCAAAGTTATTTATGTTCAAAGACGAGATGTACCTCTTTCACCAAAGATTGATGATCTTCTTTAAAGTTGCCCCTCATTTAATGGGCGAGAATGAAAATTCCGTCAAGCATGAAAACAGAACACACTTTGTTTGGCCCTTCAAGATCGATATTTCAAGTAGTATCGAGATTAATTCTTTAGAAACTTGTTGAGTAACAATTGAACCGATTGCAACCTGATGTGCCCTTTTCAGATGCTTTCTTATCAGGTAAAGAAAGTAATGCTCTGAAATATGAAGTAAATGAGTCAGAAAATTAAACAAGACTAATCTAATGCATGCTTTTTTGGAAATGGCTTGAAAAATGATTTTTTTTTGTTCTTTTGGATTTTTTTTGTATGAGGAAGCATGAAGAAGCTAGTCCTCATAATTCCCCTTGGATGATATTTTCTTTTCATTGTTGGATATCGTCACCAAGCTAGTTTGGTGTACCCTATCATGTCCTCAAAACAAAACTTGTAATTTTATTGATATTTATCAATCAAATTACATTTATTAGAATGTGATGCTCAAGCACAGAAGAAATTGAAAGCGATCCCCAAAAAGCGATAAGAATTCCCACTCAGGGGAAGGTGCATGTCCCTAATTAAATGAGGAAATGGAACAACTTAGTACCATGAATCATGTGTACTTGAATTCTTCACCCTCCTTGATCATGTGAGGCGAACGCTTCAGGTCAGATATTTTCCTCTCTATATATGTCACTGGTCTCTTCAAATTCAGCTATCTCAAAAAATGAGACGGTTCAAAAAAAATTTCTTGGCTCTCTCATTGGAGTCACAATTTCTCATTAAAGATAGATCACAGCATTTTTGCTTGATGAGATTAGCTTTGATTCATCATTTTAGCTCTCGATCGTGAACAAATGGGCGAGCGGGATCGTTCCAAAATCACCTAAAGGAAATAGATGGGAACATGTAAGCATGAGGTGTAAATGGAGAGTCAATCCATGACAATGATCTAATCGATTTTTCTATTTTTTTTTTCAATTTTTTTATTTTTTTTCATTTATTCATGAAAAGTCTATGCAAGAAGGGAATTTCCTAAAAATGGATATCCTAGTAAAACCAAATTTTCTAGACATGATGTAAAAACAAATTCTCCAAAGTTTTTTTAAATGCATCAGTCCCTAGCAATTTCTCATTTCATTTTCAATTGACAAATGAATCAAATCAATGATTGACCTAGACTGTCATGGACCGACCCAAGAATATGAGAAAATAAATTGCATGATATAGGGAAAGAACACTTACTTCACCACGGAGAATCAATGGCAATCACATAAACATGCGCATGGTAAGTGGCTCAATTTCTAATCTATAAGGCTTATCAAGGTGAAGCCACAAGGATGATCAGACTAGCCACGAGCTTGTGGACTATATCGGATCCTCATGATTCCGGCTTGGTCAAAGAGCCGACCCGGGTCACAAGCATGCGGACCGAGGTGGGTACTCTTGACACCATGAAAGAAATTTCGGGATTGAGATGGGCGACTCGTACCGCGAGCATGCGGTCGGTGTGGTATCCATCTCAACACCATCCCAAATGATCTTGTGCAGCCCAGGTCCGGCGGCAGGTTGTGTGTGCAATAGTGTAGTGCTAGATGCAAGGCATACACGACAGTTTATATCAAGCAACACTTCATTCATGAAAATAAACCATACATTCCTACACCTCCCTGCAAAACAAAGGTTAACAAACACTTCCCCTTATACCTCACATCCTGCAAAAACATCTAACACCTTAAATGTTAGAGACGTACCTGGAATCCTCGCTATCAAACAAAAACTTTTTCAAAAGAAAAGAAAAATTGGCCTAAGTCCACTAAGAGTTTCAACTCAAGTCCCCAGCGGAGTCGCCAAGCTGTCGCGACCAATTTTTTCGGGTGTGAACCACCTAAGGTTTGGCTAATGGATTGTTAAGCCTAGACTTAACTCGGGCTCTCCCAAGCCCATACCAATTCGCAACTTAGGTTCAAATTTTTAACATGCAATTCATTTTCAATTAGGAGTCGCCACTAATCTATTTTTGGTGGGTCGATTACAAAACCAAGTAAAATAACGGGATAATTATTTTACTCCTACGAACCAGAGATTATGGGTACGGGGACTTGGTTACGCTAGAATTCTCTAACGTCCGTTCGGTACCTTTTTATTTTGAAAAATGCTTGGCAGGCAATTTGGATTGATTTTAAATCTATTTTCCTAACATGTGAGGTGGTCATACGGCTGCACAATCCACCAATTTAACACCTAGATAAACAATAAATTGTAGAAAAAAAAAACTTACCTCAAAGTAACGAAAGCATCTGAATTGTTAAATTAAAATCCACATCAACAACCCTAGATATGGTTTCTAGTTAACACGCAATTTCTTTTTTTCTTTTTTATGTTTTCACTTAATTAATGAAAATCATGCAATATGCAATGCAATATTAACTAAATGACCTAATTCTAATGACACGTAATTTTTAATTAAATGGGCCTAGCAAAAATACTAAATGACATGCATCTCAATTAATCGAACCCTAATGATGTGCATATGACAATTTTTCTTTTTCCTGAAAGAATGCATTTTTATCCTAAATAATAAAACAAAATCAACTTATGGCATTTTTTGTATTTTTCATGAAATTCGAAATTAGATGAAATGTGAAAATCACCTAATTAGATTAAGATCCTATTTAATTTATATTAGGAATTAGGTTGAGCCACATCCTAATTTAAACTAAAATATTATCTTAACCTAGATAATCCTGAAATGCGATCTATTTAATAAAATACCTAAACCTATAGTAAATTAAGAAATTATCTAAATTAACTTAAGTGCAATTTCTATCTTAATATGCAATGACGTGCAAAATGTACCCTAATTCTACATGAATTATGCATGATGATTTTTTTTTATGTTTTTCCTTTTTTTTCCCCTTTTTTTAAATTTCGAAATTAATAATTGCCAAATAATTAAACATGCAATCCAAGTTTTAAAGAAAACTAGCAACCTAAATTAATTGATTTGATTTTTTTTTAAAATTCAAAAGAAAATACTTATTATGAACATGCAAACCCCGAAACTACATTTTTTTTTTTTTTTTTTTTTAAAGAAAGCTAATTTAAGTAACACCACAACAAATCAAGCCATATTGATACCCAAATCGACTAACCATATCTCGAGCATGAAATCGGGTTGGCCAATTTCAGATAAATCACAAATCGGATCTCGAGCGGGAGATCCGATTGGCAATTTTTTTTTAAGTAATTGCGAGTCGGATTTCGAGCTCGAAAATCGGACTGACAATCACTAATTTCAAGGCAATTTCATATCATGGAATTTCAATTTCACATTAAATGAATAATTACACTAAAAGATAAAATAAAATGGCAAAAATAATAAAACAAAAATAAGATAAAGAAAATACCTAAATTTTCTTTTACTTTTCTTCTGTTTTTTTTTTCTTTTCTTTTTTTCCTGAAAAAGAAAAAGAAAAATAAATTTGGTGGCCGGTCCGGCAAGGGGAAATCGCCGGCTAGGGTTCCGGCGAGGGCACCGGGAGCGGCGCAACGGCGGCATAGCAACAGGAGCTTCGGGGATCGGCGCGGCAGCGTCGCGGGTCTGGCTGGGTGCGGGCATCGCGGGCGAGGGACTCCAAGCGCGGGCTGAAGTAAGGTGAAGATGGCATCGAATCTGGGAGCGTCGAGGGTCTAGGTGCGTATGTCGTGGGCCGGATGAGGGTGGTTTGGAGAGGATATGCTGGTGGAGCGGAAGTGCGAGGACACCGGCAGCAGGCGAAGGCGGACGAGTGGTGAGCAGAGGCGGCTTCGCGGGAGTTTGCTGTCGACGGACCGAGGGCTTTGAAGCAGGTGCCGAAAAGTGGTGGGCGCGCGGTGGGCGTTGGAGGCAAGCGGCAGCGGCGTCGAGGGGTTGCTGCGTCGGCGGCAAGGTGCGGCGACAGTGCTTGCGGTGGCGTAACGGCGAGTGGGCTTCGGGATCAGCAGGGCATTGGGCACGAGTGGGCGGAGCTGCGATGAGAGCAGCAAAGGCGTGGATCGAGTGGCAAAGAAGAGGCAAAGAAGAAGAACAGAAACCTTGCTTTTTTTTTTTTTTTTTACCTCTGTCAACCGCACATCCTTTCTGCCGACTTCTTTTCCTCTCGCACTTGTCGGAAAAGAGAAGAAAATACTCCCTTTTGTGTTTTTTCTTT
Organism: Eucalyptus decipiens; assembly: GCA_014182575.1. Lineage (NCBI taxonomy): Eukaryota > Viridiplantae > Streptophyta > Magnoliopsida > Myrtales > Myrtaceae > Eucalyptus > Eucalyptus decipiens. Next base: position 41,345,620 of record CM024617.1, read on the forward strand.
TTTCTTTTTTGGACTCTTTCTTGCACAGATTTTTTTTTTCGTGGTCTCCCTTCCCTCACACTTTTCTCTGCACTTTTTGCACGAATTCTTTTCACGATTTTTTTCAACTCTCGCTCCTGAAATTTTTCGAATTCGCCTTCCCCCCACGTACGGCCGTATGTATTGATTTGTGTGGCCCCCAACTCACGTTTTTCTCTCTGAATTTTTTTTCTTTCAATATGGCCGTATGTCTCAATTGTGTGGCCTCCCCCCTAATTTACCGTATGTGACCCTTTTTATAAGCCCACAAATTGTATCTTAGGGGTATATTTCATTTCTAATTTTGCTTGAGCATGATACCCCTAAATATATTGATAAAATATTTTTTGCATATTCCATCAATAAAATTTCCCCTTTGTGCAAAAGTGCATCTCCCAAAGTGTAAATTACGTAAATATGTGAAAAATCTTAACGAAATATAACAAAAATTGAAATTTTCCTAAACTATATGCCATGTGATTATGATTTTTTTATTTTTTATTTTTTATTTAGCAAAAATTAACCACCAAAATTTAGGTGTCAACATTCGGGAACTAGTAAAGACTTTTCTCAATCTTTCACTAGATGAAGACATGGGAACATTTACCTTTTAGATATAAAACCAGAGAGTTCTCAGTGTCTAATATCCATTCAAGATGAAGCAAATTTTTGGCATCGAAAACTTGGTCATGTCAACATGAAGCAGATTGCCAAGATTTCATCCAAGAAGCATGTTCGAGGTCTCCCCAACCTAACTTATCAAAAGTCTGAATTATGCACTCCTTGTGTTTTAAGAAAATAGGTTAGAAGTTCCTTTTAACTTGTAAATCAAGTTTCTACTAATCGAGCTTTGCATCTTCTGCATATGGACCTCTTTGGACCAACTAGAACTCAAAGTATTAGTGGAAAGATATACTGTCTAGTAATCGTGGATGATTACTCTTGTTTTACTTGGGTTTACTTTCTGGCAAATAAGTTTGAAGCCTTCTCTCACTGCTCAAAATTTACCAAGAAAGTTCAAAATTAAAAAGGATATGCTATTTCAAGCATACGAACAAACCATGAAGGTGAGTTTGAAAATTAAGACTTTGCAAAATTTTGTGATGAATATGGCTTCAACCATGTTTTCTCTTCTCCATACACTCCAGAACAAAAGAGGGTTGTGGAAAGAAAGAATAGATCCTTGCAGGAGATGGCCAGAACCTTTTTAATTGAGAGTAAAATTTTCTTTCAATTTTGGACTGAAGCAGTTTCTACAGCTTGCTACATCATCAACAAAGTGTTCTTGAGACCTATTCCAGAGAAAACTCTTTATGAAGTATTTAAAGGGAAGAAACCAAATGTTTCTTACTTTTCATGTGGTTGACTGTAAGTGTTATGTTTTGAAAATGCAAATGATCAAACTGGGAAGTTTGAAGAAAGATCAGACGAAGGAATTTTTCTTGGCTACTCAACCTCAAGTAAAGCATACAGAGTCTTTAACAATTCAGTTTATGGAAGAATCCATGAATGTCAAATTCAAAGAGACTCAGCTAGACCAGACTCAACTTGAAGAATCTAAACCTGCTTCAGACTTTACAAAGTCTACTTCCTCTGAAGTGCTTCAAACTTCTGAAAATCAACATCGACTAGAACTAGAAAATTCAACTAAAGCAGAGGATCAGCGGACTCTTAGACCAACCAGCAACTGGAAGTATAAATCAAGCCATCCCAAGGAACTCATCATTGGCAACATGGATGAAGGAATTCGCACCAGATCCAAAATGAGAGAAGAGTCTAGTGCTCTAGTACTTATTTCTGAAATATAACCCAAAAGTGTAGAAGAAACCTTGTCTAATGAAAGCTAGATCAAAACTATGCAAGAAGAGCTCAGACAGTTCAGTATCAATGATGTTTGGGAGCTAATTCCTAAACCTAAAGGTAAGTTTATTATAGGAACTAAATGGGTTTTCAGGAACAAGGTGGACGAAAAAGGAAAAGTGGTCAAGAACAAAGCAAGACTCGTGGCCAAACTCAGTCGAGGTTAGAAGCAATTAGATTATTACTTGCTATAAAAATTTCAGGTTATTTTAGATTGATGTAAAAGTGCATTCCTAAATGAATTTATCCAAGAGGAAGTTTATGTGGAACAATCACCGGGATTGGAAGATCCAAGAAAGCCAAACTCAGTCTACAGACTGAAAAAGGCCTTGTATGGACCGAAACAGGCACCTCGAGTCTCATATGAAATGTTAAGTAAATTTCCAACCCAAAATGGTTATGCTAAAGGAAAGGTAGATACTACTTTATTCATAAAAAGAGAGGGTAAAGATTTTCATCTGGTTCAAATTTATGTTGATGATATTATCTTTGGATCTCCTAATGAAAATTTATGTAATAAATTCTCTAAATGTATGCAGGATGAATTTGAAATGAGTATGATGGGTGAATTAACCTTTTTTTTTTTTTTTGGATTGCAAGTTAAACAATCAAAGAAATGTATCTTTATTCATCAAGAGAAGTATACAAAAGATCTCATCAAAAAATTTGGATTGGAAAATTGCAAAAAGACAGAAACACCAATGTCAAGTTCTTTGAAGCTGAATAAAGATGAAGGAAGGAAGAATGTAGACCGAAGCTTTACAGGAGCATTATTAGTTCACTTATTTACCTTATCGCATCTAGACCTGACATTTTGTTTAGTGTTTGCATTTGTATTAGATTCTAATCAGATCCCAAATAATCTCATTTAAGTACTGCAAAACGCATCATCAAATACGTTGCAACTACTCCAAAGTTAGGTCCGTGGTATTCCAAAGAATGAGACTTTACTCTCCTTGGATATTTAGACGTAGATTTAGTAGGTTGTAAAGTTGATAAAAAGAGTACTTGTTGTACTTGTCAACTGCTGGGCAACAAGCTGGTGTCTTGGTTCTTAAGGAAGCAAAGTACTGTGGTTCTATTAATAGCAGAAGTAAAGTATGTTGCTCTTGGAAGCTATTGTTCTCAAATTTTGTGAATAAGACAATAGTTAAGAGACTTTGGAATTGAAGAATCGTGTATTGAAATCAAATGCGACAACACCAGTGCCATTAATCTCACAAAGAATCCAATACTCTATTCAAGAGCAAAACATATAAAGATTCGACACCATTTTATAAGATATCATGTTCAAAATGGAGAGACTATGATTCAGTTCATTGACTCGAAGAATCAACTGGCAGATATTTTTACAAAGCCACTGGAAAAAAGTTTATCTGAGTTTATTCGCACTAGACTGAATATTATATCTTCTATAAAGTTTGAAGGTGGTCAGACTCAGAATATCCAGAAATTACATATGTAAGTTATTATCTTTTAATGCAGGTAATTTAATTTTAGTATGAAGTTTTCGAAAAGGTACATTGGTATTTGAATCATTACTTGCCTATTTTATTTTTTAGAAATTATCTTTTTCGAATTTCTAAATTTTTGACAGTTAAAGGCAATTTTATTTTTCCTTGTGACGATTCGTATGCCCCATTTCACTTGAGTTATATACCATCGAGTCCTTCTTCTCCATTTACGTTTTCACAAACCTTAGAATACAGAATTCCTACTCTCTCGCTTTTACACTCAAGTTTGCTCTACAAGTTTTCACATTTTTCAATTGAACAAGTTCGAGAAATCCTCCTCGACTGCAAAGATGTCTTTCCAAAGGAAGTCATCTTAGATCGCAAGCAAAGGACCACAGAATATGCCAGAGCGTCCTACTCATTTTGACTTGACCAAGAAAGAAGATTCTCCTCAATAACAACAACATTCTCAATAGTGTCATTCTCCACAGCGTGCTACTCAAAATCCTCTGCACCAACAAGTGGAAGAGGAGATTGTGGAAGATGTCAAATCTGTAAGAACGTTAAAACTCCAGTTTCTTTTTAAACTCTGCAATCAGTTGAAGCAGGGTAGTACTGCGATGACTTTCATTGATGAGGTCCTGTGAGAACGAGGATATAAAAATGAGACTCTATTCTTACGATCAATGGAAATGTTAGGCATTGTTCTTGAAGGAACGACAGACAGGACGTTTGCTAACTTTCTAGTTGATCCCCAGTTTAGTTCCTTTAATTAGCTAGAGGTGAAGGATGATGATGAGAGAATGTATGCAAATTTTCATCCTAGAATGGGCGTTGCTGCTGAAGTGCGTAGTGATGGAATGAGTTTGTTTCGTTCTAAAGAGTTCAAAAAGACTTATTTGAAATTGTTGAAAAGATAGGTGATGAACTCTCGATCTGTGGATTTTGATTTTTTAGATTCTTTGAAGGTGAACCTAAGGGAAAAACTTACTCTCCTTCAACTTGAAAGATTTTGCTCTGAGATGTCTGTCGCTTATCCTGAATTAACTGCATATTTCTATTCGAATTTGTCATTTCTTGTCAAAATAGACTCCAACCGGAGCCTTCACCAAATTGCACTAAGGACTTTGGTTCTTCAAGAGCTAGGTCTACCGCATCTACTACCAAACCTCTAGAGGGATCTACAGTACCCTTCTCAAAAGCTACCTCTAAAATATACAGAGGTATCTTAGACTCTGGTATGGGACCCTCTCTCTGGCCATCCTGAGCTTGACGGTACCATGATTTGTATCGATGGGGCACCTGGTGGGTGAGACCTGCATCAACCCAAACTATGGACTAGCCATAGGTCCAGCTCATAGGTCCAGCCCCTAAGGCTCCCATGCAATGTAATATATGATGTCTGCTCTATAACCTTCTTAGGCCATCCAAAAAAACTCATGAGCTACTATCTATGGACCTTAAATGTTATCCCACAATGAAGTGAGACGATGTCTCAGCGAGTTCAACCTTCTAAGACCTGACTAGGAAGAAAATACGGCCCAACGGCTGCCTAAGCACAAACATTGGTTGGAGGACTTACCTTTGCCTCAGTCCCTTCCTGCAAGTTAGTCTATCTCATAGATACACAAATCACATCAACCAATCATTTGAATTCACCAAATCAAATCAAACCATCGATCAATCGACTCAGTCAATTACATGTCATCACGGCCGTCCCTTGGTCGGCCCAAATCAATACTATCTAATAAGTCCGATCAAGTCAAGACTGCTCACTCTAAGCTGGTAAATAGATAGTCTCACGCTAAGCTGATAGATAGTATATTGCTCTCTATCTAAGTTGACATATTGCCTGCAGGCTGATATATTATACTAATAATGATCACTCTAAGCTGATAAGTAATATTGCTCACTCTAAGCTGATAAGGTATATTGCTCTCCATCTAAGCTGACATATCAGAGCCTGTAGGTTTATAACACCCAAATTGTGTATGGGTACACGATCGATCTAACTATACACATAATCCATACTTAGCCTAAATTAAACAACCCTTAAACGGCATTAACCTACTAAGCAAGGATTAGTGAGTTAAACTCACATTATAATTATCCGCTCGGATCAAAACGACGGGGCTCAACAAACTCCAAAGCAAGCTCGCCAAACGAAGTCGGGAAAGCCTTGAAAATGGGCTTAACAGTGCTGGAAATCTTTAGGGGTTTCAGTTCTGGTCGAGGGCTATAGCTACTGCTCCAATGGTTTGCTAAGTGAGCAAACGGCGAGGAAGGAGGCAGTTGGGCTGTAGCGACTGGATGGGTGGCTTCGGTGGCTGGCGGTAGCCCAAACATCCATGATGGCAATGTGCAGTGGCTTGGCGACTTCGAATAGCCACAAGCAAGCGCGGGACGAGAGACTGGAGACACAAGCAGGTAGGGTGATCGTGAGGGCGGCGACGCGCGACGAGCAAGCGAGCTAGCGGGGGTGCGACGGCATGGCTAGGTTGGCAGCGACGCGTGAGGGGGCTTGCTGGTTCGTTCCTCTCGCTTGCTAGGGAGCTTTGCACGATTGGAAATGGGGGAGAAGGGCTTCGACAGGTTGAAGAGAGGAGAGGGGACCGTTTTCAGCTAGAAGGGGCCACCAATGGCCTCTCTTATCTTCTTATCTCCCTTGAGCTTGGCCCACCACACCTAGCTAGTCTCCACTGCCAATTCCAAACCCAAAATGCCCCTTCTAGAAGCCTTAAAGAGGCCCACAAGTTGGGTCCATGGGGGTGCTACGAATTTCAATTCATTTTCCCCTAATTGGACTTCAATTCTCTCTTAAATCAACTTAAATCGGGTCCCATAAATTCCATTATCGAGTCAATGATCAAATTGGTATTTTTCTTCACCAATTGATCCTACTTGCATCCCAATTTCACAATCAAAAACGGTCATCTAACTTTTCTAGACAAAAACGGCATTTCTCGACTTTTTCACCAAAAATCCTGGTTTGCAGAAAAATCTTCGGAGACTAAGTCGATGTTCCTAAAATGACTTGTCACATAACAAAATTTTCAATTTCTGAAATTAGATTCAAATTCGCGGTTAATTTCAATTTGGCGCGATTTTAGCGTAACTTAGGTGACTTGGTAACTTTTAGAAATTTTTAGTGCAAATGACTTGTGGTCAATTATTTTTCAACCACAATGAACCTCTTTGACACATTAGCGACTCTTGGTTGTCATAAAAATCTTGAGAATTCAAATACGGACATAGGGTACCAAAACGATAGAAAAATCGATCCGTGCCAATCGACGAAAATTTTGCAATTTAGTGGAATCACCCACGTTTAGCCACACATCTTAGTTGAACCGACCTATCTTTGATCTCAAACGATTTTTAACTGTGCCATAATGATCTCTACAGATAAGCATGGTCGAGTAGCCGATTCCTGGTCAAATCTTCAAGTCTATAGCATTAAAATATTTTAACAACTTCCCCAGATCGTCCAGTTATCTCAAGAGTGATCAGCTCTGGGAATAGCACTATAGGTGCATTGATGATAAGCTCGATTAATTTAATTGAAAGAAGAATGAAATTTCAAGATGTCACAAAAAGAGTTCATGGTGTATGTGGACACATTGGCGGATGTTATTGGTGTGGAAAGAGGGAGTTTTCAACCAATAAATGTGACTATTGGTCATGCAACAAGTTTTCTTGTGAAGGACAGACTTTTGACGACGGCATTACCTATTCCAGAATATTTGCCTCCAATATTTTGTTGCACGAGGTTGTGATCAATTGCATCCGACCAAAGTCAACCTTCAAGATAGATGTCTCTCATCCTGAAGCAAAACTAATGTTCGCCATCAGTAATGGGATGAAGTTCTTGCTACCACACACAATCCTGATGCACATATACAGGACTATTGTAAAGGATAAGGGACAACTCCCTTACTTAGCACTAGTCACCAAATTATTTAGACACTTTCAAATTCAGTTTCCAGGAGCTATCTGTGTTCGAACCATTACTCTTATGGTTATAGGACTAAAGATGGTATCAAAGATGAGACTGAAGGAACTAAACCAAGCTTTGGAGTACTTGAAGGAGAAGTCCCCCAGCAAAACAAAACAATACTCTACTGAAATAAAAAAAAAAAAAAAAGGCAATGAGCTTATAAGTGCACCTATCAAGAAGAGAATAGCCATTATCTTGCAAGACAAAGAGGATGAGAATGATCTCACTCTCTCTGTATTTGCCTTGAAAAATCTTCAGAGTTTTGTTACTTTTGAGTAGCCAAAGAACAGAGAGGAAAGAGGACGAGGAGAAATTGAGCAGAGAAGTGAAGGAAGAGAAGGGAGAAGATAAGGGAGTGAAAAAAGAAGAGTAGAGGAAAGAGAAAGAGAAAGAAGAGAAGAAAGAGAAGAAAAAAAAGAAGCAGAAGAAGGAGAGAGTTAAGATGACTCTGTTGAACCCACTTTTGCAATATCCTTGTCAGAGGATTCTGAGAATACTACGAGTGGAACTACAGGAAATGCAAGAGAAAAAGAACATCACTTGAGTGCTGATACTGAGAAAGAACAAGAATAAGATTTTCCTTCTCCATCTGTAGGCATGGTAACAAGGGGAGCTACTGAGAAAATAGGTACTTCTTCTTCTCCTGTTTTTACCAGTGATGATGTTAGCAGATCTCCTACTAATCCAGAGGATATCTATGCCTCTCAATTTCCTGAAGCTGATATTGAGGTATCATCTCCAAGTCTCGGTGATCGACGTGCTAACATTCCCTCAAATCTCACAACTCCTGGAATTAACTTGGCTGGACTAAGTGCACCAACAGAACCAATTGCAGACTTTTAAAGGCTGCTAAAACTCCTTTTAGAGTTAATGGCACAGTAATATGGGATGGAGTTTGAGATCAATAACCTCCAATCAGCTTTGAAATCTACTTCAAATTATCTACACGAGCAGGTACAGACCCTGAAGCTTTAACTCCAAGAGATTGCAATGGGTGAGAATATTGAGAAGTTGAAGGAAACTGTGAAGAAGCTAGAGGAGACTATTTAGTTTATGAGGGATTTCCAGCTCATTCGCATCCCCAAACAGCCCAGATTTTATTGAACTTTTTATTCTTCTCCACTTTTTGCTGTTGACAAAAAGGAGGAGAATGTGTAGATTTGACTTTTATTTTGGTACTATTGTTTGACTGTTGAACTTCTAGTTGTTGTCAAACTTTTTGACGCTTGAGGCTTGTAGCAACTTACTTTGCTGATACTGATTATGGTTGGATAGTTATTTGTCTTATCTTTTCAAGATTAACATATTTTCTGTGGTTGCAAAATCATTGCTATCCAAATCCTAAATGAACTTATTTTTATAATATATCATGTATTGCTTAAGAGTTATTTTGTAGGCCAAAAGTTCTCAAATCTGCAAGAAAGTTTTGTCACCATAAAAAATGGGGAGATTGTTGGAGAAAACTCATTTGCTGTTTTGAAGTTAACAAAACCTTTTCAAAGTCTAGTTTGAAGACTTTCAAACTCTAATCTCAAAGTCTGAAGACCGTCAAACTTTAGGTTTAAAGTCCGCCCACACCGACGTTTCCAAATTAAAGAATGAAGACTTATTTAAATACGAGATTATATTTATTGCTTCAAGAGTTTGATTCGTATGGCTTATGGATGACTTTATGGCTGGATATAGCCCCTACATGATTGATTATCCCTATTGGAATCAATTCCGATAATCAAATCTTTTGGAAGGCAAGCAAACTTGGAAAGTTCTACTTATGGAAAAGAGGATTTTGATTGTATGGGCAAACATGATTGACAGGCTTTCATCACAATCTTCAAATGACTTGAGATTTCCTTGATTGATTATGTCCAACGAGTAGATTGAAAGAATTCTTTTGCAAAGTGCCAACGGTCGTGAAGGCATGAAGGAGTATTTAAGGTGGATGCTCTAGTTGTTCGATACTGTGCGTGGAAGAAAAATTTCAAAGTTTGAAACTTCCTAGTTCCTTGCTATTTCATTCACTAAGCTCAAACTTACAAACAAAAGAGAAAAACTCTTAGTGAGACTTTGTGAGAAACCAGTAGAGACTCTTCACTATGAAGTCAAGATCGCAAGATTGTAAATTCTCTTTTGTTTCTTAGTGGAATCCAACCAGTAGGTTATCAGCGCGGGAAAGTAGATGTAGGCTTGATCTAAGCCCAACCACTATAAACTTTATGTTCTAATTTTCCTCCCTCAACTCCTTTATTTTTACTCATAGCTCTAATTAATTGCTTAAGTTTAAACTCCTTTATTTGAAGATTTATCTAACTGCTAAAGTTTGAATTCGTCTATGATTCTCTATAAGCAATTATTACTTTCTAATCTTGTGAGAATTTTTGTTCACATATTCACCATTCTCTAGGTGTATTTTCTAGCCCTTTCATCCTGGATGTGATGATGTGGTTGTAATGGCGGCAACTGTTGGACTTTGAGAAACCTACAAGAATGGACTTAGGCATCATAGAGAGACAACTCAAACAAGACGAGGCCTCAACATTGATTTTCACCACTACAGGAATTCAGTAGTGCGCTGAATATACAGGTGGTGGACACTAAGAGCACGAATAATAACCATTCTTACCAAAATTAATTTCTGGAAGAGAAATAAAAATTTTTATTTCCATTCTTAGATGAATTTCTAAGCAAAAATATGTGTTTGATAACGACACAAAATTTTTATTCCCAAAATAGAAATTCGTTTGATAACAATACAGAATTTCTCATTCTTGAGTGGCGATAGTGACTGTGGTCGACGGCAGCGGCAAATGGCGATTGACAGCGACGGATGGGTGACTGGCTAGTAACGATGATGAACAATGAGTAGAGTTTGTATTTCTTATTTCTATTCCAGAAATAATAAGTAAAAAAAATTTACTTCTTATTTCTCTTCCAATCCTACTTCTGGAGTAAAAATATATTCCATAAATAGAGAAATAAAATAGTTTTATCAAATGAATTGCTGTTCTAGAGATAAGTTTGGAATAGAAAAATAGTTTTGGAACAGAAATATAATGGTTATCATGCAAAGTGGAAAAAAAATGCGAACCACGGCCACCAGGGAATTCCCTTTCTCTTGACGCGTTCTTTTTACTTATATTGTGAGTCCTTGTTTTAAGATCCTCTCCTGTGTGCATGTGGAGATGGTGGCCATAAAATTGATGAGAATGTGATGGTGTGGCCTCCATCTTGCGATGACTTTTTATAAATATGCTCAATGTTATCAAAAGAAGAGATCGTGCGCTCACTGAATGAGACGGAGATATGAATCCTCAGGAAGTCCTCCTCCAGAGCATAATCTGGACAAGAAACGAAAACACAATTATAATAGCAAAATGGAATTGCACATAATCAAACTAAAAAAGGTGCTCGACTTAGCTTAATGGTTGTCATCAACGTCCATGAAGCAAGATGAAAACGGACGTCAAGAAGGCAGGTCTCTCTAGTGAATAACGTGACCTTTGGCAAGATGAAGGAATTTCTGATTGCTTCACTCCTGTAATCTAGACTCATAGAAGAAAGCCACGATGATGATGACAAAGACACCTCTCTCTATTTTCCCCTTCTCAGAGATTGTTCCCCCCTCACCTCTTGTGCAATGCTCTCTCTTTATAGCAAAAATTTCCGCTTACCTTTGGAAAGTCGGAACCCATGCTTCCTTGATTGTGGGGATTGCTGAATTTCAGCCTCGATTTGCCACCGCGAATTAATGCTTCAATTCTTCCTACTCAGATTACCAGAAATGTGTCCAAGATCATTTACGATCAAAGCTTCATCCAAGTGATTTTGGAATTTAATACCAGCTCCCATGGCCGGCTTCATGCAAATATGCATGATACTATTGTGCCTAAATGCAAAGAAATGCAAATTGAAACAATGCGACTAAGTGGGAAAATAAAAAAATTTAGGTGTGAACAGTTGTCTATATGTTTTATCCTAAATATAATCCCTCATTCTAACACATTAGGCCATTTCCCAAATTCTTCAAACCCTAACTTAAACCAAGCAATTTGCTGCAACTGAAACTCCAATAACAGCCACATTACGTAGAGAAAATTTGAGAGCACCACTCTAAAGCCCTAATTAAATGTAGTTGTCCCGGTCCCCTCGTGGAAAAATGGCAATGGAGATGATGAAGAAAATGAGCACCACGTCCGCGATGTAGATTGCAACCACAGATTCTTCATCAAGGGGGTGAGGTTGCAAGTGCCGTTGTAAATCGCGTGACGGCAATCCTACCGTTTCGAGACTTCGGCCAACAACATGACGATCAAGATGGCAGCCATTGAGAGGTCGAGCACCACGACAAACTTAGGGAAATAGGCCACGAACCACGACAAACTTTGTTGCTCAAATGTAAAATAAATTTATCCTAACAAACAAGTTTCAACTAGTTTGTCGCAACTTTCTAGAATGCTGCAATTGTTGGTTAACTCTTATGTCAAGAATTATTGGTCAAGCAAATCCGCCCGTTGGTGTTCTTGGCAATTGTGTGTGAATGACCTCTTATGCGGTCAATTTGGTGGATAATATCTTTTCATTAATTTTTATCCTTCAATTTCTGTGGAAATGGTTGATTAAGCATCAATGTTCGAGTTTTTTGTGAGTTGGTTTGGCTAATTTATGCATCAGATTGAAGGACAATACTGCAATCGAGTGATCATTTGAGTGCTAATGTTTGTTTAAACTTAAAAGTGATCACTTAAGTATCAATTTTTGTTAAAAACGATCACTTTTGGTTGATCAGATTTGCGATTTATCGTTGACTGCCATAACACCGAAAAAAACATTCTCCTTCGCTGCCCTGTAGTCCCAACAGATGCATCACCCTATTTTTCAGGGATAAAAGATAAGTTGGTCTTTGAGAGCGTGTTTATTCGAATTGAGTGGAAGTAATTTTTCATATTCAATATTCTAACTTCAAAAAACTTTAAAAAGTTATTTTCTGAGCGCCAACATTTACATGTTGTAAAAATTTCAGTTGAATTAACAAATAAAAAAAAAATATATTATACATCCTAAGATTTAGTTTAAAAAGTAATAAGTAAAAGTCTATTCAAACATGTCAAAGTATTTCCAAATGATCCAATTAAGCTTTCAACTTAATATTATCTTGATGCCGCATTTCTACTTTGAGTCGCCAAGACCACCCCTCTCATTCTTGTTCTTGATTTTGTTTTTTCAAATCAAAACAAGTAATTTGGATAATCCAAAACCTTATTCAAAAGTTTTTGCTCAATCTTCCGAACCAGCGAAGGAGCTAGAGAGTTTTATCAACACGTGCAAACAACACGGAAATAGGTGCTTCTCATCATTTTCCCCTTCAGATGGATAATAAATAAAGAAAGAAAGGCATCTTAATCCAACCAAATTCTTCAAATCATAACTCCTTCAGATGGGTCCTCAAGCTCTGTGGACTGGATCATTGGCACCGGCACCAGCTTCGGCTTCAATCCTGCCTCCACAATGGATGCCCGGCCTTTTCGGCTTGCATATCGTCTCTATTATCAGCACCAATAGACGGTTGCCCTATTAAGTACCAATACTCTCCAAGAGCTTTCGTGTCATATCGGACACTTTGACACATGTCCGACACTCTCGGATACTCTCGGATATTTGGTCACCACTTGTCGGAAAATCTAAGAGCTAGTCAACTTTCTCAACACTCTTCGACACTCAAGTCAGAAGTTTGATATATGAGTTTCCAACAAGTGATTTCGATATCATGGTCAATTTTAAAAATTCAATAAATAAGAAATCAAAATATATATATGTAAAAAAAAAAAATAAAACACAATAATAATAAATAAATAAATAAGAGAGAGAAAGAAGAAAAACTTAGTCTTCTCTTCTCTTCGACTCCCACTTCCCGTAATATATAATTCACCCCTTATATTTTTTTGCTCCTCTTCCATCATATCTAACATGCGAGTCCAGAATATGGATCGCTTGTTTTTTCTCCAAATTTTATGAATTATTGAAATAGAGTTGAATTTGTCAAATTAAAACAATGAATGATATTAATAAATGGCGGATTAATGTTTTTAGTGTATATTCATTATAGGCTTTTTAATTATTTATTTATTTATGAATTTGATTCAAATTAATTTGATTGAAATAATCATAAAAATGATAATTTATTATAAATATATAAAAATATAAATTTAATATACAACGTGTCCCAACATGTCGAAATTTTCTGTTTTATGAGAAACGACGTATTGGCGTGTCGTGTCATATCGTGTCGCGTGTCGGTGTTACTTAGATGGTTGCTCCATATTTAAGATAGGGTTTTTGTACTATGGATTGATGCGCGTTCCTTGTTGAACGCTTCTTCACCTTTTACATGGGTTGAATTATCGAAGATGGAGCACCATATAGATGCTTTGGCACCCGAGTGTCTAAGCAGATAACTTGTTATTATCATGATGTCGCATTTCTACTTTAAATCGCCTAGACGACCCCTCTCATTCTTGTTCTTGATTTTGTTTTCAAAATTGAAAATGAGTAATTTGGATAATCCAAAACCTTATTCAAAAGTTTTTGCTCGAATCCTAAAGCAGCGGAAGAGCTAGAGAGGTTTATCAGCTTGTGCAAACAACACAAGAATAGATGCTAAAGTACAAATTGAGTTGGTGATGATGTTGCTGCTGCTACATAAGGGAAGTCGTCCGTTCCCTCCCTCATAGATTCTTGAAGAGCAGACGACCGTGACTAGCAAAGAAGGGAGCGAACACGAGCGACTCAACTGCCATTAGCTGGACAAGGATATTGAGTGGTGCGCCTGAAGTGTCCTTCCGGGGATCGCCAATGGTCTTTCCTTCTTCAGCAATTATGCGAAGCCTCAGATCTACAGGGCAATTGGTCCTCGCATGCTCCAAAGCACCAGCCTGAAAGCAAATTCAAGATATTAAGGAAAAAATTCTGTTGAGTCAACATTTTTCTTAGCAGGTCACTGAACTACCACAGACGAGTATAATCAACTAAAACTAGCTATCGAGCAGTTGGAGCAGCTGCATACCCTAATGTCCTCTTTTGCTTTGCTCCATGCTCCACTAATGTTGGATGCCAAGATTGCAATCTGTTTGAAACCAAGCCCAGCGAATAACATTCATCAGGAAAATACCACAATCAAATGGCACAATTGATGTGAAGCTCCCATATTGTCATAGATATGATGATAAGAGCATTACCCAATAGTTCACCAACCTACACAAATTCTGTCCAACAATGAAGCAATTACAATATCTGAACCCCGTTTAACAAGCATGCTATCAAGATACATGCATTAAGCAATGCAAACAACCACAAGATAAGACATTGATTGCTTTGGTAAAGATTACCTGAACAACAGAACCGAGAGAGCCAGCCAAAACACCAGACACTGTCTTCACACCAAAGACGTTCCTGACAATGAGTGGTGTAAACATGACGAGGGCAACAGGTCCAATCATCCCCCCGGAAGATGCGTCAATTGAAATTTTGAAGCATGTAGTATGTTTAGGTACCTCATGACCATCCCTGAGGGCTGGCCAGCTCTGCTCGCATACCTTCTCAGCCATCTTAAATCCTAAACATCCCACAATTTTCATGGTCATAGCAGAGAAACAGTAAGGAAACCAGGCACCTGTGATCAAACCGATGATGACCTTGGGTGTCAGGACATCAACAGAAGACATTGCTAGCGATAGACACTAGGGCAGCTGATACAATGGCGAATCTCTACATACTAGATAAGAAGCAAAAAAAATGTCCATCTGATATTAGATTTAAACAACGGGAAAGTAGAATTTGCCAGTAGGGCTAATATTGAGAATGACAGATGAAAGGCAGCACCTAGAGGAAAGAGAGGCGATTTAAGCCAATCATCATGCCACACCAGCAAGAATCCCCAAGGACTCACATAACTAACGTAATATTTAGTCATTTATGGTGTAAAGGAAAATAATTGGACAATGGGCACAGATTCTGGATAACATGAATGTAATCTCATGAAAAGTTCCTATGCATAGACATCCTTTCCTCTGCTATGTTATGGATTTTATCAAAATAAGCTACTAAAAGGACAACAGGACAGTGTCGATGCTATATTCAAATGCAAGGATTGCCTGTACCTTTCCAATGGCAGCTGTAGTATTGCCAGCAGCGTCTGGGTCTGTCACGCCAGCGATCTCAGCAATACGTTTAGCATTGTCCACGATGGGACCATAAGTATCTATGGCCAATCGAGTGGGAATGGTACTTAGCATCCCAGGGCAGCCATAGCAATTCCATATGTGGCAGCAAAACTGAAACTCATTAAAATGGTAACGGTGGTGGAAAAAAAATGGGACACTGACAGAGGCAAGGCTAACACTAACGTTGTTGGCAGCAACATCTCGGAGACAGCTGCAGAAATGAGGATCATTACTTGGTCAGCACATGACGATCAACAGTTGTAAAGGTTCATATCATTCAGTTACTTTAGCAATTATAACACCCGAAGGCACCGTGGGTGTAATATATATTGACAAACCCAATAATCAGCCCTGCCCAAAGACCAACACCAACGCACAGGGACAGCTGCTTGCAAAATCATATCCATAATTAGCGACTACATTTGCTCAACGTTTTGACTTAATCCTGTAAAGTCTGATGCATGTCCCATGACGAACATTAGAAGAAAGGAGCTTTTAGGATCAAAAAGTGATAAGTGTCATCAAAGAGTTTCCCATGACCAACATTAGAAGAAAGCAGCATTTAGGATCAAAAAGTGATAAGTATCATCAAAGAATTTACCAGTTCTGCACAACTTTCTGTGACCCAAAGTTGTAAATTGTGAATGATGACGGCAGAGCAATCCAGCTAACAATAGCAATTCCGGCAGTCATTAGAATTGTGGAAATAATAAGTTGCTTCTTCAATTCAGGATTGATTTCCCCCACAAGAGTTGTGATCAAGCAAAGAAGCATACCCATAGAGCTGACAAGCAGGGGATAATGCATAGAGGTGAAGTCGTGTTCAATTCCAAAAGAAGAGATAGAATCAACAAGAAGGATAGCGCAGGATGATACGGCGTAAGAGCTAAAAAGATCAGGCCCCATACCAGCAATATCCCCAACAATATCACCAACATAATTAGTAATCACCTAAATGATTAAGGTCAATCCCATTTACGACTAAAAGTGAATGTACTTAAGAGAAAGAGCCACAGTAACATGTTGGAACCAAAAGGATAAACAAGCTTTGAAGGATTTGTTGAGGGGAGAATGCAAATACACAAAAGAGAGAATATAGTATTCAAAATGCCTTGCGTAAGCTTAATATGAAATACACACCACACTCTTACAAACTTAAAAATACAAGCTTTACTAAGCTTAACTCTCTCTCTCTCTATTTCTCTCTATGCTTCTAAAGCTCTCTCACTCTCTCTACGTCAAGTGAACATACATATAGAAGAAAAACAACCGCCAAGTGAAGTCGGCAAAAAGTCCAGCTGGTGCAAGCACAAATTTATAAGCCAACCTGTAACCAGCCCGCACTTGATCACTTCGCTTTGGCAGTTTGCAGAGCTCAGTACATGGAGGCGGTTTAAGGAGCAGAAGCTCCACAGCAACTTGAAAGTCAACAAAATTGAGGGGTGACGTGTGTGTGCTTCAACAAAACCAAAGAGTTAAAGGAAATAAATCACCGCCTTTGTCTTCTCTTCTCTGACCAATCCTTCTGCACTCAACATGTTTGCCCATTTCATGTGAGGACAAAGTTAGCCATAACTTTATCCAATGACCAGTTCAACATTATGTCTTTCAACCCAAAAAATCAATTTTACTTATTTTCTAAGCGCTCCCTTAAAATTGATTTTGAAAATCAAAGACACCAAGCATTGTCTTTCAATTTCTCGAACAAATCCGCCTTTGATGGTTTCGTTAAAATATCTACTATCTGATCTTTGGATCTACAGAAATTAAGTTCAATCTCTCCTTCTTTAATCAGCTCATGAATATAATGATACTTGATGTCGATGTGTTTGCTCCTGCCATGAAATACATGATTCTTGGCTAATGCAATCGCCAACTTGTTATCACACATCAATTTAGTAGGACCTTTATGCTCATGCATCAATTCAAAAAGCATCCTCCGAAGCCATATCGTTTGACATGTTGTAGAAGCTACTACTACGTATTATGCTTCAACTATCGAGAGTGCAATAACTTCTTGTTACTTTGAGGACCAATAAATTACTCCTGATCCAAGAAAGAACGCATATCCAGAAGTACTCTTCCATGTTTCAATATCACCTGCCCAATCACTGTTTGTATACCCCACTAAATTGAAATTGTCAATGTAAGAACATAAAATTCCATGGTCAAAAGTTCCACTGACATATCGTAAAATTCTTTTTGCCACTTGCAAATGTGATTGGTATGGTTTCTCCATGAATTGACTAATAATTCTCACGCCATAAGTTATATCTGGCCTAGGGGAAGCTAAATATCTTAAACAACCAACAATACTTTTAAAATAATACTAGTTCACATGTTCCTTCTTTCTTCAACTCCAATCGTTTCGTTACAGGAGTTCGAATTGATTTGAGCGATTCCATATTGAATTGCTTCAAAATATCTCTAGCATATTTCTGCTGTGAGACAAAAATGCCTTCATCTGTCTACTTCACTTCAAGGCCTAGAAAAAAAGGACATTAATCCCAAATCTGCCATCTCAAATTGACTAGTCATGGCCTCCTTGAATTCAACAAACATCTTCTCAAAACTTCCTATAAATGCCAAGTCATCAACATAAAGGCAAATAATTATAATATTGCTATTAGTATTTGACTTTGTAGTGACCTACCATCGGGTGCACCACTTAGGGTTTGGCTAATGGATTACTAAGCCTAAACTTAGCTCGGGCTCTCCCAAGCCCATATCAATTTATGACTTAAGTTCAAGTTCTTAACATGCAAATGATTTTTCAATTAGGAGTTGTCACTAATCTATTTTCGATGGGTCGATTAGAAACTCAAGTAAAGTAACGAGAGATTTACTTTACTTCTGCGAACTAGAGATTTGTAAGTTCAGGGACTTGATTACGCTAGATTTCTCTAACGCCCTTTCAGTACTTTTCATTTAAAAAAATTGTTTTGCAGGCAGTTTAAATTGATTTTAATTTACTTTCCTAACATGTGAGGTGATCATGCATGTGTGCAAACTATGATTTAACACCCAAATAATGTAATAAATAAATTACAGAACTTACCACATAGTAACAAAAGCATCTGCAATATTAGATCAGAATTTACATTGACAGTCATAGATATAATTTCTAATTAACACGCAATTACTTAGTTTTTATTTTCACTTGTTTAATGAGAATTATGCTTTATGCAATGCATGCTACTAATCTAACATGAAGCGACATGACATAGCAATATGACCTAAACTATATGACGTAAGTATAATATTTTTGTGTTTTCTTAATAAGCATGCAATTTATCCTAGAGAATGAAATTAATTTATTCTAAGACAATTTTTTTGGTATTTTTCATGAACTTCGAAATTAAGAAAAAAAGCAACAAAAAAAAAAAGTCTATCTAGATTAAGATATCATCCAACTTATATTAAGAATTAGGTTAGGCCAAATCTTAATCTAAACTAGAATGTTATCTTAACTTGGTAATCCCTAACCTAAAATGCAATCTATCTAAAAATTTATCTAAACTTATAATAAGTTAGAAATATTATCAGGAATTAAATTGAACGTGCATTTTTATCCTAATATGCAATGACTAGATGACGTGCAAAGGATGCCATAATTCTAGTTTTTTTTTTTTTCTTCTCTTTTTTTTTTTTTTTTTAAAAAAAAAATCGAAATTAAGATTGTCAAATAATTAAACGTGCAATTTAAATTAATGAAAAGAGAGTCTAACATCCTGAATTAATGTTTTTGGTACTTTTATTTAAGAAATTCGAAATAAATAAATTTCATAATCTTAAACATGCAAACTACCCTAATCTAACTCAAATATTTTTTTTTTTTTTTTTGGGTTTTCTTTTACGGGAGCAATCTTAATTCAAATAATGGCATCAAGAACAAAACGGCAACAAATTGGGCAAGATATCATCCATGTCCATTTAATTTTGGAAATAAATTGACGAATCATATTTCACACATGAGATTGAATTGGCCAATTTTAAACAAAATCACGGATTGTATCTGAGCGTGAGATCAAATTGGTGATTTTTCCATGCAATTGCTAGTTGTATTAAGAGCGTGAAATCAAACTATCAATGATATGCACGTTTTGAAATTAGGAAGATTTCCCAATTTAGAAGGCTACTCGAGGTTGCAATTATCATAACATATTGGGAATTTCAATCATGTGCATCAAGGATTATTTCAAATAAGGAACAAAATACTTGAAAATAAAAAGGGATTTTTACCTAATTTGAATTTTGGCTTCTAAATTGGGCTTAGCGAATGGCGACTCGTGACCCATGGTGGAGACTCAGCATGATGGCGTGAGGATGGGTACTATGGTGTTGGGCAGCTGTGGGTGGTGGGGCGCCATCGTTCAAAGCTCCGGTGAGGGGCAACAGGCGCGTGGTGAGGGGGGAGCTGGAGTCATGGGTGCTACAGCAGGGACGTAGCGTGGCAAGGGGGATCGGGCTGCTGGTGCGGGGGTCATCATAGCTGCAGGTGCTGCAATGGCGTCGGAGTGCAAGCAGAGCTCGACGAGGGGGCCCAAAGCAAAAGCAACGGCAATGGTGCTCAAAGTCCGATTGGGGATGGCCCAAGCTACAACGGAGGCGCAGTGAGGGGGCTTGCGGGTTGCTATAGGCATCATGGATGGCAACTAGCGAGGGAACGGGTGGCAATGGTGGAGACGTGTCGACCGGCTCGGGATTTGCTGGCGTTAGGGGGAGCGGAGGCGAGTGCTACAGGTCGCGCAGGCAAGGAGTTGCAGATGGAGGTGCGACAATGCAGGGGTGGTCTGCTATGTGCTCGCGGTAGCCGGTGCGGAGGACGACAGGAGGAGAGCAAGCGGCGCTCAGGCAGGGGGAAGCATGGGCGAACAACAGCAATAGCGGGTTGCGGGTCGTCGAGCATGTTGTGGCTCAGCTGTTGGCGTCACGCTCAAAGCTAGCTATAAGTGCAACGGTGGTCTGGCGTAGGTGATGGGCAATGGCAGAGACACGACGGAGGCTCGGCTGCCGGAGCACCGGCAAGGGAAGCACAGGTGAACGACGAGGACCTATCTTCCTTCTTCTTCTTCTATCTTTATTTTTCCTTTTTCCTTTCTTCTTTTTTTTTTTTTTGGGTTTTTCTCTACCTCCGGTCACTCTCACATCCCTTCTCTTTGCCCTTGTACTTTTCTGCACTCCTTTAGCAAGCAAGACTCCCTTTTGTTGACTTTGAAAAACAAAAAGAACTCTTTCTCAAAGGAAAAACAAAAATCCAAAAATAGCTCCCCCTCTCCCTCTATATGCGTACAACCTTTTTATAGGGGAGGAAATTAAGCTTTTGTAGTATATTTTATTTCCTTTTTTGAATCAACTTTTGCTCGCACATAGCCTCCTGAATATATCGTTGAGATGTATGCACTCACACACAATATTTTCTTTTATATTTTTCTAATATTCCATCCAAAACCTTCCTTTCTACCCAAAAAAATCCCTCGGTGTATATTACTTGAATATATGAAAAATCTCCTGTCATATCATTGAATATTGGAAAAATTAACACTCATCTATCGCTAGTTGGTCCAATGCAAATACGAATAAAAAAAAATGTTCCTAAAACTAGATCGAATGCAATTTAATTTTAATATATTTGTTTAGGGGTTAAAAATTAATTCCTAACTTTTAATGTGGTAAATAACTAAACAGGTTGCCAAAATATAGGTGTCAACAGCAACCCCTCTTTGAAAGTGAGCTCAAAGATGTTGCCTTCAAAGATAAATTAAGACCTAAATTTTGATCATGTACATGCACTGAATGATTTTTATTGGAAAATGACTCCCATTTTGAAATGCAGTTTATATGATGCATAGAAATGCTAATGCAAATAATAAGAGAACCCACTTGGAATGACTTACCTTCAAGGAGAATAGAGTAATTCAAGATAGTTTGTGTTACATGTTTAGGACTCGTACCTTTCTATGGTCGCCCAAAATAGTAACTAGGCTTTGTAAGGAGACTGTTTTTCTAGGACCCATACCTTTCTATAGTAGCCTAGTATAGCAGTATTTGGTTGTCTAGGACCCAAACCTTTCTTCGGTCACCTTGACGAAAAATCACTAAGCCTCGTATCTTTATATGATTACCTGTCAGAGCCACAGATATTGTTTAGGACCCATAGCATTCTACGATTGCCTAAATGGAAACTCACTTTCTAGGACTCGTACCTTTTTTTTTTTTTTTTTTTTTTTTGGTAAAGGTAAGAATAGATAAGCTCGAACCAAAACTGTACAAAAGACCTGGACCAAACAATCACTCAAGGAGCATAAAGGTCAAAGAGTGAGAGGGCACCGGTGCAAAAGAAACAACAAGAGAAGGCACAACCGCCAACAACAAGGAGGACAAAAAAAACACCAAAGCAAAGAACCCTCCAGACCGCATCAGCAAGTGGGATGAGAGAATGGTTGGAGCAGAACAAATGCAGAGACACTCGGATAAGGCAGACATCACTAAGAAGAGGAAGCATCCTTGAAGATGGAAGGGTCAAACCCCCAGGATCTTTGGAGTCTTCTATTCCTTACGTTGTCCGGCACATTGTGAAACAAGAGAGCTTTGTCTTTAACCACCCTGATGATGTGGTTTTTGATAGCCGAGATTACCAAGGCTTCACCCCGAAATATAATGTTGTTCCTTTTCTTCTAGATGAGATGGCAGATAGCAACAAACGAAAACCGAGCAACACTATGGAAGAAATCCTTACCCGAAAGGAACTTCTTCGCCCAAAAGAGGTTGTCCAGCCAAGGCTTATTCCGCCAAGGGAGGTTACATCTAGTATCCCAAAAGAAAAGAATCATCGCAGAGACATGGCAATCAAAAAACAAGTGGTCAACCGAATCCGGAACCGTATTGCAGAAGGCACAAAGACCATGATCAATTATTCCATAAGAAAGAAGAGCCGCCTGAGTGGGTAAACGATTTTTCGTTATAAGCCAAAGATGAAATTGAAATCTGGGAGCGAGAGATCTATCCCATATAAAGGATGCCCAATCCACCCGGCACTTTTTAGTATGAATGATCTCCCATGCAGAGCCTACGGCAAAGATACCAGAAGAGTTACCATGCCAATAAAACTGATCCGGGCTAGAAGAGAGAATCGGTAAAGCAAGGTGCCACTCCTGCAATAAAATCCTCGCAACTTGACCCGCAAGTGACAAAAATTCTGCAACGAAGCATGTCCGGAGAGACCCGCATCTTTCAATAATGGACTCCGGCAAGAACAGTTCAAAGGGCCTAGAGGATTCCACCAGTCGAACCACACGGAGATAGAAACACCATTCCCCACTTTCCACCTGAAAAGGGACTGAAATTCCCTCCTCAGTTAAATGATCTTTTTCCACCCCCACGAGCAAACCGCAGGCTTGGGGGCAACCCAAAAGTTATCCCTTTTTAAGAAATTGCTATAAATCCACTGACACTAGAGCGATTCTTTATCAGTAAACAACACCCAAATGTATTTCAACATTGCCGCCCTGTTGCAATCATGAAGTTTACGAATACCAAGACCACCTTCTACTTTAGGTTGGCACACATCATCCCATGAGACTTTTGCCCCACCCCGAGTAAGAGATGAGCCTTTTCATAGAAACTGTCTTAAAATCTACTCTATTCTTTCTAGTACCGAAACAGGTAAAGTGAATACACAAGCCCAATAGGCTTGAATGGAATGTAGGACTGACCTTATTAACCAAGACGCCCGCAAAAAAAGAAAGAAAACGATGTGTCCAAGATTGGACTCTTGCGAATACGGTCTACCAAAATTATACAGTCCGCTTTACCCAGCTTGGAAGAGATAATCGGCACACCTAGATATCGAACCGGCAAATGTCCCTCCTGGAAACCGAAGGCCCATAGGATGTTCCTCCTGAGAGAAGGGGAACCACCGGAAAGAAAGACTTCACTCTTGCTCTTATTAGGAAACAAACCACTCCAGGAAGAAAAGATATCTAGTGATCTCTTGAGTATCGACATCGAAGGCCAATCCGCCTGGCTAAACAAGAATACATCATTGGCGAAGAACAAATGCGATAGCTTAACCGGTTTGCATCTCCAGTAAAACTTAAACTACCTGCACGAAGTGCGGGCATTCAAAATGCCAGAGAAGATTTCCATTACCATCGTAAATAAGTAAGGGGACATAGGGTCCCCCTGTCGAATCCCCCGAGCGGAAGGGAAGAAACCATACAGTTCACCATTAATAGAAATAGAGAACTTGGGCGTTCGTACACAAATCATGATCCTACTAATGATCCAAGGAGGAAAACCAAAAGCACCGAGGGTGAGCTCCAGAAAGTCCCGGTCGACCGTGTCATACGCCTTCTGAAAATCAACTTTCACAGCACATTTTGGCAGAAAAGGGTCCCGGTGAAAACCGGCAAAAAGCTTCTGGGTGAGCGAAATGTTATCTTTAATGCGCCTACCCTTCACAAATGCATTTTGAGATGGGCTAATCAAAGTATCCAGGACCGAAGCAAGGCGATTGGCCAATATCTTAGTAATAGCTTTATATATGGTATTGCAACACGAGATAGGTCTAAAATCAACAACAGCAATAGCATTCGGTATTTTAGGCACTAATGCAAGTATTGTGTTGTTCACCTCCTTTAGCAGCCGACTAGATACAAAGAAGTCATGAACAGCTTCCAAGACTGACGATCCGACAATCTGCCAATTATTCTTAAAGAATTCCACCGGAAAACCATCGAGACCAGGCGCCTTGCCATGGGCAAGGGAGAAGAGGGTTTTGCGAATTTCATCATCTGAGACAGGATAAGCAAGGGCATTCGCCTGGTCACTCGAAAGAGGATGACGAATGACATCCATAAGATCCTGAAGTGCCGGTTTAGAGAGCATGGCACTCGAATTAAACAAGTCCAAGTAGAAAGATACAAAGACTTGAGGAACCTGATCGGGATTAGTAATCAAAGAACCTGATGATTCACGTACCGAGAGTATTCTGTTTCTGACTTGCCTTCTAGAAAACCGAATGGTGGAAGAACTTTGTATTTCTATCCCCTTCCTTCAACCACCGCACTCTCGACTTCTGTCTATAAAACGATTCTTCATTTTTCCTCAAATCTACAAAGCAACGGCGTTGAGCCTTTTCAAGATCCGAAAAAGCAACATTACTCGGTTCCGATTCCAGATCCAGCTGGGTGTGACAGAGAGCAATCCTAGCTTCCTCAGTTCTGTTGGAGATATCAGAAAAAGCCTCTCTATTCAGATATTTAAGGTAACCCTTCAAGGTCTTTAGCTTGGAGACGAGCTTGAACATTGGTACCCCCCGCACGGAACAATCCCAGGCTCGAGAGACAAAGGAATTGAAATTCGGGTGATCGGACCAATATAAGAAAAATTTGAATGGCCTCTTCTAGCTAACTGGCATAAGAACTCTAGTCACCATGGGCGAGTGATCAGAAATGCCCGGATTGAGGAAAGATGCCTCGGAAAGGAGAAGTCGGACATCCACTTAGAATTAACCAAGATATACGGTCGATTTTCCTCATCTTCCTCCTAGTAGTAGACGAGGTGGACCAAGAATAACGGAGTCCCACATATCTAAGATCCTCCAAGTCAGTTTGATTAAGACAAAGATTAAATTCATCAAAATATGGAATCCATGTGTTAGAACACCCAATACAATCAGACGGATCTTTTATAGCATTAAAATCTCCGGAGACCAACCATGGAACGTCCCCAAAGGCGGGTGATTCCAATGGAGGAGATCCTCCCAAAGAGGCCGGCGCTTTATAAATGTATGTTCCCCATAAACAAAAGATATACAACACTCGATACCGAGGAGAGAAACTTGAGGCGACCATGCACGGCTGCTCATTACTAGCAAAGTTCTCAAAATTGACAATCTCGGGGTCCCAACCCACCCAAATTCTACCACGAGTAGAGTAGTCATAATTAGCCACCCAACACCATCCCCTTAACGTAAGAGCTGAGATGGACTCAAAAAGATGAGGGGGACCTTTGTCTCTAACAAATCCAACAACACATAAGTTATTTGTGGAAACAAATCTCCTTACTTCCCCCCGTCTAACCAGGTTAAGGATACCACGGACATTCCAAGTACCTATATACATATTTACAGGCAAAGAAAAGAGTTACCTCTTCTTCTTATGTCGGCTAGGAGCTGAGGTAACATCTTCCGAAGGGGGAGGATCGGGCTTCAGCTTCAGCAGCTTGTCCTGCAAGGACTCCGTTGGATGGAGAATAGACAGGGTAGTCCGAATCGGCTCACCAACAGAAAGATCATCAGCATCAAACCCATCATACTCACTTGGCCCAACTATCTCATCATCGGAACCCCCATGAGGTAAGGCCGGAGGGCCAGCAATAGCATCTCCCTGAGAAGTAGAAACTTCAGTAATCTTAATAGCTCTTTTCGGGTTCACAAGAGGCTTACGAGGAGCAATAGTCCCAGTGGCTTGATCCTTTAGCTTCAGGGATTGCCCTCCATCCGAAGGAGGAGTAAATCAGAATGAGGCAGCATCCTTGCCGGAATGGGACTTCGCCATCTTTCCCTTCACCAACTTCCAACTAGGATCTTCCTGTTGGGGCAATTCAGCAGCAGGGGTTACAATCTTGGTCTTTGCCTGAGCACCCCCCGAGCCTTGACCACTATCACCACCCGAAGGTGGTACAATATTCTCAACTAGAGGTGCCTCAAGCAACCGCGGAGGCAAAGCCCCAGAAGTCATTCCAGCACTTCTATTATCATACAAAGGATTATCAGCAAAAGAGACTCCCTGTCGCTGCTGGCCAGCTGTGGCATCCCAGAAAATTCAAAGCCAAGCCATAAGGTGTGTTAAAGCCTTTAATTAGGTGATACAATTTCCATGGCTTATGTTTTAGCCATTAGTCTTTTAATTTGATGATTTGTGCTTGTGATTGTGGAAATTTAAATTTAATAGATTAATGCTTGGCCATATGATTTAAATTTCAATAATCGAAAATGTCCCAAGACTTTGGCCAAGATGAAAATTGGAATTCAAAAATATTTATAAAAGAATTTCAAAAAAAAAAAAGGAGAAAAAGGGGATTAAATTCGAATGGGCCTTGGGACCATTAGCCTAAAGCTTGGTGGGCCAAGCTAGTCGACCCATTAGAGCCCAAAGGAGAATGCCAACCAGCCCAAGAGGAGTGGCCGGATGGCCCAACTCCAAAAGCCCAAGCCCAAGAAGCCCAATCAAATTCAAAAATCAAAATGACAAGTGGCAAAGGGCAAGAGCATGCATTGGTTGATTTTTAGGCAAAGCAATCATTTTTAATCATGAGCTTTAGGGAGTATAAGAGGGAAGGAGAGAGAGAAGGTGGCCGGTTTTTTGCTCATTCGGCCGAGAGAGAAAGGGTGAGAGAGAGACAGAGAGAGAGAGAAAGGGAGAGACCGAGAGGGAGAGGAGGCGGAGCTGAGGGAGGAACCGCCGTGTCCCGCCGTCCGTTCGCCGTGTACGCCGCCGTGCACCATCGACCGTCCATCCTAGAGGCAAGTGGAGTCCTCTTAACTTCTCTTGCATGTGTGTATATGGTTTGCATGTTCGGTTTTGAGTGTTATTTGTGAGAGAAACCGAGGTAAGGGTTGGTTATTTTCAAGCCATGTGACTGTTCTTGCTCGGTTTGTGGAAGTCAGTGACTTGTTCGAGCTTGCATGTGTGTTTGGAGTCCGATTTTGGCTTCAATGTCTTCATGGAAGTTGTACCTAACATCTTTTAGTATAACATACTGAAATTTCGTGGAAAATGATGGAGGTATGAGGGGTCAAAGTCCTATTCTATGGAGACCCCAGATCTGTGAAGTGTTCACTGACCTTTTGTTGGATTCTTGGTTGCATGTTGGTTTGTGATAAAAATATAACTTCGATGTCTTCATGAAAGTTTTAGGTAACATCTTAAACTACAACATACTCAAATTTCAAGAGAAATAAACAAGTATAGCCTAGTGAGTCGGCTAGATCTTGGAGACGATGGTTCTGGTGATGTATTCCGAGACACCCGAGACTTCATGGACTTAAATGGTGACCATACTTTGGTTATTTATCCTATATCTCTTCAAGAAACTTGTAAAGGACACATTGATACATAACATACTCAGATTTCAGAGGAAACGAAAGAGAATAGATGGGTGAAACCTTAATATTTCGGAGATGCGTATTCTGGACGATGCGGTAGTGGTTCCAGAAGCTTCGTGAGGTTGTATAAAATAATTTAAAAATAATCGGGCTTGGAGTTCTGCATGAAAGTTGTATGAAAATGTCTTGGCTATCACCCTGTAAAATTTCGTAATTTTTGGAAGCTGTATGAGTATTTTAATCGAATTTATTTGGAAACTGTGCATTCTGGTCATTATCCAAATATCATGTGCTATTTTGTGGAAATTGTGAAATTCTGTGAAAATCAATTTGGCCATGAATTTTGTATGGAATTGTCATCTTATTGGTTTGTTTAATGATTGTTTGAATATTATGATTTTGGGAAAATCTTAAATATTAAATGTAATATTTATTTATGAAAATAAATAAATATAATAAAATAGAAATAAAATAAAATGGATTATTTTATTGGCCATGAATTCTATTGAATTTATTATGCATTGTTATATGACACTGGTGTATGTATGATCATGAATTGTGATGTATGTGTGAATCATATGCCATGTAATAATGAGATTAAATGGATGATGAATGTGGAAAATGATATGTGAGTAAGAGGTGATGGTGGAGGATGAGGCCGGAATGTACAGAGATGCATTGCCGGAATTCCCTGGGAGATTCAGGATGCCCGAAATGTGGGGGGGCCGAATGTCCGGTTGTATCTTGGATACATGCCTGGAGGTTCCTTGCGACACTAGGATTTGGGTGCGGGATGCCTGGCTAGAAGGGTAAAGGCCGGAAGCCCTGTCGGAGGTTTCTGCCCGAAGGGAATGCCTCGTGATGCTAGTTGAGATGCGAGATGCCTGGAATGCGGGGGGCCGGAAGCTCGGTGGCCTGGGAGGCTGAATGCTGGGAACCCTGTCGGAGGTCTTTGCCCGAAGGGATGATAATTGAGAATGGGTGATGTGGTGGTCAAATTTAAAGAAAAAGATGGCAATTAAATGCATGATGATATTATATGCATGATGATATGCATGATGATGATGATATGATGTGATATAATGATCACCAATGATATGATATGCATGATGATATGCATGATGACGATGATGATGATGATGATGATGATGATGATGATGATGATGTGATGTGATATGATGATCACCCATGATATTATATGCATAATGATATGCATGATGATGATGATATGTGATGTGATATGATGATCACCTATGAGATGATATGCATGATGATATGCATGATGATGTGATGATAATGATATGTGATGTGATATGAGGATCACCTATGAGATGATATGCATGATGATATGCATGATGATGTGATGATAACGATATGTGATGTGATATGATGATCACCTAAGAGATGATATGCATGATGATATGCATGGTGCTGATGATGATGTTGATGATATGTGATGTGATATGATGATCATCCATGGTATGATATGCATGATGAAATGCATGATGATGATAATGATGTATGATATACGATGATGATGACGATGATGATATGTGACATGTATGATGAGCTGATACCATGATGATGATGATATGTATGATATGATGATGCATGAATAAGCATGACTTCAAGGTAAGTAATGCCTGCATCGTATGATGATATGCATGGTGCATTGAGTTGTTAATTGGATTTCCCTATCTGCTGAGTGGTTGTACTCACCCCTTTTGGGGAATAACATTTCAGATTAGCAGTATGCCGCTTCCTGCCGTCTCGCGGGGGGTATTTTATGGTCTACCGTCTGATGTAGAGGTCGAGTGTGCGGAGATAGATTGTCCCTCTGTTCCCGGACTGACTTTTATTTGAGTGCGATGTCTAGTGATGTACGACATAGGCCTGGCTGGGGGCCCTATCATACAAGAGTTCATTTCGGTGCACGTTCGATGGGATGAAGCTATGCGAGGGATGTTGCCGCCGCCACCGCCTGATGCACCGGGTTGGGTGTGAGACCTGCGCGCGATGAGTAGGAGCTGGATCTCTTTTTGATGTGGATAATCGACGCTTTCGATGGGGGGTTTTTGTGCTTGCATGATGTTAGGGGTCGAGGTTTCTTTTTGAGATTTTAGGTAGGACATGGCAGAGTCCTAGCCTTTCTTGTTTTGTACCGACCCGAAGGGAACCCCATCTTGCTATATATATGTATGTAAGCAAAGTGTCGAAGTTGTTTATAAAATCCTGATGTTTAGCTGGTGTGTACTTGTATCATGGATTGGTAGGGGATAGATGGCGATGTTTGATTTGCTTCCGCTATGAGTCGCGCTGGGACCGCTTTAAAAAAAAAATGCCTATGATTGGTGACGCTTGTTTTAAGTACAAGATAGAAAAAGGTAATAAGGTGTAACATCGGCGCTGGTGATGACCTGCGAAGGGTTCGGGGTGTCATAGTGGCCTTTTTTGGTATCAGAGCGAATGGTTATAGGTGGAGTGATAAGGAGCCTCATTTGGAATTGAGTAACATGATGACAATGCACACCATAGGATGTGGAACGAAATAATTGAATAACGGGTGATGGGTATTCACTCGTAGATCCCTAGTAGTTTGTTTTGATTGCCTTTAGGTGCCAGTAACATGTATATGTTACTTATGTAGTAGGAGTAATTGCTTTGAGTGGAGGCAGTGAGTCTCAGATTATTCCTGAGGCAATGCTTGGAAATTGCAGGAAAGTCATGGTGCGAGCTGGAAGTGCTCATCCATCGAGGGCTGAAGCCTCTGCTGCAAGGGCTGAACCCCGAATGGAAGATATCCTGCAGGCATTAGCCAATATTGGAAATCTGATGGAGAGGTAGGCGCAGCAACAGCCCGGAGCAAAACGTCGTACTCAAGGACTAGTGGAGCAGTTTTTGAAGCTGAAGCCACTTAAGTTTAATGGAATGGGAAGTCCTGAGGAGGTAGAGCATTGGATTGATGGGATGGAAAGAATTTTCCGGCTGTTGGACTGCACTGATGCTGAGAAAATAGTCTTAGCAGAGTATCAATTGGAGGGAAATGCGAAATTTTGGTGGAGAGCTTCGAAGGACATAATCTTTCCACCAGTGCGACGTTAACTCGGGAGGAGTTTGTTAGAGCCTTCAATAGGAAGCATTTCTCTGATTATGCTAAAGATAGGAAGATTACTGAATTTGTTCAGCTAGAACAAAAGGGGTTGACTGTAGATCAGTATGAGGCTAGATTTTCTGAATTGTCTAGATATGCTCCTAGATTGATTGAGGATCAGGAAGAGAAGGCTAAGAGATTCCTAAAAGGATTGAGGACTGATATTAGGAAGCAGTTGGTGCCTTTGAGCATAAGAGATTATAGTGAGATTTATGAAAGGGCGCAGTTAGTGGAGCAGGAGCTGTTGAGGGAACAGTCGGAGTTTAAGAAACCGTTGAATTTTAATGATGTGAGAAAGGGGAAGAGACCTTATTCTGGTCAAGGTCAGACCTGGAATGTGAAGAAGAAGGGTGACTTTGGAAATCTTGGAGGGGTAGGGAGTGGTTTGAACATAGGGAAAGCACCCTATCAGCCTAGTATTTGTCATAAATGTAATGGACGCCATGGCCCAGGACCTTGTACGGGACAACAGAAGTGTTTTAGCTGTGGACAAGTGGGTCATCTTAGAAGGAATTGCCCACAAGAGAGGTCGCAAGTGAGTGTTGGCTCGGTGCGACAGGGATATCAGAGTGCTGTTAGGTCGAATCCGCAAGGAAATCCTCAGAGACCACCTGCGCAAGGAAAGGTGTATACGATCACCCAGAAGGGAGCGGAAGCTTCCAAGAATGTTATCTCAGGTACGATTCTTCTTAATGGTGAAAAGGCATATGCATTGTTTGATACGGGTGCAACGCATTCGTTTGTGTCTGAAAGATATAGATGTTTGAATAAGATAGAAGTTATGCCCCTTGAGACGCCTCTTTGTGTTTTCACGCCTTTAAAGGATATGGTATTGTCTACGTTGGTGTGTGGAAATTGTAAGATATCCATGGGAGGAAAGGACATGGAAATAGACTTGGTTGTAATGGCTATGTATGATTTTGATGTTATTATAGGAATGGACTGGCTTCGTAAGTATCGGGCTAGAATGGATTGTTATAGAAAAGTGATTCAAGTCGTTTTACCTGATCAGTCTAGTTGTGAATTTTTAGGAAGTTAGACTTATTTGCCTGTAGCGCTTATTTCGGCAGTAGAAGCTTGTAAGTTACTTGACAAAGGATGTCAATGGTACCTAGCCATAGTTAGAGATTATACCAGGGAGGAGCCTAATCTTGAGGAAGTTAGTGTAGTTAACGAATTTCAAGATGTATTTCCTGAGGAATTGCCTGGATTACCGCCAGAGCGGGAGATTGAATTTGAAATTGAATTAATGCCTGGAACGGCACCAATATCAAAAGCCCCATATAGAATGGCCTTAGTTGAATTGAAGGAGTTGAAAGTACAACTGCAGGAGTTGCTTGATAAAGGATTCATTAGACCAAGTGCTTCACCTTGGAGTGCACCGGTCTTGTTTGTGAAAAAGAAGGATGGATCGATGCGCTTGTGTATTAATTATAGGCAGTTGAACCAGGTGACCATTAAGAATAAGTATCCTTTGCCTAGAATTGATACTTGTTTGACCAACTCCAGGGAAGTTCGGTCTTTTCTAAGATTGACTTGATATCGGGATACCATCAGTTAAGAATTAAGAAGGAGGACATTCCTAAGACTGCATTCAGGACTCGTTATGGACACTATGAGTTCCTTGTTATGCCATTTGGATTGACTAACGCCCCGGCTGCATTTATGGATTTGATGAATAGAATATTTCAGCCTTATTTAGACCAGTTTGTGATTGTCTTTAGTGATGATATTATGGTATATTCGAAAGGGCTTAAAGAGCATGAGCTGCATTTGAGAATAGTTTTGCAGAGTCTGAGGGAGCATAAGTTGTATGCTAAGTTCAGTAAGTGTGAATTTTGGTTGGATCGGATAATATTTCTAGGACATGTGGTGTCAGGAAAAGGAATTGCAGTAGACCCAGCAAAAGTTGAAATGGTAGTGAATTGGCCGAGACCGACAACACCTATTGAAATACGAAGTTTCTTAGGACCGGCTGGTTATTATAGAAGGTTCATTGAAGGATTTTCAAGACTGGCAGGACCTTTAACTAAATTGACTTGAAAGAATGTAGAGTTTAAATGGAATGGAGAATGTGAAAGGAGTTTTCAGGAGCTCAAAAGGAAATTGACTTCAGCTCCAATACTGACTATACCTACTGGACCTGATGGTTTCACAGTGTATACTGATGCATCTCACAAAGGACTAGGATGTGTGTTGATGCAGCATGGCAAGGTTGTAGCCTATGCATTCAGACAATTGAAACCCCATGAGTTGAATTACCCGACGCATGATTTAGAGCTAGCAGCTATATTGTTTGCCTTAAAGATATGGAGACACTATTTGTATGGGGAAAAGTTTAAGATTTATACGGATCATAAGAGTTTGAAGTACCTGTTCTCACAAAAGGAGTTGAACATGAGACAGAGGAGGTGGATGGAGTTGTTGAAGGACTATGATTGTGAGATAAGATATCATCCAGGGAAAGCGAATAGAGTAGCAGATGCTCTTAGTCGTAAGTTGGCTATTTCCATAGCAAGTTTAAAGATAGCTAGTTTGAGAATGGCGGAGTAGGAATTGTTAGAATCTGTAGCAAATTCCGAATTCAAATTGGAAATGGATCGTCTTACTGGCATGCTTAGTGCATTGAGAATTGAGCTAGAGATTATCCAGAAAATTAAAATTCTGCAAGAATCTGACCCAGAGATTCTGAAAGTGAAGAATGCTGTATCTTCAGGGAAAAGGTCAGAATTTCAAATCTCTGATGATGGAATAATAAGATGTCAAGGACGACTTTGTGTTCCCGACAATGAGGAATTGAGGAAGGAAATTCTATCGGAGGCACATAAGAGTAATTATAGTATCCACCCAGGTAGTACAAAGATGTACAAAAATTTACGTCAGCAATTTTGGTGGAATGGTATGAAGGCAGATACGGCTAAGTACGTATCTCAATATTTGACGTGTCAGCAAGTAAAAGCGGAGCATCGTAAACCCGCAGGACTTTTGAGACCATTGGACATTCGTGAATGGAAATGGGAACATATAACGATGGACTTTGTGCAAGGATTGCCAAGGACATCAAGGAATCATGATTCAATTTGGGTTATAGTGGATCGTTTAACTAAGTCGGCGCATTTCTTAACGATTCGCATGGACTACCCAATGGATAAGTATGCGGACATGTATGTAAGTCAAGTGGTACGCTTACATGGTGTTCTAGTGACCATTACTTCAGATCGAGATTCGAGGTTTACTTCAAATTTTTGGAGGAGTTTTCAAGTTGCGTTAGGATCTAAGCTTCAGTTTAATATCGCTTTTCATCCTCAGACAGATGGTCAATCAGAAAGAGTAATCCAGATATTGGAGGATATGTTGAGAGCATGTGTAATTGATTTCAAAGGAAATTGGGATGAAAGATTGCATTTGGTAGAGTTTGCCTATAATAATAGCTTTCAGAAGAGTATAGGCATGGCTCCTTATGAAGCATTATATGGAAGGAGATGTAGGACTCACATGCATTGGAGTGAAGTGGGTGAAAGGAAGTTGACAGAACCTGAACTGGTACAAGTTACCACTGAAGCTATCGATATTATCAAAGAAAGACTTAGAACAGCTCAGAGTAGACAGAAAGGCTACGTGGATAGACGTAGAAGGCCTTTGGAATTTAGTGTGGGAGACCATGTATTCCTTAAGGTATCTCCAATGAAAGGAATATCTCGATTCGGGATGAAGGGTAAGCTAAGACCTAGGTTTGTTGGACCTTTTGAAATTCTTGAGAGGATAGGGGATGTAGCTTATCGTTTAGCGTTACCTCCTAAGTTAGAGAATCTGCACGATGTGTTTCATGTATCGATGTTGAGGAAGTACCAGCCGGATCCTGGTCACATACTCGATCATGAAGCCATCAAAATGGATGAGAAAGTAAGGTACATTGAAGAGCCTGTGCAGATATTGGATCGAAAGGAGCAAATTCTTAGGACTAAAAGGATCCCATTAGTTAAGGTGTTATGGCGACATCATGATGTGGAGGAAACCACATGGGAGAGTGAGGATCGGATAAAGGAAAAGTACCCTTATTTATTTCAAGAAGGCGCGAGTAGTGCTTGAATTTCAAGGACGAAATTCTCTAAGGAGGGGAGAGTTGTGGCATCCCAGAAATTCAAAGGCAAGCCATAAGGTGTGTTAAAGCCTTTAATTAGGTGATAAAATTTACATGGCTTATGTTTTAGCCATTAGTCTTTTAATTTGATGATTTGTGCTTGTGATTGTGGAAAGTTAAATTTAATAGATTAATGCTTGGCCATATGATTTAAATTTCAATAATCGAAAATGTCCCAAGACTTTGGCCAAGATAAAAATTGGAATTCAAAAATATTTATAAAAGAATTTCAAAAAAAAAAGGAGAAAAAGGGGATTAAATTCGAATGGGCCTTGGGCCCATTAGCCTAAAGCTTGGTGGGCCAAGCTAGTCGGCCCATTAGAGCCCAAAGGAGGCTGTCGACCAGCCCAAGAGAAGTGGCCGGATGGCCCAACTCCAAAAGCCCAAGCCCAAGAAGCCCAATCAAATTCAAAAATCAAAATGACAAGTGGCAAAGGGCAAGAGCATGCATTGGTTGATTTTTAGGCAAAGCAATCATTATCAATCATGAGCTTTAGGGAGTATAAGAGGGAAGGAGAGAGAGAAGGTGGCCGGTTCTTTGCTCATTCGGCCGAGAGAGAAAGGGTGTGAGAGAGAGAGAGCGAGAGAGAGAGAGAGAGAGAGAGAGAGAGAGAGGGAGAGACCGAGAGGGAGAGGACGCGGAGCCGAGGGAGGAACCGCCTATCCCGCCGTCCGTTCGCCGTGTACGCCGCCGTGCACCGTCGACCGTCCATCCTAGAGGCAAGTGGAGTCCTCTAGCTTCTCTTGCATGTGTGTATATGGTTTGCATGTTCGGTTTTGAGTGTTATTTGTGAGAGAAACCGAGGTAAGGATTGGTTATTTTCAAGCATTGTGACTGTTCTTGCTCAGTTTGTAGAAGTCAGTGACTTGTTCGAGCTTGCATGTGTATTTGGAGTCCGATTTTGGCTTCAATTTCTTCACAGAAGTTGTACCTAACATATTTTAGTATAACATACTGAAATTTCGTGGAAAATTATAGAGGTATGAGGGGTCAAAGTCGTATTCTACGGAGACCCCAGATCTGTGAAGTGTTCACTGACCTTTTGTTGGATTCTTGGTTGCATGTTGGTTTGTGATAAAAATATGACTTTGATGTCTTCATGAAAGTTGTAGGTAACATCTTAAACTACAACATACTCAAATTTGAAGAGAAATGAACAAGTATAGCCTAGTGAGTCGGCTAGATCTTGGAGACGATGGTTCTGGTGATGTATTCCGAGACACCCGAGACTTCATGGACTTAAATGGTGACCATACTTTGGTTATTTAACCTAGATCTCTTCATGAAACTTGTAAATGACACCTTGATACATAACATACTCAAATGTCAGAGGAAACGAAAGAGAATAGATGGGTAAAACATTAATATTTCGGAGATGTGTATTCTGGACGATGCGGTAGTGGTTCCAGAAGCTTTGTGAGGTTGTATAAATTAATTTAAAAAGAATCTGGCTTGGAGTTCTGCATGAAAGTTGTACGAAAATGTCTTGGCTATCACCCTGTAAAATTTCGTAATTTTTGGAGGCTGTATGAGTATTTTAATCGAATTTATTTGGAAAATGTGCATTCTGGTCATTATCCGAATATCATGTGCTATTTTGTGGAAATTGTGAAATTATGTGAAAATCAATTTGGCAATGAATTTTGTATGGAATTGTCATCTTATTGGTTTTTTTAATGATTGTTTGAATATTATGATTTTGGGAAAATCATAAATATTAAATGTAATATTTATTTATGAAAATAAATAAATATAATAAAATAATAAAATAATAAAAAAAATAAAAAAAATGGATTATTTTATTGGCCATGAATTCTATTAAATTTATTATGCATTGTTATATGACATTGGTGTATGTATGGTCATGAATTGTGATGCATGTGTGAATCATATGCCATGTAATAATGAGATTAAATTGATGATGAATGTGGAAAATGATATGTGAGTAAGAGGTGATGGTGGAGAATGAGGCCGGAATGTACAGAGATGCATTGCCGGAATTCCCTGGGAGATTCAGGATGCCCGGAATGTGGGGAGCCGGATGTCCGGTTGTATCTTAGATACATGCCCGGAGGTTCCTCGTGACACTAGGATTTGGGTGCGGGATGCTTGACTAGAAGGGTAAAGGCCGGAAGCCCTGTCGGAGGTTTCTGCCCGAAGGGAATGCCTCGTGATGCTAGTTGAGATGCGAGATGCCTGGAATGTGAGGGGCCGGAAGCCCGGTGGCCTGGGAGGCTGAATGCTGGGAACCCTGTCGGAGGTCTCTGCCCGAAGGGATGAGAATTGAGAATGGGTGATGTGGTGATCAAATTTAAAGAAAAAGATGGGAATTAAATGCATGATGATGATATGCATGATGATATGATATGCATGATGATATGCATGATGATGATATGCATGATGATATGATATGCATGATGATATGCATGATGATGATATGCATGATGATGATGATATGATATGATATGATATAATGATCACCAATGATATGATATGCATGATGACATGCATGATGACGATGATGATGATGATGTGATATGATGATCACCCATGATATTATATCCATCGTAGCCAACTAATTTATAATTCCTTGAAAAGAATTTAAATGATCAGTCAAACGAGTACCATCATGATATCTCAGAGCCATCATCTGTTTTATAAAAAATAACTTATTATTCCCAATCTTTCGAGCATATAACTGTTCAAGCTTATCCTATAAACTACGTGCATGTGTTTCATCAATAATATAGTTCAAAACATTATCATCTACCTACTGCCTGATATAACCACACACTTGATGATGAAATATAGACCATTCAACATCAGTTTTATTCTCCGGTTTCTCCTCGGCAAATACGGGTAAATAAAAATCTTTTACATATAAAAGATCTTCGATCTTCCATTTCCAAATATGATAATTCGAACCATTCAGTGTAACCATTTTACTCGTATTCGTTTCCATTGTTTAACACAAAGCAGAAAAATCAAACAATAACCTGATACTCGATACCACTCGATGGGAGAACGGTAATAATTCGAACAATATCGAATTAACGTAGCGGAATAAAATAATCTCCCATTTTGTGTAAACCTAACATGAATTGATATGGTAGAGTAAAATAAATACCAAACACGCGAATATAAGACGATTTTTTACATGGAAAACCTCATCGATGTGAGGAGATCAAAAACCACGGGACCGGAGTCCACCCAAAATTCTTCACTATTCTTCTCTAGCAAATAGTAGAGGTACATAGCAGCAAAGACCTCAAGAACATAATTCTTGGCAGTACACATAAACTTCACAAGAGATCAATGATAAATATAACAAAAAACGTAGGTTTTGATCAATCCACGAAAAACCTGATGTAGGGAGCTTCAAATGAAAATCAAACCGTTTAGATTCGATAAAATTACACCACGAACATGGTGACAAAATTTCAGCTTAATCGGACCACGAATTGACCTTTGACGCCAGCTTATGTAAATCAGATATTGCCCAAAATCTCAGATTTTCTGCTTTATCTTTTTCTCTTGTTACTATTTCCTTTTTTTGCAGCTACCTCTTTATATAGATAGTGAGAAACCCTATTTCTTCATATAACTTATCATATGGCTCAAGCCATTTTTGTGCTTGCAACTCATTGGGCCTCCTCCACATAAGAGTGAACCCAGCTAACCAAATGAACAAAAAAATGGATTGAGGAAGGTTTAATTAATGAATCATTTCTCCTTTTCAATGGTATGTATGCTCAGTTCGAAGATCAATCTATTCCCATGCAATAGTTAGGGATTATTGACTGTATCGAGCTGGAACAATCTGTTCTTCTTGAATATGCCGATTCAACGCTAAAGAATTTCTCGCCACTATCATATTCATCTCTACTTGGTGATAAATAAAGCATTAAATTCCAATTATTTTTTACTGTTAAGTTTTCTTGATTTTGTGTATACGAATCTTTAAATGTGAAAAGATGTTCTCCTCTTTTTCCTTTAAATCCCTGCTGTAATTCCTACTGAAGGGCAAACAGAAAGCAATGTTGTAAGGTAAGTATCCTCTTGGTCTTAGTAACTTTACAGTTCTTATTCGATAGTGTTGTTGGTCATAATCCTAATATAGTACATTGTTGTAAGGCCTACTAAAGGGCCAGAAAAAGGCCATGTTGTAGGCTCAAGTACAGGGATAGGGACTGGAATAGGCAGGACAGCAACAACAACAACTGAGTCCACTGTTGAGCAAACAAGAAAAAAAATATCCTGTAAGTTGTACATCGCTGTGTTTGGTCTTTTATAGGCTAAAATTTACATTTGTTATGTGTTTCTCAGGTGAGAAGACGAGCAACTGCACAAGTTGCAGAGGTTGCTACAAGGATTATTGCTGCTGAAAATGATGCACCACAACGAACAAGAGGGGCTCTTGGGAAAAGATTAAGACAATATGGTTATGGGATTTACACAAATGAACGTACTGGAATGACCATTTTGAATGTAAGATTTATAGGCCTCATGTGTGACATCCCAAATTTCATCGACCTTCATTAGTGTAATTAGATCATTAGGAACTTAGATTAATTAGATTGGGCCAGAAAGTGAACCCGATGGATCGTGAGGAACGTGTGGGCTTGAGAAGTGAGTGGGCCACACGAATTGGACTTAAGAAATTGAATGAGAGATTATGGACTTGGACTTGGCTTGAAGCGGGCCAAGGTTCGAAAATTATTAGATTTGTAGATTTAGTTTAGTGGGCCCGGATTGTTATAGATTGAGCCCGTTGGGCCGGGAATGAATATTTAGGCCCGAATGATTTATTTTATATATTATAGTTATGATAACTTGATTAATGTTTATAATGCTAATATAAATTTCTAACTTTGGCATTTTGTGATGAATTCTTTATAGACTAACATTGACTATTCGATATGTTACGTCATTCGATATGTTATGCCATGACTTTGTATAATCACAAAAGGATTGAAATCAAGTTGAAACAAAAAGGAATAAATGGAAAAATATTAGAAATCAATGAATCGACTAATGACTCGGATTAAAGACTAATTAATTTTGAGTGACAAATTAAACTTGAGAAAACAAGCTTGAAGGCCACGACACCAAAATCTCTTCTCTCTTTGTTTTTCTTCACCCACGGTTTTGATTCCCATGAACCGAGACATGCAAGCTTCAAGGAAAATAATCATTACAAGATCTCATCATTACACTAGCCTAGGGATTAGTTTGTAGACTTATTTCCCCTTAAGCTTCGTACACTTCCTCTCTCTCTATAAAAACCGAGAAACCCCCATCTTCATCTTCTTCTTTCTTTTTCTCTCGGCTGAGCAGCGAAAAACCAGAAGCAAACCAGCAACTTTCTTCTTCTTGCATGCTGATTTTGAGTATTGATCTTGAAGCATCTTAGAGTTGTGTTGTAGCTGAAGCAAGGTAAGGAAAGATCTAACTCTAAATTGAAAGTTATCCATTGTTTCATCAAGGGAGCTTGAGGATCTAACCAAACAGTGATGGATATAGTCTGTAGTTGTTGTTTTGTGATTGATCTAAGCTGAGTAAGTGTTAGATTAGAGTTAGAAGCCATTGCATGTTGTTTTTGAGGACTGCATGTTTCGAAATCCAAGTGTGAGTTTGCTGTTTTGTTGAGCGAAGTGATGAAATGGATGCCGAGTGTGTTGTTTTGGTAGAAATCGTGATAAGTGACTCACGGCTGCGTTTATACTTCGAGCCGAGCTGTGGAATTGATCATTTGTTAGAGAAAGATATGCTGAAGTTGCTTTGAGTTGCTGTGAGTAAGCATTGGAGTATTTTAGAAGAGATTTGTGGATAGACAAGTTGTTTAGTTGAGTTAGAAGTGAGAAAATTTGTGTATCTATTCTGTTCTAAGTGAAAACAGTCATGGAATCTTCTGTTTGTGTTTAGTTTTCTTCATGTATGTTAATAGAAATAAGAAAGAAACTATTCTACATGATAGAACATCTATAAGATCAAGTTATACACGTAGCTATAACCATATGACTATAAAAACGTAGAGATAGGAGTGAACTTAGTAAAACCAGTAAACTGTTCTTGTGAGAGACAGTTTGACCTTTACTGATTACATGAATTTTCTGTATTTACCTAGTTAGATTTGGACTTCGAATCCTTAATGAAAATTGTATAAAAATCTTAAGGAATAACGTGTCGAAATTTGAGATTAAATCGATAATATTTGGTTAGTGAAACAATTTTCTTTGTAAATACGAAATCTGGACGTCGGTACAGGGTGCTAGTAAAGAATATGACAATTGTTACTTTTAATACAGTGAGAATCAGACTTAAGTTTCTGCACGAGAATTGTTAGTCTATGTCTCGAGTATAACATACTAAAATTTGGTAACATTTCGATAAGAATTAATATATCTTCTGTGTTCGAAACCGAAACTGTTCATTTAGCTAGTATACTGTTTGTACCCGAGAACACATATTAGATGTAGTGTCTTGTATCTTAGACTTGTATGATGAACGTAGAGTCTAATGAACCTTATACTAGATGTTAGTTGTGTATGAGTAAGTCTCGTCTATCATTTGAGATATAAGTGCATATAGAATCATGTGTGTGCAATGAGTGTGGTGCATAGTGCTTGATTATGGGATGAATATCTGTTCGCCATGGAATGGGACATGACGTAATGGGTTTTATCTTATAATCCGGACATGCACGTGTGCTAGGTTCATGAGAGTTAGATAGATACTTTAGAGTCTTTTTCTTTTGCATACGATAGATGCATTAATCAAAGGTGTGGTGGTGTGAACGTGTGCTTAAGATGAATGAACCCATCAGTACCGAGATACCGGTGATGCCCCCGGAAGTTCGGGATGCCCTTGCTGAGTGGTCTTGGATGCCTCGGTAGAGAGATACTGAGATGCCTCGGAGTGAGATGCCCTTGTGTGTGATCAAGGATGCCTCGGTTGTGTGATACCGAGATGCCTCGGAGTGAGATGCCCCTTGCTGAGTGGTCTTGGGAGGACCTCGGTTGTGTGATGCCGGGATGCCTCGGAGTGAGATGCCCACAATTAGAGGTATTGTGGAAGTCCGGATAACGTACTTTCTGGAAGTGACTCGATCGGCCGGTTGAATTCCGGTTAATGATTGATCGAGGGTGGATTTTATGCACACTAAATATAATTATTTGGCGAGTGAGTTCATCTATTATTGTTGCATATTATCTTGATGTGAGATTGAGTTTGTGAAGGGTAAGTATAGGAGTGGATGCATATAAGGTGATTTCTTACATGAAGTAATAGTATTGTTTATGCTTGTGATATATTCTCTTAGCATCCTAAATTGTTTGATGATTCACTTGTAACTTTGATGGCTATGGATTGTTTAAGTTAGAGTTTTATCATTCTTTACTTGGGCAAGGTTGTTTGCTCATACCTTACATTTTCAGATTGATAGCATGGATGTACCGCCGGTAGCTCGATACGGGGCGGTAGTGAGTCTTGATGTTTCTTTTCATGACGAGTATGATCCCGACATTGACATGGTTTTGTCCAAGTACGAGGCGACTTTATGGCTGGATGACGGTAGAGTTGACTTGACTTCGATGACGTTCGTTGCATGGTTTGTCAACCATGAAGGAGAGATGTTCGGACGTTTACCCTTTGGAGTAGGAGGACTTGGAGCGGGGATGGACGGCGCCTAGACGCCTTGGATCGTGTAGAGGCTGACTGGCTTTTGTTTTTTTGTTAGATGTGGGCTAGTGTGGGAACTCGTGGAGTAGATACCCTCACCCTTATCCCTGGCTTGTGTTACGCCTTACTTTTGTTTTGTATATGATGTAAATATATAGGCGAAGAACATGGAACGAGTTCAGGTCGATAATTTTGTATGCCCCGATGATGATAAAATGAAATGAAGCCTTTTATGATCTTGTCTATGTGCATTGCAAGATAACCTTATAATATAAACTTGAGATTTTAAAATAATCCATGTTATACACGCTAACCTTCAACGGTAAACGCTATGGGTTATTGTAAGGAGATTACTAGTTAGGAAGATAATAATAATTATTATTATTATAATTCCGCTTGCGCTTAGTACGTGACACTCTGGGACGTCACAGCTCGTTACATATGACACTTCAATGTTTCCATAAAGGCATTTGCATGTTGTTCTACATCACTATTTCTCTTTTTTGCCAAAAACCTGCCCATCTTCTTTTCATAAACAGAATTTAAA
The DNA here is from genome assembly GCA_014182575.1 of Eucalyptus decipiens. Taxonomy (NCBI): domain Eukaryota; kingdom Viridiplantae; phylum Streptophyta; class Magnoliopsida; order Myrtales; family Myrtaceae; genus Eucalyptus; species Eucalyptus decipiens. The sequence goes on from CM024617.1 coordinate 41,388,794, forward strand.
AAAAAAAAATGTTTTATAAGAAGGAAAGAAAAGGAAGGATGGGTTCGGATTCGACCCAAAATTTGACACGGACCATCGAAAAGGTGCTAGTTATAAGGTATGCATAAACCCCCAAATAAAACGCAATTCCTTCAATCACCATTGAACCTTTCATAAATAGTCCCGAATTTGGGTGCATAAGTTGCTGCTAGAAGCATTTGTTTGCTACTTGTCTTGGTCTTAACATACTGATTATTGTTGTTCATTATGTATGTCGGTGTTGGATGATGAATCATTTTTAATATGGCCATGGACATAGGACGCTACCATCCATATCAACGATTGTCAGTCAAAATTAGCCAAAATGATTATATAAGCAAATCGTCAAAAGGTTTAGAACTCAATTGGTGGTTTAGGACAGAATTGACATCCGTACAATAAGATTAGATCCTTTTTGGTAATTTTCCCCAACAAGGAATATTCAAGTTGAATTTTCTTATATACTCTACATTGTCGCATTGATCTGGTGGGTTCATCCTTCATTGACCCGTTTTATCGAAATGCAAGCATTTGTATAGTCTTTGAGCAAATCCAAGTTGATTTTGTACCTTTATTACTAATTAAGTCAATAGTGAGTGTTTGTCTCACTTACTAGACCTTCCCTAGTCACCCCTACATTAACCACCGGAGTTTGCCACCCTTCTCACTTCCCAAGTGAGAAAGAGAATGTGGGGGGTTCAAATCTCCACCTTATTAGGGAGGTTGGGATAGGAATGACTTAGTTTCACATATGAGTTTTGACTCCCACGCCTTATAAGGAGATAGGACAAAAATTTGAAATTAAGAGTTACAATAAGAGTAGTTTAAAAAAAAAAAAAATCACCCCTACATTAAATGGTAGAAAGCCGAGAAACAGGGCCATAAATATAATAAATCACGTCCATAAAACTACCCATTCGCTCCACTTTTTTTTAAATAAAAAAAAAAGACTATCTATTTCTTTAATTCTTGCTTCCGCACATACGTGACGCATGCCTCCACACTAGTTTAAAAGAAAAAGGAGGCATGCTTACAATACGCAATAATGTATTTAAAAAGTGGTTTGACATACCATAAGCTGTGATTCAAGTAAACAAATCATATATTCGCACACTCAATAATATTCTATCAGGTCAGTTTGTAATTCAATGTCACAAATCTAGCATTATTTTCGAAGGCAATATCCACATGACATGTCTCATTCTAATCAACTCGCTCGCATTTCTAATAAATAAATAAATAATGGGGACCAAGCTAGATGAAGGGAGGGAAGTACTTTTCCTTCCCATAGGAAATTGGGAAATTTTTTGGATTTTTCTAGGAGAAAGGAATGATTTTCTTGATTCTATCGAAGCACGCATTGAGTTCTACTTGAACAAGCTGCAACCCTTCAAATCAGTGGGGTTAATGGTTGGTTCAGGGAGTTCATCTTGGGATGATGGCAACCACCACACTATCGTGAGGAAAATCTTAATTGTATTCGAACTGAGTAGAAAACTGTTCATCGAGTCAATCACATTTCAATATGAAGAGGAGAATAAAGAGCTGGGACTATTTGAGAGATAAGGAGGCACTGCTCAAGGCGAGATTCAGGCAATGAGTCCTCATACATGTTCCTCATAGAAATTTCGTACGTGCTATTTGATATAGCTAATATAAGCACCTAGAGGGGGTGAATAGGTGTAAAAACAATTTCTTGAGATAAGAGAGCAATACTAGGCAGACAATAGAAAGAAAGTTCTCCTTTAACAAAATAAATTATGATCAAAGTAAAGCAGAGAGTATGGAGGAGAAAATTGAACACAAGGTTTATAGTGGTTCGGCTTATTTCAAACCTACGTCCACTCTTCCGCACTGATAGCCCACTGGCTGAATTCCACTATGAACAAAAGAGATGTTACAGCAATGCTTTCCCTTGATTCCACAGTGTAGATATTCTACCACACTTCCTTAAGATATCTATTGACACCTAATTTTAGCAAATCTAGGAAAATAAAGAAAATAAAAATTGCATTGAACAAATAAAAGGAAAAAATGAAAAAAAGTGGGGGGAAATTGATTTGATTGATTATGCATGGAAAATTGGAATTCTTATGGATATTTAGATTTTGTTAAATGCAGAAGCAATTTAAAAATCAAGTGAATAAGGGGCAAGAATTTTCACAAAATGGAATAAATTAGAGCAAAATCGAGCTGATTGCGAAATCATGCTCCGATTTGCATCCATGATTTAATGTAACAGAATATGGAAGCTTAAAATTTTCCATAGAAAGCGGCCGATCGGAACCACTATAAAAGGAGCTGACCTGCACAGGGTTCAAGGGAGGGAATTCAAAAAATTCAGAGAAAAGATCGAGAGAAAATTCGTATGGGGAAAAGCAACCTTCATCCATTTTGGTCAAAGAAGAAAACCTTTTCCCTTTTCTTTCTCGACAAAAAGGGGAAAGTCAGCAGTGAGTACAGGAACTTCAAAGGAGAGAAATGTGCGAATGGACAGGTGAGAGAGGGAGGAAATAAAAAGAGAAAAGCAAAGAAATGCTACTGTTCTTCTTCTCGGTGGCCTCCCCTTGTCGCGTGACCGACCACTGCACTGCTGGACTCTAAGTTGCTCGCACTGCTTCCACCGCATATCCGCCACCGCCGTCTCGCCGAACTCACCCTTGACGCGCAGCCGCATCACCGTTGCGCCCGACGCCGTTGCCGCACTCGCGCCTCCGCCCGAGCCACGCCCGAACGCGCCTCTGTCGACACCATCGCCGCACCGATCCGCAACTCAATGACGCCGCTGCCGCGATCCGCAGTAGCCCGCGAACCCCCACACTGAACCTCTGCTGCGTCTCCACCACTACTACTTGCTGCTCCTCTGCGCTTGCTCCATTGCAATCAGCTGCAGCGCCCCAACAACCCCGTTCCGCCGTGCCAACCATTAGCGTTCGTGACCCGCTCCTCTCCTACACTCGCTGTCCCCGAGCAGCACCCGATGACTTTGTGGCTCCGCATTGACCGCCCGCTGCAGCAACCCGCATCGGACCGCAATCACCCTCGCCCGCCGCTGCAGATCGCGACTCCAAAGCACCACCGGAGCACGTGCACCACCTCGCCGCAGCAACCAGCGATCCGGCCACCTCGGCCCTCGCCGGAGTCCGAACTCACGCTGGCCGACCACCTTCCTCCCCCGGCGTCAACCCCGTGTCTCATTACGCACCTTAGGTAGCTTTTCATTTTCATTTTCATTTTCATTTTCATTATTATTATTATTATTATTATTATTATTATTATTATTATTATTATTATTATTATTATTATTATTATTATTTTACTTTTTACCTTTTACTTTTACCTTTTTTTATAAGTTAGTTGATTTTATTTTGTTCATATGTTATATCACTTTTTTTTAGTTCATTTGATAGCATTTTTAGTTTAGGTATTTAATTTGTAATGTTGGATGTTAATATTTGTGAATTTAGTATGCATTATCCGTAGGGATTTCGTCTAAAATTAATATAATTATTAATTTGATCCGAGAGACATCGGATCATTTTTCTAATTATTTTTAATTTTTGGGCTTTTTGGTAGGATCTCAATTGTTAAATCATAATAATGATTTAATTTGGTCCGTAAGACTTCGAACGAGATTTTTTAATTCTTTTAAGTTGTTGTGATGATTAAGGTTAGAATAATTGTTAATTTAACCTGTGAGACGTCGGTTATTTTTTCAATTATTTTCATCCTTTATTTAGTGATTATACTAATTGTTTAGATTTAATCCTTGTTTAACAATTATTCAACTTAAAAAACTATAAAAAAAACTAAAAATCAAAAGTCAAAATATTCAAAAAATTTGCATGAGCATATAGGACATTAAGGTTTAATATAATAGACACGTAGGTTTAATTAATCAAATTTTTAAGATTATATTTCTAGGATTGCATTTTTAGATATTTAAAAAAAATAAATAAGTTAGGATTAGACTTAAATAGCCTTTTTAGAGTTTTAGATATAATTGGCACATTTTCATATTCTCATCCTCTTTTTAAAATAAAAACATGAAAATAGTCTTCTAAGACAGAATAGGGTTTAAGTCAAATTAATCCCAAAAATGGATTAGAAAATTATTTTTTAGATAGCTTAATTAGGGTTTTTATTAGTTTTGAATTTCAATAAAAAATACAAAAATACTAGGTGCATATTAAGTAGTTTGCATAATAGGATCATTTAATTAGAATTTGCTTGTTAGTAAAATTAGGTCATATAGTTAGAAATGCATTTTATAAAAAATCTAAGAAAACCCAAAAAAAAAAAAAAAAAATTGTTAGCCTCATGTGATGCAATTTATTTCATTGGTTGAACTTCTAATAATGGTTGAGCACTCATGTGATAGCCTCTTTGCATGATAGTAATTTAGGTTAAAATAAATCAGCTGACTGCAAAAACAATTTTGAAAATTAAAAAAGAAATGGTACCGAAAGGGCATTAGAGAAGTCTAATGTAACCAAGTCTCCGTACCCATAGTCTTTGGTTCGTAGAAGTAAAATAAATCTCCCTTTATTTTACTTAGGTGTCTAATCGACCTACTTTAAACTAATTAGTGGCGACTCCTAGATAATCATCTTTTGCATGTTAAAAAACTTAAACTTTAAGTCGCGAATTGGTATGGGCTTGGGAGAGCCCGAGCTAAGTGTAAAAACGTAATAGTCCATGAATCTAGTTTTAGGTTGTACACCCAAAAAAAAATAGGTCGCGACCGCTTGGTGACTCCGCTGGGGACTTGTGTTAAAAGACTTAGTGGACTTAGGTCAATTTTTTCTTTTTCTTTCAAAAAATGTTTTTGTTTGGCAGCGAGGATCCCAGGTACGTCCCTAACATTCCTAAGGTGTTAAATGTTCTTGCAGATGGGAGCTATAAGGGGAGTAGTCTATGCTAACCTTTGTCTTGTAGGTTAAAATGTGGGATTAATGATTTATTTTTTCATGATTAGAAGTGTTGTTTGTATTTAAACTGTTGTGCATGTTTTATTGTTTTTAGCACTATACTATTGCACACACAACCTGTGGCCGGACCTAGGCTGCGATAGGATTTCTAGGATGGTGTTGAGAATGATACTTCCTCTAAAGCGAGACTGCTATGTAGAGGTTGACCTTCTCTTCCCCGAAAGTCTTTTCATGGTGTCGAATATGTTTGTCCATATCCGCGAGACTGCATAACTATTGGACATTCCATTCGACCGAATCGGAGTTAGGGGGACCTGACACGTTAATGCGAGACTGCAACGGTCAGATCATCCTCTTAGCTCCACTTTGTTAAGCCATTTAAATAGAAATCGAACCTCACATTTCATGCGTGTGTGCTTGTCATCCCTTTCCGGTGAAAGTAAGTTGTCTGGACTCTCACTTTGCAATTCACTTACTTTGTTGCAATTTTCGTCAGTCCATGACAATGTTTCATCCTCCGTCTTGTCTTATATGCCTTAGGGAAAATTACCGTACCATTCATTTCCACTTTTGAGGTTTCAAGATGATGACATATGGCCTTGAAAGAAGAGGTCAAGGCATTCGGAACCCTGTTGAAGCCCCTCAGAGGTTCTATTCTATTGAATTAGGGCACCATGAAAGAGGTGGGGGAAGTTCTGAAAGACGAAGACAGGAAAGGCGGGACTCGCCACCTGACCAAGGACGAGGGAGGCAAGACCCACTACCCCCGAGCATTCACGAGACATTCCCCAGTCCTCCAAGAATGATGCAGGATGAAGCAGAAGTGATAGACACTCTGGGACAACCTAATGGCAAGTTTGATTATCTGGTGAAGTATTCGGCCTCTCCCAGCTACTACATTGATCCTAGAAAGATAGTCCCGGATGGATGGGGTGGCATGGATGATCCGACACTCCTGAAGACGGAAAACCCAGATGATGAGCTGGAAAGAGTTGCAAACTTATTCGACGACCTCATCATCGGAGCCATTGATGAAGGATCCCTTGAAGAGATGGGTTTTGGCCCACAAGAGTAACTTTTTTACTGCTTTTGCACATTCCCCTGCGTGAGAATTTTTATTGTTTTCTGAGAGATGTTTTCAATTTCTTTTTCTTTTAATTCTTGAGTGTTGGATTTTTCCATTCAATAAATGTAATTGATTGATAAATTTCAATGAAATTACAAATTTTATTTTGAGGGCATGATGAGGTATACCAAACTAGCCCGGTGATTATATCCAACTGATAAAAGAAAAGAAAAATCCAAGGAGAATTCTAAGGCCTAGGCTTCATCATGCTTTCTCGTGTCAAAATGTTTAAAAAAAAATGTTTTTCCAAATGCTTTTAAAAAAAAAATTCAAAAAATTAAAACTTGATTTACTCTGTTTGTTTTTTTGACCCATCCACTTTTTGTTTCAGAGACAGTCTTGTAGCATGTAAAGGTGTGGAAATGGTCCAATCCAATTCCGGAGTCTAGGGGCAAGTTCACTCCAAATTACAGTGGCCCGTATGTGGTAAAAAAAAAGATACTTCCTGAATGTGCCTTGATCTTGGCAGAAGTGCATGGTCATGAGTGTTCCACTCCAGTTAATTCTGATGTTGTCAAGAAGTATTATCTGTGATAGAATTTGTCATGTCATGTTTTGAACTGCAAGCATTTCTATGATGAGTAAATTACTTCAATGAGTTGAATCGTTGCAAATTTTGCATATTTTCCCTGATGAATTATGTGAGATGAATTGAATGTGTCAAATGAGGTACTTTAGAATGACGAAAGGCAAAGCCTTGTACCATACAGTGTTTCATACACTAACCCTCAGTGAGTTGTGTGAAAAATTCCATGCCCTCAAGGAAGAGGGCTATCTCACAAAGGGTGCCTCAACCAAGGTGATGAGAGGCATTCTTTTCTCTATCCTAAACACTACAAGTGATCCATTGCTCAACCCCTTTGAGCCCCATACACTTATGGAGAATTTTTTTATAATTATCCTTGTTAAGAATCATCCCACATTGGAACAAATTTGAAATGAATGGTAGGAATCTTCTTGCTCCCACTTGCATCAATCTTTGAATATTGCTTTTGCAATGTAACTCGTACAGTAATTTGAAGTGCCTTAAGATGATGAAGAGCAGTTCTTTCTTTATCCTATACACTTCTATCCATTGCATAGCCCACTTGAGCCTATGAATTTATTTCATATTAAACCCAGTTGGTGATCATCCCCCACACTGGGGCAAGGCAAAAAGAACCATTCAAGTAACATGGCTTAGAATGCTGTAAAGGATGGTTGTGCAAGTTCAAAAAAATAAGTTGAAAATAATGGGGCATGAAAAAGCAGTGTGCCTGGTAAAAGCAAGGCGGTACAAGATGGTACAAAAAAAAAAACCTCTTAAATGTTGTTGCAATCAATGGAGTTGTGATAAAAAATCTTCAACAGTGGAGAAAGAAAGTGGTGGAAATGTCAAGATGATCACCAACTTTAACCCCCATAAACACTTTTTGAGCCTAATGATCCTTTCATTTCTCAACCCATGAAACAAGCCTATGTTACGTCCCTTGCAAAGTCTCTTCAGATTAGAGCACTTGAATTAACCTAAGGGTTCACATGTTTTAAGCATCGCTCGAAGAAGTGTGAGCAAGATTATTTCTTTCTCATTTTGCAAGGTTCTTGACTTGTAAACTCCGAGATTATTACTAAATATCACTCATTCTTTCAAGAGCCTTGACTCAAAGAGTCCCTTTTGTTAAGCCATTGACCAGGCCCACATTACGGTCCCTGTTAAACACCTCTCAGATTGGTAAGGTCGTACCACTTGCGAGATTGCATAAAACCTTGTTTGGCATGATGACAGTGAGATAGAGTGATTGTCAAAATCTTGCATCAAATGTCAGGATAAAACGACCCTTTTTGATAAGGATGAGCGCAAAGCCCTTTCGGATCAAGGATCCTTCATTTGACACAACACTCATGCATTTAGATTGGAATATCCTTTTGAAATTTTCCCAATGGAAATTAGGTAATGCAAGAATGATAGAAATCATCATGCATGAACCTTACTTAAATTAAATGCATGTTTATGATTACAAATGCATGTTGCCTCTCCTATGACCATGTTTTGCAGGAGACGTATTCCCAAAGATCGGAGATGTTACCAGGTAAGTATATCTCTATCTATACCTTGAATATTTGTCATTGCATAGGTATTCCCTTTTAAGCATACCGACACTCAATTAAGTTGTCCCCCAAAGATTTTTCCTCCAGATTCAATCTGATTCAAGAGACCGTAGAATGGTACAGGTCCTGGAAAACAAATCCCCGTTTAGGCGACTGTAGAATGGTACGGGTCCTAAACAACCTTAGTAGAGGCAACTGTAGAATGGTACGGGCCCTGAAAAAAATCATTTTTTCGTCAAGGCGACCGTAGAATGATACCGGTTCTAGACAACCTCAGTTCAAGCGATCGTAGAATGGTACGGGTCTTGAAAAAAATCATTTTTTCATCAAGGCAACCGTAGAATGGTACGGGTCCTAGACAACCTCAGTTCAGGTGACCATAGAATGGTACGGGTCCTAGAAAACAGATCCCCGTTTAGGCAACCGTAGAATGGTACAGGTCCTAGACAACCTCAGTTCAAGCGACCGTAGAATGGTACTGGTCCTGGAAAATAAATCCCCATTTAGGCGACCGTAGAATGGTACGGGTCCTAGACAACCTTAGTTCAAGCGACCGTAGAATGGTACGGGTCCTGAAAAATCATTTTTTCGTCAAGGCGACCGTAAAATGGTACGGGTCTTAGACAACCTCAGTTCAGGCGACCGTAGAATGGTACGGGTCCTGGAAAACATATCCCCGTTTAGGCGACCGTAGAATGGTACGGGTCCTAGACAACCTCAGTTCAGGCGACCGTAGAACGGTACGGGTCCTAGACAACCTCAGTTCAGGCGACCGTAGAACGGTACAGGTCCTAGACAACCTCAGTTCAGGCGACCGTAGAATGGTACGGGTCCTGGAAAACAGATCCCCATTTAGGCGACCGTAGAATGGTACGGGTCCTAGACAACCTCAATTCAGGAGACCGTAGAATGGTACGGGTCATGGAAAATAAATCCCCGTTTAGGCGACCGTAGAATGGTACGGGTCCTTGACAAACTCAGTTTAGGCAACCGTAGAATGGTACAGGTCCTGAAAAATCATTTTTTCGTCAAGGTGACCGTAGAATGGTACGGGTCCTAAACAACCTTAGTTCAGGCGACCGTAGAATTGTACAGGTCCTGGAAAACAGATCCTCGTTTAGGCGACCGTAGAATGGTACGAGTCCTAGACAACCTCAATTCAGGCGACCGTAGAATGGTACGGGTCTTGGAAAATCTTTTTTTCATTCAGGTAACCATAGAATGGTACGGATCCTAGACACAACCAAACACTGTCATATTGGGCAACCGTAGAATGGTACGGGTCCTGAGAAAGCAGTCTCTTTGTGAAGTCATGTTACTATTATGGGCGACCGTAGAATGGTACGGGTCTTGGACATGTAACACTAATCTATCTTGAGTTACTCTATCGTCCCACAAGGTAAGTAATTCCAGGTAAGTTCCTTTATCATTTGCATTAGCATTTTCATGCATCATATAAATTTCATTTCAAAATGGGGTTCATTTTCAAAAAAAAAAAAAAGAGTAATTTAGTGCATGTGCATATTTAAAATTAGGTCTCAATTCGTCTTTGAAGACAACCTCTACGAGCTCACTTTCAAAAAGGGGCAGCGGTTGACACCTAATTTTAGCAAATCTAGGAAAATAAAGAAAATAAAAATTGCATTGAACAAATAAAAGGAAAAAATGAAAAAAGTGGGGGGAATATATTTGATTGATTATGCATGGAAAATTGGAATTCTTATGGATATTTAGATTTTGTTAAAATGCATAAGCAATTTAAAAATCAAGTGAATAAGGGGCAAGAATTTTCACAAAATGGAATAAATTAGAGCAAAATCGAGCTGATTGCGAAATCATGCTCCGATTTGCATCCATGATTTAATGTAACAGAATATGGAAGCTTAAAATTTTCCATAGAAAGCGGCCGATCGGAACCACTATAAAAGGAGCTGACCTGCACAGGGTTCAAGGGAGGGAATTCAAAAAATTCAGAGAAAAGATCGAGAGAAAATCCGTATGTGGAAAAGCAACATTCGTCCATTTTCGTCAAAGAAGAAAACTTTTCCCTTTTCTTTCTCTGACAAAAAGGGGAAAGTCAGCAGTGAGTACAGGAACTTCAGTGAGAGAAATGTGCGAATGGACAGGTGAGAGAGGGAGGAAATAAAAAGAGAAAGCAAAGAAATGCTACTTTGTTCTTCTTCTCGGTGGCCTCCCTTTGTCGCGTGACCGACCCCTGCATTGCTGGACTCTGAGTTGCTCGCGTTGCTTCCACCGCATATCCGCCACCGTCGTCTCGCAGGACTCACCCTTAACGCGCAGCCACATCGCCGCTGCGCCCGACGCCGTTGCCGCACTCACGCCTCCGCCTGAGCCCCGCTCCGAACGCACCTCTGTCTACACCATCGCCGCACCAATCTGCAACTCAACGCGCCGCTGCCGCGATCCGCAATAGCCCGCGAACCCCCACACTGAACCTCTGCTGCATCTCCGCCACTGTTACTTGCTGCTCCTACTGCGCTTGCTCCGCCGCGATCAACCTGTAGCGCCGCTAACAACCCTGTTCTACTGTGCCAACCATTAGCATTCGTGACCCGCTCCTCTCCTACACTCACTTTGTCCCCGAGCAGCACTGATGCCTTTATGGCTCCACATTGACCGCCCGCTGCAGCAACCCGCACCGGACCGCGATCACCCTTGCCCGCCGCTGCAGATCGCGACTCCGACACCACCGAGCTTGTGCACCACCTCGCCACCGACAACCAGCAATCCCGTGCGCTTTGTTCAGCCCTCGCCGAAGTCAAAACTCACGCTGGCGGACCACCTTCCTCCCCCGGCATCAACCCCCTGTCTCGTTACTCACCTTAGGTAGCTTTTCATTATTATTATTATTATTATTATTATTATTATTATTCTTCCTATTGTTGTTGTTGTTGTTGTTGTTGTTGTTGTTGTTGTTGTTGTTGTTGTTATTATTATTTTACTTTTTACCTTTTACTTTTACCTTTTTTTATAAGTTAGTTTATTTAATTTTGTTCATATGTTATATCACTTTTTTTTTTAATTCATTTGATAGCATTTTTAGTTTAGGTATTTAATTTGTAATGTTGGATGTTAATATTTGTGAATTTAGTATGCATTATCTGTAGGGATTTTGTATAAAATTAATATAATTATTAATTTGATCTGAGAGACTTTGTATAAAATTAATATAATTATTAATTTGATCTGAGAGACATCGGATCATTTTTCTAATTATTTTTAATTTTTGGGTCTTTTGGTAGGATCTCAATTGTTAAATCATAATAATGATTTAATTTGGTCCGTAAGACTTCGGACCATATTTTTTAATTATTTTAAGTTGTTGTGATGATTAGGGTTAGAGTAATTGTTAATTTAACCTGTGAGACGTCAGGTTATTTTTTCAATTATTTTGATCCTTTATTTAGTGATTATACTAATTTTTAGATTTAACCCTTATTTAACAATTATTCAACTTAAAAAAAAAACTAAAAATCAAAAATCAAAATATTCAAAAAAATTTCATGAGCATATAGGACATTAAGGTTTAATATAATAGACACGTAGGTTTAATTAATCAAATTTTTAAGATATCTTACCCTTCTGCAGAAGTATTTGCCCTACCACCTGTCGGTTCGGATCATTGTCCAATATTGCTACAAGCTCATCCACCATCTGTCAAGCGAGCAAAGACTTTTCAATATGAAGCTTTCTAGAATCAAGATAAGGAGTGTCAAGAAGTGGTCAAACAAGCATGGGAGAAAAGTAATACCTCATTGATCTCAAAATTACAGGCAGTTGCTACTCGATTAACGAGCTGGAGCAGGGCACGTTTTAGCAATTGCCATCAGCGAATATCTCAGTTGCAATCTCAGCTGCAGACAATTATTAACAGAACATATTATCAGGCTGGGGATAAGGAGCAAGCCACTGCTATTAAAAGTGAAATTCAAAAACTCTGGACTCAAAACGAACAATTTTGGGCTATGCGTTCTCGCATTCAATGGTTGAAATGGGGAGATCATAATTCAAAATTTTTTCATGCCTACACTATGCAAAGAAGACAAAGCAGTAGAATTACTATGCTCACGGATACTAACCAGCAATGGACCAGAGAACCAGAACAGCTCAAAGCTCTAACAATGGGATTTTTCTCTCAGCTATACCAATCAGTGGGTTACCAGGATTTTCGTCCATTCTTAGAGCAATGTCCAGCAGTGGTAACACCTGAAATGAATAACCACTTGATGAGTAGGGTAATAGAGGAGGAAATTTACCAGGCTACCTTCCAATTGGGGGCTTCAAAGGCTCCTGGACCTTACGGCCTTAATGGCCTCTTCTATCAACAACACTGGAATATCATCAAAACAACCATTATTCACACAGTTCAAAATTTCTTCACAACAGGTTGTATGCCTCCTAGACTAAACAGAACAATCATTGCCCTAGTTCCTAAAGTTCAGCATCCAGAAAGCATTGAACAGTACCGACCCATAAGTCTTTGCAACTTCGCTTATAACATTAATTTAAAAATTCTGGCCAACAGACTTAAGCCTTGGCTATCTAGTTTGATTTCAAAAGAACAAGCAGCTTTTATTAGTGACAGACAGATGCAGGACAATATAATGGTGGTGCAAGAAGTGCTGCATCAATTTAAAGTGCGAACATGCAAGAAACGATTCAACCTTATTCTCAAAACAGACATGCAGAAGGCCTACGATAGGGTTGAATGGGATTTCTTGGAAGCCTATTTGAAGCATTTGGGCTTTAATGACAATTGGGTTACTCTGGTAATGGCTTGCGTTACTACAGTCTCTTTCAGCATTCGTTTTAATGGTGAACAACTCCCTTACTTTAAGCCTACTAGAGGGCTTCGCCAAGGTGACCCCCTATCTCCATATCTCTTCATTTTACTTGCCAATGCTCTGTCCACTACTCTTACTCAAGCTGTGGCTATGGGACATATACAGGGGATTCAATTTAATAGAGATTGTCCTAAGTTATCTCACTTGTTTTTTGCTGATGATTCAGTATTTTTCCTAAAAGCCACACTTTCTGAATGCCACAACCTTGCCAATCTCCTAAACCAATACTGTTTCGCTACAGGCCAGCTCATTAATCGAAACAAATCAGGTGTGTTCTTTAGCAAACATTGCCCTATTACTTTACAACACAATCTAGCACAAGAACTCAGAATTCCTATTATCAGTAAATATGGTAAGTACCTAGGCATTCCCTCGGATTGGGGCCTTTCCAAAAGGGAGATGTTCTCCTGGATCCTGGCAAGAGTCAATGCTAAATTAACAGGTTGGCAGGAAAAATTTTTATCGAAAAGTGGCAAGGAAATCTTATTGAAATCAGTAATTCAGGCCTTACCTCAGTACGCCATGTCTATTTTCAAGCTTCCACTGTCTCTCTACAGATTGATAGAAAGGAAGATATCAACATTTTGGTGGAGTAAACATAATAGTCAATCTGGAATTCATTGGAAAAATTGGACAGAATTAAAGCACTCAAAAGCATTAGGGGGGATGGGATTCAGAGATTAAATTAACTTCAACAAAGCTATGCTTGGCAAGCAAGCTTGGCGTCTTTTTCAGCAACCTAATGCTATCTGGAGTCAGCTCTTTAAGGGATTATATTTTAGGTTTTCATCCTTTCAAACTGCTCCCTCAGGATATCGTCCTTCTTGGGGGTGGCAGAGAATTGAAAGGACGCGAAGCTATTACTCCTAAACTTCGTTGGTTAGTTGGGGATGGATCACTGATTCATATCAGAGCAGATAACTGGTTACCAATAGGTCAGATCGGAGGCTTAGCAGAGGAGGGAGAACCTGAACTAGTTGCTGATCTAATTGACTTACCAAACTCCGAATAGAAGACGTCTCTTGTTACCACTTTCTTTAATGCCTAGGTCAGTGCAGGAATTCTAACTACTCCTCTCAATCCTTCACCCCTGCATGATCAACTCATTTGGACAGTTACGTCTTCTGATACCTACACAGTGAAAAGTTGTTATCATTATCTCTCTTCGGCACATCAAACCCCAATGCATCAAGCATCATCATCTTATACCAACCCTACCCAGTTATTGAGGAAAATCTGGCATATGCGTATTGCTCCAAAGCTTCGGGTATTTCTCTGGTTAGCTTGCAATAATGCCATTACTACAAAAGAAAATCTCTATCAATGCCATATCTCCCCACATCCCTACTGTTCTCTATGCAACAATAATATTCCAGAAACGATTGAGCATCTGTTCTTCTTCTGCCCTTGGACTACAGCCATTTGGAGTCACAAAGAAATTAGGGTCGAGATTTTACCTACCTCAGTTAGCCGTTTTGACGCATGGGTTACCACCAGAGCTTCTATCCCACAAGCGTCTCCAGAGTTTGAAGTGATCGCTAATGTTCTGTGGGAGATTTGGCGTCAACAAAATAATGCAGTTTTTCGTCAGCACCCACTGGATCCACTCCAAGTCGTCAACGATGCCCTTATCCAAAGCAGAATCTTCAAGGTTTTACACCCCTCTGTACAGACGATCAACAACGAAATCGTCAGTTTAGATCAGGGATGGAAACCGCCGGTAGAGGGATGTATAAAGTGCAATATTGATGGGGCTTTTCGCATCGGGTCGGAGCACGGATCAATCGCATGTATTTACAGAGATAGTAAATGTGTTCTTACCGATGTGCTTACCAGATCTGCGCTTGCCCAATCGGCTTTCCAAGCCGAGATCTATGCCCTCATATCCGCTCTTCAACGGCTGATCCAGCAGGGGCTCTATCTTCAGCGCTTCGTGATTGAATCTGATTGCTTAATGTTGGTGGAGATCATTCGTCAGAATCAGCGGCCGCCATGGACGGAACGCCATCTTTTCGCGATTCTCAGCGATCTTCTTCAGCAATGCCCTAATCTCTCGCTTCAACATGTTCGACGTCAGGCAAACCTAGCAGCCGACTGGGCTGCTAAAGCCCGCAGGGATCAAGGCCCACCTAGAAACTGGCTTCTATTCCCTCCGTCTATTTTCCAAGATATTCTATCTTCGGACGCTAGTGCATCTACTTGTATTACTTTATAATCTAATATATGTTATCTTTCGACCCAAAAAAAAAAAAATCAATGATTCCCTCTTCCTTGAATAAATTATTGCAATAAACCTGATCGCAGATTTGACAATCTGACGAGTTTATCTAGACCCGAACACAATTTAGGTGGGGATGAGCAAGCAAATTTCTTTTTCATCCTAGACCCATCCTTTTAGGTCCAATCCAACCGTCCAAACCTAGCCATTATTATATCAAGAAAGTTTAAGATTATCATGGGTGAGCCTGGGTAAGGATTTTAAGCTCAATACCCGAATGAACAAAATAAATCAAAGACGATGCTATTGCTGGTGATAAGAAAACTCTTACAAAATTGACATACAAAATAGCATGTTAGACTACAGTGGATAATTATCTGATCGAGGACCCATATATTGTGAATTAATAGCACCGCCGGAATCTGCGTAGGATGCTTCTTACATAAGTCTCTCTTTAATGTCTTTGATCAAACTCACCTATATATAGCCCCTCAAACGAAGTTTCTAACTACATAACAAATCACCATAGGAACAATAAATCAATATCTGAAACCATGTTTCGTTCCCTTTTTGCTCCTCCACTACCACCACCTCCTCCTCCTCCTCCTCCTCCTTCTCCTCCTCCTCAATGGAAATATGATGTCTTCGTGAGTTTCCGAGGCAAGGACCTGAGGAGAAACTTCATGTCACACCTCTTCTCCGCTTTGAAGCAGGCCTCCATCCGATGCTTCGGAGACAATGCGAGGGAAGACATTGGAGAAGAAATCAAATCCAAGCTTTTAAAAGCGATTCAGCATGCGAGATTTGCCCTAATAGTGTTCTCCAGGAACTGTGCCGACTCCAAGTGGTGCATGAACGAGCTGGTCGAGATTTTGGAGTGCAAGAGGAGGTACGAAAACCATGGTCACCTGGCTGTTCCCATCTTCCTCGATGTAAAACCAGAAGACATTTCAAAGTTAACGAGCGGAAGCGAATTCGCTCAAGGCTTTGAGAGATTGCGTGGAAACGAGAAAGATGATGGGCAGATACAGAAATGGAGGGATGCCCTGAGGGAGACTAAGCATTTGTCAGGATTCGACTTGAGGAGCGACGCCGGAGAGTTCGCATCTATTCTTCATGTTCTTGGCATTATAATTTTTGTGAGTCGATCATCATAAGGTTATATATAAAAAATATATAACAAAAAAAGTGGCCGTAGATTTCTATTTTTGAATAATTTGTTGGGAAATTTTAGTTTTGATGGTAGAATGCGCCACCTCCTCATATAGTTATATATAATAAATACATAACAAAAAAAAGTGACGAGACATCTCGTTTCTGAAGGCCTCAAAAGCTATCTCTCGTTGTCATCAGGGACGGTTGACCGTCAGCCGCCTATCACCTGTATGCTTGCCGTTAAGGTACCAGCTACGGCTGCTGTGCTCGTCGTCACAGTGCGTCGTCGCAACAGCCATTGTCTATTAAGCTAGTGGCCGAAAGACTCTTGTGGAAGTCGATAGGGGCGATGATAGAATGGTCTTAGGACATCACCAGCCGTCCTCATCGCCCCTACATATTACTTTTTCTTCTTTGATTACTACAATTTTAGTCAAATATATGTTCAATTTAAGAATATCCTTCCCACCCAATGAATAAGTGGGGAGGCCACCACGGCAGATTGTTGTGCTAATTGAACTATAACTTAATACTGATTTAGTCAAGTCGGATGTTCTTTTACTCTTACGTACACGTAAAATCTTGAATATTTTGTCTCTCGGTGCATATATTTACATTTATTTATCTTAAATTCATCACTGCATTTAACATCAGGGATGAAAGGAGACTCGTGGACATAATAGTAGAGTACCTTGTCGAGAAGATCCGCGAAACACGACCACTCCAGTTTTTGAAAAATGCAATTGGAGTGGAATTCTTGGTAGACGAGGTGATTTCTTTAATTAGAATGGACCAAGAGCAGGACGTGCGTATCATGATAGGTATATGTGGAGTAGAAGGAATAGGCAAGACAATGGCAGCCGCTATCATTTGCAAGCGCATTCGTCGTGATTTCGAGTGTTTCGTCTTTCTTGATAAAATCGGAGAAGCAGATTGCAACTATCTTGTAGGTATATTAGGACTACAAAAGAAGCTGCTCCATAATCTCATAAAGGTGGAAGGATTAAGGATGTATGACGACATCCAAACCAACATCAATGAGATAAATAGTAACATGTGCCTTAAAAAGATACTTCTTGTTCTTGATAATGTTACTAGGAAAGAACAAATTGACTACTTCGGAGCCGGAGAGAGAGAAATGATGTGTCCCGGAAGCAGAATTTTCATCACGGCCAGAGACCACCACTCGCTAAAAGATCTTAAGGTAGACGACAAGTATATCGTCAAAGGATTGAGATCCCGAAATCTAGCTCATTATGGAGGAGGTCACCCATTGTCTCTGAAAAGGTTGGGCTCGTTCCTAAACGGCAAGCCGAAACATCAATGGCATCATATAATAGAGATGTTGGTCAGAAGCCCTTATCTCGATTCGCTCTTTCGTTCCTTCTGGTCAGTTGGGCCATATGGAGATCGATGCGGTGATGCTTTTGATGATGAGGCACACAATGGAGTGAGGCAAATTAGACTCTCTGGACAGTCAGTTATTGAATCCATCACCATCGATTATGATCACAATGGGTGTTTGGTGAGATCCCTCCAGCACGGTGGACCTGCCCATGATAAAGAAACGGTCGGTTTTCTACCACTCTAGCAGACTGATTATGTACTTTACTACTCATCGTTTATAAGAAGGTAGACAGAATCAACTACAAGTTGAATATCATTATTGTGCGTCTATGGTAGAATCTACTGCAAAAATTATTAGATCGAAGAATTTAAGTAAGTCAAGAGAGGATGGCCAACATGTAAACATCTATGGAAGTGTTAGTGTGTTACTACTTCACGTAACTTTCCCAAGTATGAAGGTATCAATTCTATCATTCCTTTTTCTTCTTTTCTTCTTTTATGTATTTACTTCGTCTCCTTTTGATTTATTTATGAGACTTTATCATCCTGACTTTCATTTGCGGCAAAATGGGCTTGCGGCAGCTTTGCTGAAGGATGAAAGCTCAAAAATTTTCCTTCGTTCCTTTTAAATTAGGGATATGTACTTAAACCGAATTCGGCTAAGTAATTTATCTTTCCCGGTAAAAGAATTATATTCATACGAAAAACTCAGAGGCAATATATAGTAGGTGTTAGATGGATGCGCTGATGGTAACGCTCATGAAACCTTTTGCACCTCTTGCAGCTGGTGATATTGGACCATCCAAGGGAATACCTGATTTCTGTATCAGGCCACATTGATGATGATGGAGGTCATGATGTTGTTCGGTCTCTCAAGATCCACAGCAACAAGAAGACGTACGGACCATTTGGTTCAGAAAGAGGACGGCCTTTTGATCTCTCACATTCTGATGGACAGATTATCGGGTTTCATGGAAAATGTAGCAGCCATCTCCACTCGATTGGAGCCCATTTCGGGCCAATTTCTCATGTGTATCCATTTGACGTCGTGGGACCACTTGGTGGTGATAGTGGTATGGACATTTGGGACGACGGAAAATACACGGATGTGAGGCAAATCGTCATAGGCTTTGATTCAGCAATTAAGTCTATCTCTATCTTATATGACGAACGCGGACATCCGGTTGGTCCGTTCACACATGGCACAAGTGGAGGAGGCAAAACATATACAGTGAGCTTTGATATGAACATCATCAACAGTATACATGATTTTGTTGACGTCCTTGATACTTTATTTTTAATTTATTTTTCTCATAACTCTATCTCTTCATTATGAAAGTAGATATCTGTTCTCGAATTCTTTAATTTTTATCCTTTTTCTTTCTCAGATTAATCTCGACCATCCAAGTGAGTACTTGACATCCATCTCGGGCTATACTGACGAAGTTTCTGGACTCACCATTCTTCAGTCACTGACAATCCATACTAGCAGAAGGGATCATGGACCGATCGGAACAGCCAATAAAGGGAGGCATTTTTCATTTCCATACACCGGTGGCAAAATTGTTGGGTTTCATGGGCGTTGCGATGGCCCTCGTCTCGAGTCCATCGGAGCTTTTTATGAGCCGATTCCTCATACATATCCTGTCAAAGTTTTCGGGCCTTTTGGAGGCAAAGGCCAAAAATCCTGGAATTTCGCTGACATAAATGGGATTGTTGTTCATTGCGCAGACTTCATCGAGTCCATTGCTTTTAATGTCGACGACGCCACCAGCTCCGAACCGGAAACTAATTATGGTGGAAATGGCGGCTATAGGACTTACAAGGTTGTATTTAGACTCTTTACTTTTCTCTTTTTCCGTTTCTACTTTATTGCTGTAAGTTTATCCATCTAGCTTATCATAACATTATGACCTTGAGATTCTAAACATTTGCTTCGCAAATGCACGTGAAAAGTTCATACTCGAGATACCTAAGGATCAACGTGATCGAGAGAATTATAAATAAAAAAGTTATAAACCTATTGCAATTGTGACAATTGATTCATAAACTCTTTTTTTTTTTTTTTTTTTTGCCAGTAGCGATGGCTAGCCAAAATTGGCTAGATAGACAAAATTGGCACAAGAGGACTGAATTGGCCAAAAAAAAAAAGTTCATGAATGAATTGTCACAATTACAATAGGTTTATGACTTTTTTGGTAATTTTTCCCGACATATAATCATTAGAGAACCAAATGGAAAAAATTAATGACTTCACTTTATTAAAATCAGGCAACGACAAACCAAGCCATAAACATAAAATAATTTAACTTTTGATTTACAAAATGAAATTTACTACCAAATTTATTAGAAACGTAATTTACGTGAGTCATTGCATATATAACTTATTTCCATAGATTAGAATTGTATTCCAAAAGAATCTACTAATTTATTTTGCTCAGCAATTGATGCAACATATAGTCACTCATGTCGAATATGGCCTTGTGACCTATTTGCAGGTTAAATTGAGAAATGGAGAGTACATAACTTCTTTAGCCGGATATCTCAAAAATGCAAAGAATGGTGCCATTCTAATCAACTCGCTTACATTTCGAACCACTAGAAGAATATTGGGACCCATTGGCAGAGAGGAAAGGGAGTACTTCTCCTTACCATTGGAAGCTGGGAAAGTTATTATCTTTTTCGGGACAAGTGGTGATTTTCTTGAATCTATTGGAGCACACATTGAGCTATACTCTAACAAGCTCTATCCCTTTAAGTCTGTGGAGTTATTTGGGAGTTCGAGTGCATCTTTTTGGAATGATGGCAATAAGCATACCAATGTAAGGGAAATCGTTGTTGAATTTGGACCAAGTAAAGGGTCATGCATCCGATCAATCACGTTTCAATATGAAGAGGAGAGTAAAGAATTGTGGCAATCAGAGATGCATGGTGGCATTGATGGAAACTACTTCCACGTAGTACGGAACGTCGAGATCCATACGGTATGTTCCCATACATACTTATGCTTTGTAAAATCACTAAGAAACTTTTATAGCCTCTGTAAGTAGGAGACTCTTTCAAAACTTAAATCATGAATACGATGGTTACGTCTATTATTGCAGATCAAAATACATGATCTAGATGAGTATTTGACTTCAATATCCGGGTATTTTTCTAATGAAGGCATTCAGTCTCTCACATTTCAAACTAACAAAAAAACGATCGGACCTATTGGTGATGAAAGGTGGGCAACCCTCTTCTCATTTCCTGCAACGGGTGGCAAAATTGTTTGATTTTATGGGAGGAGTGGTAAATTTCTTGAAGCAATTGGAGCATATTTTGAACCGATCTCGCATCTCTACCCAATTAAATCAATTGGGCCATTTGGAGGCCTAGGTGGATGTGCTTGGAACGATGGTATATTCAGTGGTGTGAGGGAAATTGAGATAATGCACGACAAAATCATCCATTACGTTATGTTTGTGTACGACAAGAATGGTGAACAAGTTTGCTCAGTTAGGCACGGTAGCTACTTTGGAGAAGACAAGGGCAAGCTCACCAAGGTTAGTGTCTTTTTTTTTCCCCTCTTTGATCGGTCATTATTTACTTAGTCATATTTGATCAGTTGACACGATTTTTATAGTTTGGTCATGTGATTTAGTAAATTTACACTTAACAAATAGGTCTTGTTTCCTCCACTCATCTAATTTTAAGAGGTACTTTCGAGATTGTACAGATTAAATTGGATTATCCGCGGGAATACTTGACATCGATCTCTGGATACAAGCAAGAGGATGGTCACAACAACATCAAAAATGCTTCTATTCAGTCGCTCACTTTTCGTAGTAATAAAACAAGACACGGACCCTTTGGCTTGACGGAGGGGAAGTACTTTTGTTCTCCATCAACAGGAAGCAAAATCATTGGCTTTTATGGGACATGCGGGAATACTCTCAAATCCATAGGAGTGTATGCAGAGGCCATATCGCACATGTATCCTTTTAAAACCATTGGACCCTTTGGAGGCTCTGGCGGTACTCCATGGGACGACGGAATCCATACCGATGTGAGCAGGATTCGTGCTGATTACGAAGGCAATAAATTTCGCAGCATCAGGTTTGAGTACGATGACGATGGTTCCTTCGCGTTCGGCTCTCGTCACGGCAAAGCCACATCAGGCTCTATGGTTGGTCCATATCTCTGTCTTTCCGTCTCTCTCTTTTATCTTTAGAGTCTTTTGCCTGTCTGGAAGTCGTTCAGGTTTACATGTTGCTTTTCACAGTGTTCTCGGCTTCATGTAGCACAGTTGATCTTTTCATTAAAGACTGAGGCGCTTCTTTTGGCATCCTATATCTCGAACCTTTCACATGTTTTCCCAAGTAAAAACATGTTCGCTTTGTTATTCTTCCAGATGCATGGAAGATATCCCGAGTGGCGTCTGGATGGGATTTCGGGCTGGATGAATGGAAATGATGGCGCTCCTGACACTGTCATCCACGACCTGGATATAACTACCAGGGGGGACGCTAACGGGGAGGGCGCTCACATTTCGTACGGCTGGTCAGGGGTGGCTGCTCGTGGACCTGGAAGGTTAAAGGAATTTAATATCTTGCCAGCACAAGGTGATGGCAGCATCGTTGGCTTTTTCGGAAGGGCAGGATCACGTCTTAATTCTATTGGAGCGCGTTTGGCACCATGTTAAATTAAACCCCCTCCCTTCCAGAAACTTTTCTTTTTCTTCTTTTCCCTGTCTTATGATTTTACAAATATTTTTATCTATTTCTTATTTCAGTTAACATGCGTCGGTCATGGCGAGTTCCGCGTGATCGGATGATTAACCGTAGAGATGCTCCAAGGAGCAGCCAAGTAAAATTTTGGATGGGAAAACTAGTCCTCAAAGAAAGAAAAACGAAGAAAATAATCACATAAATAGTCATCTACGAATTATTTTGAAATTAAAGACAGAGATACATATGAATACGTGAATAGAAGATCTCAATCACAACATGACCCTTGGAACTTTATTCTATTTTTTTGAATAGATCAAAGGGTTAGACCGACGCTCCCTCTTTAGTTGGTTCATAAATCAGGTGTGAAATTGTTAAAAGGTTTAATTTTGAATATATATATATAGACGCACGCACAATTCACGTCCATTATAATTCATTTGGATATAGTTCGTTAATTTTTTCCAAACTAATAAGAACCTATTGTCCAACAATAAGTCCCTCGACATTTAATTTTGCCGATTGGTTAATTCAAGAGGGACGAGCAAAAGAAGATGGACTGGCCTAGGACAATCATGTGAGATGGGAGCTCCTCGATTTCTGTATTAAAATTGAATAAGGATTTCTGTCTATTATATAAATATTTAACCAATCCAATTATAATCTATAAATTAATTTGTCAGATAGAAAATTGGTAGAGAAATTAAATAAATATTATCGTTTTAGTAGCTTCTCATCAGATATTAAATATATTATCTTTTATTCGCAGCTGTAAGTCTAATTTATAGATAGTCGGCTTGAAGCAAACAAAATTTAATAAATGTTGAATCTATAGCTAAATTATGATTATCTAAAAGTTGTTATTGCATCATTATTGCTATCATTGATTATCCATTGAAAAAAAAAAAAAACCTAGGTTATTATTTATCTTCAACTGATAAGTTTAAAAGTAACATGCAATAATTAGATTATATGAATGATACTAATAGTTATCTTAAGGAACCCACAAAATTTATGAAATTTATTTCTTTAAGTTTATTGGCTCACAAAATATAATTTTTTACAATAATTTAGTCATTACTAATACAATTAATTATAATGCAATGGTGTTCTACTATGCTTAATTGTCTAGAGCTAAAAGAGAGAAAAGAATGCAACCAACTAAATATAGGGAAAAGTGTTAAAAAAAAAAAAAGTCTTAAACATTTTGTATTTGTGCCAGTTTAGTTATAAACCTTTTTTTGGTACCAATTTAGTCCAAAATCTTTTTACTATGTGCCAATTCAGTCTTTTCCAGTCAATTTTGGTCGGATTTTGCTGACTGGGTGCCGGTTGGCTCACGTGACCCGATCGGTGCTTGACATAGATAATTTTTAATAAAATATTTTAATATTTTAGATTTTTTTTTTATTCCTTTTCTTTTTCCTTTTCCTTTTCTTTTTTCTTCTCTCCTCTTTCCTCGGCGGTCGCCGGACCTCGGCAACCGGCCAAAGGCTCACCGACCACCTCACCGGTGGCCATGAGGGCGGCCTCGTGTTGGGCAGCAAGGCTTGCCCTCGCCGAATTTGGCAAGGTGGAGCCTCGCCGGCCATGGGCAAGGCTCGACCCTCGGCAGCCCGGCGAGAGGCCGCCCTCGAGGCCTGAGCGGCCTTGAGCTAGCCTCATGCTAGGCTGGCAAGGGTCAAGCCTCACCCATGGCCGGCAAGGCTCGACCTCGCTGAATCGTGGCCTAGGCGGTGCCGGCGAAGCTTGCCCTCACCAGATCTGGCAAGGACGAGCCTCGCTAAATCTAGCGAGAGGCCGCCCAAGGCCTCGCACTGGGCTAGCGAGGATCAAGCCTCGCCCATGGTCGGCGAGGGTCAAGCCTCACCCATGGCCGGTGAGGCTCAACCTCGCCAAATTGCGGCCTAGGCGGTGCCGGCGAGGCTTGTGTCCAATCAGCAAAATCCAGCCAAAATTGGCCGGAAATGACTCAATTGGTACAAAATAAAAAGGTTAAGGATTAAATTGGCACAAATACAAAAGGTTTATGTCTTTTTTAACACTTCTCCTCTAATAATCTAATATGCTTAATTGTCTATAGGTCATGCACGTATGTGTTTATAAGATTTATTCCTAGAGAATAATCTATGAAATCTAGGGTCTGCCTAATTTTCAGAATATTTGAAATCTAGATCAAATGTGAAAGAGTGGAAAGATCCAACTATGAAACATAGGGCGTCTGTATATTCTGGGAAAAAAAATCAAAGAGTAGAAAAAGGAATCTGTTAAATATTTGACATGGGTTACTTTAGGGAAATCTTTTATGTAATTAACCGCATTATTGTTATATTGGGGAAAATAGTACACAACTTCGAAGGAAATACTTAGAAAGAAAAGGTACAGGAAATGTTGAAAGTTCTAATAATATCTCATTTGCAACATTGAAGCTCATTAAAACCATTTTTTCTCTAACAAAACTCAAGGAATCGAAAAACACATGTTCTAAACTGAAGTAAAGGAGTGTGAAATGTAAGAAAGCACCCCTTGTAAGAAGAATAATCAATCTCTTATAAATCACAGCTTTGTATGTTAATCTTCATAGTAACTCCTAGAAAAGACGTAATTATTATATATTCACGTAGATAAAGATTTTGCAAACCACGCTAGGCAGATATCTGATTCCTATTTGTGCTCTATTCTATTCTCATGAAATAAGTGTTCTATTCCTATCTTATTCAATTTCACAAGCTAAAAGGTTTTGATTTCTATGGTCATGCAAAAGAATGCCTGGATCAAATTTGAACCAAATGTGTAATTTTCTTTTGGCACCTTTACAAAATGAATTTGGAATCTAAGCCCATGTAAATTAATCTGCTCTTCTTTTTCCTTTTTTCCTAAAATCTCCTCGAAGGGATAATAACTCAAATAATTCATAAACTTTAATTTAATGATCAAGTGATTCATGAATTTTTCATTTATTCAATTTGATCTCTCAATTTTAGTTCAAAATGCAATATAATTCTCAAACTTTTAATTTGTTCAATATAATCTTTGAATTTTAATACAATCGGTGAACTATATGAATATGTTCCATGATATCCTTCATTAATTCAAATTCAGGGACAACATTAATCATTTTTAATATAATTCAATGACTAAATTAAATATATATCAAAAGTCCGAGAACTACATTGAACAAACTATGCACATTGAGCTAAAATTCAGAGATCAAATTGAATAAATTAATTATTCAATGATGATATTATATTTTGAGCCAAAACTTAGGGATCAATTCTGTCTTTCCTCAATTAAAAAAGGGTTTTAAAAGGAAAAGAGAAAAAGAAGAAAAAGATGAAGGATAGATTCTGGTTCGACCCGGAAATCGAAGCTCCCGGTGAGCAAGGCGGGTGTAAACCACGCAGCGATCGCATGCGATGACGCTGGTATGGCTTCGTCGCAGATCGAAGTCACCGAGTCCCCTGGAGTGGCGACCGCCCAAGACCCTCCTGGCTAAGCGGCAGCGGTGGCGGCGGCCGTCGTCGATGTTTTCTCCGCCTCCACGTACGGCGATTTGGAGCAATTGAGGTGATTCATGGAGCAAGGAGGCACCTCCCTCTCGACTCCCGATGCAAACGGGTACTGCGCTCTCCAGTGGGCCGCTCTCAACAACTTCGCCGACGTCGTCCAGTACATCGTCGTGGTACTGCGCCTTTCCGTTGCTCGCTTCTTCTTCCTTCCGCCCGCGTGAATGATTCTGGGGGCCAATCGCACGTTCCTCGCGACGTAGTCCTGAATTTGGGGGCGTGTAAAGTCGCTGCTTGGAGCATTTGCTTCCTAATCGTTTCTGTCTTGACATGCTAAATCATTTTGTATGTCGGTGTTGGATGATGGATTGCTTTTGAAATGGCCATTGAAGAGTGGGGGTGATGTGAATGCGACGGACAACTTGAAGCAGACTGCAGTGCATTGGGCTACCGTTCGGGGATCCGTTGCGGTTGCGGATGTGCTTTTGCAAAATGGAGCTTGGGTAGAGGCAGCTGATGTAAATACTAAATGGGTATCGGGTACTTGTTCCTTCTCCACATCTTTTTTTTAAAAATAATTGTTATTCTTATTTTATTTACTTACCGTTGTTAGAGGAATTATAGCGTTGGCATGAAGTAAAAGAACGAAGAACGAATTTGGTAATTATTTGGTTTCGTCTTGAGTTAAGAAAGGATTTTGAGCTATTCATGGGTGACTTTTACGCTGTACTGATGAACAGGAATGCTAGGGACTTTCGTATCATTGCCAGCGACGTAATTCACTCCATCGGGATTGTGTACAATAACGACGGTTCCATCGTCCGATGCTCTCAACATGGCCGAGACGGGCCGCAAGACACCCTAGTTAGTCCATATCTCAATCCCTCTCTCTCCCTTTTTTTTTTTCCTGCTTTTTCCGTCTGGAAGTCGTTTGTGTAGACAGGTCGCTTTTCACGATGTTCTTATCTTCTTGTGGCACAGCTCCTTTTCGACAAAGACTAAGGCACTTCTTTTGGCATCTTATATCTCGAACCCAAGAAAAACATGTTTCTCTTTGCTATTCTTGCGGGTCGGTCTGGATTATCCCGAGGAGCGTCTAGTTGTGATATCGGGTTGGATGAACAGAAATGGAAATGCTCCACAGACTATCACCCAGAACCTAAAAATACATACCACGGAGACCACTCACGGGCCCTTCGGATCGGAGGATGCTCTTGGAAGGTTAACGGAATTACGAATCCCACTGGTACCAGGTGGTGGCAAGATCGTTGGCCTTTTCAGAAGGCCGGGATCATATCTTAATTCTATCAGAGCGCATTTGGAACCATTTTAGTTACCCTAAAACCGTCTTTAAATTAGAGACAGCGATGCATATAAATACGACATGGGTAATCTTTTTTCGTACACAATTCACATCCGTGATAATCTACTTGGTTATAGTCCGTCAACTCTTCAAACTAATAACTTATTGTCTAAAGAAATGTTGTCTTAATACTTAAATTTGTCGATCGGTTAATCCAAGAGTTGCGTGCCAAGGAAGATGGAATAGCCTAGTTCCACTGCTGCACTATCCATTTATAATCTATAAATTAAATTATTAGGTAATAAATTTGTAGAGAAATATAATTAGTATTATCGTTTTAGTAGCTCCTCATCAGAAATATAAATTTACTATCCATTTCTATTCACAGCTCTATGGCTAATTTATAGATCGTTTAAGCAAAGACAATCAACTAATTATAACTAAGTTATGATTATTATGTCATTATTCCATCATCATTGTTATCATTGATAACCCATTGAGAAAAAATAATAAGTTATTATTTGTTATCAATTATTTAGTTTAAAAATATCAAGCAACAATTAGATTTTGCGAATTGTAGTTATTATGTATTTACATAGATAAAGATTTTGCAAACCATGCTAGGCACATACACGATTCCTATTCGTACTCTGTTCCATTCTAATGAAATAATTGTTCTATTCCGATCTTATTCAATTTCGCAAGCTGAAGTTTTCGTTTCCTATAGTCGTGCAAAAGAATGCTTGGACCAAATTTGGACCAAAATGTGTAATTTTCTTTTGGCATCTTTCTAATATTTTTTTGTGAAATTAGGTGATATGCTGTCATTGACTATCTGGATGCTCTTCGCTTTTCTCCACAGATAAAAGGGAAAGAAAGAGATGACGAAGAAAAGTTTTCCAAGAAATCAAAACTTAGTATTTACATGCGGCCATGTAAGATCGCGTGGAATCTTCCTTCTACCAATCAAGGACTGAAGCTTCAGATCCATGTCTGCGATTTTCAGACGTGTCTCTGTCGCGCAGATTTTGAGAGAGATTCGGTTCATGGTCGTGGTCTGGTTTTGACGATTCAAAACCTTATCTTTGAATCGTCCTCGACCAAGCAAGTTTTCTTGGGTTCTTCGAACAGCGGGTCTCACCAGCCGGCTGGTCCGGAAATTTAATGAAAGAAGAGAGCACCTACCGATGGCGAAGCTTTGATATTTTCGTCTCTTCTCGTTCACCGCTTGCACCTTCTCTCTCTCATTTATAGGCTTCGCCTGCGAGGAAAATTTTTAATGGTTTCGATCATACCCCTTGCCTCTTCTTGGTATTGCTCTTGCACAAGAGGAGCATTGAATCAATTCTAAGACCATGTTGACTTCCCCTTCTCCTCCACCTCCTCCACCTTCTCCTCCTCGCCGTCCTCCTCAATGGAAATACGATGTGTTCGTGAGTTTCCGAGGCAAGGATGTGAGGAGAAACTTCATATCGCACCTCTTCTCCGCTTTGAGGCTGGCCACGATCCAGTACTTCAGGTAAAATCTATTCAGACCACCTAGTTTCTCTCTCTTCCCCCCTTGACCTCCGCGCCTCCCCTGCCGTCACCAGCACGGCCTCCAGACCGCCTTCGGACCAGAGAATTGGAGGCATGGCCGAGTCTAGATCTGGAGCATGGCCGTGTCCGAGCCGGATCTGGAGACACCAGCCATGGACGACGCGGAGGGCTCGAGGATAAAGGTTGCGGCCGCTTGAGCGGTGGCTTGTGCTAGGGCGGTAATGTATGGCCAGGGTTGTCACGGTGGAGGAAGAGAGAGAAATGAAGTTAGTAATTATATTTAATTCTTAATTTATTTAATTTCACGTCGGCGTTTAAGTGCGGAGCTATTGCTGGATATGAGCACAAAATTGCTCGCCGTATCAGCTGATACGAAATGAGAACAACCTGTTGAATATTTTCTCAATGCTTCAGTGACAACGCGAGAGAAGACATTGGGGAAGAAATCAGATCCAAGCTTTTCAAAGCGATTTGGCATGCGAGGATTGCCCTAATCGTGTTCTCCAGGAACTACGCCGACTCGAAGTGGTGCATGAACGAGCTGGTCGAGATTCTAGAGTGCAGGAAGAGGTTCGGAAACCATGGTCACCTAGTTGTTCCCATCTTCCACGAGGTAAAAACCGCAGACGTTTCGAATTTGACGAGCGAAAGTGAATTCGCTCAAGGTTTTGAGAGATTGTGTGGAGGCGAAAGAGATGAAGTGCAGAAACAAAGATGGACAAACGCCTTGAGAGAAACTAAGCATTTGACAGGATTCGACTTGAGGAACGATGCCGGAGAGTACGTATCTCTTCCTCACGTACATTGCATTATCATTTTGTGACTCGGATCATCTTTGATTTAGAGTTATGCATATTTGATGTTGAATGAAAATTCAAACTCTTTCAAGTTTTTGCCATTCTAAGGTCCATGATAGGCTCATACAAACCATTTCTCCTCCTGAAAATATTGTAAAGTCGGAAAATAATTTTCCTTTGGCACTAAGTTTTTCTTTATCCTAATCAGATGATAAACAAGTAGAGAATTTTGCTAAGTTAAATTTGTTCCCTTAATAAGCATCAAAATCCAAAATGATCTGTTTTAGTAGTTTTTGCACGAGAGATTGTTCAAAGATTTCTATTTATAGATAATTTTTTGGGATTCTAATCATTTAGTTTTAGTGGTAGAGCAATGTTACTTCACTAGGGGTGAAACTTCTCATTTCTTAAGGCCTTAAAAAACACGCTGACCGTTGCCGCATATCGCCTCTATGCTTGCCGTTAAGGTACCAGAGACGGCCGCTCTGCTAGCCGTTACAGTGCATACTCGCGACGGTCCCTGTTCCCAAAGCTAGTGGTCGCAAGACTCTTGAGGAAGTCTATAGGGGCGGTGCTAGAATGGTTTTAGGACGTAACCAGCTCTCCTCATCGCCTCTACATATTGCTTTTTCTTCTTTGTTTTCTGCAATTGTACTAAAATATATGTTCGATTCGTCATCTATGTGAACCTCATTTATCAAATTGCAGAACTTTGACAAAGTCACAATCATTTGACAATTTACATTATATAACAATTAAATGATATTTTACCCATCCAATAATAAGGGATTTCTTATGCATTTAGTTAAGGATCCAATGGTTGTAGGTTCAAATTATGCCTTGAGAATTTAGATCTAAGTGGGCCATTGTTGGGGGTTGCTCTACTAATTTTCCTCTAGATAATCAGGCAATTATGGTCGTGCCCCCAAGTTATAAAAAATTAAGAGTAGACATTTCATATTTTTCTCATAAAGAAAAAAAGAATGGACCATTGAAACAATGCATTAAAAGAAAAAGCATAAGTGCCTCCCCAGAGGCACCATTGAACATCCACCGCACAGGACTCCCAATGTGAAATAATTGGTGATAAGCGCATGCTACATCAGCAGAAAAACTTAACAAGCACTGATCTAAGCCAAGTTGGATGTTTTTCTAATCATATGAATGTGAAATATCTCAAACGTATTGTCTCTCTGTGCATATTTTTGCGTTTATTTCTCTTATACTCTTAACTACACTCAACATCAGGAATGAAAGGAGACTCGTGGACATAATAGTAGAGTACCTTGTCGAGAAAATCCGCGAGACACGGCAACTCCACTTTGCGAGAAACGCAATTGGAGTGGACTTGTTGGTAGGCGAGGTGATTTCTTTAATTAGAATGGACCAAGAGGAGGACGTGCGCGTCATAGGCATATGTGGAGTAGGAGGAATAGGCAAGACGATGGCGGCAGCAGTCATCTGCGAGCGCATTCGTCGCGATTTCGAATGCTTCGTCTTTCTTGATAAAATCGGAGAAGCAGACCGAGTTGATATATTAGGCCTACAAAAGAAGCTGCTCCATAATCTCATGAAAGTGGAAGGATTGAGGACCTACGGCGACATCCAGACCAACATCAACGAGATAAATAGTAACATGTGCTTTAAAAGGATACTTCTTGTTCTTGACAATGTTACTAGTAAAGAACAGATTGACTACTTCTGGGCAGGAGACCGAGAACTGCTGTGTCCTGGGAGCAGAATTTTGATCACAACCCGAGACCAAAACTTGCTAAAAGATCTCAAGGTAGACGACAAGTATATCGTCAAAGGATTGGACCCGAATGAAGCGCTCCGGCTCTTTTGTCGCCATGCCTGGAAGAGAGAAGAACCTCAAGAAGGCTATAAGGAGTTGTCCCGAAATCTAGCTCATTATGTAGGAGGTCATCCGGAGTCTCTTAAATCGTTGGGCACATTCCTAAACGGCATGCCGAAACAACAATGGCCTCACATAATGGAGAAGTTGGTTAGAAGCCCTTATCTCGATTCGCTCATTCATTCCTTCGAATCAGCTGGGCCATATGGCGGTCAAGGCGGTGATGCTTTTGATGATGGGACACACAATGGGGTGAGGCAAATTAGGCTGTATGGACAATCAATTATTGAATCCATCACCATCGATTATGATCACGATGGGTGTTTCGTGAGATCCTCCCAGCATGGTGGACATGCCCATGACAATGAAACGGTCAGTTTTCTGCCGCTCTAGCAGACTGAGTATATATTTTACTACTCAACGCTTATAAGAACGAGAACAGAATCAATTACACGTTGAATATCATTATTGTGCGTCTATAGTAAAATCTACTTCAAAAATTATCAGAACGAAGAATTTAAGTTTGTCAGGAGAGGATGGCCAACATGCAAACATCTACGGAAGTGTTAGTGTGTTACTACTTCACATAACTTTCCCAAGTATGAAGTTATAAATTCTATCATTCCTTTTTCTTCTTTTCTTCTTTTATGTATTTACTTCGTCTCCTTTTGATTTGTTTATGAGACTTTATTATCTTGACTTTCATTTGCGGCAAAATGGGCATGCGGCAGCTTTGCTGAAGGATGAAAGCTCAAAAATTTTCCTTTGTTCCTTTTAAATTAGGGATATGTACTTAAACCGAATTCGGCTAAATAATTTATCTTTCCCGGTAAAGGAATTTATAGTCATACAAAAAGCTCAAAGTCAATATATACTAGGTGTTGGATGCGTTGCTGGTAACACTCATGAAACCTTTTGCACCTCTTGCAGCTGGTGATATTGGACCATCCAAGGGAATACCTGCTTTCTGTATCAGGCCATATCGATGATGATGGAGGTCATGATGTTGTTCGGTCTCTCAAGATCCACAGCAACAAGAAGACGTACGGACCATTTGGTTCAGAAAGAGGACGGCCTTTTGATCTCTCACATTCTGATAGACAGATCATCGGGTTTCATGGAAAATGTAGCAGCCATCTCCACTCAATCGGAGCCCATTTCGGGCCAATTTCTCATGTGTATCCATATGATGTCGTGGGACCATTTGGTGGTGATAGTGGTATGCACATTTGGGACGACGGAAAACACACAGATGTGAGGCAAATCGTCGTAGGCTTCGATTCGGCAATTAAGTCTATCTCTATCTTGTATGATGAACGCGGACGTCCGGTTGGTCCGTTCACACATGGCACAAGTGGAGGAGGCAAAACATATACGGTGAGCTTTGATATGAACATCACCAACAGTATATGTGATTTTGTCGATATCCTCGATACTTTATTTTTATTTTTTTTCCTGGTAACTCTATCTCGTCATTGTGAAAGTAGATACCTGTTTTAGAATTCTTTAATTTTTAACCTTTTTCTGTCTCAGATTAAGCTCGACCATCCAAGTGAGTACTTGACATCCATCTCGGGCTATACTGAAGAAGTTTCCGGACTCACCATTCTTCAGTCACTGACAATCCATACTAGCAGAAGGGATCATGGACCGATCGGAACAGCCAATAAAGGGAGGCATTTTTCATTTCCATACACCGGTGGCAAAATTGTTGGGTTTCATGGGAGTTGCGATGGCCCTCATCTCGAGTCCATCGGCGCTTTTTATGAGCCGATTCCTCATACATATCCTGTTAAAGTTTTCGGGCCTTTTGGAGGCAAAGGCCGAAAATCCTGGAATTTCGTTGATATAAAGGGGATTGTTGTTCATTGCGCAGACCTCATCGAGTCCATTGCTTTTAAGGTCGACGACGGCACCAGCTCCGAACCGGAAACTATTTATGGTGGAAATGGTGGGCGTAGGACTTACAAGGTTGTATTTAGACTCTTCCCTGTTCTCTTTTTCCGTTCCTACTTGATTGATGTAAGTGTATACATCGAGCTTATCATAACATTAGTCTGATTACGGCATTATGAACCTTGAGATTCTTAACATTTGCTTCGTAAATGCACATGAAAAGTTCAAACCTAAGTACCTGAGGATCAACGTGATCGAGAGAATTAAAAAAAAAAAAGTTCTAAATTTATTGCAATTGTGACAATTGATTCTTAAACCTTTTTTTTACCAATAATGAGGCTGGTCAAAATTGGCCAAATAGACTAAATCGGTACAATAGGACTAAATTGGCCAAAAAAAGGTTTAGAAATAAATTGTTATAATTACAATAAGTTTAGGAATTTTTTTGGTAATTTCCCTAGACATGATAGAGAACCAAATGGAAAAAATTAATGACTTCACTTTTTTAAAATTAGGCAAAGATAAACCAAGCCATAAACAAAAAGTAATATAACTTTTGATTTACAAAATGAAGTTTACTACCAAATTTATTAGAAACATAATTTACATCAATATAGCATAGATTAGAATTGTATTCCAAAAGAATCTACTAATTTATTTTGCTCAGCGACCGATGCAACATATAGTCACTCATGTCGAAATATGGCTTTGTGGCCTATTTGCAGGTTAAACTGAGAAATGGAGAGTACATAACTTCTTTTGCCGGATATCTCAAAATGCAAAGGATAGTGGCACTCTAATCAACTCGCTCACATTTCGAACCACCAGAAGAATATTGGGACCCATTGGTAGAGAGGAAGGCGAGTACTTCTCCTTACCACTGGAAGCTGGGAAAGTTATTAGCTTTTTCGGGACAAGTGGTGATTTTCTTGAATCTATCGAAGCACACGTAGAGCTGTACTCCAACAAGCTCTATCCCTTTAAGTCTGTGGGGTTATTTAGGAGTTCGGATGCATCTTTTTGGGATGATGGCAATAAGCATACCAATGTAAAGAAAATCGTTGTTGAATTTCAAGCGGATACGGGGCCATGGATCCGATCAATCACGTTTCAGTATGAAGAGGAGAGTAAAGAATTGTGGCAATCGGGGACGCATGGTGGCTTTGATATAAACTACTTCCACATAGTACGGAACGTCGAGATCCATACGGTATGTTCCCATACATACATATGCTTTGTAAAATCCATAAGAAACTTTTATAGCCTCTGTAAGTGGGAGACTCTTTCAAGACTTAAATCATGAATATGATGGTTACATCTATTATTGCAGATCAAAATAGATGATCCAGATGAGTATTTGACTTCAATATTCGGGTGTTTTTCTGATGAAGGCATTAGGTCACTCACGTTTCAAACTAACAAAAACAAAAAAAAAAAAACGATTGGACCTATTGGTGATGAAAATGGGGCAACACACTTCTCATCTCCTGCAATGGGTGGCAAAATTGTTGGATTTTATGGGAGGTGTATAGTACATCTTGAAGCAATTGGAGCATATTTTGAACCGATCTCACATCTCTACCCAATTAAATCAATTGGGCCATTTGGAGGCCTCGGGGGACGTGCTTGGGACGATGGGAAATTCACCGGTGTAAGGGAAATTGAGGTAATGTACGACAATATTCTCCCTTACATTAAGTTTGTGTACGACAAGAGCGGTGAACAAATTTACTCAATTATGCACGGTGGCTACACTAGAGAAGACAAGGCCAAGGTCACCAGGGTTAGTATTTCTTTTTCCGCTCTTTGATTGGTTGTTGTTTACTTACTCGTAGCTGATCCTTCGAGACAATGTTTCTAGTGTGTGGTCACAATTTAAACTTTACAATTGGGTCTTATTTCCTCCACTCATCCAATTTTAAGAGATACTTTCGAGATTGCACAGGTTAGATTGGATTATCCATGGGAGTACTTGACATCGGTCTCTGGATATAAGCGAAAGGATGGTCACAACTAAGATAGCTAGTATGAGCACCTAGAGGGGGGTGAATAGGTGCATAAACAATTTATCGAGATACGGAAGCGATACTTGGCAAACGATAGAAGGAAATTCAAAATGAAATACGAACAAAGTAAAGAGAGTAAGGAAGAGAAGATTA
Source organism: Eucalyptus decipiens (assembly GCA_014182575.1). Taxonomy (NCBI): domain Eukaryota; kingdom Viridiplantae; phylum Streptophyta; class Magnoliopsida; order Myrtales; family Myrtaceae; genus Eucalyptus; species Eucalyptus decipiens. The sequence continues at coordinate 41,424,306 of CM024617.1, forward strand.
AACACAAGATTTATAGTGGTTCGGCTTATTCCAAGCCTACATCCACTCTTTCGCACTAACAGCCTACTGGCTGGATTCCACTATGAACAAAAGAGAAGTTACACCACAGCACTTCCTTGATTCCACAGTGTAGATGTTCTACTACACCTTCTCAAGGTCTCTTACGAATATGGACTCTCTTTTGAATACAATGATTCGCTCAAAGAAATTGTCTAAACAACAAGAAGCTTTCAGACTTTGGAATTTTTCTATCACGCACTTCATCAACAACTTAGGACGTCTTCTTTATATACTCCTTCATGCCATCATACCCATTGGCACTTACCAAAGGAATTCCTCTAATCTACCCGTTGGACGGAATCAATTAAGAAGATTATTCAAGCTATTAAAGGAACATGTCGATAGCCCATCAATCATGTTCGCCCATACAATCAAGATCTCGGTTTCCATAAGTAGAACCTTCCAAGAATATCCAGACAATCATCGGATTTCCAATCATCGAGTCAATCTCGATCAATTAAAGGATTCCGTTATGTCTTCTCTAGCCACGAGATCTTCTCCAGTTGATAAGGTCATCCCCTTAACGAATCACAGATCTAGATAACCTTTCTTCAACGAATTAGAGACTGTCAATGAGGATAGACTTTGAGTCTTGAGTCTGGCTGTCTGAAGGTCTTCAGACTTTAAATATCGTAGTCCGCAATCCTTCGGACTAGATCGAAGGAAACGTTTTGTCGACTTCAAAACACTTCAAGAGATTTCTCCAACAATCTCCCCCTTTTTGATGGTGACAAAACTTTCCTCTGATTTGGACAACTTTGACTCCGCAAAACATATCTCAAACATATGTGCATATCTTATAGAGATAATGGCTAACACTAAAATCTGCAACCACGTAAAATATGTTAGTCTTGAATATGACAAACTATCCATAAGATATCAATAGCAGTCAATAACAATCATCCAAATTCAAATCCAGACAAAAAGAAACAAAGTTCAAAGTCAAACATTAATCAAAGTCAAACAAACCAAACAGATAAAAGAGATAAAAAGATGTTCAACAGATAAAAAGTTGTTCAAATTTCTTGCATCTCTCCCCCTTTTTGTCAGCATTAAAAAGGTTGAAATGAAAATGGAATGAACTCAAGATTTCTTGGGAATACGGACAAGCTGGAAATCTTCCATGGACTGAACAATCCCTTCCAGCCTTTTCAAGTCTTCCTTCAGTTGAGCAATCTCCTCACCCTTGGCATTGGTCTGAATCTGAACAAAGAGGGCTTGTATCTGATCTTGTATCTTGTAAAGACACTGAAGAAACTTGACCAGCATTCTGCAAATTTTGAACCTTGCATCCCAAGGCATAAATTTGACCACGCATCTCCAAGAGAATGTCGAGAATTCTGCGAAAGTCGGCTGAGTTATCGGTCTGCGTACTAGCTTCAGCACGTTCTGCAGATGATGGCATATCAGAATAATCTCGCAAGTTTGGCGTTGAAACTTCATGACCTTCTTCTGGAAATTGAGAGGCATAAACATCCTCTAGGTCTGCAAGAGAACGACTGATACCTTCACTTGTATCAGGATTTGAGGACTTCCCTCCTTTCTCATGATCTCCCCCTGTTTCCTTGCCTACAGGTGGTGAAGAGTGTTCCTCAAGTTCTCCTTCTTCTCTTCTTTCATTTCCAGCTCTTTCCTCCTCTGTTTCTTTTTCGCCATCTCCTCTTTCTTCTTCTTCTTCTTCTTCTTTTTTTTCTTCTTATGCTTCTTCTTCTCTTGCTTCTTCTTCTTTCTCCTTTTCTTCAACATCTCATTCCTCTTGGCCTTCTGTTTCATTTCCTTCTGTCTCACGCTGGTCCGTTGATTCTGGTGCAGAATGACTTAGCCTTTTCAAAGCTATTGCCGAAATGGTAAGATCATCATCTTCTTCATCTTCCACAATAAGAGCTCTTATTTTCTGCTTTGAAGCAATCAAGGGCTCATTTCCTTTCCTTTTTGAAGAAGAGGATTGATGAGTTCTCACTGGAGTCTTCTCTTTGAATTTCTCCAACTCCTTGTTCAGTTCCTTCAGACGCATTTTGGTCACCATCTTTAGTCCTACCACCAAATGATCGCACGATCGAACACAAAAGATTTGCGGAGGCTGAATATTCAGATGTCTGAACAACTTTGTCACAAGGCTTGGATATGGGAGTTGACCTCTGTCCTTCATCATCGCTCTATACATGTGGAACATGACAGTGTGAGGAAGAGACAACCTTTTCCCGGTGAGGATGGCATACATCAATTTTGCCTCTGAACTTGAAACATCAGTCTTGGAGGTTGATTTAGGCCGGAGGCAATTGATCACTATCTTGTGAAGCAAGATATTGAATGCATTCATCCTTAGGTAGGTAATCTTCTCATCTGTTCTCCTATCCTTCACAAGTTCCAAAGGTGGGCCCGAGCAATAGAAACTTTGATCGGTTGATAACTTCCTCTTTTAACTCCTAACACATCTGCCAGCATATTCATATCCACAACATAGTTTTGATCTTTGACACTGAAGGAAAATCTATTCGCATCCAAAAAGCTAAGATTTGAATAAAAATATGCAGTCAGTTGAGGATATGCTTCTGTAGTATCGGAGCAGAACGTCTCAAGTTGAAGGTAACTAAATTTTTCCCTCAAGTTCACCTTCACAGCATCCAGAAAATCAAAATCTACACTTCTAGGGTTTATAACCCCACACTTCAGCAATTTCGAGTACAAATCCTCTTGTTCCTTTGACCTTCGATCTAAACACTTCTCCCCTTTTTCCTCGATTATTAACCGCAACACTCATTCTTGGTTGAAATTGGCTGTACAATTTGTCATCATCATTTCCATCTACAGGATTCGGTCCCCAGTCACGAGGATCACTTGGGATATTCGCAAGGGTTTCCTCAGCCACCCATTTTCGAGCAATTCCCAAACTTTTCATTTTTCGCAAAAAGATGTATTCATTCCCATATCCTTTGTCTTTAAGAAAATCATCGACATAGTTCAAGGGAGTACAAGTTCCTTTCAAAGCACGATACATCTTATAAATAAAGGCGGGCGTTTGAATTCTTACAGGATCTGCATCCTCAATGATTTCTTCCTGTTTTTAATGATCAACGCCTTGAGGACTAGATGGATGAGAATGATGCTGCTGAGAATGTTGTGGGCTCGGTTGCTGTTCTGGAGATACTTCTTCTTCAGTAAGGTTGAAGTGCGTGTTCTGGAGATACTTCTTCTTCAGTAAGGTCGAAGTGTGTAGGCCCCTCATTCATTCGCCGTGGTCCCCTGTTAGCGATTCTCGAAGACTTTCTCGAGGAAGACATCTTTCTCAGTTTCTGGAAAATTCCTTGCTTGACTTTCTCAAGAAAGATGACAACTTTTTCACGGATTAAACAAAGAAGAAAAACAGGAATGGAGGATTGATGTTTTCTAGGGTTTTTGAGAGTAAAGAGAAGAGGAATAACAGAGCACTATAAAAAGAGAGATAAACGAACCGTCATAAAGGAAGGTAAAAAGATGCCTTTTTAAAATAACTAACTTTTTCGGTGAAAATATTCATTTAAAAAAATAACTTCTTTTTCGAAAAGGAAACGATGCAATAATTACGACGATTAAAGATAGAAATAAACCACGATTGACAATCGTACATTTTCAAGATAAAATTCGAGAGAGAGAGAGAGAGAGAGACTGACTTACAGTCTGATGATCGTACCAGGATTAACTTACAGTTAAAGTCTTATACGTCTGAGTCTGAAAGTCTTTAGACTTTGATCTCCTCATACCTTAAAATGTTGAGTCTGGAGCGAATTGTTTCAAATTGATTTTTCTCTAGAGGCTTTGTGAATATATTCGCTAGTTGGTTCTTTGATTCAACATATTGAATTGAGACATCTCCATTTTGAACATGATCTCTAATGAAGTGATGTCGAATCTTTATATGCTTTGCTCTTGAGTGGAGAATTGGATTTTTTGTAAGATTGATAGCGTTGGTGTTGTCGCAGTTGATCTCCGTGCATGAGTCTTTAATTCCAAAATCTCTTAGCTGTTGTTTTATCCACAAAATTTGCAAACAACAACTTCCGAGAGCTATATACTCTACTTCTGCTGTAGAGAGAGCCACTGTACTTTGCTTTTTTGAAAACCAAGACACGGTCCTACTTCCAAGAAGTTGACAGGTACTCGAGGTGCTCTTTCTATCGACTCTGCATCCAGCAAGGTCTGCATCTGAATATCCAATAAGAGTAAGGTCTCCCTTTTTGGATACCGAGACCAAAGCTTGAAGTTGATGAAATATATTTGATAATACGCTTCGCAGCATTCAAATGAGATTCTTTTGGGTCTGATTGAAATCTGGCACAAATACAAACACTAAACAAAATGTCAAGTCTAGAAGCAGTAAAATAAATAAGTGATCCGATGATGCTCCTGTACAGCTTTTGATCGACTTTCTTTCCTCCTTCATCTTTGTCTATCTTCAAGGAACTTGACATTGGTATATCAGCCGCTTTGCAATTGCCCAGTCCAAACTTTTTAACAAGATCATTTGCATACTTTTCTTGATGAATGAAAGTTCCTTCTTCCAGTTATTTTATTTGAAGTCCAAGAAAGAAGGTTAACTCACCCATCATGCTCATTTCAAATTCATCCTGCATAGTCTTAGAGAATTTCTTGCACAAAGTTTCATTAGAGGATCCAAAAATGATATCATCCACATATATTTGAACAAGTAGAAAACTTTTGCTTTCTCTTTTAATAAAAAGAGTAGTATCTACTTTACCTTTAATAAAACCATTATGTATTAAAAACTTACTTAATCTTTCATACCAGGCTCGAGGTGCTTGCTTCAAGCCATATTGTGCCTTTTTGAGTCTGAATACTGATTCTGGTTTCCTTGGGTCTTCAAACCCAGGTGGTTGTTCCACATAAACTTCCTCATGGATAAATCCATTCAAGAAAGCACTTTTGACATCCATTTGGAATAACCTGAAATTTTTATAACAAGCAAATGCAAGTAATAAATGAATTACTTCTAACCTCTCTACTAGTGCATAGGTCTCATCATAGTCGATTCCTTCTTCTTGAGTATATCCCTTGACCACGAGTCTTGCTTTGTTTCTTACTACCTTGCCTTTTTCGTCCATCTTGTTTATGAATACCCATTTAGCTCCAATGACAGATTTACCTTTTGGTTTTGGAGTCAGTTCTCAGACATCATTAATTCTGAATTGTCCGAGTTCTTCTTGCATAGCTTCAATCCAGCTTTCATCGGATAAAGCTTCTTCTATGCTTTTGGGTTCGATTCGAAAATAAGAGCCACAAAGACTAGACTCTTCTCGCCTTTTGGATCTTGTGCGAATTCCTTTATTGATATCGCCAATAATAAGATTTTTGGGATGACTAAACTTATGTTTCCAGTTGCTGGTTAATGTATCAGATTGATGGTTACTTCCTTCACTAGATTCTTCAACGGTCACTTGTTGCAGGTCCTTCAAAGTTTGAGCTGCTTCTTGAGATTTAGACTTTGTAGAGTCTGGAGCAGGTTCAGCCTCTTCGAGATGAGTCTGAATGGACTCATTTTGTGTAGAATCTTGGAATTTGACATTCATTGATTCTTCCACTGCTTGAGTCTTCTTATTGTAGACTCTGTATGCCTTGTTTGTGGTTGAATATCCAAGGAAGATGCCTTCATCTAACTTTTCTTCAAACTTACCAACTCGATCATTTGCATTTTTCAGTATGAAACATTTGCATCCAAATACATGAAAATATGAAACAATAGACTTCTTTTCTTTGAATAGTTCATAGGGGTTTTTTTTTTCTAGAATAGGTCTTAGAAAAACTCTATTGATAATATAACATGATGTTGAAACTGCTTCAACCCAAAATCGTAAAGAGATATTACTTTCAATTAAGAGAGTTCTAGCCATTTCTTGAAGAGATCTATTCTTCCTTTCCACAACTCCGTTTTGGTCTAAAGTGTATGGAGAAGAGAATAAATGCTGAAAACCAGATTCTTCACAAAATTTAGCAAAATCTTGATTTTCAAATTCACCTCCATGATCTGTTTTTATACTTGAAATAGCATATCATTTTTCATTTTGAACCATCTTAGCAAATTTTTCAAAGTAAGAGAAAGTTTCAGACTTACTTGCTAAGAAATATACCCAAGTAAATCGTGAGTAATCATCCACAATTATTAGGCAATATTTCTTACCTCCAATGCTCTGTGTTCTTGTTGGTCCAAAGAGATCCATATGCAAGAGCTGCAGTACAAGGTTAGTGGAAACTTGATTTATTGATTTGAAGGAATTTCTTACCTGTTTTCCCAATATGCACGGTGTACATAGATCAGACTTTTGATATGATAAATTGGGTAGTCCACGAACAAGCTTCTTTGTTGAGATCTTGGCTATTTGCTTCATATTAACATGCCCGAGCTTTTTGTGCCACATGCTCGCTTCGTCTTGGATTGAGATTAAACATTGCGACTCTTCTGGTTTTAAGTCCAAGATGTAGATATTTCCATGTCTTCGACCCATAAATGACTGAGTAGAGTCTTTACTGGTTCCTAAACAAATACCCTCTTGAAAGTTGATCCTAAAACTGGCATTACACAGCTGACTGACACTGAACAGATTGTAATTAAGACCTTCAACTAAAGAAACATTGCTTATTGTGAGATTCACAATCTTTACAGTTCCAAAGCCTACTATTTTTCCTTTACTGTTTCCTCCAAATGAGACTTTTCCACCATTCACTTGAATAAGTTTTATGAAGTAATTTGAATCTCTTGTCATGTGTCTCGAGCATCCACTATCCAGGTACCATTTCACATTTTTCTTGATAGTGACATGCATTTAAAAAGAGACTCAAACTTTCTTTGGTACCCATATTTTCTTGGGTCCTTTTGAGTTAGTTTGATATATGGTTTTTGCCCAGTCTTTATTGACAGGTCTCCATACCATAGGACATTCTTTTTCAAAATGATCTGCACTATTGCATTTTGAACATTTAAGAGCATTGCGACTTCATCGGTTTTACAAAGATCCTTTCAAAATGATTTTTGTAAGCATTTCTTGTGGGTCTTTGTTTTATTCTTTCTTTTACTTTAGGAAAATCAATTAAATGAATAGTTTCATCATCATTCCTAAACCATATTTATTGAAATAAGGTCTTTGAACAGAAAGTATTTTTTCAAGTTTCTCGATCCCGAGAGAAAATCTTTTGGAAATATTTGAAATGTCATTTTTCAAAATGCATTTTCTTTTAAAAGATTATTTTTACTTTCATTGAGAGAGGAAACATTCTGGTCTAAGCATTTCACTTTTTCTTCTAAAATATTCTCTTGATGTTTTAAAGCAAAATTTTCCTTTTTCAGTTCAGAAATTCTTTTAAGAGAAGTCTTAAGACTAAAACATAATTCATCAATGTATTTTGAAACTTTCATAGGGATTTTGAAGTTACTTACCTCGAATTCACTTTTGAATCAATCGGTCTCGGAGTTTGATTTTGAATCGGATTGTGCCATTAAACATATGTTGGCATAATCATCATCACTATCTTCGCACTCCGTATCACTCCAGGTTTCTACTTTGAGAGATTTTCGGTATTTTTCAGATTTTCCTTTCTTCTTCCTTAGAAGAGGACAGTTGGGTCTGATGTGTCCCCTTTTCTTACATTCAAAGCAGATTATATCTTTGTTTGATTCATCATCTTCAGCAGACTTGATCTGTTGTTTTTGAAAACTTTGTTTCTTTCCATTGAATCTTCTTCCCTTCTATTCAGCTTTCGAATCTTTTTATCATGAGAGCAAGTTCTTCATCATCCATGTCGTCTTCGTAACTGTTACATCGAATCATCATTAGATTTTAATGCAATAGATTTCTTACCTTTAGGATCTTCGTCTTCATTGATTCGTTCCACTTCATAAGATTGAAGGGTCCCAACCAACTCATCGACAGACAATGGCATGATTCTTTGAGTCTCTCTGATTGAAGTCTTTATGTGATTCCAATCCTTAGAAATCCACGCAGTAGCTTGTTCACTTTCATGGGATCAGAAATTGGTTAACCTTGATTTTTAAGACCATTCACGATTTCTGTAAAACGACTAAACATGTCAATTATTGATTCTCCCAATTTCATCCTGAAGGCTTCGTATTGACCGAGGAGTATATTGACTATGGTCTCTTTCACTCGATCGGTTCCTTCATAAGTAATGTGTAATCTGTCCCATACTTCTTTGGCTGTATCACAAGAAGATATCATGATATATTCAGTAGGTGATAAAGCACAATATAAAGAATAAATTGTTTTTGCATCAAGAGCCTATCTCTTGATTATCTCCTCCTAACTCATTTCGCTGGACTCAACAGTGTCCTTTCCTCTTTCTGAGACAGATGCAGCTTTAGGAATGATTCATTTTTCTACAACGTTCCATTCCAGAGGATCCTTTGATCTTAAAAACGCATTCATCTTGTTCTTCCATATGTTGTAGTCATTTCCATAAAGTAAGGTGGTCTCGTGTTGCTTTGCCCTTCTACCAGCCTTGGAGCCAACATACTAGCCATGGATCTTTTACTCTGAACTAAAACACTTCAAACAAAGTAAACACACAAGCTTTGATACCAATTGAGATAACTAGTATGAGCACCTAGAGGGAGGTGAATAGGTGCATAAACAATTTATCGAGATACGGAAGCGATACTTGGCAAACGATAGAAGGAAATTCAAAATGAAATACGAACAAAGTAAAGAGAGTAAGGAAGAGAAGATTAAACACAAGGTTTATAGTGGTTCGGCTTATTCCAAGCTTACGTCCACTCTTCCGCACTGATAGCCTACTGGCTGGATTCCACTATGGACAAAAGAGAAGTTACACCACAGCACTTCCTTGATTCCACAGTGTAGATGTTCTACTACACCTCCTCAAGGTCTCTTACGAATATGGACTCTCTTTTGAATACAATGATTCGCTCAAAGAAATTGTCTAAACAACAAGAAGCTTTCAGACTTTGGAATTTTTCTATCGCGCACTTCATCAACAACTTAGGATGTCTTCTTTATATACTCCTTCATGCCATCATACCCGTTGGCACTTACCAAAGGAATTCCTCCAATCTACCCATTGGACGGAATCAATTAAGAAGATTATTTAAGCTATTAAAGGAACGCGTTGATAGCCCATCAATCATGTTCGCCCATACAATCAGGATCTCGGTTTCCATAAGTAGAACCTTCCAAGAATATCCAGACAATCATCAGATTTCCAATCATCGAGTCAATCTCGATCAATGAAAGGATTCCGTTATGTCTTCTCCAGCCACGAGATCTTCTCCAGTTGATAAGGTCATCCCCTTAACGAATCATGGATTTGGATAACCTTTCTTCAACGGATTAGAGACTGTTAATGAAGATAGACTTTAAGTCTTGAGTCTGGCTGTCCGGAGGTCTTCAGACTTTAAATATCAGAGTCTGCAATCCTTCAGACTAGACTGAAGGAAACGTTTTGTCAGCTTCAAAACACTTCAAGAGATTTCTCCAACAACAACGACATCGAAAACGCTATCGTTCAATCGCTTACATTTCATAGCAATACAAGAACACACGGTCCCTTTGGCGAGGAGAAGGGGAAGTACTTTTGGTATCCACCGACCCGAAGCAAAATCATCGGTTTTTATGGAAGATGCGGGGATACTCTCAATTCCATAGGAGTGTATGCGGAGCCCATATCACACATGTATCCTTTTAAAACCATTGGACCCTTTGGAGGCTCTGGTGGCACTCCATGGGATGACGGAGTGCATACCGATGTGAGGGAGATTAATATTCATTTCACCGGCCACGGAGCTGCGGTATAGGGATTATATACGATAATAATGGTTCCTTAGTCCAAAGGTGCTCTCATCATGGTAGCAAAACCTCATCTAGCTGGCAGGTTGGTCCATACCTCAATCTTTCCGTCTCTCTCTTTTGTCTTTAGATTCTGTTGCGTGTGCGTGTCTTCGGTTTACACGTTGCTCTTCACGCTTGTTCTCGACTTCATGTAGCACAGTATCTTTTCATAAAAGACTAAGGGCACTTCTTTTAGCATCCTATATCTTGAACCTTCGTTATGTTTTCACAAATAAAATTATGTTTCGCCATGTTGTTCTTGCAGATCAGGCTGGATTATCCCAAGGAGCGTCTGGTTTCGGGTTTGATTAACAAAAATGGAAACAGTCCTAACACTACCATCCACAACTTGAGAATACGTACCACGGAGACCACTTACAGGCTGTTTAAGAGGAAAGAAGGGTCAAAGGATGAGAAATTTTGCATCCCCCCAAAACCAGGCAAAGGTAGGATCATTGGCTTTTTCGTAAGGGTGGGATCGCATCTTAATTCTATTGGAGCGCGTCTAGAACCATATTAGACTAAACCTACTCCCTCCCCAAGCTTTTTCTTTCTTTTTTCTTTGGCTTGTGATTGTACGAATATTTTTTTTGTTTATTATTTCCTTTAACATGAGTTGGTCGTGGTAAATTTCACATAATCGGATGATTAATCAGTGAAGATGCTCCGAGGAGCAAATGAGGTAATATTTGGATGGGGAAACTAGTCATCAAAGAAAGGAAAATGAAGAAAATAACCACATAGATAGTCATCTAAGGATTATTATGAAATCATAGACAGAGATACACATGAATACGTAAATAGACCTTCTCAATCACAACATGACCCAAGGTTGAGGCCGGCACTCCCTCTTCGAGTTGGCTCTTAAATTGGGAGTGAAATTGTTAAAAGGATTAATTTTAAATATAAATACGCAATTCAAGTCCATTATAATTCATTTGGATATAGTTTGCTAATATTTTCCAAATTAATAAGAACCTAATGTCCAACAATAAGTCATCTTCACATTTAATTTTGCCAATTGGTTAATCCAAGAGTGACGAGCATGAGAAGATGGAGCGGCCTAGGACAATCATGTAAAATGGAGTTCCCCGATTCCTATACTAAAATCGAATAAGGATTTATGTATATTATATTAAATATTTAACTAATCCCATTATAATCTTTAAATTATATTGTAAAATAATAAATTTGTAGAGAAATATAATGAATATTATCATTCTAGTATATTCTCATTAGATATTAAATTTATAATCTTTTTTATCAGTAGCTATTGATAATGCTAGTGCGAACACCTAAAGGGGGTGAATATGTGTTTAGAAAAAATCGTGATAAATAAATGCAGAATAAAATAAGTTTTGAGTAAAGTCTAAATAAGGATCAAAGTCTGATAAATGAGCCATCGAATTTCCGTTAGATGTTCAGAATCTGTTATACAATGGAACGGACTTTTGAAATAACCTGTAAGTATGTAACATACTTAAGTAATATGAGTTGAGAGAAGAGAAGATTGCACGTAAAATTTATAGTGATTCGGCTTAGATCAAGCCTACATTCACTCTCCTACGCTGACAGCCTACTAGTTAGATTATACTATATGATCAACAAGAGATTACAATTTTGAGTGCAAACACTCAATAGTAGATCATACTATCTCATGAAATCACTATTTTGGTATTTCTCTCACGATCACAAATGTTTAAGCTCACGAAAGACAAGTGTATGATTGAAGTTCGCTCAGACTTTGTAATTCTAGATTCTACTCTTCGTCTGTTACTTGCTCATCGATCTTTGATCTCCTTAAATATTTCTCTACTTCCAAACTAGTCGTTGGATAGTATCTAGAAGATCGTCTTCCAATCTACCCATTAAACAGATCTGTATCAAAAAGATTTAGTAGCCGTTGAGTAACAGAAGTAGAATCTCAAGTTGATTCCGATCACCCATACAAATAAAATCTTGGTTTCCATAAGTAGAGCTTCTTCATTTCGAAAGTTATTGTCTTCAAATCTAATTGTTAATCAATTAAATTAAGTCAATCAAATCTACCTTGATGCAAAATCCAAACTTGATCACTAGCCGTTGTACATTTGGGACTTGTGTCATGTGCTAAATTGTCTCGTTCTGAATATACTATGTTCTAAACTTGATTCGTCACGTTTTGGATCATATGTCTCGTTTTGGACCTTGTCACATTCTAGACTTGTGTCTCGTTCTGTATGCAATATCTGAGTGTTTTTCGTCTGAAGTAGACTTTATAATCTAGACATAAGTCCGAACATATTCTGTTTTTTAACATATTTAACCTTAAAATCTTGACACAGTCTAAATAAGTTTAGCTTCAACATAAAGTCTATCTTCTGATTTTTCCAAGTATAATCTTTGATAATGTCATTTACTCATTATATCATTTGCATAGTCTAATACTTAATCATTAAACACGTAAGTAACCTTTGATTTGTTTTGTCATCTTCAAATTATCATAAGAGATTTCCCTAACAATCTTCCATTTTCTTATGATGACAAAATAATCTCTGAAAATACAGATGTGTAAACATGCTTTTAAATATATTAATAAATTAGGGTAATCTTAAGCACATAAATAGTTTTTAAATATGAGATATTCAAATAATGTAATTCAAATCAGAAACTAGCATAAGATAGTAAATAGATCGAGCATAATTATATATAGAAAGATAATTGCAGCTCAATAAATAATATCAACACATATGCATATTTATATTCTCTCCCCTTTTTGTCATAATCAAAAAGCGACAACAATGGAAATGGCATCACTTAGAGAACATAAAGCGATAACAAATATATATTGCATGAAACATAATTTCTAGAAACATCAGCTTCTACAAAATAAGTTGAACACCAAATATATGTAATATTGCTCACTTCAATCATATATATCTGCAAATATCTAGTAAAAATCATGAATGCATTATAAAATTCACTTTTTTTTTTGCCATAATAAAATGACAATGTAATTAAGAGATATGTTAATGAAAGAAAGTAATAAAAGATACACTAATCAGATTTTGTAGAACTTAATAAGTTCTAACACATTTACTTTTTCCTTCATTCCATAATAATCAAGATCATGATCAATTTAAAAATATTTTTCCATAATTAATCAATGCTCCCCTCAATTAGTTGCCTTTTTGAGGTGATCACGATCTATCCCTTTCTTTTAGATTTACTTTCTTCCCTATCATTATAACAATATTTGCGAATAGCACTTATTGCGGCTTGTGCACATTAAACTGAACATCGTTCCTTTATTTCCTTCGTAGCAACAACATCCGCAACGATCATTTAATTTTTGAAATTCGAGGTAGAAATTTGTTTTCTTCAATCGAGCTTGTCTCAAATTCAATTTGCATAAACTCAACAAACTTTTTACATAAATACGTTGTTATAATATCCACGTAATATATAATGTCCTTTCTTCAAATAAATACATTGAATAGCATATATAAGACTATCAAATATTCAAATTCAAAGCTACTCAACCTTTCGTATGACACATTAGGGACGAGCTCAATAATTTGCAAGAACTTTGTGCAAGAATGAGAGTTTTTCGAGACTACAGAAAATAATACATAATCTCAATTATTTTTTTAATCAAGCTTTCCAAACTTATACTTTTGCCACTTGTAAATTCCTGTATAACAGATAACAATCTTTGTAAAAATATCACGTAATACCTTCCTCCGATTTGCAGATCAAATGTGCTAGATATAAGATATCTTCTAAGAATATAGCAAAAGTATCCATGAATATGCATTAATATCTTTCACGATCAAATGGATTTCCTTGATCATAAAACTCAAAAACATATTATTGATGCATTTCGCAAAAAGAAAGCAGATATTTCTATCACGTGTCAAATCAAGCAATAAAAAAAATGCAACCCCTTATGTTTATGACAAGAGATATTTGCAATATAAATCATATATAATTCATAGGCAATCATCTAGAATCCTCATAAAATCGAGTAGAAATTTGTAAGGCGGGATGATTTAAAAAAAGAAATTATTCTCTTACCGGAGGTATATGTTTGAAAGATATCATTGATTAAAAATTATCATTGCCAATCTTCGCATGAGATACATTTTTGATTGCACCTAAATTTGCATAGATTCGTAATCATTCTTCCCTTATAAAATTTCCTACAATCAACTCATTTCCTTTTTGGTATCCATGAATTTGGATCCTTCCTTGACATTAGAGAAAAATATGCAATCTCCATAAATAATCAAATATTATTTCTAAAATCATATTAATAAAGTATTTAAGAAAGAATATCTTGTATAATAAATTAATATTTCGTAGAACAGATTTTTACTTTGCAAAATATGACAAAATCTGAGAGCATAAAATCAAATCAAACAAACTCAATAGTCTCTAAGCAAGATATAAAAAATAATCACACGTATTAAATCAAATCTCAACTCATCGATAAATATATATATATATATATATATATATATATATATATATATCACACAATTCTTCCTTCAATAAAACCAATCACATAATACAATCATAATAAAGTTCGAATCACCTAAGGCACAAAGAGGATATATTGAATAATAAGTATAATGAGAATTTTAAAATTATGTACCCAACCCAAATTGAGAATTTTAAAAAACAAAATTATATTTCTTACCAAATTCTCTTTCTTCTTTTTCTTTATTCCCTGCAAAAATAATTGATCCTTTCTTTGGTACCCAAATTTTCTTGGGTCCATGAAAGTTAGAAGAGTATGCTGTTTTTATCCACTCTCTTAATTAATCTTTAGGTTTTAGGACATTTATTCTCAAAGTGTTCTGAATCTCCATTGGCCAACAGGTTTTACAAAAATTCTTTGAAAATGTTATTTATAAACGAGTCTATGAGGTTTTTATCTGAGTTTCTCCTTAACTTTAGGAAAGTCTATTAGAGAATCACTTACCCTATTGAAACCAAATCCTGACTTGTTATAATAAGGTA